>CM044987.1:43006650-44206650 GCA_024586325.1 Stellera chamaejasme | reverse complement strand
GATCCAGTCTATCCTTATTCTGGGAGGGATCTCGGATGGAGCAAAGACAGAGGTTTTGCTCAACAGAACTCTTTCCACAAGCTCATTCCCGTACAAGTACTTTGCGAAGATGAGATCTGATTACGTGCAGAAAGCTATTCCAGAAACTGGGATCGAAGGGATATGGAAGAGGCTTTCTGAAGTAGACATAGGTTTCGATACTAGAGTCTTCCCCGTTGCCTACGGAGGGAAAATGAGCGAGATTCCAGAGAGTGAAACTCCTTACCCACATAGAGCTGGGATCTTATACATGATTGGATATATTGTGATTTGGCAGGAAGAAAGCCATTCAACATCTGAGAGAAACACGAATAAGATTAGGAAGCTTTACAGTGACATGCGACCCTATGTCTCAAAATCTCCTCGACAAGCATATCTAAACTACCGGGATCTCGACATCGGAACCAACAAGCAAGGTAACACAAGCTTTGCACATGCTAGTATTTGGGGGTTCAAATATTTCAAGAACAACTTCTACAGATTGGCACACGTCAAGGCCAAGGTGGATCCTTCCAATTTTTTCAAGAATGAACAAAGCATCCCTCTACTTCCATGATCATCGTGATGAAAAATGTAACGCATAATACTCTGTTTCTCAATAAAGCTTGTAATTGTTAAAGTTGGTGCTCTAAAGTTGCTACTCAAAGAAGTAAAGTAACTTGCTTTGGAGTAAAGTACATTTTTAGTCCCTTAGCTTTGATGCGTGTCCTATTTTGGTCCTCTCTTTTAAGAATTCGTCCTATTTTAGTTCTAAATGTTTGGTTTTCTGTCTGTCCTATTTTGGTCCTACCGTTAATTTTTCCGTTAAATTGGCTGTTAATTAAATTATTTTTACATAAATGCCCCTAAATATACAAACTAATTACACATTTAATAGATGCATGATCACTAAACTTTTAATAAATATTCATATAAGTCCCTCAAGTCGTCTCAAGTTCAGACCCGCCCCTCTGCTGCTCAGATGAAACGCGTTATGCCCTTCTTCTTCGATGGGCTCGCCGGAATCTGGGTTTCGCGGCGGAGGGGCGGCGGCCCGCGGCGGAGCTCGACTTCCGGCGGCGGACTTAGGTCCAGATGGTGGAGAACAGGCCGATGGTTCCAACGGTGGTGGTGGGAGCGGCCGAATGCGGATGGAATGACGGACCGAAGCAGTTAAACGTCGAAACCGCAACCGGTTTTTGTCCGATTTGTCCTTCTCCGGTGCAGCTCCGGCGACGCGAGATGGTGGGCTAGCTTCGTATCGTCATGGGGGAGGTAATGGTAATGGGTTTTGGAGGCGAAAAGGGCTCCATCTCCGAGAAATTGAAATCGGCCGCGAGATGGTGAGCTCGACTTCCGGCGGCGGACTTAGGTCCAGATGGTGGAGAACAGGCCGACGATTTCTCCTTCTCCGGTGCAGCTCCGGCGACGCGAGATGGTGGGCTAGCTTCGTATCGTCATGGGGGAGGTAATGGTAGTGGGTTTTGGTGGATCTGCGTTTTGTTGTGTTTGACGAATCTGTGGGCGGAAGTGAGAGTGATGAACAGTTTGGTGGAGATGAGGTTTCAATGGTGGAGAGAAAGGAAGGGTTGTGGTAGGTGGTGGTGAAAGTATTAGAGTTTAGTTGTAGGGATGAGATTGATAGATTGTTATAAATTTAGGGACTTAGTTGTAAATTAAGTTATGGGTATTTTAGTCATTTCATTAATCTAACAGCGTATTTAACGGAAAAATTAACGGTAGGACCACAATAGGACAGAAAACCATAACTTTAGAACCAAAATAGGACGAATTCTTAAAAGGGGACCAAAATAGGACACGTGTTAAAGCTAAGGGACTAAAAATGTACTTTACTCAGCGATTCTAACATAATATAAAATATTTTTTGTTAATTTATAAGTAATTGCATAGTGTCTAATGTGATATGCAATAATGTCTATTAAAGAGATTATACTGTTTATTTAATTATTTTACACATTTTTATAGTGTCTACTATAAAGTGATATAATGTCTGAATAAATATTGGGAACTGTTCTTTTATTTGTTTTGCACATTTTAGGTGATAGTGAAACTGTCTACTTTATAAACAATTATTTGCATAGAAAATCGTAACTTATTTTGAAATGTATGAAAGAGTTTATAACATAATATAAAAAAAATTTCGATAATTTATAATTAATTGCATAGTGTCTAAAGTGGTATGCAATACTGTCAACTATTGGTGGCGGTTCAGTTTGGGCAGTTGCCGTCACGTGTCTACGCAATTGACGCGTGTTGATGTTATTTGATGCCATTGGTGCGTGTGCGTTACGCGATTCTCGGAATTCGAGGAGTGAGGGTCTGCTGATTGTACGTTAGTTGTTTGTCATGTCAATGAGGTGACTGAAAGCACGAGAGGGCGCGAGAGGCTTTACTTATGCCATAAGTGTTTGTTATATAACAGGTATTAATGGTGGCAATACCGTAATATGTCAATATTCCGTTATTTACACAAGTGTCCTGTATTGTTCGGGAAATGATTTTCCGGGAATCTCCCATGCCTTGTCATGGTAAACGTTTTATTAAGTCCGGGAATATCACTTAGGTCCTTGTAATCACTTGAGTTTTTAATGGGGCCCTTATGATGGGCTATTGATTTGGGCCTTTTGGTAGGCTTGTTTGGGTGATTGGGCCTATCGGCCATCAAGTCCCCCCCTTTGTCATGCGGCCGACTGTAAGGAGTCCGAATAACTTCGGGATTTTGAATTGAGGATTTTATCCTCCCTTTGAATTCCTCGAACCGACCTGGTTCGGGATTTTGAATTGAGGATTTTATCCTCCCTTTGAATTCCTCGAACCAACCTGGTTCGGGATTTTGAATTGAGGATTTTATCCTCCCTTTGAATTCCTCGAACCAACCTGGTTCGGGATTTTGAATTGAGGATTTTATCCTCCCTTTGAATTCCTCGAACCAACCTGGTTCGGGATTTTGAACTGAGGATTTTATCCTCCTTTGAATTCCTCGAACCGACCTGGTTCGGGGTTTTGGAATAGGGATTTTTATCCCTCCTTTGAGTTCCTCGAACCGACCTGGTTCGGGATTTTGAATTGAGGATTTAATCCTCCCTTTGAATTCCTCGAACCGACCTGGTTCGGGATTTTGAATTGAGGATTTAATCCTCCCTTTGAATTTTCCCGAACCACCATGGTTCGAGATTTTGAAATAGGATTTTCATCCTTTGAGTTTCCTGAACCAACATGGTTCGGCATTTTGAATTGAGGATTTTATCCTCCCTCTGAATTCCTCGAACCAACATGGTTCGGGAATTTTGGATTGGAGATATTTATTTATCCCCTTTGAATTTCTCCCGGACCAACCAGGTCCGGGAATTTTTGAATTGGGGATATTTATTTATCCCCCTTTCGAAATTTTTCCCGACCAAAAAGGTCCGGAACTTTGCCCGAATATAAAGTGTTCGGATACCGATCCAAGTGAGTTACACATGAGTATCCCACCAAATGAAACATGACAAGTGTCTGACTACATACATGATCATGTTGGGTAAAAGAGTGCATGGACATGTATTAATACATGTATACGATCAACCAATGCATAAACAGCATGCATGCATTCGGGCAATGATGCATGTGCATGTGAAGATAACAAGCACATGTTCGGGCAATACCAAGCACATTGTTCGGGCTATTTATCCGGGCAATGATGCATGTGCATGTGAAGATAACAAGCACATGTTCGGGCAATACCAAGCACATTGTTCGGGCTATTTATCCGGGCAATGATGCATGTGAAGATGATGCATGTAGATAAACTGTAAATACTTCCGGACATGGACAAATTTTTTGCCAATGTTCGGGCAAAAAAGTGAATGCATGGACATGTATGTTCGGCCACGATGCATAAACATGTTCGGGCACATGTTGACCAAGCATATGTTGACATGTTCGGGAAAGAAATAGCAATGATGCATATTCGGGCACATGCATTCTTGCCTGAATTCCAATGTTCACCATGCACATGTTCACCATACACATGTTCGGGCAATAAGCATTCTTGCCTGAATTCTTTCTCGGACCAACAAGGTCCGGGAATTTCGAATCGGGGATATTTATTTATCCCCACTTTGAATTTCTCGGACCAACCAGGTCCGGGAATTTTTGAATTAGGGATATTTATTTATCCCCCCTTTGAATTTCTCGGACCAACAAGGTCCGAGAATTTTTGAATAGGGGATATTTATTTATCCCCCTTTGAATTTTTTCCGGACCAACAAGTTCCGGGAATTTTGGAATAGGGATTTTTCATCCCTCCTTTGAATTTTTCCCGGACCAACAAGGTCCGGGAATTTTGGATTTGGGATATTTATTTATCCCCCCTTGGAATTTTTCCCGGACCAACAAGGTCCGAGAATTTTGGAATAGGGATTTTTCATCCCTCCTTTGAATTTTTCCCGAACCAACAAGGTCCGGGAATTTTGGATTGGGGATATTTATTTATCCCCCCTTTGAATTTTTCCCGGACAGACAAGGTCCGGGAATTTTGGAATAGGGATTTTTCATCCCTCCTTTGAATTTTTCCCAGACCAACAAGGTCCGGGAATTTTGAGTTGGTTTGATGTTTCATCTTCACCGCTTCGTTATTCGTGCCCTTTCTCAACGGTCCAGATCTTTGTCACGTTTCATATTCCCGAATATAACGAATGGAGTGATCGGTCTCTGTTTTCCTGCTTCCCCTCCCTATGGGACTACAGTTCCTGTGCGATCATGTGTTCCTGAGTAACAGCGTACATTTCCTCGACATCGGTGAAGTTCTTCCGGGATAACTCATAAGCTAATCGGGAGTTCAGGAGGAGCGTCATTGTGAACGCCATGGTCCAGATGTTATCCGTCAGATTTGACGCATGTACCGCTTCCCTATTGAACCTTTCAACGAATTCCCGAATGCCTTCGTTCGGTCTCTGTTTGATGTCGAACATTTGTATGGCCCTTTTTGTCGATCTTTTGCACCCGATGAAGTGCGTGGTGAATCTGGTGGCCAGGTCCCCGAATGAAAATGCGAGTCCGGGAGAAGAGAATTATACCAAGGCCGAGGCCGGACCTCCTAGAGCTACCTCGAAACATTTACACAGGCCGATTAATTGGCTCCCTTCAGCTCCATTGCCCTCTTGTACTTCTGGATGAAAGCATCAGGGTCTCCCGAACCATGGTATATGTCCAATGGGTGGGTCAAGTTGAACATCTCACTTAATGAAAAATATCTACATCGTCCCGAATTCTGCTGGTAAATGGTCCATCATCGGGAGTCGCTTCGTACTTGGGTTTGGGCCTGCTCAAATTCCTCTCGACTTGTTCCAGACGATGTAGCATTTGCCTGATAATATCGTCTCGTGGGTCCCCTATTGCCAGCTTTTCGGGTCTTGGGGACCGCTCCATTTGGCTATGTCTGGGGGACCTAGACCTCTGCCTGCTTCGTCGGCCCAGGGTGTTAGTTTGTTGTGATTGTTGCTCGTCTTATGCCCTCCGGGAACTTTTAGATTTGTGTTTGTCGCTGCGTTCTTCCCGGAGTACCGCCCGTACCGTCTGTACTAGGTCCGGGTCTAACTGACTGTTACTCCTGCGAGAACTGGAAGTTGGTAGCAAAGAAGTTGCTCCGTAAGACGTCTCTTTAGAAGAGCTCCGATAACTGGGATCGGCCGTTCAGCCGTCGGTGGAGCCACCTCCTTCCGGTGTAGATGGGTGGGACTGTGAATTGCCCTCAAGCCTTGTAGAAGGGAGTCGTCTATTTGGGCCTTCACGGTTCCCACAGACGGCGCCATTTGGTGGCGGTCAGTTTGGGCAGTTGCCGCCACGTGTCTACGCAATTGACGCGTGTTGATGTTATTTGATGACATTGGTGCGTGTGCGTTACGCGATTCTCGGAATTCGAGGAATGAGGGTCTGCTGATTGTACGTTAGTTGTTTGTCTTGTCAATGAGGTGACTGAAAGCACGAGAGGGCGCGAGAGGCTTTACTTATGCCATCAGTGATTGTTATATAACAGGTATTAATGGTGGCAATACCGTAATATGTCAATATTCCGTTATTTACACAAGTGTCCTGTATTGTTCGGGAAATGATTCTCCGGGAATCTCCCATGCCTTGTCCGGGTAAACGTTTTATTAAGTCCGGGAATATCACTTAGGTCCTTGTAATCACTTGAATTTTTAATGGGGCCCTTATGGTGGGCTATTGATTTGGGCCTTTTGGTAGGCCTGTTTGGGTGATTGGGCCTATCGGCCATTAACTACAAAAGTCTGTACTGTTTAGTTATTTGTTTTAGACATTTCAGTGATATTGAAAAACGTCTAATAAATTATTAAAAAACTGTCTGTAAATAAAATGTAACTGTGTCTACCTTTTTAAAAACATCAAAAAATAAACCAATTCATAACCAATAAAATATGTGTATCATATTTTATAGCGTCTACTATAAAGAGTTATAATGTCTGAATCAATATTACAAACTGTCTCGTTCCTCACCTCCAAATTCTGCTACTGCTCATCTGGAGGTTTCACCATTAGATCATCAGCCACTGCAGGTGTCCAGATCTGGAGGTTCGATGGTCGTCTCCCTCCGATGGCAAGTCGTAATGATCAACCGATTCTCTGAAGCGAAGGAGAAGGATTCGCGAACGTCGCCGACGAGTCGGCAATTTTTCAAATCTGAAATCTCCGAAGAAGCTACCGATTACAATCATTGAGGAAGCCAACGAGTCAACGATCTTTCAGATCTGCAATCTCTAGAGGTAGCGGTGGCCGGAGTCGGTGGAGAAGATGGCGGCAGAGGGGAAGAGAGAAGATGGTGGACGTGGAGATGATATTCGTCACTCTCTAGATACAGAAGCCGCACGCTGTCATCATTAATTATATAATATACTTGTTATCTATATCACGTTGAATTATCTTAAATACTAATTAATTATAAACTACATTTTATAAGGAGACTGTGTTTTCAATATTTGTTTTACCACTTTATACTCTCATTCTGAAATTTAGATTTACCATATACGAGTACTTTCTTGTTGTTTCAATTCATCTTATAATGGGGCTACTAGAGTTTCATTTTTCTTTCATTTTAAGGGTGAAGTTATCAAAACAAACACTATCACGGCCATATGAAAATCATTACCTATCTTTACTACTTCCTCATCCTTCATGACTAGTTGGAAGTTTCAAGGCCATCATATATTCAACAGCCTCTTCACACTGCAGTAACGTCATCCCTCCTTATCTTCGCTTGTTTGGCTGAAACATCACAACTAAAACTTGTTGAACATGAGGAAGGTGTTAGAGTTGATGCTTGAAGCTGCTCAACTTGAAGGAGGAAGAGAAGCAATTTGTGCAACAAGTCAAGGATGGAGCAAGAGGAGATGTACGTGAAGAGGAAAAAAATAAGAAAAGAAAAAAAATAAATAAAGTGTTCTACTTTAATTAGGACTTTTTTATTATTTGTGGTAAGGTTAGGAGTTTTCTATTTTATCTGCAACTATTATAAATAGGATTTATGTTATTTTATGATTCCTATATCAACTAAGATTTGATTTGATACAAGCCTATATTAACTTAAGGGCGTAAGCACAATAAATCAATGAAGTTTCTAGAAGAAATCTCTTCTTTACTTTCGTCACTCTCTAGATACAAAAACACAAACATAAGGAGGTAGTTCACAAATTTGCAAACTAGTTGGAAGTTTCCTAGTCTCGAAGGAAAGTTACAAATACGATTAACGTTGTCTTCAATGTCCTTACATATATATCCTTCTTTGTTTGTTTCCCCCACAGGCATCATCTCGTGTAGCATATTGGACTTGGTATAAAAAAACAGTGAAGAAACCTGCACCCAGTGACCAAGTCATCCATGCATGCGTTTGCTTGTTGGAATGAGACTGTTGACCAGAATTACTATAAAAATAACCAAATCCCCATAATCTCTGACCAACCAACAACCCGCTGAAAACATGAACAAGCCTCTTCCATTTTCAAGAATTGGACTCCTAATTTTCCTTCTAGTACTCGTCACACTCCCATCGCCAAATCATGCTCACCTCCACGATGAGTTCCTCCGCTGCCTCTCTCTTCATGACTCCCACAATTCAACTTCTTCTTTTTCTCAAGTCATCTACGCCCCCTCCAACTCTTCTTACTCCCCCATTTTAGATGTTTCAGCTCATAACTTGAGGTTCACCGAACCAACAACACCAAGGCCTTTGCTCATTATCACACCCACAAAGGTTGTTCATATTCAAGCAGCCATCGTTTGCTCGAAACGGCATGGCCTCCAGATCAGGACCCGGAGTGGTGGTCATGATTTTGAGGGTCTTTCTTTCGTCTCTCAGGTACCTTTCATCCTTGTGGATATGATCAATTTCCGATCAATTCATGTTGATGCGGAAAACAAAGTTGCATGGGTTCAAGTAGCCGCAATTCTTGGCGAGCTCTACTACAAGATTGCTAAAGAAAGCAGTAGTCTTGCCTTTCCGGCAGGCATCTGCCTCACTGTAGGGGTGGGTGGGCACTTCAGTGGAGGAGGGTATGGAGCATTGCTTCGCAAATATGGCCTTGCTGCTGACAACATAATCGATGCTCAGATAGTTAACGTTGATGGCAGAGTGCTCGACAGAAAATCCATGGGGGAAGATCTCTTTTGGGCCATTCGAGGGGGTGGTGGAGCTAGCTTCGGCATCATTACCGCGTTTAAGATACAACTAGTTCCAGTTCCTCCACGGGTGACTGTGTGTTCAACCATCAAAACATTAGAGCAAAATGCAACCAAACTTGTGCATGATTGGCAAAATGTGGCACCCTTTCTACCAAAAGAGATATTCAGCATTGTTTCACTGAGTCGAGTAAATGCAAGGCTAGAAGAAGCCTCTTTCCTATTCCAGTTTCTCGGTGGAGTGGATGAGCTTATAACATTACTACAACACAGATACAATCATCTTGGTCTAGTAAAAGAAGAGTGTAGAGAAGTGAGTTGGATCCAATCTGTCATGATTCTGGGAGGGATCTCAGGTGGAGCAACACCAGAGGTTTTGCTCAACAGAACTCTTTCCACAAGTTCATATCCGTACAAGTACTTTGGGAAGATTAAATCTGATTATGTGCAGAAACCCATTCCCGAAACTGGGATTGAAGGGATATGGAAAAGGCTTTATGAAGTAGACATAAATTTCCATACTAGAGTCTTCTTTGTTGCGTATGGGGGGGAAATGAGTGAGATTCCAGAGACCGAAACTCCTTATCCACATAGAGCTGGGATCCTATACATGATGGGATATGTTGTGGGTTGGGATGAAGAAAGCCATTCAGCATCTAAGAGACACATAAATTGGATTAGGAAGCTTTACAGTGACATGCGACCCTATGTCTCGAAATCTCCTCGACAGGCATATCAGAACTACCGGGATCTTGACATTGGAACCAACAAACAAGGTAACACAGGCTTTGCACAAGCTAGTATTTGGGGTTTCAAATATTTCAAGAACAACTTCTACAGATTGGCACACATCAAGGCCAAGGTGGATCCTTCCAATTTTTTCAACAATGAACAAAGCATCCCTCTACTTCCATGATCATCGTGGTGAAAAAAATAGAGGAATGTATATGTAACGTAGAATACTCTGTTTCTCAATAAAGCTTGCAATAACTCACCCTTGAACTTATAGAAATTGGGGAGAGCTAAAGGAGATTATATAATGTAGTTGTTATTTATATGAGTTATCCCAAATTATTAAGTATAAACTACTTTTTATAAGCGGATTATATTTTTAATTATCTGTTTTATCAGTTTATCCTCTCATTCTAAAATTGAGATTTACCACACTTTCTTGTTGTTTTCATTCATCTTATAATAGGGATTACTTGAAAAAAAAAAAGAATTCTTTCATTTTAAAGGTGAAGTTATGAAAACACACACCGTGAGTTATTCACCTTAATCCACGCACCTAATCAAATTTTTAATGAGTTGGAGAAAGAGTATATGGCAATATGGAAAGCAAGTAGGTACTAGCCACTAGGTAGTCAATAGTCTTTCATCTTATATTTTATGTTTCATTTCATTTTGCAGAAAACAAGTAGGTAGTCAATAGTCATAGATGGTGATATTGTAGTCAGCTTATAATAAAAAAAGATCTATCTAATTTAATAGTTAAGCAATTGGCATCACTATTTTGACCCGCCTTTAAATAAACGACCTTTTCTTTCTTGCTTTAATCTTCAATATTTGAAATTGCTTGTACATCATCAGGAATCGATACATCTCATTCATGTAATAAACAATCAATCAATTTACTCACGTATGTACATATTTTAAAAAGGGAAACAAAAAAGAAAAGAAAAGAAAAAAGTTGTGTTCGTGTTTTTTTTTTTTGAAACTGTAAATCTCATTCTAATAAAGCCCAGCGGCACTTACAAAAAGAACCTGGAGGCTTACAAAAAGAGCTAGCCAGATTACTCCAACAAAAAACCTAACCAATCCTAAAACCTACTCAACTCACCTATATGCACGAAAGTCAAGCTATACGACCATTACGTGAAGATGTCAGAGAGAACAATTGAGTTTCGGACCTCAGTAGTATGAACAATTAGTCTCACCAACTGCTCCCACGTTCTACTAGTGTGCTTAAATATCCTGTAGTTCCTTTCAATCCAGCAATTATACACAACAGCTGAGAACATGCATTTCCTCACTTTAGCTTTCATCGTTTTACCTCTTGCTACCCGAATAAATATCCTTTTGATTATTTTTATATTCGGTCATTACGGGTATTTCGGGTTTCTTCGGGTTTGTATTCGGTTTAATCAGGTTCAAGTTCGGGTAAATCGGGTTCGGGTTTCGGGCTCTTCAGGTTCGAGTCACTTCGGGCTCCGGGTCACTTTAGGTTCAGGTCTCTTTGGCTCCGGGCCATTTCGGGTACAGGTTGTCATCGGGTTTAGCTTATTTCGAGTCAGGTCGGGTTTGGGCCATTGACTTTTTTGGTCAATTCGGGTTCAGACAGGTCGGGTTCAGGCGGATTTCTAAATAATATATTAATAACAAAATTTAATCATAAACTTAGGGGGTTCGTCAAGTTTAAGAAATTATAGATGTCAATTTGAGCAATTTTTCAACATTTTTGTTAGATTTTAACGAAGTTAACGATTACGTATAGTTCAGGTATAGATTTGCAACAATATCATAGTTTAAAGCCATTTTTGCAACAAGGGGTATAGTTTAGGTGTATCTGATGCAATTTACTCGGTAACCATACATATCATTCATGTAATTGTACAGTAACTGCAGTTGTAAGATAATAAAGAATTTCTTCAAAAAATAAAATAAACAAACAAACAATCAATTATGTACGTATTTTTTTAGGGGAAACAGAAAAGAAAAAGTTGCGTTCGTGTGTTTTTACTTATTATGCTTCTGATTACTGAAATTAGAGGCAACAAATAAACAAATATTGAGGCCGTTTTTAAGTTGTCTACTTATCCAGTTGTTGCTTACAGAGAGGGCTTCAAGAGGAAATATGTGTGAGCATGCCAGCTTTCTCACCTCTCTGTACTTGTGCTTGTAGCTCTAGCTGGGCAGGCCGAAGATTTGATCATCAGACGCTCCGATGATCCCATGTTCTTGTTCATGTTCCAAGCCAACAGTGAGATGCAGAGGACATGCAGGTTAGGAGCTCACTCGAAAGATCCGAACTGTGAATCGAACACCCACACACAGGGGCGGAGCCAGGAAATTCATCCAGTGGGGCAGCAAATAAAATGGTCAGATCCACATGACTACCTTGTTAGATCGACATAACTACTTGATAGGTCAGCATAAAATAGTGATCAGCATGATGAGTTGTTAGATCGAAATCACTATCTTGGTAGATCGACATGCTACCTAGTTAGATCGACATCACTACCTTGTCAGATCCACATAACTACTAGTGGCGTAAGTATATATTTTTATGAGTGGGCGCAAACCAAAAAAATCAGTGGGGGCAAACTGCAAATTACTCTCTCTATTTATGGAAAAATTTACTGTTGATGAATAGTGGCACAACCAATAGGGTTGTGCCACTTCATCCATATATATTTTTAAAATTTTTAAAAAAAATATAAATGAAACTTTTTTTTAATTATATTTATTATTTATTTCATTAATTTTTTATTGTTTCCCATTTTTTTTAATTATATTAATTTCATTATTACTTTTTTTATTTTTATTTTTTAAAATTGCAAATTAAAATTTTCCCATTTTTTAAATTTTTTTATATTTATTATGTTACTAATAGGGAAAACATTGGTATAAAATTAGTAATTTTGAAAATTAGAAAATTGTAAATTGTAAATTAAATTTTTTCCCATTTTTTAAATTTTTTTATATTTATTATGTTACTACTAGGGAAAACATTGGTATAAAATTAGTAATTTTGAAAATTAGTATGGAATCAATTATGTTATGTAGACATTGTGAAACGTTGATCCAAAGTTACAAAAATTAAAAGAAATAAAAATTAATTCAATAAAGTTCGTATACATAAATTAAAATTATAAAATTAAATATAAATCTAAACACTGATCTAACAGTATGGACATTGACCTACTAAGATATGGACGTCGATCTAACAAGGTACGTATGCCGACCTAAATTTTGAAAATTAGTATTGAATCAATTGTGTTATGTAGACATTGTGAAACGTCGATTCAAAGTTATAAAAATTAAAAGTAATAAAATTTAATTCAATAAAGTTCGTATACATAAATTAAATTTATAAAATTAAATATAAATCTAAACACTGATCTAACAGTATGGATGTTGACCTACCAAGGTATGGACGTCGATCTAACAAGGTGCGGATGTCAATCTAACAAGGTACGGACGCTGATCTACGGACGCTTATCTAACAAGGTATTGACCTTGATCTACCAAGGTATGAACGTCGATCTAACAATGTATGAACGCTGATGTAACAAGATATTCATGCTAATCTAACAAAGTATGGACGATGATCTAAAAGTTATTCATGCTGATCTAACAAAGTATTCATGCTGATCTACACAATTCTATAAAATTAACTTAATTCCAAAAATTCATATAATATTCATGTTTTCTTAAAATACGTAAAACATATACTAAAATTCCATAAAATACCAACAAATTCGTAAATAATACCTAAAATACCTAAATAAATTCCAAAATACTAAAATAATTCACAAAATACTAAAATTCATAAACTATTCTTATTTTCCTAAAATATGTAAGGTATATACTAAAATTCCATAAAATACCAACAAATTTGTAAATAATACCTAAAATACGTATATAAATTCCTAAAATACTAAAATAATTCCTAAAATATTAAAATTCATAAAATACCCAAAAAACTACATGTAGATGGCGGTGAAGACGGTCGGCAACGAAAACTCTATACATAAATATAAAATTTTGTATGAATAGTATCCACCTAATAAGATTATGTCACCTCATCATAATTTAATGATTTTATTTATTTGTGTTTCAAATTGTTTAAAAAACTAAATCTCTATTTTACTTTTATTTCTTATTATTTTACGTTTGCTCCCTAATATTTTAAACTTCATATGATAAAATGTAAAAATTCTTAGCCCTAATTTTTTCACCCATAATAATTATATACTTTATCATTTAGTTCATAAAAATATACATTTATTTCACTTAATATTACATCCTTATTAAATTCTTATAAAATATTACAATTTACATCGCTACGAAGTGCGGCAATTAAACCTTGCTCTATACATTTGAGGAAATTGTACTACTGGTGAACAGTAGCTGAACAGTGACACAACCAATAGGGTTGTTCCACGTCATTAATTTATTTATTTTTAGTTTTTTTTAATTATTTTTTAATTATTTTTAGTTTTTCCTTTTATTTTTTTATTTTTTAATTATATTTATTATTTATTTTTAAAATTAATTGTGTTGTGTCACGTTATCTATTTTTTCTTGCATTTTTTTCTTTTAAAGTGCGTTCATTTACTATTTACAAAGGAAAAGTTTGTAGATTAAAAAAATTAAAATAAAATTTATGAGAGAAAACATTTTTTTAAAGAACATTGTTTTGACTTTTATTTCTAATTATTATGTGTATTATTCCTCGAAATTTTGGGAATTTTAGTTTTTAACTAAGCCAGAGATTTTTTTTACCTACAATCATTATTACTTATTTTCTCTTTTATTTCACAAAGTAGACCACAAAATACTAAAATTCATAAAATGCTCTACTTTCACAAATATACATTTATTTCACTTAATATTACATCCTTATTAAATTCTTAACGTTTGCTTGTTGGAATGGAACCGTTGACCAAAATCACTTTAAAAAGGACCATAATCTCTCATCAACCTGCTGAAAAAGATGAACAAGCCTCTTCCATTCCCAAGAATTGGGCTCCTTTTCCTTCTTCTACTCCTCACGATCTCATGGCCAAATCATGCTCACCTCCACGATGAGTTCCTCCATTGCCTCTCTATTCATGACTCCCGCAATTCAACTTCTTCTTTTTCTCAAGTCATCTACACTCCCTCCAACTCTGCTTACTGAGTCGAGTAAATGCAAGCCTAGAAGAAGCCTCTTTCGTATTCCAGTTTCTCGGTGGAGTGGATGAGGTTATAACATTCCTACAACACAGCTACAATGATCTTGGGCTCCTAAAAGAAGAGTGTAGAGAAGTGAGCTGGATCCAGTCTATCCTTATTCTGGGAGGGATCTCAGGTGGAGCAGCACCAGAGGTTTTGCTCAACAGAACTCTTTCCACAAGCTCATTCCCGTACAAGTACTTTGCGAAGATGAGATCTGATTACGTGCAGAAAGCTATTCCAGAAACTGGGATCGAAGGGATATGGAAGAGGCTTTCTGAAGTAGACATAGGTTTCGATACTAGAGTCTTCCTCGTTGCCTACGGAGGGAAAATGAGCGAGATTCCAGAGAGTGAAACTCCTTACCCGCATAGAGCTGGGATCTTATACATGATTGGATATATTGTGATTTGGCAGGAAGAAAGCCATTCAACATCTGAGAGAAACACGAATAAGATTAGGAAGCTTTACAGTGACATGCGACCCTATGTCTCAAAATCTCCTCGACAAGCATATCTAAACTACCGGGATCTCGACATCGGAACCAACAAGCAAGGTAACACAAGCTTTGCACATGCTAGTATTTGGGGGTTCAAATATTTCAAGAACAACTTCTACAGATTGGCACACGTCAAGGCCAAGGTGGATCCTTCCAATTTTTTCAAGAATGAACAAAGCATCCCTCTACTTCCATGATCATCGTGATGAAAAATGTAACGCATAATACTCTGTTTCTCAATAAAGCTTGTAATTGTTAAAGTTGGTGCTCTAAAGTTGCTACTCAAAGAAGTAAAGTAACTTGCTTTGCAAGTCATATAGAAGGAGTGCTTCAAGTACGTGAAGAAGAGAAGAATATAAAATAAAATTTAGTGTTTTAGTTAAATTAGAAGTTTTTAATTATTATGGATAAGTTTAGGAGTTTCATATTTTATCTACAACTATTAGAATTAGGATTTATGTTATGTTAGGATTCCTATATCAATTAGGATTTGGTTTGTTATAAGCCTATATAAGCTTAAGGTTGTAAGCACAATAAATCAATAAAGTTTCTCAATAAAGCTTGTAACAACTCACCTTGAATTTGTAGAACTCGGGGAGAGAGAGCTAAAGGAACGAGTAAAATGTCATGTACTACTTATTTGTATCACTTTGAGTATAACCTACTTTTTATAAGGAGATTTTAGTTTTAATATCTTTTTTACCATTTTATCCTCTCATTCTAAGTTTCAGATTTACCACACTTTCTTGTTGTTTTCATTCATCTTATAATCGAGGCTACTTAATCCTCTCATTCTTAAAATTGAGATTTATCACACGCTATCATTTATTCACCTTAATCCATTGACCTGTAAATTTTTATATAGTTTTAATTAGAGAGAGAGAGAGAGTATATTGCACTCAGCTTATCTAGCTAATTTAATAGTTAAGCAATTGCTAGTGGCCAATATAAAATAGGAGTATATAACAAGAAGCTATTTTTCCGCTCTATCGGCACCTCTTCACGATGAACATTGTCGCTGCTATCGGCACCTCTTCCGTAGCCGCTGGATTCAATGTCGCTGCCACTACAACACCGCCACCATGCCGGCACCACCCCGCCACCGTCAAAAATGTCGTCGCCGCAATTTTCATAATTTTTCATTAATTTATAAGTAATTGCATAGTGTCTAAATTGATAAGTAGTATTGTCTATTTAGTATTTTACATGAGTTTATTTATTGTTCTATACATTTCTATAGTGTCTATTAGAAAGTGATATGATGTCTTAATAAATATTAGAAATTGTTTAATTATTTACCTTGCACATTTTCGGTGATAGAAAAACTGTTTATTTCATTATAAACAATTAATTGAATCGTCAAAAATTATTTTGTAATTTATAAAAGCGATTCTAACATAATATAAAATATTTTTTGTTAATTTATAAGTAATTGCATAGTGTCTAATGTGATATGCAATAATGTCTATTAAAGAGATTATACTGTTTATTTAATTATTTTACACATTTTTATAGTGTCTACTATAAAGTGATATAATGTCTGAATAAATATTGGGAACTGTTCTTTTATTTGTTTTGCACATTTTAGATGATAGTGAAACTGTCTACTTTATAAACAATTTTTGCATAGAAAACCGTAACTTATTTTGAAATGTATGAAAGAGTTTATAACATAATATAAAACAATTTTCGATAATTTATAATTAATTGCATAGTGTCTAAAGTGGTATGCAATACTGTCAACTACAAAAGTCTGTACTGTTTAGTTATTTGTTTTAGACATTTCAGTGATATTGAAAAACGTCTAATAAATTATTAAAAAAATGTCTGTAAATAAAATGTAACTGTGTCTACCTTTTTAAAAACATCAAAAAATGAACCAATTCATAACCAATAAAATATGTGTATCATATTTTATAGCGTCTACTATAAAGAGTTATAATGTCTGAATCAATATTACAAACTGTCTCGTTCCTCACCTCCAAATTCTGCTACTGCTCATCTGGAGGTTTCACCATTAGATCATCAGCCACTGCAGGTGTCCAGATCTGAAGGTCCGATGGTCGTCTCCCTCCGATGGCAAGCCGTAACGATCAACCGATTCTCTGACGCGAAGGAGAAGGATTCGCGAACGTCGCCGACGAGTCGGCAATTTTTCAAATCTGAAATCTCCGAAGAAGCTACCGATTACAATCGTTGAGGAAGCCAGCGAGTCAACGATCTTTCAGATCTGCAATCTCTGGAGGTAGCGGTGGCCGGAGTCGGTGGAGAAGATGGCGGCAGAGGGGAAGAGAGAAGATGGTGGACGTGGAGATGATATTCGTCACTCTCTAGATACAAAAAACACAAACATAAGGAGCTAGTTCATAAATTTGCAAACTAGTTGGAAGTTTCCTAGTCTCGAAGGAAAGTTACAAATACGATAAACCAATGGAAGTTGTCTTCAATGTCCTTACATATATATCATTCTTTGTTTGTTTGCTCCACATGCATCATCTCATGTAGCATATTGGACTTGGTATAAAAAAACAGTGAAGAAACCTGCACCCGCAGACCAAGTCATCATCCATGCATGCGTTTGCTTGTTGGAATGAGACTGTTGACCAGAATTACTATAAAAATAAACAAAAATCCCCATAATCTCTGATCAACCAACAACCTGCTGAAAACATGAACAAGCCTCTTCCATTTTCAAGAATTGGACTCCTAATTTTCCTTCTACAACTCGTCACACTCTCATGGCCAAATCATGCTCGCCTCCACGATGGGTTCCTCCATTGCCTCTCTCTTCATGACTCCCGTAATTCAACTTCTTCTTTTTCTCAAGTCATCTACGCCCCCTCCAACTCTTCTTACTCCTCCATTTTAGACGTTACTGCAGAAGTGAAGGCCAAGGTTGATCCCACAAATTTATTCAGAACAGAACAGAGCATCCCTGTGCTGCCAATTTGGTGGATGGTGAATCAACCGAATGTACCAACACATGAATGGTAAAATTGCTGCCAATTCAACTTGAAACAGTAATATTTTGGAAGCTAGAAGATCACCATAGTCAACAGCTTCTAAGAACTGCACTCACGTCATCATTCATCCTTATCTTGCCTAAAATGTCAACTAAAACTTGTTTAACATCAGGAGTCCACAATTTCTAGAATGTCCCTAGCTACATATGATCCTTCTTAATTTCTTTATTTCCTCCACGTGCATCATCTCATCTAGCATATTGGACTTGGTAAAACATAGTGGCTTTCAAAGAACCTGCATCCGCACACCAAGCCATCCATGCATAACGTTTGCTTGTTGGAATGAAATTGTTGACCAAATTTACTTTAAAAAGAACCAAATCTCTGATCAACCAACAGCAACCTGCTGAAAATATGAACAAACCTATTCCATTCCCGAGAATTGGGCTCCTTTTCCTTCTGGTACTCCTCACACTCTCATGGCCAAATCATGCTCACCTCCATGATGAGTTCCTCCGTTGCCTCTCTCTTCATCACTCCCAGAATTCAACTTCTTCCTTTTCTCAAGTCATCTACACTCCCTCCAACTCTTCTTACTCATCCATTTTAGAAGTTTCAGCTCATAACTTGAGGTTCACGGAACCAACAACCCCAAGGCCTTTGCTCATTATCACACCCACAAAGGTTGCTCATATTCAAGCAGCCATCATTTGCTCAAAACGGCATGGCCTCCAGATCAGGACCCGGAGTGGTGGTCATGATTTTGAGGGTCTTTCTTTTGTCTCAAAGGTACCATTCATCCTTGTGGATATGATCAATTTCCGATCAATTAATGTTGATGCAGAAAACAAAGTTGCACGGGTTCAAGTAGCCGCAATTCTCGGCGAACTCTACTACAAGATTGCTGAAAAAAGCAGTAGTCTTGCCTTTCCGGCAGGCACCTGCCCCACTGTAGGGGTGGGTGGGCACTTCAGTGGAGGAGGGTATGGAGCATTGCTTCGCAAATATGGCCTTGCTGCTGACAACATAATCGATGCTCAGATAGTTAACGTTGATGGCAGAGTGCTCGATAGAAAATCCATGGGGGAAGATCTCTTTTGGGCCATTCGAGGAGGAGGTGGAGCTAGCTTCGGCATCATTACTGCATTTAAGATACAGCTAGTTACAGTTCCTCCGCGGGTGACTGTGTGTTCAACCATCAGAACATTAGAGCAAAATGCAACCAAACTTGTGCATGATTGGCAAAATGTGGCACCCTTTCTACCAAAAGAGATATTCAGCATTGTTTCACTGAGTCGAGTAAATGCAAGCCTAGAAGAAGCCTCTTTCGTATTCCAGTTTCTCGGTGGAGTGGATGAACTTATAACATTACTACAACACAGCTACAATCATCTTGGTCTAGTAAAAGAGGAGTGCAGAGAAGTGAGTTGGATCCAATCTGTCATGATTCTGGGAGGGATCTCAGGTGGAGCAACACCAGAGGTTTTGCTCAATAGAACTCTTTCCACAAGCTCAATTCCGTACAAGTACTTTATGAAGGTTAAGTCTGATTACGTGCAGAAACCTATTCCCGAAACTGGGATTGAAGGGATATGGAAAAGGCTTTATGAAGTAGACATAAATTTCCATACTAGAGTCTTCTTTGTTGCGTATGGGGGGGAAATGAGTGAGATTCCAGAGACTGAAACTCCTTATCCACATAGAGCTGGGATCCTATACATGATGGGATATGTTGTGGTTTGGGATGAAGAAAGCCATTCAGCATCTGAGAGACACATAAATTGGATTAGGAAGCTTTACAGTGACATGCGACCCTATGTCTCGAAATCTCCTCGACAGGCATATCAGAACTACCGGGATCTTGACATTGGAACCAACAAACAAGGTAACACAGGCTTTGCACAAGCTAGTATTTGGGGTTTCAAATATTTCAAGAACAACTTCTACAGATTGGCACACATCAAGGCCAAGGTGGATCCTTCCAATTTTTTCAACAATGAACAAAGCATCCCTCTACTTCCATGATCATCATGATGAAAAAAATAAAAATAATAGAGGAATGTATATGTAACGTAGAATACTCTGCTTCTCAATAAAGCTTGCAATAACTCGCCCTTGAACTTATAGAAATTGGGGAGAGCTAAAGGAGATTATATAATGTAGTTGTTATTTATATCACTCTGAGTTATCCCAAATTATATTTTTAATTATCTGTTTTATCAGTTTATCCTCTCATTCTAAAATTGAGATTTACCACACTTTCTTGTTGTTTTCATTCATCTTATAATAGGGACTACTTGAAAAAAAAATTCTTTCGTTTTAAAGGTGAAGTTATGAAAACACACACCGTGAGTTATTCACCTTAATCCATGTACCTAATCAGATTTTTAATGAGTTGGAGAAAGAGTATATGGCAATATGGAAAGCAAGTAGGTACTAGGTAGTCAATAGTCTTTCATCTTATATTTTATGTCTCGTTTCATTTTGCAGAAAACAAGTAGGTAGTCAATAGTCATAGATGGTGATATTGTAGTCAGCTTATAATAATAAAAAAAAGATCTATCTAATTTAATAGTTAAGCAATTGGCATCACTATTTTGACCCGCCTTTAAATAAACGACCTTTTCTTTCTTGCTTTAATCTTCAATATTTGAAATTGCTTGTACATCATCAGGAATCGATACATCTCATTCATGTAATAAACAATCAATCAATTTACTCACGTATGTACATATTTTTTAAAGGGGAAACAGAAAAGAAAAGAAAAGAAAAAAGTTGTGTTCGTGTGTTTTTACTTATGCTTCTGATTACTCAATATATAGATGCAACAAATAAACAAATATTGAGGCCTTTATAAGTTGTCTACTTATCCAGTTGTTGCTTACAGAGAGGGCAGCAAGATATGATTGTGAGCCATTGATCCACACATTTGAGATGAAATATGTGGGAGCATGGCAGCTTTCTCACCTCTTCCTTCTCTCTGTACCTGGCTAGACAGATGCAGCACTCCTCATCATCACCATTGTTGGCTTCTTCTTTGAAGCTCCAGCTGGGGAGGCTGGAGATCTGATCATCAGACGCTCCTCGCTCCGATGATCCCATGTTCATGTTGTAACCAAGCAGGGTGCTCATCAATGGGACGCAGCAGCAGAGGAGTAGAAACAACAAGAATGGGAATGAGTAGCAGAGTGCGTTCCAGGCCAGCAGTGAGATGCAGAGGACATGCAGGTTGGGAGCTCGCTCGAAAGACCCGAACCGTGAATCGAACACCCACACATTCCCCATCACGAACCAGATTGCGAAGAACAGCTCCAGTGAAGTCCGGCATCTGTTCATCAGATGGGAGCATCTGGTAGTAGTTTCATCAATGCTGCTGCTGCTGCTGCTGCCTCGGTGGTTCTGCTCCACATCAGAGAAGCTGTGAAGATGGCGGTAGCGACCATAGAGCAGCAGCAAACTGAGGACACAACCAATATCGTAGCCCACAATCCACACCCGCATTGGCCACACCGGCCTCTCTTTCTTGGATATGGCCAAAGTGAAAGATGTGATGGTTATTTGGGTAGTGAGAGCCATAAACTCCAGCATGATCCAAGCGCTGGAATTGAAAGGGTTGGATCCAAGATCAGAGCTTGAACCATTCTGGTAATGAAACACCCTCCTCAAGAAACTGAACCACCTTGCTCTAGAAATCCTCACCGCCACCCTCACAAGCACCGAAGATGAAGGCGGAGCTCGGAGGGACCTGCTCCGCCCTCCCAACGCCGCCGTCCTTTCTTCTTCACTTGCTGATGATGCATACGAACTAAAACCGCACAGCCGAGTATTCATTGCACTCGAGCTATATAATCAATGAACAAACCCAAACACCAACTTGACAATATCTCTTAATTTGACATGGCGCTAATCATGAGCATCAAGAAAGTGGGCAGGAAAAAAACATTAAACTAGACGAGGATGATTCACCAAAAATTAAGCAGCAGCAAGAGTTTCATGTTTGGAGTAATATGCTGAAAACAAGGATCATGAGAATCCTGTGAGGCATTACCTCAAATACCATGTGGGCAGAAAATTATACAGGAATCCAGATAGCAGCAAAGTTGAAAGAAAGCTTTACTGTGGATCCTCCCAAGTGAAAATGAAGAAATGGGAGGGAGCATTTTGAACTAAGATAGGAAGGTGAAGTTGGGTTTGAGATGGTGACCAAGAATCAGTATTTGCTTGGATTCAAAGGGAGAGTTGAAAGGGGAGGTAACGCTTACAGTTGCTGTTGCGGTTGGCCTAACAATACATAACTTGGCTCAGGTTTTTTGTTTCGCTCGCAAGCAAGCAACCGCTTCCTCAACCGAACCGGACATAACGTTCTTGTGGATAGATAGATGACTTCAAACATTTGTCTTAAAGACATTTCTCCTTTATTCATGGAACAATTTTGTTTTATCTTCACGTTTTGGTACTTATTGTTAAATAAATGTACAACGAAGACAAAAAGAAGTATTGTAAGAAAAATTGATCTAAATGTTGTTCAATTTTGTCGCTCCGTTTCAGTTCCAGCACCGAGATTAACAGACTTAATTCCATCTCATGCTCGAATTATTGTTGTTCTACTTTTCATTTTTCAGGTGAAGCTGATCATATATTGGAATAACAAGGCATGCCAACAGCGAAATGGCGGTCGGGCCGAGCCAGCCAGATTGGCATGATCAGCCCCTTCATCCTCTCAGAAACACAAAATTTAAAAAGTTGTCTAAGGAATCAGCAGATCTTCTTGAAGCTCCAGTTTATATGGAAGAAGTTAAAGCGGTGGTTTGGTCTTGTGGAGGGGACGAGGCTCCAGGACCGGATGGGTTAAGCTTCAAGCTGATCAAACTTTTCTAAGACGAGGTAAAAGATGACTTTCTTCGCTTTATTCAATTCTCCCTAAAGAGTGGGAAAATTGGCCCAGGTTGCAATGCCTCTTTCATCACCATCATCCCAAAATCAAAAGATCCAGTTGGTCTCAAAGATTATCGTCCAATCAGTCTAATTGGTTGCCAATACAAGGTCCTGTCCAAACTTTTGGCCGAGAGATTGAAGAAGGTTCTTCCAACCTTAATCAGTGACGCTCGCATGTGTTTCATTGAAGGGAGGCAGATTCTTGATGGCTCTTTAATTGCAAATGAAGCTGTGAAGTTTGCAAAGAAATCCAGGAAGAAGACTATGATTTTGAAAGTAGACTTCGAGAAATCCTTCGACAGTGTGAGTTGGGACTACTTGGCATCAGTTATGGAACAAATGTGCTTCGGAGAAAAATGGAGGGGATGGATTAGGGCATGTTTGGTCTCAGCCTTAGTTTCTGTTTTGGTAAATGGAAGTCCCACAACCGAATTCAAAATGGAGTGTGGCTTGAGACAAGGTGACCCCCTTTCTCCCTTCTTGTTCTCAATTGCGGCAGAAGGCTTACACATCATGATGGAAGAGGCTTTAGAGAAGAATATCTTCAGGGGTCTTCAGATTGGATCACGGGGACTTTGATTATCCCATCTTCAATATGCGGATGACACAATTTTCTTCGGCGAGTGGGATAACTCCAACGTTATTATCCCATCTTCAATATGCGGATGACACAATTTTCTTCGGCAAGTGGGATAACTCCAACGTTACATCAATCATCCGTATCCTAAAATGTTTTCATATCATCTCCAGGCTGAATGTAAATCTGGCAAAAACAAAGCTTTATGGAATCGGCATCATCAAAGCATAGGTGGATGGAATGGCGAGTTTCGTTGGCTGTGGATCGGGGTGCCTGCCCTTTACTTTCCTTGGCTTACTTGTTGGAGCAAAAATGCACACGGTGGAAGCTTGGGATGCAGTAACTGCAAAGTTTAAATCAAGACTCCTCTTGGCACTCAAAAATTTTATCCTTCGGAGGCAGGTTGACTCTTTTGAAATCAGTCCTGGGAAGCTTACCCCTTTACTACTTTTCCGTGTTCCGCGCCCCTGTTAGTCTAACCAAAACTCTTGAGAGCCTTCGAAACACTTTCTTCTGGGAGGGTTCGGAAGGGAAAAAAGTTATTCACTGGGTTGCTTGGGACAAAGTCCTAAATTCTAGGGAGGAGGGAGGGTTGGGTTTAGGAAGTCTAAAGGCAAAAAATTGGGCTTTGTTGGCGAAGTGGTGGTGGAGATTCAAACAGGAGAGGGCTGCTTTATGGGTGAGGGTTATTCAAAATATTCATGGTTTAGATGGAGGTTTAGAAAATCATAATGTTGACAAGCTTTATGGAGTTTGGGGGAATATAGTGAAGCTAGGAAAATTGTTGGACAATCTAGGATTAAACTTTTCCAACTCTTTTAGTAGGGTGGTCGGTAACGGCAAAGAGCTAAGTTTCTGGAATGATGTTTGGTTGCAAAACAAAAATTTAGATGTTTTATGTCCTAGGTTGTTCAGTCTTGAAGTAGAGAATGATGTCAAAATTTGCGAAAGAGGGGGCTGGGAAAACGGTATCTGGAGTTGGAGGTGGAGTTGGAGAAGGGCTGTGTGAGAGGTCGAGAAGAGGGGGAGATATTAGTCCTAACAAATGTCTTAAAAGCTGTTTCTCTTCAGGTTGACAAAGAAGACTCATGGTTCTGGACTCTTGGAAGCGATGACTCTTTTTCGATCTCAATCCTTTCCAAGCTCATTGATGACCTCATCCTGGAAAAGCATCCTCATCAGCTTCCAACCTCATGGAATCGTTGGATCCCAAAGAAGCTGAACATCTTCGTCTGGAGGGTTACTCAAGATCGGCTAGCCACCAAGCTGCAACTTGCCATCCGCAACATTATGATCGATGCAGTCAGTTGCCCCTTGTGTCCAGCCGCCCTAGAAGACTTGCACCACTGCCTCATATCATGCCCATTCGCTATTTCATGTTGGAATCTAGTCACCTGCTGGTGCAATGTGGACAATTTTTCAGGTGCAAACTTATTTCAAGACTTGGGATCGGTTTCGCGGTTCAAGAACCTCTCCAAGAATCAAAGCCAAGTTCGAAATGAAAGGGTCTTCTCCGATAGTTCGGATTTAGCAAAAAACTTTCTCTCTACCATCCAATTCCTCTCTTTCCTTTGGATTTCAAACCGTTGGAAGAAATTTTCTCCTACTTTGGGCGATTGGATTGTAAACCTCTTAGGGGTAATTGCTAATTGTGTCTAACCTTTCTTCCTCGGTTTGGTTTCTCTTTCTCTTGTTGCTCTTGTTTTTTGTTCTCTCTTCTTGAGTCCTACTCCTCCTTGGAGTAGCACTCCTTTATCAATGCAATTATTGATGTTGCCTTTCAAAAAAAATCCTCGGCCTTCAGACATTCTTACACCGTACCAGTAGTGAAATTACATTTTTCATTACCTCTCAAAACAAGGTTGGAGAAAAACTGGGGTAGATATGTACATACATGAATGAGTTAATTAGACTCCACCTGTGTTGTCAGAGCGTGAAAAATCCAATCACCTTTGCGCTGTTAAGGAAGAAAACCGTGATCATGTTCTGAAATACTAGTAGTAATCTAAATTATGAACCTGCTGTGATATCTACATCAGCTCTTCATATCCAAGCTGCTAAAGAATGAGAGGAAGAAAAGGCGGCAACCAACAATTCTATACTTGTTTCTCCTTTGGTCGATTCAGGACAAATTCGGCGTACAAGTCTTTCAGACCAATCACAACAGTGGTGATCAATGGCCCCATAATTGCTCCCTGAAAATTGATAAAAAGGAATTACCGGTCAAAGATTGCAAGACAACTGCAAGGCGTTTGTGCAAAGCATGTTAAGAAATGATGAGACCTATTCATAATTGAACTTATACGCTTCAGCTGCTTGGTGCATTTTTTTGCAACCATGAGGAAATGAGATCTCTCTAATTCATGTCAAGAAGGAAACATTTAGAATTTCACACAAGTTCTGAAAAGTACCTCCACTGCAGAAGAAAACACTGTCATTCCACCTATGATGCTAAGGCCCGTTAGATATCCATTATATCCAGATATGTCCTGAATTTCAGATGCCAAATATTCCATAAGCATTAGATGAATGATCGTCAAGCTGACAGCTAGCACATAACGCCCTTCCATCAGCAGTTGTGCAGCTGCTGGTATCATTGAGAACCATGAAGGGAACAAGGGAAAGATTTGGCCCATAACAGCAATGACAGTTGACATGTACAAGAAGTGGATTTTAAATAGTCTAAATAAAAGCCAGGTAAGACATCCCTGGGAAAAAGCAACCTCTGCTGTATTCAAGAGCACACTGGAAACAGCATTGTCAAGAACTTCAACACACCTAAATCGTGCTGATTCTGATATAGGAACCATACCTATAACGTGTTCCGTTGCCCCACCAGACTCCGATGTTATGAGATAATATAGAAGCCAAAAGAAGATGGTCAGATGGGAGACGAAGTTGAAAACCTCTGTTGCTCCATACAGTATGGAGTTTCCTACTGAGAACATCACATGTATACCTCTACCAAAGACAGAAGCACCGCTTGTCAACACTTTTTGTGAAACATCTATCCATTTTGCCGCAAAATCTTTAGCCTTCTCTACCAGATCCACCCTGGTAACTATGAGTTCCCTGAAAATTGAATCAGCTTCTGAATAAATTTCTCCCCATTCATGTTCATGAAATCTCTTCCTTAAACTCATAAACTTCTCCGTATAAGGAGAGGAGTTCACTAAAGCTGTCGATTGATCTGATGAATTTGAAGAAGCAGCCATTATGAACTGCTTGATTCCTGTCACTAACTCTGTCATGTTATACTGCAGCGCCCACATGTCTATTTGCTCAAACCCTGTTTCGTATAAACGATCTGTGTACCTCTCCACCATTCCAGGAACATCATTATCCGCCATCCACTTCCTGATACCGAGACTCCCTGCATAGTTGCTTTGTTCCGCACGGATTTTCAGGGAGACCACAGCATCTCTTCCTTCCACACCAATCTTATAGGCAAAGAAGACGGCCCCAAAGGAAGATCCTAGAATCATGCCAACCATTAACCCAATGGCAACAATGCTCTTCAACCGTTTAAGTATACCACGGGTGAGAAACGCACTGACCTCAGTACACCCAAAGCTATTACTCCTGAATGATGAAACAGCATGGAGTGTAGAATCCACATTTTTATTACAGATCATAAACCCCAACACAATTATGATGAGTAAGCCGATGGCACCAATCACCTCATATCCAATCACAAACACGGCAAAAGATGTCAGCCACCTAACAATCTTGGAAAACCCGCTTCTCCTAAGCCTGGACCTATTTAGTATCGGTCTTTTCAGAAACGTACTGAAGAAAAAACCCCTAATATCAACCAGAGAGCCTATAATAGCATTGAAGATAGTGATTGGAACAGCAAGTAGGGTCTCTGTGAGGCCTAATCTCAAGGGTTCTCTCCAAAACTTAACCATGGTCTTCTGAAAGCCTCTCAAAGGAATAGAACATAATACTGCCCACTGAATTGGCCTAAGGTACTCTTGCAATAGCTTTCCGACGCCAAATAAAACAAGTAACGAAAATGCAAGGCCAGCATGCGCCATGGCGATGTAGAGAGCAAGCCTAACCTGGGGATCGCCGGAAAGTGTGGTTTTTGCATTTGGGTGTGCCGAGCTTGAACCGCTCTTCGGCTCTGTAGACGTTCGTTTTGATGTCAATGGCGGGAGAGTGGAGGCGGAGCGGAACATGTCTCGCCATGGGGGACGCGCCGACCGGGTCGATTTTAGTACTTCCTCCGGGTCAACTAACTCCATCGTCCTCGCGAAACAACCCAGAGAAAAAAAAGCAAATTCCTTGGGAAATATTACTATTGTTGAGAATCCGAAGATAAAAGCATCTGTGAGATCGAGTTTCGGAGGAGAGAGTAGGCCTGCCAGGGCGCGCAGAGGAGGAGGAGGAGAGCCTGAACTTCTAACTTCCTATTTGGAATCCGGATAGTACATTTTTAAAAGAAAAGCCCCTGATAAATATGAAGAAAATCGTTCTACCCCCTTCCTTTACAGAACCTACACCTTAACCCCCAAATGAATGTTGTAGTAAGTACTACTACTAATTGTTTCAATACCACCATAACATGAGTGAGCATCGTCCTTTCTCCTTATCATATACTCCCTCCGTCCCACAAAGGTTGTCAACATTACTATATTGGATCGTCCCATAAAGGTTGTCAACTTTCTTAAAATAGAAACTTTCTATCATCATTTTTACCATTTTATCCTCTTATCTCACATCATGGACCCACAAGTTTTTCTCTTTCCTCCCACTCAACTTAAAATTGGGGTCCACAAAATTTTCTCATTTCTTTTTCATGGGGGTAATTTTGTCAACACACTATTATTCTCCTACTTTCCTTAATATATGTGCCCAAACAAATCCTACAACCTTTGTGGAACGGAGGGAGTAACAGACAGTTGCAGCAAGAAAAACAGCCTTCTTGCCTCACAAAAATTCACCGTGTTATATCTCAATTGATGAAAACTTTTTTGATCACGTCCACTCTCTTAGAATGAATCATCATCATCCCATATGGACGAAAGCAACGCATCAGCAACGATCCTGCTAGTCTGCAATACGACAGCTGATTCGAGTTCATTGCAATGGTGGACAGAGGACAGTAGTTGTCGTGCACTGTTTACAGGTAGCAACAGTCTGTTCATTACTTTTAAGTTTATAGATTTTCAATGAGTAAGGTGCACTCCCTAACTTTTAATCATATCCTATTGGGATCCTATTTTCACTTTTTATCATCTTAAAGTTCTATTTTAAGTTTTTTGATGCATCCGTGGTCCTTTTGGATAATTTTACCCCTTAGGACAAAAACGATAAGTTATAGGGTATCTTTGAGGTTTAGAAAAACTTTCAATTTACCCCTCAATTTTCATAAACATACAAAACAAAACTAACAATTTCTCAAAACAGTTTGAAAAAATATCCTAACTTCCCGAAACAATTTCGAATCTAACAATTTTACCCTATACTCCCCCCCTCTTCTCCTCCACAACCACCACCAGATATTCGTGGCCGATTACCGCCGGACCGTCACCGGTGTCGTCGACAGCCCGGCTTGAGATCGGCGGCCCTAGGGTCACGATCTGCAGCGCAACGGCAGCGATCCACCGCCCTCGGGTCGCGATTCGCGGCCTAGCCTGTTGAACACGCCAGTGAAGGTCCGGCGAAGGTCCAGCGGTTAAATAATTTTTCAAACTATTTTGAAAAATTGTTAATTTTTTGTATGTTTATGAAAATTGATGAATAAATTGAAAATTTTTCTAAACCTCAAGGATACACTATAATTTATCTTTTGTCATAAGAGGCAAAATTATCCAAAAGAACTATGGATGCATCAAAAAAAGCTTAAAATGGAACTTTAAGATGACAAAAAATTAAAATATGACCCTAATATGATATGATTAAAAGTTAGGGAACCTCCAATACACTTTACTCGTTTACTCGATTTTCGGTTGCGACGTTAACATTAATCACACAACTTGCTTGGTGTGTAATTAGTAATTACCATTCCTTTGGTTGGTTGAAAGTGCACATAAAAATTAGTAGAAAAATTATAGAGTGAAAATAATTTAGTAAAGAAAATGAACAATGGGCAACCAATAATAACAAAAGACAACATTACAAAAAGCTTTGATTCTGAGTCTTACCACCAACCGTCGTCAAAAGTTCTCAGTGCACACTACACTCTACAGAGAGTAGTTTTCTGTCTGTCTGTCTTGGGAAGTTGGCAACAGCACTCATCCAGATTGGACGAAACAACAATTCCCAATAAACAAGACGACTTGGAGCAAATGACTTCCGTTAAGGACCACGTTACACAACAAATAGAATGCTTGCTTGGAGTTTGAAGCATCTTAATACACTAGCAGCAACAAACGGTGGTGGGTTTGACAAGATGTTTAAGGTAGAATATTCAACCTGGGCATAACAGTCAGGTTATACAAAGCTTCATGGGGTTGTCTGACCTCCTTCCCTCTTCACTTCATGTATTTTTGCAAAAATTTCCTATGGAAGTCATTCCTGATTGTATCGTTGATAAATCGCTTGGGAGCCTTTGCTTCTCCACGTGCTTGGTTCTTGAATACTACATCATCATCCCATCTGAAACACAAGAGAAAAACCAGATATGATAAAGCACCTTGTCACAGAGTGAGATAAGATTGGAAACACATGTATAGTTCTCAGTGACCAACCTCCTTTTAATGTTGAAAGACGTGGGGTTATTAAGTAATGGGTTCCCTCGTAGAAGCTCCGCTTCTTTCACCTTCAGCTCTTCTTCCTGTTCCAGTTTTTCCTGCACATACATCAGGCACACACGTGTATCATTAGTGTTTCCTTAGGCAGGTATAAAGAAAAACCTTTACTGCACGTGCTTAAATGCCAAGAGAGCAAGTACATCCATGTAATGATATTAATGAAAATCAGAATTCAAAAGTTATGGAGAATTGAGATCAAAAGCTTGGGACATCTGTGAAGTTTTGCTTTGAGAAGGAAACCAATTATAAGCAACAAGAAGTTAAACCCCAACCACACTTGGAAGTTATGATCATGTTCCAAAGGGTGAAAAAACCTTTTACTCCCTCCGTCCCAAGTGGGTTGTCACAACATCAAAATATTTTTGTCCCAAATGAAATGACTTTTTTCACTTTTGTTTTATTTTAGTCGACTTTTACCATTACAATGCACTCACTCAAATGGTTTAGAGGGTGGGTTAGAAGAGGTTAGTTAGCATGAGTTTGGGAAGGGGTAATGATGGAAGTTTATGTAAAATGAGTTAATGATCAAAGACAATCTTAATCTACACAAAAAAACTAAAAGTAACAACCCACTTGGGACGGAGGGAGTATTTTGAATTTGCAATTGCACTTTGCAGTGGAAAATGGAGTATCAAATAAATGAAATTTAATTTTGTACTTCCATTCTACACATGAAAAGTCACCGCATGAATAAAAAAACATCTGACATTGAATTACCTTCCGAAGCTTCTCCTCTGCTCTTTCCTTCTTTATTTGCTCAAGCTCAGCCAACAAAGCTTCAGTGTCATCCTCATCTTCATCATTGTCATCATCACTGAAACAGACGTAATCATTGGTCAAGAAAGCTTCTAACAAGAGGGCAGAATCAGATGGGAAGTCAATAGTGAGTAGATAGCACGTCAACTCAGAATAGAGGAAATCTGAGGAGAATAGAAATATAAACGTCATGAAACAGGTTCAAGTCATATTCAGTGATGCCTTCCAAAACATGGGCAACCAAATGTACCCACTGGCTGCTAGGTGAGAGACCAAAATTGGAGAAAGAATGCTTTCAGAAGGTAGAAAGAAAAAGAAATGGAAAATTAAATAAATGCACCACAAATGCAATAACATGACTATATTCAAAGGATAACAAAGATGGGGTCCTTTATTTCAGCTTAGCTAAAACAGTAGAATAAATGTTAAGTTAATTGAAGTAAGATTCATCATATAAATACTTAGTACAGTTTAGATTACTGGATGTCTATCGATAAATCATTAAATCCTTGCCTACATAATTTACGAACAATATATTACAAACCTTTCATCATCACTTTTGATGTCTACATCCGAATCATCAGCATCTACGCTTTCCCCAGGCCCCCTCTTAGCACCTGTAGCCAATACCTGATTAGCAAAGCACTCAAGCACTTGCCCACTAAACTAAATTGTTCTATATATTTAAAATTGAAAGAAATGAGATGTAAAACCACTGTAAATTCACCTTCTAACAAGAGATGATTGCCCCTTCTACGATCTCTGTCATCTGCGGTATTATAATCATAACTTAATAATGATGAATGAAACTAGCGGAAATAACAGATCTTCATTCTAGACACTACTCCCTCCATCTCATATTAATTGATATGTTTGACTTGGCGCAGAGATTAAAGTGTGTAGAAATAAGGAAAGACAAAAAGTAACTCTTTTTAGTGGGAAGAGAAATTAAAGGTAATAAGGTAAAAGATGTAAGTAAAAGTTTCCTTAAAATGAAATGTATCAATCTGTGACACCCAAAAAAGTATATGTATCATTTTTGTGGGATGGAGGGAGTAATAAAATGGCCTGCAGATAGTGAAGTAATTAAAAAAAATGAGAACTTCTTTTTACCATCATACGGTTTATCCTTGCCAGAGAAATGCTTCCTTTCACGATCTTCAAGCTCCCTACGAAGATCTCTTCTTTGCAGCTCATCCTGAGTGTCTTGCCCTTCCCTCCTATATTCAGCAAGTTCATACTAATCAGAGAGTCTCTTTCATTATAAGAAACTTTACACAAAACCATCACATTCACTCTTACGTATTGGATCCAGGAAAACAAACTTAGTACTTCAGAAAATGTGTATAAATTATGATAGAGGGGCTAGGAAACTTGCATGAGAAAACAATATATTTGCACACATCAAGTTGAGGAAAATAAGAGTACTACAGCCTGGGAACTTTTACACGATTCAACTATGATCGACTTAGAAATCTCACAAACAAAAGGCCTCATTCTTGAGATTCAAAAAGCTAAAAGGCAATAGGTGCTCAACCCAGCCAAGAAACCAAGGCCAAAGAAGTCATAGGCTAAACATCAGATATGCTAGACAGATTAGAAGAGATTATTGACAAAGCCTGAGAGAAAAAAAAAATGCATTCATCCATTTTTATGTTATGATGGAATCCATTCCAGTAAAAGGTACAAGAAATCCAAATTACCAACTTCACAACAATGTTATGATAACAACTAACGTCCAAGGCTAGAACAACTTGTATAACTGCGGAGATAGCATCTCCCAACATCTACCACTAAGCTACCATGAGATGGCTTTTCCATTATTCAAAGACAACAACTATTACCAACTACGCCTAAGAGATACTGAAAATAGCACAAATAATAATAATAATAATAACGATGAAATCACCAACCTGGGCTTAAGATTTGTATGAGCAGCAAGGTCCCTTGACGAGTACTTCTGGGAAGGGCCAAAAATTCGAGTACCTCCTTGTTCATTGCCACCTTTTGCAGGAGCCCATGTAGGACGAGCAGCGGTGGTCATGGTTGATCGATGGAACCAGTAAAATCACCTGCTCAATTGCGAGCATATAACTTAACCAAGCAAGAGTTGGTAGAAGCAAAATCGGAAGAATCTTCAATTTCACAAGAACAAAGTTTTATTGCTTAATCCAACAATCTTTCCTGCGAATCGACGACAGATATGAAAAAGGGATAGGTTACCTTTCGAGGGAAATTGGTCGATTTGCCTGGAGAGAATCTGGAGAGACGACGACGATGGGGAAAAAAAAGAACAGCACAATAAGTAATGAGTAGTATTTTACTTTAAGCGTAAGACCATAATAACCCCTGTATTTAGCTGACTCGAAATACAGGGACTAATTGGTCCAATTCGATTGTAAAGGGATTTTTTCTACGTTTCTGTTATTTATAAGGGGTAAAGTTGGGTTTTTACCCCAGGAGTTGCAAGTCGAAACCTGAAAGTATTCGGGTTTTTCGGTTTGGACCGAACCGAATTAGTCGGTTTAACCGGTTTTCGGTTTCCGAATACAACAAACTGAATAGGCCAAATAAAGGGCTAAAACCGAATAAATCGAAACCGAATATTTTCAGTTCGTTTCGGTCAAAAACCGAAAAAACCGAATATTTGCAAATGAAGATTAGAGGATGAAATTGCTTCCTGATCAGAGTAATAAGTGATTGCTTCCTCCAACAACTTAATTATTATCTGATAGCTTTGATGCTAAAAAAGACTGAATAAATCATGCATTTCTAAATCATAGATTTATGTATCAAAAGGATGAAATTGCAACAATCTAAACATGGAGATAACAAAAACAAGCTGACCTTAAAATAATCCTAAATAGCTATATAACCGACAAAATGAGAAGTTTGATATACTCAAAATGGCCTTGGACGAAGATCGAGTCGTACGTACCTTGCGACTTCAAGAGATGAGACGAGGCTGAGCGGGCAAGCAAGAGAGAGGCTTCGTGTTCGTCGGCCTCGTCGTAGTCGTCGTCTTCGTCGAGCAGAGAGCAGAGAGCAAGGAGGAGGAGGATTGTCTGTCTGCGTGTGTGCGTTTGGGATTGGGATTGGGATTGGGATTGGGATTTGGGGGCATGGTTTAATTTGGGGTTTCAATCTCAGGTACATATCTCTGTCATTGTGTTTTAGGAGTGCCCAGCCCATCAGGTAAGGTATAAAATTGGGTTGGGTCTGATGGGTTTTAGGAGTGGGCTAGCCCAAAACACCCGGAACCGGACTCGAAATACAGGGACTAATTGGTCCAATTCGATTTTAAAGGGATTTTTTGTACGTTTCTGTTATTTATAAGGGGTAAAGTTGGGTGTTTACCCCAGGAGTTGCAAGTCGAAACCTGAAAACCTAAGATCGCATCCAAGCGTAAGTTTGGTTTTCTCATTCACATTTTCTGCAATCGACTCGACTCGACAATGGCGTCCACATCAAATACTTCTCAATCGTAAGTCTATTTATCGGTTAATAACTTAATATCTTTATTTTTTTGGACAATTTTCATTTGTTTCGTACTTTAGGGAGATGGAGATCGTTCGTCGGAAGGACAGCAGAGCCCAGTTCAAATTCTTGGTCCCTCTTATCTACGCCCCTGTTCTTCCTTTAAGTAAGCCTTTTTTTTTTCTTCTGTTATTCTCGATTCTGTAATTAGATGGAGTATTGGATTTATGTTGGTACGTTATGATGGTTTTGTTTCAGTTCGAATTGGGCTCCGAAAGAATCCTGTTTTAAGAGATCGCCTGTTCACCGCAGTGCTGGCTGGTGCTTTTGCTCATGGCTTTTATCTAGTGTATCCTTTTCTAAATCTACACTGTATATACTCTACTACTTCTGTTGTTGGTAGATTTTGCAAATTCAAATTGGTTTCGTCCTGAGTTGTTTTGCACAGCTGTTCTTGTTGATTGCTAGCGAAAATGAATGGTACCAGGAGGAGAAGACCTGCCACCGCTAGAGTTCATTATAACTTCTCTTGTTCACCTTCTTTTGATGTCATATGATCTGCTTGATTTTTACTCCGTTTCCTTCATTCACATTTTATATTTAATAATCAATACGTCATAATGTAGTTTCTAGATAATGTGAAAAGCTTTTCGATGACTATTTTTTTTCCTACCTTCTGCATACTATTGATCAGGTACAACGTGGGCATGGCAGCTTATTATGTAACTTGTTTAAGGTGCTGGCTTGTCATGAAACTGCTTGCCAATTGACAAAGAATTTTAAGGTGTTGGCTTCTTTCTGTTTGCTCATTTTGAAAGGGAAAGGTAGATGTTTTCTATAGTATGAATTTGTTGAACCGGAAAGAACAGTGGTGCTATCTTTGGTCAATGATTTGTATTGCCTGTGAAAATCATACCTTGTACATGTTTTGTTGATCTTTTTGTACTTTGCTCATTTTGTACAATTGCTGTTTTTTCCCCTCCTTAACATATTCATCATAGAACAGACTTGTATGACATCGAGAGCAAGTGAATGTGCAGAAAGATGGGGGTGGTGGTCTCCTTGGTTGGAATCCTGATTTTTTATAGCTGGCTGGTTTGCTGCAGCAGTAAAGGTCGCTTTCTGATTCAGTTCATGGTTGAAGTAGGGTTGCAGTGAGCCTCGCTCCTCCTCCATATGATTCGGGCAAATGTATGAATTAGTATTTTATTTCGATTTTTATATTTGAAAGAAATAGGAGTTATAGATGAACAAAGCCACACTTTTGATTTTAGTTCATGTGATGTGGTAAATATCTAGAAATGGTATCTAGGCTTCAACACAGTTATCTTTTGTGCTTCTTCTTCATGTTGCAATGAGTTTTACAGTGAACTTGAATCACATGATTTCCCTTTTCTCGATTCCATGCACCAAAATAAAGCTGCATGATTACGAGTTTTGACGGTCACAATGGTAAGACTCTTTCATGAGGCAAACAGCAACTCCTATGGTGCAGAAGCAACGCTTGATGAATTGTGGAATACTACTATCACAAGTCATACACTTTAAGGAACAGATGCTGTGGACATTTATGTTGTTTTGCTGCTGTATGTAGTTGTGAGAATTTTACAAATTGGACATTGCCCTTCTCTGCAGTGCAAATATATGACACATCTACTCTTCTACTAAAAGACAAAGTAAAAGAATCACTATATCTAAAGCCTCTTTGTCCCAACTACTTCTCCAATATCTAAAGCTGGCCAGAAGACTAAATGTTAAGGAGAGATCAAAAAGCGATTTAGAGGTAAGAAGGGGATCATTCGTTTGATTCCTCGATCGAAGATTATCTGTAATAATCATTCTTTTTTATGCAACCAGTAAGTAATTGTCATCCTTGTCAGTAGGAGGGTGGGTTTCACAGAACAAAGTTGGACTAAACTGTAGCAAACAAACATCCCAGGTATCTAAGCCATTTTTAGTGATTTCCATGGATCAATCTAATCATTCAGCAATGTGATAATTGGCATGAGAGTTAATGATGACCCGTGGGTGAACAATTGGTGGTGTACAATGCAAGCAACGTTATGTATATATCGAGGCACCCAGTGGACTAACTAAGACATGAAATCACGCAAGAGAGGCGACACAAAAGGACAGACAGACAGACAGACAGGACTCCACAATCAGTTATGAAGACATGAAAGAAGCAAGATTTGATTTGGGAAGAAACAAAAGCACTAGTGGTTTTCCTTCCATTCCATTGGCACAAAAGGCATCACAATCATCTCCCTACAGCAGTTCAGTATCATTACCAATCCAATCTAATCCATTCCTCCCTCCTATCAAAATTTAATATACAGGTGAGATGAGACTAAAGAACTAGGAAAATTTTGGCAGATCCCACCTATTCATCTTCTATCCACCTCAGTCACCTGCTATCTCTTTAACAAGTAATAGACCCAACTTACTCAGCTAAAATCAAGTCTTCTCTACCATCCACTAACCATAAAGGGACTTTAATTAGAGAAAATAATCGGGCTAAGGAAGATAACAAAAAACAGACCGAGAAGCCCAGCAGCATCAGCCATCAGCATCCCCCATCTCATAACACATTTTTTGGATGCCTTCAGTATTTACACTCACAAGCAGGCTAGTGTTTCTTCCCTTAATCCAACAAGAGTTCAGTAATTAGTGCTCCAATTCATGTGGTGTGCAAGCTGAGGCTGCTGATATGCACCGTTCGGAGGTCCAACAGCTTCAACTGCTGAGCCAAGTGTCTGAGCCTGTTGTAGAAGGGGATTAACATTCTGAGGAGCACCCCCCATGTTCTGTGGCGGTTGCTGGTAAACCCCGGTGAAGGTATTGTGGCCGGGCTGTGCAGGGGAGAAAGCAACATGTTGTCCGTGCAGGGAGAGGTTGTACAGAGAATTCACTTGCAGATTTGACAGATCTTGACCTGGTGCAGCCATCCAGAGACCAGAACCTTCACTCTGCAGAATCAATCAAGCACAGTGCTAAAATTACTTCCACATCACCTTGGACTCATGAACAAAAAGAAAGTGCACCAAAACATGGAGAATATTAATGTCTGTGTACTAACCAGTGGACCAGTAGTATATATATGGTTCTCCTTAAAATGAGAAGCTGAAAGATCCTCCTTGCTCCCAGCGCCTGTGGAGGTGACAGTGGCTATAGGACTAAAGCCAACAGGAGTAGATCCAAATGAACCATAACCAGATGGGATTGTCAACTGTGTTTGGTTTCCTGCATTAGCCCCAGTTTTGAATTGTGGTAAAGGGTATTTGACACCATGACCAACAGTGGGTGGCAAATACATGTTCCCTGCTGATGCCTGCTGAGGGAGTCCGTTGGGGCTTAAGAATTGTTGTATTGGTGGCAAGAAATATGGATGAAGATAGTGATAGGGGAAGTAGCTGGGTGGATACGGCTGCCTGAATAGAGGGACAGCTTGTGGACTTGCAGCTACGGTGCTCTGAGTGGGTGGTGTCGGAGTGCTAGAAGGCGCTGGAGAACTTGCAGGCTGCAAATTAACAAACCGAACCTCACATAAGCACTGGTAACAATAAGTAACCAATCATGAAATTATAACTGATTCTTGCTTTCACATCATGTATGGGTACTTAAAATAAACATAAAAAGTCAATGACCAAATGGCCAACTTCAAAGTAATGACAATGCCTGATGCTCACATACCAAAGCTATATATGCACTTTTGTACAAAAAATGCTTACATCAAGATTTGAAGGCCGCAGAGCATCACGTGGCTGGGATTCGGTGCCATCAAATGGTACAAGGTGGCTAGCTGATAAGGGTGGAATGAAACCAAAATTGTAGGTGGGAGCATTCTGCATACCACCATGGCTCTGATTACTTTCTGCTTGCACCTGAATTTCTTTATTTTGATTATCAGCTTTCAAGTCTCCAGTAGGAGGCATGTCTGAATTACATTCTAGTACTTTCTGAGGCTCAGGGGGTGATTCTGGCTCAACAGAATCATCAGCATTCATCGACTGCAACGGCTTTCTGCCATCAGAACTAAAAGAAGTGTGTTAAGTTTCTTAAAGAGGAAAGCAACCATGAACAGAGCACCAAAGTGTTTCCGATAGATAGCCTCACAAGCCATACTACGTATGTACCACAACTTTATTCAAACAGCAACTTGTTTAAGAAAATGACCTTGAAACGGACAAATGGTTTGTAATTAAAAAACGGTACATAACATTAAACAAATATGCCCACCAACCTCGCGGAAGTTCCGTTAGTCTTTTCATCAATCTCCTGAGATGATGCCGCAGCAATGGTGGAACCTCCACTGTTATCACTGCCATCCTTTACTCCTAGCCCAAAACTAGCATCAAAGCTTCCAAAAGTCAACCCATTTTTCAATGCTTCCGAAATTTGGAAGTGCACAGGGAAAGTAACAATTTGGCCATCACGAGTATTCAGCTTGGGAAGCACAGAATTAGGTTCAGTGGCCAGAGCCACTAACTCCAATGAGGTAGCTGTTTCAGAAACACAAATCACCATTAAAAAAACTGAAAAAAAAATAGAAACCCATGCTTGGAAAAGAAACAGACCTAACACAGTGGCTTGCAATCAAATGAAAAACCCTTTTGAATTGACAAAAGAAACAACATGGACCTTTTGCAGTGGGTCAAAGAACAGAGAAGGGATCAGAATCCAGGCCTGACATGCAGATTTAAAAACCAAACGGATACCCAAAAAATGCCTTCGCTTCTGACTAACAGAAACATAAGATTACAGACTAGGACTTCGAAATCCATGATAATGAAACACAGTCACCCCATACCTTTGGATAAAGAGGGTTCTAGAGGCTCAGATGGCTGCTTCTGCTCAATGGCTAAGGATATTCCAGGGGCTTTCTTCCCTTGGCTAGAATCAGGGATAATAGGTGTCTCTCTCTCATTCTTAGCCAAAACGACATCAGAGGAGGCAACTTTCTTTTCCTCAATGTGGATTGGTTCACCAGATTCCGGTTGGCGAGCTACCTCTTTAGTCTTACCGACAGATCCAGCAAGCAGGGAAGCAGATGGTGCCAAAACAGGATCAGCAGTTGGTGAGCAAGTAACAGATGCGGATGCTGGAGTAACCAAACACGAGGGCTCGTTAGATCCAGATATTGGCTTCTCCTGAACTGCTATATGAGTATGAATGGAGGTAGGATAGTCTGAGATAGGGGCTGTCCCAGTTGACGTGTTGGACGCGATTACATGATTGTCAAAAGTAGCACCATCCACTGACTGGGATGATAGATCGTGTCTATGGCTCCCATTAGGCAAACCATTCGGAACTAACGTGGGAGATCTGCAGAATAAAATAAATGTTTAATCACACAAAATATATACTCACCAGATTAGATGATCTGTAATAAATGAAATTCACATTGTAACAAGGTTGTAAATTACTTTGTCCCCTGAGGTGTGGCATTAGTTTTGGATTTGTGCGAAACCTGCGGTGGCATCAAACCCCTATCTATGACATGATTAACTCCACTCTCCCTACGCGCAGAAGAAGCCCGTCCCCCTCCAGCATCTGACAGAACAAAAGCAATCAACAAGCATTTCTTAGGGAGGCAATGATTTAAATATGTAATCTCTGATTTCATACGTAGATTTCTTAGTCAGTTCATATCAGAGAATTCGCTGACTCAGAGCCCAAATCACAGATCATGATTACCCAATAATGTGTAGTTTAAAGATAATAGAATGGAAAATCAAATAAATTTCAGCCAATCATTACGCATTAATTACAAAACCATGGCCATATAACCTGCTCTTCTCACTATTTGAACTTGAAATCACGCCAACTTTCCAAGACATGCTTTCTTACTTAAACTTCAAGCTTCACTTAATAGTTACATCTGGTGAAAATACTTGGTAGAAAGGCCTGCATGTGCAAATGTAACTACTATTTTGGATATATCAATCAACTGAGCCTTACTACCAACTGGTTGAGTCATGTCCATGATGTGCATGTTGATTTTACAATATTACTCCCTCCGTCCCATAAAAATTATGGTGTTTGATTTTTATGTTTCAAGTTGTAGTGTTTGACTAAAAAATTTACTAGGATAAACAGTGAAACAAATTCTAAAAAAATATATCTAGAAAATATAGATGGCAAATTATGAGAAACACGTGAATCATAGATTAAATACAGTGAAACTGGCAAAAAAAAGCTGCAATTTTTATGGGTGAGAAGTGAGTACTCATCAAAATTGAGTGAAAGAACTTCCTTATAAAAGCCTAGGAAGAATCCAAAATAGTAGCTTATAGAATCAGAAAAAGAAGATAAACTACAGCTAAGCCATAACTATAAAAAAGAAAACCATGTGGGAAGTACATGGGCATACCTGATGATGAAAAATTGGAAGAATAGTTCCCCCGACCACTTCTGGCACCCCGTCCCTGAGGGACAGCACTCTGCAAAGTACACTACTCACAATTAGCCCACAAACTCTGAAGCAAGATTCAACTGGGAGGTAGGAGGGTGTAAATGCATGTATCCTCTCTCTTTATAATACAATATGAATTGGTCAACTTTTAAAGTTCATGAAGCTTCCATAAAAGATAGACCATTCAAGGCTTCGGGATAACCGGTCAATTTTTTTCAAGCCATTGAAAAGGGACAAGAAGTCTTGCCTCCTTTTTCCGACCACGTTTTGTTTTCACTTCATGAAAAGTATCTGTAAATCAAGATAAAAGATGATTGTCAAATTTCATACCAAACAAACTTGCAATACGCAAAATTAGCAAAATCATACATCACCGTTGTGCTAGAACTTGCATCTTTACTAACACTAAATTCAACTTACAAGTAATGAAACTATCATACTTGCAGCCAGCTCATGTCTAATTCAAGACAGATCACTGACAGAACACAACCAACAACACAACAATCCTGCAGCCAAGATGATAAGGGCTTCCTCATTGCAATAATTCACCTATTGAGCCTTTATAACTAAACTGTTAGCAAATGACCAAGCTCTCGTTTGTTGAGAGTAGGCATGTGAGAACCACAAATTTCAACCACTAAGTCAGAAAGGTACCACTAGCTGTGGTGCTATTATACTCGGACCCAAACAATAAAAATACAAAACCATTCAGTCCAGCCATCCAAAGATATAACTAAGCTTTAGTTAGAGCCGAATGAGAATGCACATCTGAGTGATACCTCTGGTATTCCTTTATCATGTTCAGTTCTCATTTGAAAAACAGTACATTTCCTCGGAGGCCACAACATAGAGTAAACCATAAAGAAGCAAACAAATTATATACTCATGAGATCCTTTATTTATCTTATTTCCAAAAAAAAATACAGAGAGCCCACTGCGAAGATCCCACCTTTCTCCCAATTTCAGAAGAAAAGCACAGAACTTAGGAACAAATGTGGATCACAAGGCAGGAACAGGCAAAACCCTAAGAACAGGAATGGCCAAAACCTTAATAGACAAATACAAGCCCAATAAAGATGAAAACAGAAATTGATTTGAATACCTAAATACAGGAGCTTTTGGATGGTCTCATTGGGATCCATGGAACACTCTCTGAGCACAGCGTAGATTTCTTCATCGCTGTGCTGCTTTCCCGTGATCTCTCTGATGTCTTGGATCGTTTTCTTTGCATTGCCAGGGATCGAAACCCTAGGACCCTCACCGCCACCGCCGCTGCTACTCATGCTAGAGAGAGAAACCAAGAGAGGAAGAGAGGGAAAGAGAGAGGGACGGGGACAATTGATTTGTATATAAAAACTAGGGCATTATTGCATTATACAAATGGAAATGTGGCAGTAGAAAAGCTATTGTTTTTCTGGTTTTTTAATTACTCCTATATATGAATGCTTTCAGTGTAGGATTGTGTGTTTAAGTAGAGGAAGGAAAGCCATACCCATACGGAAGGAAGATCGTGTACTTTTTTATCTCCCGTTTTTTATTTAAAGTTTTTACCTTCTTTTTCTCCATTTAGATCTATCCAATTTTTCTTTATAAGTTTATATGAGAAAACAGATAATTTCATATAACTAGTACTTACAGGAAATATACATTTATTAAAATGAAAAAGGCTCCATTTTGATTTAAAAGCCAAAATCTTTTAGGCCAAAAATATTTGGCACAAAGTCAAGTCTCTGCAGATAATAAATAGCAACCCATGAAAGGATTTTGCAAACAGATAATGTGATGAACATTTTTAACAAGTGTATGTATGTTATGTGTGTATCAAAAACAGGCAGCATTGTGATTATCATCAGCATTGCACTTTAATAATGCTATGGAGATTTGAGGATGCACATGCAAAGTGGGAACATTCACTAGATTTTCTAGACCAAGTGTTGGTGGACTGAAAATCCATAAGGGTTGGAGCTTAATTAGTTATGTTTTCTTGTCCAGATGTTAATTTTTACTTGTGCGCTACGTCTCGCCTATTGACTTATTTTAGAGGACTCCCTACAATTCATGTCTCCCAGATTTCTAGTACAGGTATGAGACTTTTTATGTGCCTCTCTACTAGTGTTTTGAGACATAATAAATTTGATAGTATCTAAATTGTTATGTAACTTCGTTGATCATTTAATAGCTGGGAAGTGACTAAAACTGTCGCACAAATAAAGTAATGTTACAAAATATATTATAAAGCATAGATAAGAGAATGAACAATAGATAAGAGAATGAACAGTAAACAAAGTAAAAATAAACGCATGGCATAAAGTAAACAAAATGAACATCAATGTGACATAGGTTGAGCCCTTACTGTAATAAAAGTAACAAATTATATTTATTGAATATTCGTTTATGTACATTGGAATTGGGAAAGGTAAATTTATAAGTGAGGGGGTCAATTTGTAAAATTTTATTGGTCTAATTATAAAGTTTACACCTTATCCATGTAAGCTTTAGCCACTTTTGTTTTAATATCTTAATGACAAACGTTTATAAGTTTAGGAACCATTTTGTTAAGTTTTCAAAAGTTTATGGAATAATTGTTTATCTTTTGTAAGTTTTTCAAAAGGTTAAAGAATAAATACGTTAATATATGTTAAGTCCAAGCAAGGTGAGAAATGAGAGTCTTTTGAAGGTGATTGCTCTTAGAGCTTTCTATTTAATAGGGCCTTCAAACTTAAGTGGGGAGGGGGAAGAAATTTGGTGAATTTTCACTGAATGAGGGGTGAAAAAAAAAATCCCCTACCCCTCAAACTAAAACATGCGGACCAAATTTCAGCCGTGAAAATGGACCAAAGTTCGCTCAGCCCATGCCCCCACATGTCCATGTGTCAAGGTGAGAGAGCTCAAACAAATTTCATCTGTCAAAATGGACCAAAATTTGTTGCCCATATCCTACATATCCACGTGTCACACGACGGTAAAAGGGATGAAAATCATCACGTGAATACACGAATTCACTTTCGGTGTGAGATTTGTAGGTCGAAAAACTTAACAACTCACCATGAAAAAAGCGGAGTGAGTTTGCAAACATTCACCTCTAAAATGTTAAGTTTGAAACCCCTAATGTGAGATATGTGAGTTTCTAAGTTGATGGATTATTAAGACCTTTACGTGATTATGTAAATTTGTAAGGGGGTCAATTTGTAAAATTTTATATGTCTAATTATAAAGTTTACACTATATTACTCGAGCATGTTCCTCAGCCATGTTCCCCGGTCATGTTACTCGGCTCGGGAGTTATTCCCCAAGAATGTTTCTCGGCTCTGAAGTGTGTTTACCAAGCCCCAAAGGGCATTTTGATGGTCACGGAAGGCGTATTGATGACCTCAAATGGTGTATTGATGACTCATAAGGACATTTTGATGGCCCCGGTGGGCATGTGATGGCCCCGAAAGACATATGATGACCCTATAGGGGATATGAAAAATCTTATACTATTCCCTAGAGACATTTCCTCGAATGAGGATGCACAAGTGTGGTATTCATTGGGTCTTTTGCCCGGATTCTCATAGATGACGTCGATGTTAAGCCCAAGATTAACATGGTGAGAAATGAGAGTCGTTTGAGGGGTATTTATAGTGTTGGGGTGAGTGCTCTTAGAGCTTTCTAGGCAATGTGAGATATATGATAGTTTATAAGTTGATAGGTTTTTAAGGCTTTGGACTAAACTATAAATGATTAATTCTAGGTTTTGGGTGAATGGTCCACCAATATATAAAAGTGTAAAAAACTTCACGAATCGTTTGTAAAGTTTCAGTAGTTGAAGGACAATTTGTGCATCTTTTCTAATTTTTGGAAAAGTTTAATGCATAAAACTTTAAGGAATAAATATGTTAATTTATAAAAATATATAATTAAATAATGACAAATTTTATTTAAGAACTTTAGGTCTAATTGATAAGTTTATACTCCCTCCGTTCCTTAAAGATTGCACTGTTTGACTTTGATGTTTTAAGTTGCAGTGTTTGACTCAAAACTTTACTAAGATAAACAATGAAAATAATTCAATATATATTTATATAAAGTTTAGATTGCATATTATGATAAGCATATGAATCATTTAACTTTATATGTTTATAAGTACATAAAAATAAATCGTAGATTCAATACTGTGAAAACAACAAAAGAAAGCTAATCTTTATGAAATGGAGAGAGTAATAATTAAAATGATATTGTTTATTACTAATATGATTCAAAATATACTACAAATTTGTAATTTTTCCAAGAATATGGATATAATTTTTAAGTAAGGGAGTCAATTTGTAAAATTTTATGGGTTTAATTATAAAGTTGGCACTTTGTCTATGTAAGTTAAACACTTTATCCACTTTTGTTTTAATATGTTAATGATAAAAGTTTATAAGTTTAGGGATGATTTCGTTATATTTTCAAAAGTTTAGGGATGATTTCGTTATTTTAAAAAACTCTAGGTCTAATCATCAATTTTATAACAATTAAAATGATATTGTTTATTACTAATATGAATCAAGATATTCTACAAAGTTGTAATTTTTCCAATAATATGAGTATAATGTGAAATTTGGGAAGAATATGAGTATAATGGCATGGTTGACTGTTTGGTATGATGCAAATCTGGCCCTTGCAATGCCCCTGACTGGTCCGTAGCGGACTCTTCCACGCTGGTCTCCACCACCTATGGGATTGATTAAAATTAACATGGATGATGCTTTACGAAAAGAATATAGTTTTGTTGCAGCATGAATGATCGCGTGTGATCATTTGGGTGTTTTTATCGATGCCTCTTTGCTTGGTTTTCGCTTTGTCGCCGCTGATCCATGGTATGTGGAAGCCACTGCAATTTTATGGGATTTGCGTGAAACACATACGTTGTTGGTCGTTTATGTTAGTTGAATTGGACTGTCAAGTGTTGGTAAATGAGTTTAATGTCGGCTCTAGTCCTCGTTTTCAGTTTGGTACTTTAGTAGACGATGTTCGCTTCTTGAGTTCCTCATTCTCTTTCTGTTATTTCATGTTTGCCCCATGTAGTTGTAATGTGGCAGCACACACTGTTACTCACCATGACCTTTCTTCTATTGGCCGCTCCTCATGGTTGGACCTGTCTCTGTACTAATTATGTACGTTTTACTTTGATTAACAAAGTCTACACTCATTTAAAAATAAGTAAAAAAATTCAATCGTTTGATTCATTTTTTACTGCACTAAACAAACGTTAAGCATTCTAAAACTTACATTTAAAAAAATATACTTTCAAAAGGATTTCTATGACCTAAAAAGATCTCACCATAAAGATGGACCACCCGTTTTTTTCTTTTCCTTTATGTTTTATAATTATTTTAAAAAAAAATCATATCATGCACGTTTCGTCATTTATTTTTAGTTCTTTCTTATTAATTACACCAAATAAGAACTTTACGATAAGTTTCATTATGTTTTTTTATATTAAAATTGATCTAGTTTGAATTACTATGCAAGTATTAATGTTAAGGAAAAAAAGAGAAGGGCGTCAAAAATGAGAGAGAGTGGTGGCATTATAACAACATTAATTTGTGAAAATGGGTATTATGTTCTTTCCATATTGTATACCCAATCAGTAACTTGTATAAAATTAAATGGAATGAGATGAAAATGGTATGTTGTAGCATAAAAAATGGTAGGCCGAATAAATGTGTCTATGTGTACAAAAAAAACATGTTCACACATGTGGCGCTGACATGGATCTGATGTGTCGCTGATGTGTCAGCACGAGAGCGTTTCGCAACCTTTCTTTCGCTGTTGGGTGGAGATCTTGTATTAATATTTACATAGGGATATTGGAGTTTTCCATTAGTGCATGACTCTTTGTACACCGTGGTCCTACAAGTTTACCACGGGTGCACATTGTTTATTCCAACACACAATTTATTATTGGTAACACTAAGTTTAGAGTTCAACTAATCAATAAAGTTCAAGTAATTTGTGTCTCTACGCTAATGCACCCAATAATACTAGGGCCTACTCGGAAAAGTGAGGTGAAAAAAAAAGTAATTGTGACAAAAAAATAATATTATGTTTTTGTATGGTGGATGTAGTGTTTATGAAATAAATAGTTAATGAGAAGGTGCTTTGAAGGTTATTTGATTGACGGCTTTTGTATGGCTATTGGCTTATTGCATTTGATAGATTAAGAACAAACCCTTAATTACTTCCAATGTTAAGAATTAATATGACATTAATGTGATGTTGACCTATATGGTTAGCTAAAGCTTTTGCTTTTGCTTTATCCCACCTAAACACTATTACTTGTTTTGTTAACTATTCCTAATACATTAGTTAATGGTGTTAATTGAATGAACTATTGCAGTAGAGAGATTTGAGAATAGAGAGGATGTGATTACTAGAATGCACTATCAAACCTATCTTCACTTGTTGCTACCAAACTTCAACATGTTATTGCAAATAAATATCCTCTCTTCAAGTATTCTACTCTCATCACACCAAGCTAGCTAGCTAGCTAGGAGGTTGTTTGTGGTTCACAAAGTTTTGCATTAGTAATTACTAATGCACACGATCCACAGCTAATTGTAATTTTCACAACTCTGCAATGATAAATTCGATAGTTTTCCTTATTTTTATTCTCTATTTTGTTTTTCGAAAATTCCAAAACAAAACACACAAGTCTTGAGTGAGAACAGTGGCCGTCTCTTTGAACTCCCAAGAGGAAAGTGCCGGCGACTCAGTTGAAAGGAGCTGCTGAAGGTGGCGATGGGCGGCGAATTTAGGTACCGGATCTCCCAAAATGCCTACATAAAGCTCGTCCTTCATGCCCTTAAGCACAAAACCGCTGCCGTCAACGCTGTCCTCCTCGGCCGTGTCACCGAAGGCACCGTCGAGATCGCGGACTCCATTTCTCTCTTCCACTCCAATTTATCTCTTCTCCCTCCCGTTGAGACTTCTCTTATCATGGTGAGCCCCTTTTTTTCATCGGGTCCCTTCAAATTTTTCATCTTTGAATTTCATTCCCTCTGATGAATGGGTAGCTTAAATTGAACAGCTTGAGGAGCATTTTGGCGCCCAAGGATTAGGGATCGTTGGATATTTCCATGCCAATGAGGTCTTTGATGATGCGAAGTTGGGTAATGTGGCCCGTAATATTGGGGACCATATATGTCGCTACTTTCCTGAAGCTGCTCTTCTGTTGGTACTTGCTCATCTTTGTTTACTGGGTTACTTGATGGTGTTTCTGCGTGTTTGATTTTTTTTTTGTCCGTGAATTTTGTTTTGATGTTTGTAGTTGGATAACAAGAAGCTCGGAGCTTTATCCAAGGTGAAAGACCAAAGTCCTGTTATGCAGGTTGGTAATGCTAGTCCTTCTTTTGATCCTTAGAGAGCTGAATCTTCTTTTACTAGCTCCCTTTTATACCGTATCTATCCATGTCTTTCTGGGTTCAAGCGAAGGGGCACTTCCGATGGCAATCATGTTTGTCTTGCTCAGTGTGGAAGGATCCACATTATTGGTTGACTCGTGATCAGAATTCTTTGTTGATTTTTCATTCTTCCGTACTTCATTTGATGCTTCAAGGAGGCAACTTTGCTGAAATGTTGTAAAAAGCAAAATTTATAGTGTATGTGCTCGTTCACGGGAGAAACTTGTATGTGGGTGTACGCGAATTTATTTTAACTGGTACTGTAGATATATGTGTCTTGTGTTGTAGGAGTATATTCTGTTAGTTGTATTTTACCCGTTGCGAAGGTAAATGTGAATGTGGGATTTATTTACTGGAAGATGCATGTTAGAGGGTTGTTCTTGTGTCATGACTAATTGTTGCCATGGAGTATTTATTTTTCATATGTAAGCTGATATCATCTCCTGTAACCGGCCAGCTTTACATAATGGATGCATCCAAGAACTGGAAACAAGTTGGTTCAGATGTAGGCAGTCAACTGATAACGAAAGAGCCAGCACCTAATGTTGTTCTGCTGGATTATATTGCTTCAGAGAAATGGAGAGAAGTGGTGGATTTTGATGACCACCTTGATGATATAAGCAAGTAAGATTGAGCCATATGCTTGGTTTAACCTTAGATGTTAGTAGCAGTGGTGCATGGAAGGATCTAACTACTCATTTCTCGCCTAATCTTCATTGCAGGGACTGGCTAAATCCAAATCTTTTCAACTAAGACAGACGTTTTAGGTACCTCAAAATGTACGATGAGCTGGGATTAGAATATCCATTCGAAAGGTTGTTCTTGTGAAAGTATTGCATTTTATTACTATCAAGGCTGAATTCACTGGGTACTTGTTTCTGTTTTTCTTTTTCTGTGTTGTCAACTGTCCTTTAAACTTGTGTTTGGATTAACAGCAATAGAGAGAAGGGAAAGGAAATTGGCTTCTCTCCTCTGTTAGTTTACAGAGAATGGAAGGAAGGGTTAGCCATTTTCCCTACAATTCCCTGCAAAACGCAATTTGAAACACCTCCAAATCAGTGGGAGATGAAGAGTAAAATAAGCATCCATTTCTCCCCTCCTTCCCTTTCCATGAATTTAATCCAAAAGGACTATGATTGTAAGCCTAACTGTTTCTTGGCAGCTGAAGTGGAATAGAAGTCTTTTTTTTTTCATGCAATTTGTGGGATAAAGTGAAGCCTGGGTTGCTTCTAAGTTGTGGGATAAATCTTTTATTGATTAAAACTAAACTAGTTCTGAAGCAATTAAAACACATAGAATCACAGAAATTTCCTTGTATAGATAATCACACTAATAATTAAAGGAAAACTAAAGCAGATAAACCTATTTGCATGTTTGATCTCTTTTTGCCATCTGATTAGGTGGACACTAGTTTGAGAAGGTAGGACAGCCAGGGGTCACAATCCCTGGGGCTGTGGGGCAGGTTGATAGGGGGCAGTGGTCATCCACATCCAAACCCCACCATTCTGGACCAGCAATATCATGATATTGAAGCGCAAAGAAAAGGAGCACCCCCATAACTGCAACCCCGGCACCAAGAGCAGCAGACAGCACATAGTTATACCTTGCCCACCAGGATCTGTACTTGTTGTAGATATAATAGTTGAAGAATGTCCCGACAGCTCCCCAAGCCCATATGTGCACAGGTCCTGCTGGTGGAATTCCCTGTGTCCCATTAATCATTAATGGAATGTGAATGAGCCTGAGCCATTTCTTCTCTGGAAACTTTCTTGACAGCCACCACACTGGAATTGGGGCAAGAGCACCAATGAGGAAGAACCAGTTTAGCCCAGGATAAATGCCTGCCTTGGTGAACATCCTTTGAGGACTGATCACTCCCCATATGATTGAAGCATTGTAGAAAACATTGTATCCAGGACACGTCCACGGACTGCTGGGGGACAGCTTTGTGTCATCACAGATGTTTGGTATGGCGTTGATGATCCACCATGCAGTGCTAAAGGAGCAAGTTGAAGCAACAACAGTTCCAACTAACTGAACTATGAACATAGATTTCGGAGGGATCTTCATGTAGTGACCTAGCTTAAAATCTTGAATCAAAGACAGTGCTTGAGACATGCTGATATAGCCATAGGTCTTGAAAGTTACATTTGCCAGTGGCTTCCCTGGGTAGAGATAGCCAATGATCAGCTCTGTGATGACATTTAGACCAGGTTGCTGCCAACATATAACAGATAACCAAATCAAGGTCCAGTGGTTGCAACAGAGCAGGCATGTTTAACCAAAGACATTTCAATTTTGTTTACTTACAAGGTTTGTTGTGGCTTGAATCACACCAATGGGAAGGGTGAACACAAATGCGATGCCACAAGCCAAAATAAGGCCCCACCATGGGAGTTGAAGCTGCTTTCCAAAACCTTCACAAGCAAAGAGGGCTAGACCAAATGAAGCAAGTAGTACAACGTGGAACCACCACTGAGGGACTTGCTCGTAGTTTTTCTTCATCAATCTGGTATGAACATCATTGAACTTATCAGTCGCCGATGATGATGTCCTCTTCCACATGTCCCAGATTGTCCTGTTTTCCCACAAGTTAAGTCAGTAGCAGGTTAAAACTCCAGATGTGCAGATGATGTGTAGGTCAGAATCAACTTACTTTCCGTCAAAAAGGAAGACGTGAGATAAAACTGCTGTTAGATTTGCAAAGTTGAAGCCATACTCGAAGGCAAATGTGATGCTCATATAGAGTTTGCTGTAGCCATCATAGCCTGCTCGATTGAACTTGAAACTTTTCTGATCAAGGATTCTGGTAATGTCATATCTTTTGCCAGTGTTATCGAAAGTCTTGGATGACACCAGGGGAAATTTCTTGGCTTCGTATACGTTCATGTAATAAGCAATGGGGATGAAAATGTAGATGAAGAAAATAAATCCGACCATGGTATTGACAATGGTGAAGAAGGGGTAGGCCAGAGGGCTTCCTATAAAGCTGATTGTTGCCCAGTCAAGACCAAAAGAGCCAATCCCAAGGCCAGTTCGGGCTGATCCGATTTGCTGGGCAAGGACAGAGTCCTTCCATATCCAGCAGGTGAATGCAAGGTTTGAGAGTGATGGGAAAAGGTAGCCTGGAATCACATAATAAGCAAAACTGGCAATAAAAACTATGATGAAAAACTGCAGTCTTGTTACTCCTCCTCTCCTTCTCTTTTCCTTTTCATGGAGTGTCCTGGAATTAGTATATAGTACTACTACATTGATCAGAAGCACCGAATGAAAGTGGATTCAGTTGGTTCATGCATGAAACGGAAGCAATCGAGAGGAGCATGCATTTAAAGTACCTCTACCTGAATAGAGAGACTTGTACAAGGTTTTGCGGCCACCACATATAAGGACTATCAACAAGATACTTGCGGAAGAGACCAGCAAAACCATATCCAAGAAGCTGGATTTTATCAAGCATGAATATAATGATGAGTTTGTTTGATCAGGCAGAAAGGCATGAATGATAGGATAGGATGGAGACGAACCTGCGTTGTCTGTACAAGCAAGAGAGAGCCAACCAGGCTGACATTCCTGTGGTACAATGCTTTGATGATGGTAACTATGTCAAGAGCGTAGGCACCACTTGCACCGCAGCTAGCAAATATGGTGATAAGCACATGCTCCTTGAGAGTGAAAGGCCCCGGATTGAGTGAGAAGCTCCATCCATGAAGGGTGAACTTGCTGGTGGGAAGAGTTGCAGCCATCAACTTCCCAATTGGAAAGGCAATGATCTGGATGCATACATAGTCCAGAGTAAGCTGGTTCTGGCGGTAGCTGAAGAACTGGTTCACAAAGGAAAGAATGCAGCAGGAGAGTATCCCAAGCGTCCATGTCCTGAATGTCAAGGCCGGCTCATCTGGATCATCTGTGATTGGGACGGTAAGCCTCACTTGCTCGATTGGATTGTCATTCACTTCTTCCCCTGAATTATAGATTACACATACGTATGGAGATTTTAATGGATCTAATTGAATATATAAATCTATAGGATGCTCATATAGATTCGACCTGCATGCTTGTCCTAAATCCTGATCAACCCTACGTATGAACAATATTTCATCTACTCTTTTTTTTTTTTTTTGGAGAATGTGCACGAAATGAAATTTGAAAGGTAATAATGGAAAGGGCAGAGAGAGAGAGAGAGAGAGACAATAATTTAATTTGTTGGCTTTGGTAATAAGAATCCTTTCTGAGGTAAATTACCTGCCATTCAAGGAAAAAAAATTACCTTGTAGTTCTATTGTCATCTTTCTGAAGAAAGTTTATTTCTGTGTGGTGGACGAGAAAGATGGCGCTTCTCGAGAAACAATTTCCTCAGTGCAGGGATATTATGAACAGGTCACCTGAGATTTTTTCAGAATACATTTGTATGTATGTATGTATGTATACTGTGTATGGAAAATTCCAACTTTGATGATCAGCTCCGAAAGAAGCAATTTTGGCTGTGATGATTTGAGAACCACATTTCTTGCATTAAGGATTTTCAGTTCTCCTTGAAATGCAAGGAAAAGAGAACCCCATAAAAACAAAGTATATGTGTATTCATAGACACCAGAATTCTACAACTTATACAGGTGAGTGCCAGCCGGCTAAGAAAGAAATCACTCGTTGCTTGCTTGCTTTATCCTAGGAAGATAAAGTTGGAGGGGTTGTCCTCTTGACACCTGTACAGTTTTTGTCATGGGCTGGATTCTGTTGGTGTATTCCTTCTCTGCTGATCTATCTATATATATATATAGTAGTAGTATCATTTATTAATCAAAAAAAAAAGTAGCATCATTTAAAGTCGTTTTGTTGGAAAATACGCAGGCTATCTCTCTCTATCTCTCTCCTTAATTTAATACTGCTACTCTTTCACTATGTGCATGCAATATATCTCTCTCCTACGCTAGCCAAAGCTCATTCAAATTTGAAGTATGAATTTCTTTTCATTTTAATTTAATTCGCATTCGTATAACTCAAATGTTGATATTAATGCATTTGAATTTTTCTGTTTGATCTTGTTTAATGTGAGAGCGAGATGCATCAATTTTAATGAAGATAAATAGTTTTAAAACGTATTCAGAAAAATATATATTCGGAAAATTTCGTCGTTGGCGATTTGATCATTATTTTGTAATGGAGATTCGAGTGTCATTAAGTAAATTTACCAAAGACATCATTTTGAAAGGTTAATAAATCAAGTTTAACATTTGTAAATTGTATTCGGGAATGATCATAAATAGTTTTAAAATTGAGAAAAAAATATATTCGGAAAATTTAGATTTCAAATTATAATCTTCATTGAAATATTTAATTTTCGGTGTGCATCATGTTTGTAAACGGAAAAATCATGATTAAATCTTGTGCATCGCAAAGCATTTTTACGGACGGAGGTAGAACAAAATATATATTAATATCCCTGGTTGGTGATGATGCTTGAATCACAATCACAGCACACTATTGTTCACGACACTATTGTTCACGAGATGATAAGGACACTGCATGCAAACCTACTTAACGTCCGATGAATGAATATACTACTCCTCCGTACCCCATTAATTGATCTATTTGTTTTGGTTGTTTTACAGTATTTAATCTAATTTAATCTATAATTTTATTTAGGAATATATAAATATGTAAAGTTAAATAATTTACATACATATCATAATTTAAAATACAAAGTTTCTAAATAGATTTTTTTTTAAAAAAAAAAAAATTCACTATTTATTTTTATGAAAATTTGAGTCAAACATTGTAACTTAAAACATCAAAAATAAATGGATCAATTAATGGGATATGGGGGTATCATTTAAAGTCAAAATCTTTGCAAAAGTGATGCCGAATGAGCAAGGTATCATCACTAGTGTCGACTTGGTGAAGATGGCTCCACAACGGAGTTTGGATTAGGCCGAACTCTCTGTTCGGCTCAGCGTCTGGTAAGAGTCGTCGTCATTACTCGCCATTAACTCACCTGAGTTGTCGCCGAAAAGTTGTACCTGCAAAGGGGGATTGAGAATTGTCTACTGAAAGCTCACTCCGACACTCAAGTCAATTGAGAAGTATTTAGAGAGCTAAGGCTGCAATAAATGTGGTAAATTGGCCATCAATATCTTATAAGTTTAATGAGAAAAGGGTAAATTTGCCACTGATGGTAAGTTTTTGCCATTAAGCTTTGTTTGGATGTAAAAATGCTTTGATGTTTTGTAAATGAGTAAATTTGCCACTACTGTAACAGACATGACATTGCTGATGTGGCTAGACAGAAACCGTGAAGTTTGTACCACCTGGAACATTTTTGTTCAGGTGGTATCCATGTTGTTAAGTGATAAGTTGTACAACCTGGAACATTTAGAATCCGAAGGAAGCTTTCCATGGATTTGGAAGAAACAATAGAGCCAACAAGCCTGAAATATATGAGACATATTTCCATTGAAGAAAGAATGAAAAAAGATCATGCACTAGTTAATAATGGTTGTTAATTAATTAATTAATTACTATATGAAGTGAAGGGTCGCAAGATGTAGAGTTTATCAGAGTCCCACATCATTCTCATAACACCCAACTTCCTTTCGAGGTCGGCAAATGTGGAGCCTGTGGGTTCAAGAGGGTAAGGTATCTTGGTCCGCCTCTCAGTCTTGAGCTCAGTCACATCCACCAAGTACCTTTGCAGTTCCTCAAGGTCATGCCCAAAATACTTCCCTCCTGTTTGAAGAACAAGTCCATTGCCCATCACCTTCCCTCCACCATCAGTCAGTGCAACAAAGTCACCAGGATTACACTTCACTGCTTCACCCCCCACTTCACCACCTACAGGAGGAGGACTGTTACCTTGTGCAGCTTGCTGCTTTCCATCCCCTTCTGACGAAGCTCCCCGAGCATCCCTACTTGCCCGAGCTAGCTTTGCCTTCCTGTTATTCAGCCTGTTAACACCAACTTCCTTCATCAGTTTAATCAAACGGTGGTAAAAAAGAGCATAAACATATCCAGTTGCAGGGTTGCTAACCAGTTCCGTAACTGTGAACACGTAACCTCTGAGCCCTGAGTACACAAAAGATGTAGCAATTCTTAAGTAGCACAAATGGTTAGTTAGAGATTCTGACAGAAGCTGAAAATCATGAGTTTTACTTACATAATGACTCAGTTTATCAGCCCAGGACTGTATAGCAGCTGAGTTTCGCTGCATTTCAGGTTCATCAACAAGGGCACTCTCTATCAGTGTCACCTGCTTGTCATTCATTATAGTCCGTTTCCGTTTTCTCCGCTGCTTTTCTTCAAGCCGAACGGTTTCGACTTTTTCATCCTCTTCAACGCTACCTAAACCACTTTCTTTCGAATTCTCATCTACCTTTGCCGACTCACCATTGTCCACCGGATCAACCAAGCTCTTTCCCTTTGTGGAACTTGTATCCGAGCCACTAGATTCAACAACTGCAGCCTCTCTTTCTTCTTTCCCATCCATAGACAGCCCAGGTCTATCTTTATCATCAACCATGTCTGCCATAGTTAAATCATTCTTCTGATCCACATGCTGGCTTGCTGCATTAGATTTCACATCCTCTGGGCAGGCTGAATTATCCGAAATTTCCTCTTTAAGGATACCATTTCCATTGTTGGCATTTGGAGGCCCTTCTCTCAACAAGAGGGATGGGGATCCACCTGCACTCTTAACTTCCTGTAATACATTAAACTTCACTACTCAGTGCAGAGCGGCAGTGAAAAAGAAAATGCCAAACAAAATTCAACTATGAGAATAACAAAAACAGCATGAGCTAGGGCAATAGAGATTGATAACTGTATTCTCAATTAATTAGCATGTTGGATCACATAGTTCAAGCGTGGACGATATGTAAAATTGGATCACATAGCCACAAACTTACCACAACTTTTTCAATTTATTTGCAATGCAGTTTATTCTATGTTACTTCACCAATATCGCAAACACCGTGGAACAAACATCAGCTGAATCTTAGCCCAGAGAACTGACTTTTAACAAAATCAGACAGGATTCCTTTGTTTCCAACTAAGTCGTAAAATCAACTAGCGAAAGAAGGCCCTTTACTGTCAATAGGTAGCTGACTTGGGGCTGGTTTGGTTGTGTTTCTGGGGGGTTTGTGTTCTTCCTTCAGGCTTGTGTGCTTTGTTTGCGTCTGCTGCCCCCGTGTTGTTTTCAAGTGCAGGTTTGTTTATGTTTGCACTGGTGCGGCTGTAAGGCCCTTTTCTTGAGGGTCTGTCTTCTCTTTGTTTTCCCCTTTTTTAATAAAATGCTCAATTGATGTTCAAAAAAAAAAAACTAGCGAAAGAAGGCAGATGCAAATGAGATAAATTCTTGGCAAAATTTATTGATTATCAATAATATAGAAATTACTTGGACACAGTTCTCTTTAGCTTCCTCCGAAACAATCAGTTGTCGCAATTGGTAGAAGAATACCCTGCACACATAGCATTCAAGTAAGCACTGCTGCACGACAGATGAACTTATACATGATGCAAAAATAGTAAATCCAAAGACCCGTGCTTATCACAAAATAGTCAATCACGCCTTAAAACAGTTGTGAAAAATTCTATTCAACGTTGGTTCAGATAAAAGACGAAAAGAGCATAAAAACCGATCCAAAATTAAGCAGAGTGCAACTCACCCAACATTATAAATTATTCACTACAAGGACAACCTCAGCAATAAAGGCCCACAATTCGAATATCACATGCATACATGAACAAATGTAGAATTTGAGTAACAACATTACTATTAATTCCCAGTCAATCAACAGAAAAAGATATGTTATGGTCTTAACTACTTGATGCATGCTACAAAACCACAACGGCACCGATAAAGCAACATTTCCCCACTGCTTTATTCTGAAGTTCTATGCCTTGGTTTTAATTTGAAAAACCACACTATTTCCTTAGTTTCTCGTTAGACATGTTTATGTGACAGTCTTATTGAATAAGGCATCACTTGCAAGTTGCAAGTTGAATATGATCAAATCCTAAGATGCACATTAAGGCATCCCTAAGGATTCACCAAGATTTGGCCTATTTTTACAGTGCCCTCAACACCTAATCTTGCTGAAGGGTCACACATTTACATGTACTTCCTCATCCAGCTGTAAACATTCTATACAAATTCTGGCTCGCCTAGTCCATCTCTTGGCTAAATATCATACTCGTCAGAGAATGAACACACAATCAACAGCTCATAATTTTGCAACAGAAATTGTGGAAGGCGTGCATGGGCTGAACTAGTGACCTAGAAACAGAATTAAGCAAATGAAAAATTATTCAGGTAAGCATGAATAGGTATATCGCTAAAGCTCAAGTGCCTCCAACTAAATTGTTACATAAGAAATTGGTTGTGCTGTGAATGTAAAAAGTGTTCCACTGCAAAATAAGAAATAATAAACTGATAAGTTCACGTTTTTTCTGTTCTATAAGTTTTGTCTAAAATTGCAGACAAGAGCATGACCTTCCTACAGATGCTTATTAGTTATACCAAGAAGTTTGAAATCCAGATCACCTTAGGAGCCGCAGATCATCTTGATTCAGAAAAGTAGGAATAAGAGATTCTGCGTGACTTATAAGAGAACCTACATGAACAGAAAATTGTTAGAAACGGGAAAAAACTATTACTAATAATCACATCCACATCACATGAAACTGATGCTTACATGCATTCCTTGAGACAGCAGCATATTTCTGCGGACCAGAAGTGAAAGAAAGACCAGGAAATAATTTGGATGGATCCATTTGTAGACACTCATGAAATCTACGAAGGAATAAATTTCTCTCCTGCTCTGCTATTTAGATGCAAACTTGTTAGAACAAATACAAATCTCCACGGACAAAAAAGCCTAGCTGGAAAAAAGTCCACCTTCACAGATGTTGGGGACAAAACAATGAAGATTTGCTATTATTTTGACGAATAATGATGTCCTCTGATGAGCAAACGAAGCCTGAGACATATTACTGGAAATAGAACTGAACTGGAAGGTTGCTGGATTTAATATATCAGAGGAAGAGTGCAAATCCAAAACCAATCCTGCTGCTGCAAATGAATCATAGTCGAGCATAGCATCTTCTTCTCTTGCAGGAAGATCAGTAGAACACCAGATGGATAGGAAATCACCATGAGAAAGGGAAAATAAGGAACTGAGAAAACCAGTCTGAGTGGACACAATCACACAAAGAAGTCATGATAAGCAATATAATCCAGAAAACAATACACTAGACCGTGGTAAGAAATACTAGTATCATCTACAAAAATCTTAAGTATATGTTCTTGAGACATTCAAAGAACTTATCTGCACCCTGATTCCATTTCTTTTTTCAAGATATCACAAATTATTGAGTGAAAGATTTACAAATGTGACATAAAAATTGATACCTGAGAGAAAATGTGAGGAAAAGACCACAAGAGCAAATCACAGTGTCAACCAGGACAGCATTACAAACAAGAGCGATACTTAGATTCCATTTAGTTTGGAAATTTTTCACGTTTTCCTCCACATTTCCTTCAACAAAGGTCTGGGTCTATAGTTCTTTGCCAGAAGTGGAAAAGCATATTTTCTTAAGTTTGGAAAACACGTGTATTAAAATGAACATGTTTGATTTGAAAGTGTTGAAGTTAACATATATGTTTTCTAAAGATTAGAAAACAAGGTTTTCCACTTTCTCAAACCAAGTTATGTACTCAAACTTTATAAAAGGATATTTCAAAGAGAAAAACAGGAAAAACTTCTATACTAAATGGTGCCTTATTTAATCAGCATATCTGAGTAAGTTTTCTCAAAGCAACACAAGATTGACGTGAGGGAACGACCATACAGGATACAACATCTCTGAGAAGTGAAAAACAAAATACATTGTTGTAGAAAGGAACTTAGTTTCAGTACCAGCTGTGGGTTATCAGTCCTGCTTAATTATTAACAAATACTTATACATGTCACAATAGCTCATGATGTTGAAACAGACAACCTGCAACCTCAGCGAGTTAGCTTTCGAGAAACTTACAAATTGCATAGTTATGTGAGATCGAAAGTTTGAATCATCTGAGAAGATATCAGCTAAACGCATTGAATTGAGCTGCAATAGCCCTGTTGGATAGGCTCTGGTACTTGAAGTTTGATGTTTAGGACCTTTACTAAGTTCAGTCTTCAACAACTCCAGGATCTGTGTCAAATCTAACTGTGTTAATTGCAAGAATATATAGAGCAGAAAGCATACTTTGACTTTTTTTTCAACAAAAAAATGAATTTTTCTAAAATGTTCTAACAGCTTAGCTTAAACCTGCACAAAATCCTGTTTTCCTGTGTGGCGGGGAATTGAACAGATGTTGAAAAGTTAAGAAGTCTCACATATTTTTTCAACTTTTAGGGTGTATTCGTTTCTTAAAAGAAAAAAAAAATCAATCAAAAAAATCATTTCTTACCATCTTTTCCTCAAACAAACCTCACATCAATTTTTGAAAATTTCATTTTTTTTCTCCAACCTTTTCCTCAATGAACATGCCCTAATCATATAAAATCATGCAAAACCCTGTAAAGTTTTGGCTAAAAATTCCTAGTACATGTAGCACTGCTCTGCAGAAATGCAACATCATAGCAGTTCAATCCTAGATACATGAACACAGATTTCTGATCTATGTCAAAGCAGATGGACTGTTCATCATCAGCATCAAACAACTAACCTCTGTTGCAACTGATTTTGCCAAATCCAGGCTTCCTGGAGAATTAGCTATCTCATCAAGATATGAGATGTTGTCTGCTTCACACAAATGCAACAACTGCATAAAAAACATGTCAACATTTACAACAGATATGCTAAGAAACAGTAGATAAACAAGTGAAGCTTTGTGCATCTGAAACCTTTGAACTGCTTCTAGAACACAAACTTATGAAATATTATAGCGATTCCATAACTTACAATTGATAAGATTTTAGCTTTGAATCTAGACACAGAAGACACAACAGCTAATGATTCTGAAAGATGTTGTGGGACTTTCAATTTCAAGGCAGAGTGAACCAGAAATAGTGCACCACCTTTTCCACACAGTTCCTGAAAAGGTAAAGTATATTTTTTTCAATGAAAACATCAAAAGGAGGGGCAAGACTGAAGAGAGACTGAGAATCCATCAATTTCACACATATAAGTTACTCAAATGATGATAAAGTTATTCAAACATGGAACATCTAATCCTTTGAAGAATTATAATGAAAAATTTATACTTGATAATTATCATTCTCATTCAACAAAATACCAAATGTACAAACCTTATTACTTAATAAACGTTCTCGGAATGATTTCTGTTGGCAAAGCAACTGAAGAAACTGTATACATGCTTCGCATTGCTGGCAGAGATAAATAATCATCTTCTCAGAAGTCGGGTTTGATGTCATAAAAGTATTAGTATGTTGATCAGAAATCTTGGACTGTAAGGACCTGACAACAAGATGAACTGCTCTAAAAGCTACATCCATAAACATGTCGACCTGTAAAATAGGAATGAAAAGCATGTCCAAAATAAGTAGGAATGGAGGAGTTATCAATTAGAAATTGATGGAGTGATATAAGATAGTACTCCTATTATTTATGAAACCAAAAACATGGATATTAGCCTACCAAAACTTATTGCCCAAGTATCTACCTTCGGGTGTGCCAGTAATATTTGAACTAGATCTTGCCACTGCGAAGCTATGCATGCAGTCAATAAATATAGACTACATCCCACTACTGCTGAATGAAGCAGCACATAATTTGAATTATCCTTCTCCTACATTGTGGTCGTAAATAAATAAGACGAATGATGGAACATGAACCAACAAACATGAAAGAAACCATGGGGTAGAGGACCAGAAAGAACCTGTCTGCAGTTGCTGAGAATAATTATCACATAGAAAACCAGATCCAAAAGCTCTTCTGATACTTTGACATCATCAATTAAAATCTGCAAAGATCATGGTGCAAAATTTTAATCTCAAAATTTTAAAAATCAACCATTCCCTCCAATTTTTCCTCTCACAAAATTTCCCTCCATTCCCAAAAACTCCAATATTTTTCTCTCAATACCCAACCAAATGAACACACCCAAGAGGCTATATCATTCTCCAAGCATACTGGTAAGAAAATATATCAAACATTCAGCAACCTGCTCAAGTTTGGAGTGTTTAGGGGCTATATCACATAATGAATGTAGAATGCGTATGCCACATAAGACATGTCTGAACATGGCTTCATCTCTGTCACTTGACATAAGGACTGCAACAAGATGCAATGGAAGAAAACGAGCAAATTTTTCCATGTCAATCTGGAAGGGAAATTTGAGTGCACTTGCAATTAGCTCAACAGGTAAATGGGAGGATTGAGTTCAAGGGAAAAATAAAATATAGAAACAAAAGTTACAGTAATGACAACGCGGTTATCTATACCTTCATCGTCAAACCTTTTCCAGAGACAAAGCTAATGGTAAAATTTTCAGACTCTCGTAGGAGCTTATTAAGATCTTGCACGGTGAACCGATGTATCTCGTTAACCGCTGAAATAAAGTCAATGACCTGTCCATTTGACAAGCAAACAGAAACCTAAGTCTAAGAAGGCAAAATTATGACCTTATTCAAACAAATAGGACTAACCTGTTCAACACTGCAGTCGGGTAATTCTCTAGAATGCCTCATATTGTCAAGACCTACCATCACAGAACAACTGCATCAATAATAGGCAACAGAGAATTTTAACTTCAATAACAGTAACTTTTTTTTTTAATCAACACTATAATGCCATGGGTCAAGTTGTCCTTTAGAACTGCTATTACTGCCCCAGCACCATGCACAGGTAAAAACTGCACTGCCCAGAATAAGCCGAATAATTGTGTCACTGTCACGCTTCGATGAGAAGGTTCATCTATCCCTGAGGGCTGAGAATTCTTGAAATGTTTACTACGCACTTAGTAAGAAAATAAACCAGTAACATCGAAAAGTAGGACGAAAAGTAAAATTTCGAAAGTCTTTTTCCTCTTTAATGGGAAATTCCTGAACTTCAGCTAAAAGCATAGCACTGAAACGCCATAACAGAAGAAACCAAAACTCACACGGAAGCAACCCAGAAAATCGAAGCAAGGAAGGCAAGGTCAGGTACGATACACAAAGAGAGTGGGGGGGCGTGAAAAATAATGTAGAAAGAAAGAATGACAGCATCTCCGGTAAGCACGTACCAGTTCTATACAATCCAGTGGGAGAGTTCCACCGGAAGCTGGGGAGGATGCTGGAAGTCGCCGTGGTGCTCCGGCACAGAGCAACAGGTTTGGGGAGCTGTGGACACCTATCGGCAGTCAAAGAAAGCACGACTTGGCGCCGTTGTTGGTCTGGATCAGGAGAATGAGACATGGGTTTGGCATTTCTAAGATCTAGTGACAAGAAATTGTTGTAGGTTGGTATTTCGGAGCTTTCTGGTAGCGGAGCGGACAACGAGGGGGAGGGAGGACGATGGTTTTGTTCACGGTGGTGATAGAAGGAAGCGGGTGGCGATGAGATGAAGGGAGGAAGGATGCAAATAGAAGTCAAAATTTCATGTATTTGATATCATGCTTAAATAACACATGAATTCCTCCAAATACTGATATTATTGCAATTCGCCTCTGTATTTCAAAACACAAGCAGCCTCGCCAGTAATTAATTCCAAAGGAACATATAATTAATTACCTGATAATTTATTTTAACTTCTAAAATGATGAAAAATTAATTAAATAGTCTATTTGATTGCTGATTGTTTGCTCTATTTGATGGATTGATTTATTTATATGATTAGAATTTACAATCTATTCTTAAAATATGTAGTAGTAAGTTTATTTTCTTTAAACGTGTAACTAAAGTGAATTTCAAATCATTAATTTTTCATAAATCTAATTAGATCAGGTAATTAGCCCATTGAATTATCACAGATTACCGCCAACATACTAGGGTCTAAGCCTTTTATGAGTTTGGATATCTGTATGATCTACGATGGATTTGAGCGGACAATCTTCACAATGTAGTTCGTGCTAAATACGATTGTCTATTTGTTTTGTTTTGTGCATTTCGATAACGTTTTAGTGTGATTCAAAGTTTTGTTTCTTATAACCGTTAACAATATGTCTCCTTCTAACCACCTAAGGTTATTAAACAAATGTCAAATTGTATCTCCCAACATGGAACATGTTTTCGCGAACTATGGTCACTCAGTCACTTACATGATATTAATGACTCGAGTATGATACTTAAAAAGGGGAAGACTGTCATTTAACTTACGTCGAGTGCAATCAAGGAGGGAGATTGTTGTCCCAAAAGAATCTATTACAATGCTATAAACCATGACGAGTAAGAGTGTGAGCCACCCCATTTGCTAAACTATTAATATAGGCACATAGGCAAAACAATAACTAGAGTACTAACTAAAGAAGATAAATAATGAAGCTCGTCCACAACAACATCCAAGTAATAGAAGGATGGACATTGTCGACTCAAAGATCATGTATGTCTGTAACTATCAACAACGTTCCTTCATACTCCCTCCGTCCTTGAAAAGTTGATTCATTTGTTTTGCTGTTTTCAAGGTATTTAATCTATGATTTATTTTTATGAATGTTTTGACATATAAAGTTGAATAATTTGTATGTGTATCATAATTTGCAACATATCCTTTTCAAACATATTTTTTTTGAATTTTTCTTCACTATTTATTTTAGAAAAACTCGAGTCAAACACTGCTACACAGAACATGAAAGTCAAATGAATCAACTTTTAAAGGACGGAGGGAGTATCCCACAAGGCCACATCATAATCTAGTCCCAAGGTATAAAAGGGTCAAAACTAACCCTCCCCCCCTCTCCATCATTTGGGTGAAATAGAGAAATAGTATATAGTACTCCGTCAAAGGTTGTCAACATTACTATATTTGGCGTCCCATAAAGGTTGTCAACTTTCCCAGAAACTTTCTATCACCATTTTTACCATTTTATCCTCTTATCTCACACCATGGACCCACAAGTTTTTCTCTTTCCTCCCATTAAACTTAAAATTGGGGTCCACAAAATCTTCTCAATGAGGGTAGTCAACACACTACTATTCTCCCACTTTCCTTAATATATGTGCCCAAACAAATACAATAGTATAATTTTATAAAATTTGCACTTTAGCCCCACAACTTTTGATCATGCCCCTACTTAAAAATCCCGATTCCGCCCCCTGCCTAGTGCTAGGAGGTGCCAACGTTAATCTTCACGCTCCCAGCCGATGGGGTGCTCCAAACCGAACCATCTCAACAGAGGCGGACCTACGTTTTGTATATGGGGTCCATGGACCCCCCTTTTTTCCAAAAATATGTATAGGGAGTATATAATTTATTAATTTGGCCCCTTTAAAAATTATAATGATATTTAATATATTATACTGGTTATTAAAAAATATAAAGTGGATCAATTTCTTAATTATTGAGTTAAAGTTTATTATGGTAATAACTATAACTTGATCATTGTATTTCACTTTTTTTAATAAATTGATACCACATGTTTTCTTTTGCACTAATATGCCTAAAGTTCTTAAAGTAGTTTAATTGCTTAATGACTTATATCGAGAAAGATGTATTTAAAAGCATTAGCAATGATGTAATTGTAGATTTTTTCTAAGAGATGAAGACTTGACAAGAACAATTGTAATATAATTTTTATCATTTCAAAATTTTACTATATAATTATAAAATTTAGTCTTTTACTTGTACATATGGACCCCCCTTTTTGAAATTTCTGGGTTCGCCACTGCATCTCAAGCTACCCTAAGACAAGCATAAGTTGCACGACTTTGTCGCCAGCTATCCTCCCATTCCCGCACCTCAAGGACCAAAAAAAATGGGTGAGAGCTCTTGTAGTCTTGAACTACCACATTCCAGTTATATCACAAACATAAGTAAGATTAATATTTTTACCTTTATTATTATTATTAAAAGTAAAAATAGATAAATATAAATAATTTCTAAACACCTTAATCTCTATATCCATACAAACCCTCAAAGAAAAAAGATTAAAGGAGAATGTTAGCTAGATAGGTGGAGATCAAACCGTCTTTTCTTGTACTAGTTGACTAGTAGTGTGGACATGACAAAAGGTTATAATATGGGACAACAATGAACAGATGGAGAACGATACTCACAATATAGGTTCCCTCCACTAGGGGTGTAAAACGAACTGAACTGTTCGCGTGCCAGTTCGAGCTCGAACAACATTAAACGAGCCAAGCTTCACGAGCCACGAACCCGAGCTCGAGCTGAAATTTTGATTCGAGTAGTAAAACGAGCCGAACTTGAACCTTCAAGGTTTGACTCGAGCCAGTTCACGAGCCAATTCGAGCTACGGGTATAAAACAAACCGAGCCATTCGCGAGCCAATTTGAGCTCGAACAGTCAAACCACGTTAAATGAGTCGAGCTTCAAGAGCCACGAACCCAAGGAAAAAGATGAATTTGAGATAATTTACAACTTAGCCCTTATTTTTTCTATTTGAATTAATTAAGTTCTCAAGTTTTTCTAGCCCTCGAACTAGGGGTGTGAAATGATTCGAGCCGAGCCGAGCTCGGCTTGTGCTCGAGCTTTAACGAGTCGAGCCTCACGAGCCTCGAGCTCGAGCTTGAGCCGGTTTTGAGGCTCGAATAATAAACGAGTCGAGCTCGAGCTCGAAACGTTCGGCTTGTAAGGGTTCGCGATCCTTAACGAGCTCGTCTAAAATTACGATACTACCCTTTACGGACCATCGAGCCGAGCTCGAGCTCGTTTACTCAGTGTTGGGGCTGAATCAAGCCTAACCGAGCTAGCGAGCCTAACAAGCTCGATCTTCACGAACTATCGAGCCGAGCTCAAGCTCGAATTATCGGGCTCGATCGAGTTCGAGCCGAGCTCGAGCCGAGCCCGAATTTCACGAGCCAGAGCTCGAACCTGCTAGGCTCGGGCTCGGCTCGGCTTGAACTCACCCCTACCTCGAACTATCAAGTCGAGCTCCAACGTTAGATATCGAACCGTTATTTCGAGCTCGGCTTGAACGAATCCGAGCTTGAGCCGAATCTCACGAAATCGAGCTCGGACTAGTGATGTTCGAGCTTGACTCTGCTCGTTTACACCTCTACCCTCCACTAACTCCCATTGACGGTCACCTTAGTTAGTTGACATTTATACTTTTAAACTATTTACAACTAAGGACCAAAACTTCTATATGACATACCATTATCCCCCCACCTTTGGCAACAAATTGTTGAGCGGACAATGAATGGAGTTACTGATCAAACCGGATCAGTGTATGTTACCAAAACATAAAGGGGTAAATGTAATGTTGGAGAAAACCTGTGGGTGTAATTGTAAGTTTAACCAAAGATGGTGCCAGCAAATAGTGCTGTCCTTTTTGCCTCTGTACACCCAACATCCCCTTCGACGACGTTTGCCAGCTCATTTGTGCCCATCCAAATATAACGCCGTTTAGTCTCTCGCCTTCTTCGTCTCTCCCCATTCGCATTGCATTTCCACTTTGTTTTCGTTTTTGGCTAAATAATTTTCTCTTTTTTTTTTCGTTTGCCTTTTCAAAATTGGCTGGTAGATGTCAACCTTCCTCTGAAAAGCTCAACTTTCTTTCCTCTCATAATTTCCTCCTCCTCCAACAAGAGCTTTTCCTTCATCCCAACTCATGTCGGTATGTTTTCTTTCTGCTTCTTTGATTTATATGCGGATGCATTGAGTTTGGTCTGTTCTTGCTGGTGCTGGATTGATTTTGTTCGTTTTCAACAGATTTCAGCTTCTGGGTTGTCTGATTTCTGGGATTCACCGATCGGTTTTTTGTTTTTCCGTCGATTCTTTTTTATGGGATTTGGATTCTATGTTCCCCCTTTTCTTTCATACGCTTAAGTTGATGCTAATGGTGGGGAAGGGAATCGTTTGATACGGACACCTGTCATTTTTGATCGGTGATTTCGACCTGCTTTCTTTGTTTTTTGTTTTTTGTTTTTTGTTTTGTCATTATTTCTTCTTGCTCTGTTTTTTCATTTTGGTTGATTTAGACTTTGATTGTATTATTATCTTCATGATCTCATGATGTATAGGGCATCATCTGAATCATAAATCTCTGTAGAGAAGCTTAGAGGGATGAGAGAGCTGCTAATGCCTCTCGAATCTTAAGTTGGATCAGTAAGGAGGATTCATATGTGTTTTTGCCTGTTTGTATTTTGTAACCTCTCATCAATGCGTATGCAAACCTCAGCTCATCAAGTATAACTTTTATGTAAAAAACAGTTAGGTGTCCGGTCAATCTTCCCTGATTGCACTTCATCAATTGCGAGAATGTTTTGACCTTGTACATGGAGGATGACATATCAAGTTTAATTTTTGTGTATGCTTATTCATTAGAATCCGTGTGCATTTAGAACCTGAAATTGTTGTGTTACTGAAAAGAGGAAGAAAAAAAGTAGAGAGAAAAAGTTGGTGGGAAAATTTGAATTGGTAAATTCTTGTAATTTATCTGTGTCTAACAAGAATCTTAGTTTTTTTAGCTTCTTCACCATATGCTTGATGCATTGGATTGCTACTGATATGACTTATGATTTCTGCTTTTACAATTTGCATGCATACCTTTCTCGCACTTTAAGGTTCATCAGAAGTGATGCATCCTATTGCCTAACTTCATGTGCTTTAAATTCACTGTTCTCATTTCTTTCAAACTTTTGAATTCCAACTTAAATTTTGGTCATTCTGCTGATGTGTTCCTTCTACCTCTCTATTACTATGATTCAAGGAAGCTAGTTCTCTGTGAAAAGAGAGAAGGAAAACGGAAAAGGAAGATACTCTGTTCATTTATGCTGTTTTTGCCTACCTTTTCCTTTTAGTATTGTCTTTGATAGCCATACTCCTCCTATATCTGACCTTGACGCTACCAAGATCATACCTTAAGTTGTTGAATGCACTTTGATGTGTTTCAGATGCTACAGTATTTAATATGAAATGCTGACATATTTAGCGTAGGTAGTTCTGCATTACTATCTTACATGAACCAACCTTTTCACACCTTATGGAGAAATCAGATGCTGAAACTTAGGAGGTTCTTCAAGAATTCAATTGTTTGTTGTGGGTTGATTAATCTTGTCCGTTTTTTCCTTGTTTCATTTTTCTCAACTTCATGGTGAATGCATTATCTAGCAGGCTTTGGAAGATGTATGCTGTATGTTTGGTTGAGAATTTGGATTTGAATTTTATGACTGAACTGTAGTCATTTGTTTTATCCTTCATGTCAAATTGCTCATCTGCATTACGATGACCGCCAACTCGTATCCCGAAGATACAAGAACACATTTTACTTTTGGATTCATTAACTGGTTTTCAAGGACTATGAGACAGATTCAGTTTTTTATAGTGCCTATAGTTCATTTGTGTTACCATATTGAAACTTAGATCAATTTAAAATGTGAGAGAGAGAGAGAGAAGAACAAATAAAGATGCAAGTTAGATGATTTCTAGTTATGCTTTCCAGTTGTGAAAATCATAATACCACATCTTTTTTTTATTTTTTCTTTCTTTTTATTTTTTTTATGAAACAGGAAAAGGGTCAGCCGTTGCCCAAATTTGGTGAATGGGATGTCAATGACCCTGCTTCCGCGGAGGGGTTCACTGTGATCTTTAACAAGGCTAGGGATGAAAAGAAGACTGGTGGGAAAGCTGACTCACCAGCAAAGTCCAGTCCTCGAGCTAAGAATGGACCAGTTCAAGGGAAATCTCAATCCGTAAGTTTCTTATCGGCAGTTGATGCACACTCTTTACTAGGAGTAGTATGACTGGTTACCTTCTTTTTCATTTCTGTGGTTATGGTAGTATAAAATTTGGAGCTGATCACTCCAAAAAAAACTTCCATCTTGGTACCTTGTTGATTTTCAGAAAAAATGGCTTTGCTGTGTTCAAGCTCCACCAGCTGAATCTTGAAGTAACCCTGCCCGGGTAAGAGCTTCCTTAGGAAATTAAGTTCAAGCCCCACACATACCTGGACATGATAAATCTCTAGGACTCTGTATGGAACCGGTTGCTCTTTCTCGCTGTATGTGCCGGGGTTGAACGGCAAAATGAAGAAAAGGAAGTCTGTATCTACATGTACCTATTTGGTGTTGTTCTGTACCTGACATTCTTTTTAAATCTTTCATGTTAATGATTGGCTTGGTTTGGTATGTAGTTTGCTCTTTTCTTGTGTTTGAAGAGATGATGTCAACCCAGCCTTGAGTATAAATCTCTTTTTACATAATTGAGTAACGTTAAGGGAATTTTAGGTGTCATTTACTTGAGAAATGTCTTGACTTTTCCATTTCCAAACAAAATTTCATAAACGCTTGAACACAACACATAGGTATCTTTTCAAGGATGTGAGAAACTCGAGTATTGTTTGATGAAAGGATATTATAAATTAATTTCTACATTTTCTTTGATGAAAGGCTGAGTCTTTTTTAGATCTTAATTAGTACTTCTTTCTTTTTTGAAAGATGTGATTGCATTATTACTTCAATTTTGGGGAAAAACTCATTTTATAAAGTAAAAACATCTAAAATAAGGCATTCAATTTTAACACGAGCTCTTAAATTTTTTTAAAAATGGGTCCTTCCTTGCTTTTATACCCAAATTATATGTTCAAATTTTAATGAGAGAGAAATTGGAAAAAGAAATAAAAAGCCCTACCAGTACTCCAAGTTCCATCGTTTCTCTTTTCTTTATTGGCAGGGAAGGTTTCATTGGTTTTCTAACATTTTGAGAGGCTCAATAAATACTCTTCACATTTTTTTTCCTTTTTTTAAAAAAGAGAAGGTTTATGGATCCTTCAAACATTTAACTATGCAAATTTGGGACAACCATTAAGCAGGAGCAGGCTCCAACTCTAGTGGTAGAGGGAAACTGATCACAACCATTAATGAAACTATCTGCTGCCATGGGCTGTGATCAGTTAGCAACTTAAATAGCTCAGGGATCAACGAACAAACCAATAAAAATGAATACTGTCATTGCTTTGAACCGTTTTACATCTAAAGTTTGGGTACCCGAGTGAAAGATAAATAAGCTCTTGGTAAACGGTCGTGTTTTTCTTAAACAGGTTTGCTTTGAACATGCAACTGCAACAAAAAAACTCCTAATCATATGCTAAAGCTAAACACGGGTCATTCCAAGCTTCCTTTCGAAGAGCCGGCGAAGAAGGTACACTTGCAGGACACTAGCTCCTATGAGTGCTGCAGATTCCCAGACGGCCTTGTGAACTGCCCTTCTGCTCATTGCTTCGTTTACTGCAGTCGAAGATGGTATAGATATTAGAAACGTTGAGAAGAGTATGATTGAGCAATTACCACATATAAGTCCCGTTAATCTAACAGAAGCCTACATGAAAAACCATCAATTCTAATAGACATCCAACAACCAGTCAACGTAACGAGTATAATCAGATACCTTTAGCCTGACGTTCTGTCTGGGAACATCCCCACTTAGTGATTGGTCCGCTAGTTCACGCAAATCCGAAGAAGTTATCACGGACGAGCCACATGCAGGGAAACTTGCACGTGTGGTTCTGGCCGGGCTTTCCTGAGGTATCTAATAACCTTGCTTCTGCTCGCCGCTGGCGCACCTCTCCTAACTATTGCCCATTTATTCTGGAATAATCTTTTTAGGAGGGACAATTTTACATATTTCTGCCAAATCCTTCTATCCTTGAGAACAACAAAGGAAGCATGAATAGTATCCCCTTCATATTTTACATCGTGAGAAAAACATTCTTCTCTGTCAATCACGAAACGAATCCCAAAGGCATTTCTCACAATGGAGAAAAGGACCAAAAGTGACACAATTACAGAGCCAACTCTCATCATGTACCTAAAAAAATGATCTTGGGAGTTAAAATCAGGATGTCAATCATGATAATATTGTATTATAAAGCTGATGATGACAAAAGAAAACAAGGGGCTAGCGGATTCTTCATCTAAAACCGGAAGAAAGGAGCTTCCCCTATTTTCCCTTACTGCCATCTATGAGTCGCCAGTAGCTCCTTAAAATCACAGCTCCATTAAAAGATTGGAGCTTTAAACAGTTGCTAAGTTTATTCCCACAATTGCATAACTATCTAATTCAGATTTTAAGAACCCAAAAAGAGATTTGTTTTTTTTAAAAGAAAAAAGGACCTAATTTAACCTGATGAGAAGAAAATCGAAGCACTTAACAAGAAGAAAGCAGATAACCCTTAAAAGTGCGTAAACCAGTCACCATTGCGGACATGAAGAACAAAATTGGAGCCGAGTCAGATGGATCAAATCGCATAAAACAGAATAATGGAGTCAAATTGCAGAAGAAAGAGAAGATGTGAAAAACTATAAGTGATGGATCGATGGTAAGATTAGAATCGGAGATATGAGAGAGAGCATGGTCAAAGGAATCACCTTTTGAACTGGTCGGATCGATGTCCGTTATTGAAGTCGTCTCTCCGATGGGGGTGATACGGTGGGGATTGAAGAAAGTGGAAGACGAAAGTTCAGAACTCGTTATAACTTTACATGACACGAGTCTATTTGTCTAAACAGGGATCTGCTATTTTCCTGTGTGTTGAGTGTACCCGGCAGTTTCATTGTGTCTATTTTTCGGCCCCCCTGCCCTAACATTATCTTAACTATTAAATTTACATTTTTACTAATTCATCATTTTTTATTTTATTGAAACAAATGGTTTTGACATTCGGAGAGTTACGATAATATAGAATTAATAAGAGGTTTCAAAGCTTAAAAATTGAAGGGAATATAATTCATGGATTTGTAAGTAGTTCATTAGTGAATTAATTTTGTAATTCATTGTGAAAAATATGACAGTAGGTTTGAGGATCCGTGAAAAAACGTAAGAATTAGTGATGAATAACTCAAACACTCGTCCAAAAAACAATGTCATCATGATCACGGGTAAAACAAGAAAAAAGTGGTTTTACCGGGTCTGAGATTGAAATTGAAAACACAGGGACAGCGATCACGTGAAAAACTTGCCTAATCACTTTTGAAAAATTTACCTCAAGTCCGAATAGGTAGGGGTGAAAAATTGACTAATTCACTAGTGAATAAAAGAGGTGAAAAACTGATTAATTCACTTAAAATAATAATATGTCAAGTTTGAAACCCTAATGAATTTTAACGCACCACAAAATGTGAAAGGTGAAAACAAAAATACCAAAACATAGGTAAAATAGTAAAATTAAAGAGTAAAAATTACTATAAATAAAAACGGTTCAATTATTGGTTCGAATGGAGTACAAAATTGCATAGGAGAGGTTGGGGTAATTGGGTAAAGGTATTAAGAAAATAGCACTAGGCGCTTTGGGTAGGATTAGTGAAAATTTAAGGACTGGAATTGCTATTTTGGAAACCAAATAAAACTGGTGAATTTGTCGTTCGCTAGTACTGTTTTGGCCATCAAACAAGAACTTACTACTGAGAGCGTCGATGGCGGACCTGCTTTATCTTCGTGTCATTCCATCCGCTGGGTTGCATCAAGCTTCTTCTTCTTCTTCTAGGACTCAAAAACTGCTCAACAGCAACATCAACTCCAGCTCGCGTGTGTCCACCCCTACCAGACGTGAGCTTTCTGTTTGTTTCTCAGTGGTTTGGAGTTAGAAAAGCTGAAGCTTTCTGGGACTATAATTTGAATTCAAGTTGGTTGCTTTCGCCACTTCAGCTAGCTGACAGCTTTTGCTATCCATTCAGGTCCCTCACCAGCTAACAAAGTCCAGAAGTTGAATTTGGAGGTTTCTCCTCATAGAGCAGGTCATTACAATTCATCCCATTTCCTCCGTTCTCGGTTGTTTTTCTTTTGAAATTTCTATATATACTAGTTTCTTGGGTTTTGTCAGCAAATGCAATTTGAGATAAAATGTTGGGCGATATGTTGGCGTTAGAGATGAGCGTAATACTGAAAATTTAAAGATAGGATTTCCTTTTCCTGATTCCCCTGCGTGCCTTGTTTTTGGCTCTGCAGTATCTGCTGTGAGGTTGATGAGAATTGAGCAGGGTGGTGCATTTGCCGACCTTTTGAATGAGAAAGGCAAAGGCTCCGGTGATAATGAGATGGGTTACGTGCAAAGAACTCTTGGATTCCGTCCTCGTGATCTTGATGGTCGAGATCTTAGATTGGTTAGCTTCTTCTGCTAGCTTTTGATTCTGTCTTCTTCTAAGTTTAGACATGCTTCTGTGTCCTGTTCGTTCTATTGTCCTGAAGAAATGATTCATCTATTCAACAACCAACTAGTAATGATCATTCATATAGGCCACACATAACTAATTTTCTTGTCACCTTTTTTCTCATTTAATATGTTGTAGGTTACAGATATTGTTGGAGGTGCCATTCGCTGGAGAAGATATCTTGATCACTTAATTTGCTCAATCTGCCATGATGAAAGGATGTTTCAGAAAATGGAACCACTTCTTGTACAGGTTCGTGAATCTTTGCATATTGGCTTTCTTATTGTCTTGTGATCGTTAAATATTTAGATGTTTGCACCATTGACCAACAAAAAGAGAAAGGACAAGTTGTTTCTAAATGCATCCACGTTTATGTTGTTCATCCCCTTCAGACTAAGATTCTTTGAAATAGTTCCAACAGTGTTCAGAGTGCAGTTAATGGAATCAGTTTAATCCTGCTGAACTCTGAACTTGAGGCCAGTGCATTGAACCCAAGCTTACTCAATGACTGTACATAAACTCTTTGAAGTGTTATTTGTCGTAGTTTACATATATTCAAAATTCACAAAAAGCATTCAAGAAAGGTAGGCTTAAGCTCTCATTTTTTATTTACTTTTTATTTATTTATTGTTTTGGTTTCAGATTCTTAGGATTGGTTTTTATGAGATTGTGAAGCTTGACATGCCTTCATATGCTGTTGTGGATGAGGTAAAGCCTTGTCATTTCTTTAAATTGTTTTGCCCTTGGTAATTGTGACAGAATGTTTGCCAGAGTTTCAATTTTTTGTTGCAGTCTTAGGTTTTACTAGAAAAGGACACTGATTTAAAATAAAATTTGAATTTTAGTGCATGCCTTTTTTATGTTTTAAAACTTGCTAGATTCCTCCTTCTTAAAAGTGTCCATAATTATCCTTTGACCCTATTACATTTCAAAAGATTAGCCCTCTTCGTTAGCGGACAATAGAGGAATTCTATAATCAATCAAATCTTTAATTGTTGATACTTCTAGCAGAAACCTTTGGACATTTGCAATGATCCTCTGCATGTTTTAGTTTTTAGGTACTTTCCTGATTTGTGATCCTCATATCAACTCAGCATTACTAGGTCATCAATTTTCCTTGGCAGTTTAAAATCATTTGGTATTTGTTTCACTAGCTACCTTCTTACCATTTATTGTAGAATGTGAGACTAGCAAAGTTAGCTTTGCGACCAGGTGCTGGTAATTTGGTCAATGGGATTCTTCGGAAGCTGATCTTACTTAAGGTTGCTACTTGTCTCAATTTTTATGCCCCTGTTGAATCAGTAATCAAATGCCATGAATTTTATACCTCTTACATTGACATGCAGGAGAAGAATTCGCTTTCCTTGCCCAAAGTGGAAGGCGATGACCGTACCCAAGCCCGTGCTCTTGCTATTCATTATTCTCATCCTGTTGTAAGTATATCTGAGTTTGGATCTGCTTGCATTTCATTGTAGCCATATTTCATGAAGTAATTTTGGTATTGTCAATAGTTCTAGTTTCTCAAATAAAATTATAAATGACCTGGATGATAGTTTGATTCAAATCATTTTTCTATCTAGGAGATGTGATTCTAATCAAAGTTCATTGTTAGAGTTACCTGGAAAATTTGAGTTTAGAACCTGGATCAAATGGAATTTGAAATGAACCTTAAAGTAGCTTATGCACGAAACAAAGTGTACCGAGTTTAGGAGCTTAAAACCAAACATGCTTTGCAATGAGCTGTGTGCAACATCGTGGCTTTCATGCTATTTAGTGGTAGTATTAAACGAGCTTGAGTTCAATGGCATTATGAATTGTTATTTCCAGGTGGTGATCCAAACTTATGTTCCATTTTCAAATTCAATGTTATGCCTACATAACTTCAAATCATGCACATTTTTCTTCACTTTTGCTTTTTTTTTTGTGTTTGTGTACATGCATCACCCTGTTGCTGTCTATGATCTAGTGGATGGTCAGGAGATGGACAAAATATCTTGGACAAGATGGAGCAATTAGATTGATGACTTGGAACAATACTGAACCCAGTTTCAGCTTGAGGTTCTTAACAACATTTTGCCCTGTGTCGTCTCTTACTCCATATTGAAAAAAGGACTTATTTCTCAATTCTTCATGAGTTTATGGTAACAGGGCAAACCATGGGAAAGGTGTTTCAAGAAATGACATTGTAGGGAAACTTCATGAATTGAAGGTGCTCAATGATTTTTCCTTTTCTTTTCGAATTACCACAAAGGCCTGGAAGGCTCTTTCTTTGAGATCATTGGATCTGGCTAATTTTAAATGTCAGAACCTCTGGTGCTTAATCCTATCATCCCCGATGCTAAGAAACATATCCTATAGTGGGCTCTCAAACTTTTCTCTTTCGAAAGTAATGGGCTGAGTCATGTTCCATGATGTGCATATTGATTTTATAATATTTAATTTTGTAATGAGTTATGACAACTTTCTCAACTCATCAACATTTTCCTTGCAAGTGAAAAAATGTATGATGATGATGATGGTTTTAGATTTTCATATCATTATGTCTTCATAACAACGTTGCGACATGAAGTGCATCCGGCATAAAACTTTGCAATTATACTTTTTGCATGGATTTATAGTGTTAGCTATTTGGAATTTGGATAATTATTGACCTGACACCGTAAACGTCACGCTGCTATCCGCCTAAAAGAATGTCATATTATCTTTAGTTACGAAGAAAACATTCTGAATATGATGCTGATCTTAGCTATTTTTCCAGGTTCCACATGACAATTCTGCAAATTTGGATGACTTTGTGCGTGTAAAAACTGGTTTACAGGTAGTACACATCTTTGGTTTTATTGTTATTTTTCATTCATACCAATCAAGCAATATCGTGTGTACTGTTGATGGACATCTATTCTAGTCATACCTCAACTAGGTGAAACCTTGGAACTGCCTTAAATTGCACTAAAATTAAAGAAAAGACCTTAAATTATTGCTGGTGGAAATTTTCTGATCAATTTGTATAGGATTAGATTAGTACAGAAAACTTGGGCTCCGTTTAGTTGTGTAATTTTTTTCAAATTTTCAACTCCAAATTTCCTTTGTTAATATTGGATCATATAACTAGCTTTCAAGTGATGGAAAACCTTGTTTTCCAAACTTTGGAAAACTAGTATATTAAATTAAGGAACATTGTTTGAAAGGTTTCCAAGGTAATACTAGAGTTTTTCAAAGTTTGGAAAACAAGGTTTTCCATCACTTGAAAACTACTTGTATGATCAAATATTTACAAAGAAAATTTGGAGATAAAAACTTGAAAAAATTTCAACAACTAAACGGACCCTTGGCATTTTAGCTGGGAGCCAAGTTTAGTCATTCCTACCAAACAGGCAGTGAAACTGAGCACCAATTTTTCAGATTTGCTGATACCGAGTAGAAATCAACTTTAAAAGAAGTTTGTTCAATTATCTGAAAATGTGCTCATTTTAATTCAGATTGTCATTCAAGCGGGGTTACTGAAGAATGGTCTGTGTTCCGTTCAGGATGAAAGTGCAGGTATATCTTATTTACTTAAGGTCTGAAAGACTAAAATAGAACAAGAGCTCTCTCTCTCTCTCTCGTGTGTGTGTGCAGGCATTTCCCAGGTGCTGTAAGGCTGTAACTAGAGACTAGTGCTGATGCCCCATCTTGTGCTCTTGTACTTGCAGCTATTTTAGAAATAAAAAAAAATTGAAAGGAAAAACTAGAGACTGATGGATTAAAGGGTTACCAAAGATTTGATGTTTGTAATTTGGTCACCGATATGCATATTGCTGACAGAAGCTTCTCTAATGTGTAACCTGAGTCAGATTGGTTGATGCTTCTCAGTTTCTGGCTGATTTAAACTTCGGTAACATTTATTGTTCACATGGGAAATAAATTACTGCTTCCTTCCTTTCAGGTCTGGTGGTTTCTGTTGTTGACCCTCATCCTGGTGAGGAGATTATAGACTGCTGCGCTGCTCCTGGAGGAAAGACACTATATATGGCATCTTTAATGAGAAGCACCGGTATCTAAAACTTCTGTTGTTCTTTTTACCCTTTTATGGCAGAAATAACTCATAGGTTAGTGGATTTTCTATCCTGTCATCATATATATAGAGGTGGAAGTCATTACCAAACCTATAAAATTCTTCAACCTGCATGTTAACCCTAAACTAATCTGGAAGTGGCCAAGAAAGTCTACTCAACAGTTATAACGGACTTCTTGTCCAACCACCCAAATTACATGAGGTAAGGGTTACTTTAGCCAAGGAGAGAGAAATAGTGTACTTAGATGGCCTTCAATTTTTTAATATTTTGATTTGCTTAACTGTGCGAGTGTTTATCAAATTTGAGCACTTGCCACATTTTCCTTTACAAATCAATTGTCTAATTGGGGTGTCTCTCTCATAGTAATCATACTGAAGGTTTTACTCCTTTGGCTGCTAGGAAGAATATATGCAATTGATATAAATAAAGGACGTCTGAGGATCCTTAAAGAGGCTGCCAAGTTGCAAAACGTTGATGACATTGTCACAACCGTCAATTCTGATATTCGTAACTTAGCTGTAAGATCAAAACCTCTCTAAAACATTTAAGTTCTACGCAAAGGGATTTCTTAATCTTTTTTCCCCTTCCCATCTTAATAATGGTTAGGGAAATAAAGAGCTGAAGTCCGGTAAGGTTCTCCTGGATGCTCCTTGTTCTGGACTTGGTGTTCTATCCAAGGTACTAAAATACTTGAAAGCAAGGTACGTTCCTAATCAATTGTATCATTTTTATCTCTCCAGCTAATCTTATTTCGTTATCATTTTCTGGTTCTTCAATCTCGAAGAGGGCAGATTTACGTTGGAATAGGAGATTAGAAGATTTAGAACAACTTAAGAATTTGCAGGATGAGCTTCTTGATGCAGCTTCTACGTGAGATCTCTCTCTCTCTCTCTCTCTCTCTCTAGTACTTCATTTGACATATGTTTTCAGACTTTAGCATAGTGGCAAACTTACACTGTACTTCATCTACACAAGATAACTGACCGATTGGGAGGGGAACCCATTTTAAAAAAAATTTGATTATGTAGTCGTTCTTACATTCCATGAAATTAAGAAAATTGCCATTTCTTTCTAGATGAAATTAATCCATCTCTAAGGTGACTTCCGTTTCGTTTGTTATTAAAAAAGCTGATAATTGCTATGTTGTAGTTATGATTGCTTTTCTCAGATAGAGTGTAGACTTGCCACACGCCAAAAGGTGGACCCTTAAATTACAAATGGACCTCACCCATACATGGTCAGGGTTCACACCTTTTGGTGCGTGGCAAGTCTATGTGAAGTTCTGAAACTCATGATTTTCTGTCCATTAATAGACTGGTAAAGGCAGGTGGAGTTCTGGTGTATAGTACATGCTCCATAGACCCTGAAGAGAATGAAGAGAGGGTGGAAGCTTTCCTTTTGAGGCACCCGGTGAGACCTACTATTCTTTCGTGTTTTTCCACTGCCATCATTATCTTACACATAGTGTTAGTTTTCATACTTACTAGCTCATGCGATGATTTTTGAGTTTTAGGAATTCAGTGTGGACTCTGTGGGAAGATATGTGCCCTCACAATTTGTGACACGGCACGGTTACTATTCATCTGACCCTGTAAAGCATTCACTAGATGGTGCCTTTGCTGCTCGTCTCATTCGGGAATCATGAACAACATGCAGCTAAGAAGGTCATTACCTTATCAGTTCATGCCGTCTTTCCATGACAGCGTCACCTTCTAATCAGCCAGGCTTTGTGGCACCAAAAAGAGGGAAATGCTGCTACAGCTTGGTGGCCTTATTGACACAACGAGAGACACTTTCATTCACCTGAAGTGCTATGGTAACTGGGTTGGTGTGCGAGCGTGCATGTGACCAAGTGAACAAATCAAGAAAGTTGGCTTCGTCCTTGAGCTGAAGCAGACTGTGTGAAGAAACGGCATAAGGGACTTGCAGAACCTGTGTTTGATGTCTGGAATGCCAGAACTGCAGTTGTAAGACATTAGATAGTATACTTTATTATTCACTTTAAAATCACACAAGAATTGTTTATAAATTGCTTTACTTGTCATGTACAAAGTTGTGCACAGAATTATGGGAATATTGAATTATTTGATGTGAGCAGTGCTGTAGTGTGACAGTGAGTGACCTGAGTGTAACAAAATATACTTTTGGATCGAATTTACAATGTTCTCGAATTAGAACGCCTCGGGGAGTAATACAGGACAAGTCTTCGCCCTCGTTCTTACAGTAATTCACTCTTAAACCTCCATTGCAAAACCCACAGGCCAAACAACGAAACCCGCCATGAGATTAAGAAGATGACCTCGGTGAAGAAGCTGCCCATCATGGGCTTATCGCGTGCCATCTCACGCGTCCTCTTCTCCACCACGGCCGCAGCCGGAAACTTTCCGCTGAAGCACGTGACGAGGTCCAACTTCGAGACGGCGTTGGCAGAGCTCCGGCCTATCATCCGGGCGGCGGATTTCGTGGCCGTCGACCTGGAAATGACCGGCGTGAGCAGCGCTCCCTGGCGCGAGGCATTCGAGTTCGACCGCTATGACGTCAGTTATTTGAAGGTCAAGGACTCCGCCGAGAAGTTCGCCGTTCTTCAATTTGGCGTTTGCCCCTTCAGATGGGACTCCCTCAAGCAGTCCTTCGTTGCCCATCCGTTAAGTCTATGTGTCACCTAAACTTCGTTTTTCTTTACTCTTCTCCTGAATTCTTCTTGAGACTGAATCATCCTCTTCAGGCACAATTTCTTTGTGTTCCCTCGCCAACAAATTCAGCTGGATGGACCTGCTCATCAGTTTCTCTGTCAGACCACTTCAATGGAGTTTCTAGCTAAATACCAGTTTGATTTTAACACATGCATCAATGATGGTACTCTTCTCAAGATTAATCAATTTATAGTAGTTGTTTTTGTAGCCCGTTCTCATTCCATTGTTATCCTCTTCAGTTAGTTTGTTTATGGATAGTGGAAATGAAATTCTGGTGGGCATAAAGTTCTTGAGCAGTAAAAGAGACCTGCAACCTTGTAAATTACATTTTCAAAGTTTGAACATGGCCCTCTTTGCCAAATGTATCAGCTGAATAAACGCGACAATGATTCATGAAATGCCCTTAATATGAGTATTCTCATCTCAGGAGTATCTTATCTGTCCCGACGACAAGAAGAGGAGGCACTAAGGCGTTTGAAGTTGGTTTATGAGCATGACATGCGGGACTCTTTTTCTGATTCAAGAGAATCCATTAATATTCCACTTGCCCGTATGGCAGATATACTATTCACCGAAAGAATGAAGTGTAGGTTGCGTGAATGGCATGATGCATTGGTAAGAAATGCTAATAATGGAGAACCACAAGAGATTCTAAGCGACTCTAAACAACAGTTCTTGACAATCTTCTTCAAGATGCGTCCTGCTCTTAGTCTCAGTGGGTTCACCTCTCATCAGTTGCAATTGATTAAAATGGTGAGCAATGCTTTATCTGATATGGGCAATGGCCTCTGATCTGTGATGCCTGGATTGCTATTATTGGCCTTCTTACTTTAATTCATAAAACCTGGACAATTTGTTTCAGAAGTGTAGTCAAAGACATTGTTTTGTCCTTCTCTAGTGCTGTTAGGGAATTCAGTACATGTTCCTTTCTTAGATAACCTGAAGATCTCTTGTTAATGGCTTAAGAATCTGAGCATTAAAATTCTTGTCAATGATGTTGGTTTTATTTCCATTTATTCTTTCTGCCCTTCTTGCCATTTTTCATTCTACAGTTCAGTAATTTTTTCAGTTAGGTCTACGTCTAAATTATGTTATGTTTTTCACACAAAAACCATAGTTCAACCTCAGAATATATTGTTGTTTTCCTGCATATGCAGTGCTTATATGTTTTGGACTAGTTACCTGGAGTTAGTTGGTGGTCGTTCATGTTTCAGCATGAATCAATTCTTGTCATGCTTTTTTAATCTATTTGTTGAGGCTAGCATTCTCAACCTCAAGACAGTTCTTTCCTTTTACTTATTTTAACTGTACTTTAACTTTAGCTGACACCATCTGATTTTCAATGGCATACTGAAGAGAGCTATTTCCTCTCTTTAATATTTATTTTCCTTTTCTTTTCAGGTTGTAAAGAAGCATTTCAGCCATCTTTCTTTTGTTTCACTTAGTGGTGCAAGCTCTTCACAGCACCTTGTAGTTTATACAGACTCAGAGAATGACAAGGGCTTGCTTTTGGTAAGATAAGTTTCATTAATTCAGCTTGACGAGTTCTCTGCACAGAGTTGAGCTTTTTACTATGCATTGAAAATGTAACCCAATTGTAGATTTACTTGCTAGACTATGAAATCTATTTCTTCATTTTTTATTTGGTTCACAGTCCTTCTGTAATGCAAGCATACGGGAGTGTTAAGAAAAGCATTGATATCAAGTTAAGATTCTCTTTATGTTTCATTTGTAACAGAAAGAGGTGGACGATGAGTGTCGCAGAGGGGCGGAAATGAAGATAGAGGCTGCGGTCGGGTTTCGACGTGTTATTGACATCCTTTCATCAGAAAATAAGCTAATTGTTGGGCACAATTGCTTCCTTGGTATGCTACTGGTTTACATTGTTCTTAGATAACGGGAGTTAAATTGGCTTAAACACTCTATATTGATGTTGCAGATATTGCCCACATATACAACAAATTCATTGGTCCTTTACCATCTACTGCTGAGGAGTTTGTCTCCGCTGTTAATAAGTACTTTGAATACATTATTGACACCAAAATCATTCTGAATGCGGATGACCAATTGAACAAACGGATGAAGAAATACAAGACATCATTATCTTCTGCATTTTCTTCATTGTGCCCTGAGATTATCTATGGTACAAAGTGTTCTCTCTTGTCTCCTCTCCCTTCCCTCAAAGTTGAAGTTCAAGTGGATGACATGAGGTTTGTGTCTCATTCTCTTTTGTCTTTAACGTATTAACTGGAATCTTAATTCATTTGGTTAAAGGTAGGGATAAAGGTAAAACTGGTCCTATAAGTTTGCGTGGTTTAACGAAGCAGTCCTATATCTTTGGATTTTTACAATTGAGTCCTAAAACTTTGCAGGTTTTTACGAACGAGTCCTAAAATTTTATGGAATTTGACAAAAGTGTCCTAAGATGAAGTAATGTAATGAAATGGTCCTAAAACTTTCTGGATACGTTTTTTAGGCTACCGGATGTTAGACAAAGTGCACTGTTAGGTCTACAACTTTTCAAAGCTTTCATTTTTTACCAACATAGCTCAGATACCAAATGTAATCCAGGAAAATGAAAAGGTAATATCTAAGAACATAAACACATGATTACCAGATGATAAAAGAAAAGCTTTTTTTTTTTGTTTTGAAGAAATATGATTTTGGAAATTTTAGGGTTGAAGTGGCAATAGCTGAAATATATAAGAAAAGCCGAAGAATCAAGGAATATTCCTTTTATGACTATAATGTTATGTTGACATAAGATTTAGGACTTGACCATTAAATCAATGAAACATTTAGGACTTCATTGTTAAACCGGTGTAAGTTGTAGGACCGGGGATGTTAAGTAAAAAAAATTAGGACTTAAAAGTTATTTTTACAAACATATAGGACTTAATTGTTAAAGTGATGAAAGTTTCTTCTAAGGATTAATTTTGCACTTCTTCCGTTAAAGGTATATGCAATCCTCTGTCGGCCCTGGAAAAAGCTGTCATCCTGTCTGTCAGAAATGTCTATTTATTTTTTTTATGAGAAGGTTGCAGGCAGATGGGGTAAAATATTTCTGCTATGCTTTTCGCATGAATTTATAGACAATTAAATGATACTATAAACTTCACGCCACCAATCCCAACATGTCAGGACTAAGGTGCAATTTGATGATGATGATGATGATGATGATGATGTCTTTCAAAAATGTCTATGACCTTGCATTCATGTGATTTTTCATTTGCTGTTCCAATTAATGAATCTAATTAGTTTTTTGACTGATTGGTTTTTAGATTGAGTGGTCATGATTTGTGTGTATATATGCTATCAGCAGAAGTCCATAATTCAGAAATTGTTTAGAGGGCTGCCTACAATCTACATTACTTTAATGAGCACATCAACGCCACTTGATGATTTATTTCTGCATTTTTTAGAGCCTTATGTATAGTTTATTTTCTTGTTGATTGGATTTTTGATTTCCAGGTCAATGAATTGGAACTCTGGAGCCAAGCATGAAGCTGGCTATGATGCTTTTATGACAGGCTGTGTATTTGCTAAGGCATGTGGTGTTCTAGGTATTGATTTTGGGAACCGTTTAACCTCTGAGAACTTGGCTGACAATGAAAAGCTCCAAACGCACATTAACCGTTTATACTTGAGTTGGGTCAATGGAGATGTCATTGATATAAAAACTGGTGATAAGATGGCTAATCCATACAGCTCCGATCACAGCAAGCGATACCCAAATATAGTTTTTGAGAACATTGTTCTAGTCTGGGGTTTTCCGTCTAAGCTCAAAGCTAGAGAGATAAAGGAATGTATAAGTAAAGTCTTTGGCGCAACATCAGTTGCTTCTGTATATCATCTCGATGAAGCTGCAGTATTTGTGCAGTTCAGCAAGGCAAAATTAGTCTCAGAATTTCTTGCTTTGAAGGAAACATTGGAGAAACAGGATGATCCCATTTCAGTTCTGCATCCTCTTTCAAAACTTTTAGAAGGCGGAAGTACTCATGCTGCTACATATGAGACTTACAGAGATATCTGTAGCTCTCCCAACTCTAAACCCTTGTTTCTTGATCAGGCAGATGTGGTAAGTATGGAAATCAGTACATCCAAGCAAGTACTAGCTGAACAGGTAGAGAAGCAAGAAGATAGTAGGTTATATCGAGAATTTGCTGAGCAGGGCCACGAAGGTACAGAAGCAACTGAGGACGGGTATGTGAAGTTGGGAAATGATCCATCAGAAAACCAATTACTATCTCAAGAAATGATTGATTCTCTTTGTAAAGCTGAATGCAAGCAGGAGGCTAAAGCTAGTAATTGGTGACTTATGAATCAGCTCTGGTTCTCTTGTCCTCCATTTTTATATATCTCATCTCATTATTGTATCTACTTGGAAAAGCGATCTGTTCCACATGAGGGATACGCTGTACAAGTGCTAGAATTACGAAACCAAAAGTCATAGCAAAAGCCAAAGTCAGCAGTTTGGAAATGAGATTGCAGGAGGAATATTTTAGTACTGCTCCTCCTTTTGGCTTGAATTTTGTTTTCAGAAGACCAATAGCAATAGCCAAAGATCATACATCTGGTGTTCCTTAAGTTGGAAACGTCAAGCTCAAGCATGTAAGTATTAGTAATATGATTTACAAACAAGGAAATTTTGTATTTGATAGTTGTTGTGGCCACTAAATGGAGTCTTTGCTTCTGGATCATGCAGGTTTCCGGTAGTCTGTTAGGAAGTTGTGTTGGAAGAGGAGGTCTGGCATGATAGAGAAGAGCCTGTCAGCATAGCCAAAGATGACTGCCTGCTTACTACCAAAAGAGGCAAATTCATGATCCTGATACCTCTTGCAGTTTTTTGTAGGCAAGTCATCCTTGGCTACCAGACACGAGACTCTCACCTTCATGTAAGACCTCTCTTACACTATTTATACATACATTGTGATCCTTGCACTCCATCTCTCTCTCTCAGTCTCTCTGTGTGCTGGAAACAATGAAGAAGAGAGGCCTAGCATGAAAGAAAGGGGCCTGTCAAGTTAGCCAAGATGACTGCCTGGAACAAAGCAAGGATCCCTAGTGATGCTTTGTAGGTGGTAGTATTATTCAAGGCTTCTTGGAATGAAGCAGGCAAGTCATCCTTGGCTACCAAACGAGGCTCCTTATTTTCATCTTAGACCGCTCCTCCTCTACCCAACTGGAGTGTGCCTTACTTCTTCTTCTTCTTCTCATCGTCCTCTGCTTTTATAGGCAATGACCATGGGCTAGCCGAGAAGCGATCAGATTCTGGGCATCACGATTATCCAAAATGGTAACAATTTGACCCGACGTCCATGGTGGGATGAATATATTCTGTCAGAGACTCACAAGTTTGTAGGACCCCAAGCATGTGATCAAGGATGGGTAGTTACAAAAATGGTCAATGATATGATATGAGGAAAGACATCAGGTCTCTGATGATGCACACTCACTGTGGCAGTTCAACTTGGAGCTGACCCCTGGCAACTTCTTCACAGGATCTGATTCATCATGTAGGGTGTCAACTCCACGTTCCGTTTGGATGAATCTTTTGGTTTGGTCAATTACTACTACACTGCATTCTTCAAATGACGGTTCCTATTCCCTCTCCTTTTCTATACCATATTCTCTTCTCACTCCGCCCCAAAAGTAACGTAACGCTACTGTTTTTTCGATATTTAATCTATGATTTTATTTCTCTATCAATTAAAATTATAAATTTAGAACTTTTATATACAACTAAAAATTTGATGTCTTAACTTTATGAATGTATTTTTTTTATATTTTTTTGATTAAAAAATAATATAGGTAAATTGGAATCAAATTGACGTCAGAAATCAACTGTTGCGTTATTTTTGGGACGGAGGGAAGGAGTATATTATAACGTGAAAAGAGAATATATTTAATGCATGTCTACTAATTTGACCTGCAGCTCACCGTTTTTATTCTAAAACAAGACCTTGAAAATGGATTACCAGAGCATTTTTCGGCTCAGTACCGTTTTGACATAATGCAAATCTAACTACCATTTCTTTATTTTTGGTGAGCGCCCCCCTGTTGTCAACTTCTCACTTGAACTGCCCAAATGGATCGTAGTCGGTTAATGGCAGATGAAAAGATGAGCTACCGGCACCAGACATGTCTATGTAGTGCAGCCCATCCATTGTAGGGCCGACATCAAACATCCCCGGCATCATCAGGCCCATATCAATCGCCGGCCCAGTTCCGAAAGCCAGTCCTACCATGGGCTCAGGCCCGATGCAGCTCCTACTGATTGGGTCGCGTGGTCGGCCTCGGCCCCTTTCCAGCTCACGGTAACGGGCTAGGAAAAAAGAGAGTGGGCCAACATAGTCGTCAAAGCCCAACTTAGTCATAGCCCAAATCAAATCATCAGCACTTACGGTCTTCCTTTGCTCCTTTTGGCAGTGCTCGTTGGCTTCCCCGGTGATGAAGCTAATGAACTCAGAGGTACATTCTTGGATGGTCTCCTTTGCATCGTCCGAGATTTTTGCATGGTACGGTAGCACGCGACGCATGATGCGGATCACATTCGCTATCGGAAGGTACTGATCTTGCTCTCGAATCACCACGCCATTCGGTTGTAAGTTCTCTGCATTGTTGTTGTTGGTTGTAGCACCTACGGGAAGAGTAGAGTTGGGATCTGCAACTGGATTCGTATAAAAGACATACAAAGGAAAAAGAAGAAGAAGAAGAAAGAAAGATGGATTATTTTTCACTCAAAACATGTTTTGATTATGGATGAGTATAAAAGCAGGTCGCGAATTGCTCCATTCTCCATCCTCAATTTCCTTCCTCGATTTCATATCTTAATTTTATTTTATTACTCTTAAGTCTTAACATTTTTTAATTTTATTACCCGGCCAATCAAATGTGTTAGTTTACATGAATATGCCATACCATTTTTTTTATTGACTTATACAAATGAAAAGGCCGATGGATGGTTTAAAATGGACAAAAGTGTTTAGGGAGAATTATATATAGTTGAGGAAGATGGAGGATTCGTCCAAAAGTTTTCAAATTTATTAAAATCAGAAGAAAACAACATTTTCAAACCTAATATTGGGAACCAAAGCTTATTAATGGACGCAGGCGCCCACAAGCAAACAAATTTTCCCTCTCAGATTTTTAGATTGAACATTGAATTATGTTAACATTTTCATCCTCACTTTTCTTACTTTATTTGTTCAAACACTTTACTTTGATTCATGAGCAATAGTACCACTAATAAATGATAAGTGTTTGCATATGAAAGAATGTAGTCACTATTTTCTGATTGAACTTGAGTATGAAATTTTGCAGCATGGATCATGGAACAAGGTAACAAGCTTCACACGTGATGTGGTGAGCAGACGAGTAAGATGTGAATGAGATCCTCGTGTGGGGATGGAGCCCTACCATTGTTCCATTTGTGGCCCCAAACTCAAATCTCACTTTTGAAAACATTTATTATGTGCAAAACCACTACTATTTTCTGTTTAATTACTCAATTAATTAATAAGAAGATTTCTAATATTCAAAAAAAATGAATATGATCAACAAAAGAGAGAAAAAATAACATAAAAATGTTAGTCTTGAATTCTTACTCCTTTAATCAATCGACCAACTTGTCTTGACCAGTCTCATACACTTAAATTTTGTTCACGCCACAACACTCCATATCAATCATCATCAACAACACCTTAATCTTAAACTACATCTAAGTTGTCGGTTTCATGAAATTTAATTTATAATGATAATTAAACTTTTTTTTTACAACTCTACATATACGAACACAGTCTTTAAGGGTGTGTTCTTCTCTAAAAAAAATGGGAGGAAAAGCAATGCGAAAACAATCTTTTCCTCACATATTCATATCAATTTCTAAAAAATACATGCCCCTCACAAAAAAAAGAAAAGAAAAGAAAAAGAAAAAAGAGGTGTGTGTATATGTATATGTATTTACCTTGAGGTAGATAGGCAGAGGTTGATTTTGTTAGATTTGGAAAAGTTGTAGTAGTACCTAGTTTGGAGCCCTCACCAGGTTTCATTGACATTTTAGCAAGCAAAGGCAGCCTTGTAACTCATTCACTCACCTGAGCATGACCGGCAGCATCCAGTCAGTCCGACTGACTTGAGTAGAGACAACAGAGAGTACGAATTGGATTTATAGAAGAGGAGCCAGGGAGCCTAAACTAAGCTAAACCCGGTTCGAGGTGTAACCCGGAATTGCCGGTTACTGTGGGCCCATCCTCCTATTGCCTTTCTTTCTCTTCACCGGGAACCAACTTCTCACCGGTCAAAGTCAAACCCTCCCTTGCTTTTTCTTTAATGCCCTTGTTTTACTTTAACTCCCCTCTAGTCTCCACCTGACCTAGCTAGTAGTAATAAGTGATTATTATTCATTCCCTCTACTTCAATCTGATTTTTCAACATTAAAACAACGCACATTTGGTTTGTATGTATCCATCATTTATAGCACATTGGCTCATAGATTATATCAAATTTTTATGTGATTTGTAAGCCTCATCATGAATGAAATGGAGTATAAGAGTGACATATTATCGAAGTTGGTATTCCATTTATGATTATGACAGTATTCTCTGTCACATCATTAATACGTAACATTTCGAGAAATTTAATATAAATCAGGCTAAGTTACAAAGGCATTGTACCTGGTATTTACCAAATCTATATTTTTATCTCATATATTTTCATTCACCAATAATGGCTGATGATCTAGATAGAACTGGAAAAATTGTCGTTTTAAAAAAAACAATTATCCCTTTACTTCTTTTACTTTAATCATTAGAATTATTGGTTGAATCTCTATTCAACAATTTATCTTTTATAATTCGGTAGATAAACCTCAGATCTCCTCACATTACCAACCATCATCCCTCTAATAACTGTGCAACAGTGTATACATTAATTTAACCCCCAAATGTATGTATTATATGACTATAAATTGTTATGTTCTTAAAGTTTTGCATAACATTTTGAAGGTATGCATTTCGAGTGCGTGAAAATGAGTTAATACGAGCAAAATATAAGCATATAACTTTATACCCAATTACAAGCTCAATGTAATAGCTTAAACTATTTGACTCTTCAATTTTGGGAGTGAGAAGAGAGTTTTTATTGCTAGGTATATGATAAATATGATTGATTTCAAATCAATAATAAATGTCGCTAACTATAATAGCTAGCATTGTTGCAATGACAATGTTAAACTCACTAGACACTATAATGTTTTATTATTATTATTTTGGCTATAGTTTAACTTAAAATTAGATAACATTGTTGTAGATGCTCTTATACATGGTTTCGGAAAAGCTCATGCTAATAATTGTTTGGACCTGTCCAATGGCTCGTAGTGGTAAACTCACTTTGACAATTAAAACATCGGATTCACTTGCTAATATCTAAAATATTAGTCCATATATATGTAAGGAAAATGTCTTATGTCATTAAAAATGTACACACTTTTTTCCCTCATGACGTGGCAAATGAAGTGGTAAATAATTGAATGAATAATGATGAAGTGAGAGATAGATAAATCAAAAAATTAAGGATGATTTGACATTAAATGAATTTTTTTGAAAGAATTTTTTAGTACCCTTAGCAGAACTCTATATGCAATCCAACATTATTTTGAAAGCTAGCAGATTTGGTGGAGACTTTCAAGCGTACTATCTGGAATCAGAAACAAAAAGAGATGTTGGTGAAGCGCTCCTCCTCTCTATTTAAGCCAAGTTCAAGCATTCATGAAGATTACTTCTTCTACATACAAGCTCTTTTATCACACAAGCAATCAAGCCAATCTGAAGTTCTCTAGTGCTGTATTTTTGAAGATCAAGCTTCTGTTTCATCTTATTTTCTTCTAATTTTATTTGGGGAGAGAAAAAGTGCTTTAAATCTTTTTTTGAGAGTTTTCTGGAAAAACCTCAACAGGTTGAACTCTTTCAGAGAAAATTGTTTTGTAAAGGTTTTTTCGGTGAGCCTCGGGAAAACCAAATAGGGGATTTTTATTAGGTTGTTAGTGAGCCTTGGAAAAACTAAATTTGGGAGTGTTAGGTTACTTGGTGAGCCTTGGGGAAAATCGAAGTTAGATTTTTTGGTGAGTCTCGGGAAAGCCATTTGTTAGATTTTTGGTGAGCCACGGGGAAACCAATAATAGGTTTTTTTAGTTAGCATTGGGAAGACTAAAATAGGTTTCTAGTAAACCTCGAAGAAAACTAGTAGAGAAGCTTTTGGTGTAAAAGCTTTATAGTGGTTGATGTAACTATTTTGAAGATAGTGAAAGGAACTCTCAAGTGGTAAACTTGAGGAAAGGACGTAGGTCATTAACCAAACCTCTATAAATCTTGGTGTCACTCTTAGTTATGTTATTGCTCTATTTCAACATCTAGAGTTATAATTTTGCTTGAAACGAGTTTTGTCAACAGGTTGAGCGATTTCCTGCTTAAAACGTATTTGCTCAACAGGTTTAGATCTTTCATGTGTCAACGTTTTCATAACAAGAATTCGTTTTTTAGAGGTCATCTAATATGCCTCCCTCTTGGCTACCTACTTGGGACAACAATATATTTATAATTTAGACAAGTCGAAATAATGTATACATATAAATTATTTGATTTCAAACTTCTTATTACATAAATAGATTCGTCTATTTCAAAAAAAACTGATATGTTTATTTGGGCTATCTCAACAAAATTGATACGTTTTCTAAAAATGTATAGGCCTCAATTTTCTTTCTTGATCAAAAAATTACTTTTATCTTATATGTATATTTTACATTATTGATAAGAGAAATTAACAAATACCCCCTGAGGTTTGTCATAATGATCACGTTGCCCCCCACATTTTCAGAATTCGTTATTTTACCCCCTAAGGTTTGTGAAAATATACAAAAACCCCTCTGGACGTTAACTTCCGTTAGAACAACCGTTAGCTTTTAGGTGTAATTACAAAATTGGACCCTAAAAATTTTAACCCTAAAAAATTTATCCTTAATTATTTTATACCCACATTTAAACCCCCACCTCCATTCCACGCCGGCCTCCACCTGCTCACCCGCTGGCCTCCACCTGCTCACCTTCCTTCCATTGCATCCCGTCACCAAACCCTTGCCTCATTAGCATCACCGCCTCAAGCCAAGCACAATGGTCTGTCCCACGCCGCCAAAGGTGCCCAAATCGAGACGAAAACAACCGTGATCAGATCCGACATTGAACAGATTGTTCGATCTTGATCCGCGGCGAGCCTCCGACCATCATCGGTCACGCTCCACTCGCTTCGCCGTCGAACAAATCGTTCGATCTTGATCCGCGGCGAGCTCCAACAACCTGAGAAGAACGCCACCGCCGCCTTAGATTCGCCACTCTACTCCTGCTCCAGCTTCGATTCGATCATATCAACATCGTCAACACCGTTCCCAGCAACCGGAGACCTTCTCCCGACGTCCCCACCACCATACAACCCCACCGGAGTTGAGGCCGTTGCTGTTCGTTGGGTTCTTCCAACGTGGAAGACAACCCGCCAGCGTGGAATGGAAGTGGAGGTGGAGGTGGGGGTTTAAATGTAGGTATAAAATAAATAAGGGTAAAATTGTTAGGGTGAAAAGTTTTAGGGTCCAATTTTGTAATTACACCTAAAAGCTAACGGTTATTCTAACGGAAGTTAACGTCTAGAGGAGTTTTTGTATATTTTCACAAACCTTATGAGGTAAAAGAACGAATTCTGAAAATGCGGGGACAAAGTGATCATTTTGACAAACCTCAGGGGTTATTTGTTAATTTCCCTTCATTCCAATGATAAATATAAGATTGAGAATCCATCCAATTTTGTTGGTGACGATGGAGAAATGTCCTTGGTGTTGGTCCAATTTTGTGAGAAAATTTCTTCCTTTTGAATTTGAATTTTGACAAACGCGGCCATGCATTAATGCTTGGCGGCTCACGTTTCTTCTCATCTCAGCATATCATTACTTGCAACCCAAATTTGACCGGCCAGCCACCGTGGCCTTACTATAAATATGGCCAATCTGATCATGCATGCATTGCACACCAGGTCACCACCGTAAACTAAGCCAGCCTGCATACGTACTCCGCCATCGTCTCCATTAATGGATTCTGAATTAGCTCGACCACCACACCCTACTCTGAATATCCTGGAGGTGACCCGAGTCACTCCACCACCCGCTGAGTCAACCACCGAGTTGACCCTCCAACTCACTCTGTTTGACACCTTAATGTTCAAAGCCCCACCCGTGAAGCGCCTCTTCTTCTACTCACTCCCACCTCCGGCAACGCCTTCGTTTCTCCGCTCTGTCATCATCCCCAACCTTAAGCGCTCTCTCTCCCTCGCTCTCACCCACTACCTCCCTCTCGCCGGCCGCCTCACTTGGCCCTCCTCGCAACCCAAACCCATCTCACGTTACCTCCCAAATCATGACGACGGCGGCGTCTCATTCACCGTCGCTGAGTCCACCGACGACTTTGCCCGTCTCTCTTCCAAGGGTATCAAACATGTGTCCGAGCTTCACGCTCTGCTCCCGCGGTTGGATCACTACTATAATTCCCAAGAAGAAGTGGAACCCATCTCTGTCCAGGTCACTCTGTTTCCAAACAGAGGCTTCGCCGTCGGCATCACCGCCAACCATCTGCTCCAAGACGGTCAGTCGACAGCGTCGTTCCTCAAGACTTGGGCACATATATGCCGTGGCAACAAAGAACTCATCAAGAATATGACGACGCCGTGTTTTGATAGAACCCAGGTGAAGGATCCTACGCGATTGGACCTGCTGTACTTGAACCAGTGGATGGATTTCACTGACCCGGAAAGAAAAGAAACAATGAAATTGAGGCATGCCGTTGAGAATTTCCCACCGGATTTGGTGCTTAATACGTTCGAATTGAGCGGACAAGACATCCAGCGACTTAAATCAAAGGTTCGGACGTCAATGCAGCAGCACAGCCGTCCGTCAACGTTCGTGGTGACGATGGCTTACACGATGACTTGCCTGGTCCGGGTCAAAGCAGAGTCAGATGGTCAGCTCGTCAGCATCGGATTCCCGGCGGATGGCAGAGCATGGTTGGATCCGCCTTTGCCGGCTAATTACTTCGGGAACTGCATCATCCCCGTATACGGAGAAACCGCTCCGGCGGAGGAGTTCATGAAGGAGGGCGGGTTCGAATTCGCAGTGAAGAGAGTGAGCGATGCGATAGAGAGATTGGAGTGTGATCCTCTGGCAGAGATGGAGGAGAAGGTGAGCAGAATTCTGGGGTTCGTTAAGAGTGCGGGAGCAGGGGAGGCGATGGCGGTGTCGGTGACTGATTCGCCGCGGTTCGGGTTTTACGAGGTGGATTTTGGGTGGGGGAGACCGGAGTTGGTGGAGCTGGTGTCGGCTGATCGCGGCGGAGTAATGGGACTTGGTGAGAGCAGAGACGACAAGGGTGGAGTGGAAGTTGCATTGGCCATGTCCAAGCATGAGATGGACCGCTTTGTTCACCTCTTTAATGCCCTCAAATTACTACCATGATGACATGCATTATTGTAATTCTGTCTCTTTATGTACTCCTCCTTAATTCATGGACATCTTTAGAAATGTTGTTTCACTTGCCCTTGTTACACACGTTCTTCAAAATATAGGTACAACTAGTTTGCATACCGGCCTTCCTCATGGGTTTATTAAGCAGCAATTAAATAAGTAAAATAAAATGTTGTAGCATTACAAAACTTAAACATCCCATGAGAATAACTATTTTAAATAAAATGTTGTAGCCTGAAGATAGACTTATAACGGTTCTGATAATAAAAAAATAAAGAGTAAAATTAAAAAAGCTGGAAAAATAAAAATAAAAGAAGCATAAGCCAAAAAATGCAAGTCTGTCGGCACGATCGAACTGATACCAAAAGGATGGCCATGTCTGGTGGTGTGAGGGTTGATCGAGTACAAGAAAGTATACTTGAAGCTGCAATGGTTATCATTAAACCTTCTTCTTCTGCAATACCATCTGGTAATTCATAGCTTGTTGATCAATTCAACCATTTTCGGCCCGATCGTCGTCCCTATCATCCCACCCTTCACCACAAAGTCCTCCATTGCTTATGCATCACCGGGATAAGGGGACTAGCGCAGCTCGTACAGATGAGCCATCTCCCTATCCTCCTTCGGTTTCGGCTTCAGGGTCCACCAACCTAGAGGCGATGTCTTGTTGTACAACCACGCCACACCAAGGAGCGTATATGTGTAGAGCATACCCTTAATAACTTCTGCACTGCTGTCGAGTTCAGTCATTGGAGACCTGAGAAAGGATTATTTTTTTTTCCCAGACATTTCGTCAAACGGTTAACAGGCGTACCATACAAAACCCATCTAGTGACTATGGAGGAAACATTTAAAGATGATGGATTAATGGGAAAAATGTAAAACTTACCTGTTTTGGTTTCCTGATAGCATTTACAGATTATCTTCTCTTATTCGAAAATTAAACCTCCAACACCAACTGAGGACTGGCGGGCGGACGTGGGTAGAGAATAGAACGAAGAGATGAAAGAAATGAAAGGGAGAAGAATGGAGAAAAGGAAAAAAAAATCGGGAGAAATGAATACTAATTCAATGAAATGATAATTTTCATACCCGCCTAGAATGTGAATTGTGGAAAAGGAAGAACCGATACCATAAAGTATGGTAGGCGACTAATGGCTCCCTCCGTCCCACAAAGGTTGTAGGATTTGTTTGGGCACATATATTAAGGAAAGTGGGAGAATAGTAGAGTGTTGACAAAATTACCCTCATGAAAAAGAAAGAAGGAGAAAATTTTGTGGACCCCAATTTTAAGTTTAATGGGAGGAAAGAGAAAAACTTGTGGGTCCATGGTGTGAGATAAGAGGATAAAATGGTAAAAATGGTGATAGAAAGTTTCTGTTTTAGGAAAGTTGACAACCTTTGTGGGACGGCTCAATATAGTAATGTTAACAAACTTTGTGGGAGGGAGTGAGTATTTCAATGACGCATATTTATGGTAGCCGCTAAATTGCTTGCATGTACGGAAGACAAAAAAAGACAGGTCTTCCTACGTGGCTCTCATGTGGCACTGAGGTATGTTCTTCAGAACTCAGTATTCAATTATTTTTGCTTACTGTCAAACTTCTTCTGTTTTATATTATACTAATATATATATGTATAGGCTATGTAATTCATTTGGCTACAATATTTTTTATAACTAAAATTTCAATTTCAAGTTTTGTGTATGAATAAAACACTGTTGATACAGTAAACCTTTGAAGAGACCAAATAATGTTCGATCTACATAAAATTGAAAAGATGCTGTTAAAAAAGGAGTAAAATTTTAATAAAAAAATTGTGTTGATAACTATTTAAACAACCACTCTCTCCATCCCAATAAAGTTTATATATTTTCATTTTTTTGTTGTTCCGGAAAAATTGATACATTTCTTTAAAAGAAAACTTTTTTCACAAAAACTTTACGTTATTACCCCACTTTCCGTTCTTATTCAAAAAAGTTACTTTTATCTTATACGTCCTACTTTACATTTTTACCTTATAGTGAAATATTCATTCATTTCTGTATTCAATCAAATATATCATTTTAGTGTGACGAACAAAGTATTTATCTGTTTTATTGACAATAGATTTTCATACCTTATGTCTTTAGATGTCCACGACAAGTGATATGTTTTTTTAAGTCAACTTTTATACACTTGCATTTTTTTACTCTCTTGTCTTTTTATCTTTAATGTATATCTTACTATAATAAAAAATGCATATTTTACATTTTTTTGATAAAAAACATTCTTATTGTAGAATGAACATGGCAATAAACCACAAATATTGAAAAATATAAAATGGCTAAACCATAAAAAGTTGAGAACATGGATTAAAAAAAGTAAAATAAAAGCATATAAGAAAATTAAAACAAAGAAACAAATGAGGAAAAAATTGAGAAAAAAATAAATGAAAAGGAAGAATAAAAATGCATACAACGCCAAAAAAAGAATTAAACCGAAAAAATATTATAAGAGGAGAATATGACTAAAACGTAATAAACATGAAATTTAAGAAATATGGATAAACAATGGAATACAAAATGAAAGAAAATAATTAGACAAAAAAACAAAGTAAAAAGAAAAGAAAATGCATAAATCATAAAATTAAAAAAAGTTGAGACCAATTTGGAAAATTATAGAAATTTCAGCAATTACCCTAAACACTATACAGTTAGTTAATGGGGGGAGGGTGGGCCATCCCATTACCCTATCCGCTACAAAGGTGGTTGTTATGGACACTGCCCACTCCGCTAAAAAAAATGGGCACTACCATAAGGAACCCTGCTACCGTTGGCAGAATTGGTAGTGGTTTAGTCGCTACCATTTAAATTTATGAAATAATCAGTCAAAAATGAAACGGAAATTCATACAAATTAATCACATATTTATCGTCAAATCCATGATTCATCTTCAAATCCAAATGAAAATTAAACCAAAATTCATCATCCATAAAAAAGAAATATAATTGATTTTTAAGGTAAAAATAAATATAATTGATTTTTTTTGGGATGGAGTGAATATTGCAAAGAAACGAAAAATAAATTATACATACGCTATTAACATTTCCAATTGAAACAAACATGTACAAAAAACAAAGATAAATTTAGATATTCTAACACCCTAAAAATTCAATACAATCTAAAGGGGAATGATTTCATTCAAAATTAAGTGGCAAGAGCCAATAACAGCTGAAAGGGGAAAACAAGTCCCAATTATGTATACCTAGGTGTTCTAAATCATGACAAAAAAGGTCTTTAATCTTTGGCCCAAAATACTCTCAGTAGCATATAATCCCTCCATCACCAATTAATTCTACATTTTATGTTAACGCGGAGATTAAAGTGAATGTAAGATTTTATGTAGTTTGACATAATTACCCTTGAGTGGAGGTTGCACAAAAAACGAAGTTATAAAAAGTTAAGATAAAGTAGAGATAGTTTGGTAACTTTAGATGAGAGAAGTTTTCATTTAAAGAAAGTGTAGAATTTTTTAGAGATAACCCAAAAAATAAATGTGTAGAATTAATTTGGAACGGATGAAGTATAGTATTCCCATGAACAATGTTTGATTAAATCAATACCTGAAATAATTTGAAACATATTTATTTAAAAGATAAAAAACATTGACTTATCATAGCATTTTTATTTGATTTTATATAGCAAATTTTTTAAAATAAAATAATTATTAAAAATGAAATAGAGAAAGTATATGTATCCTTAAAAATTACTTCTTCCATTTTTATAAAAATCGTAGTGTTTAATTTTCATATTGAGTGTTTGAATTAAATATTTACTAAGATAATTAGTGAGATTTTTATTAAAAAAATGCATTCATATTTTCAAATTATGATAAATATATAAATTATTTAACTTTATATGTCTTAATATTCATGAAAATAGATTATTAATTAAATATTATTAGTATGAAATAATAATAATAAATTATAGGTGTAATGTTTTAATTGTCTAGTTATATTATCACAACATTTAATATAACAGAATATATAGTTTTTATAAATTACAATTATTACTAGTATTTTTTAAGTATTTAACAATAAGTTTATCTTTCTCTCGAAAAGGAGAGTAAGAAAAACATGGCCAAGAAACACGAAAAAGATTTAAAAGAATACATTTTCTTTTGTTCTTTATTTTTTCTTCTTTTTTCTGGCAAATATTTCACAGTTACTATTCGCTCCCTCTCACTCTCTCTGGGCGGAGGCGAGAGAGCTTGATGATGATGAGAATAGCTTGTAAGTGTGGAGGCCGAGGAAGCAGCTACTATAGCTTCAACCGGGAATTCGGATTGGATCAGGAGACCCGAAAACCCAGGAAATTTCTCCGAAGTCTCTCTGCGATTCGCCTTCCTAAATACGTCTTCGGCCTCCGCCGGAAATGGCAACCTCTCGCCGTTAAACGCCGCACTCCGAGGTCTGAATTCTATCTTTCCTCGCTCCATAATAAATTCAACCGGAAACAGCGCGTCCATTTTTGTGTTGGGCATTTTCGGAGTGAGGCTTTTTTCTGTATGTTCGCATGAAAGAATCGGGATCAATGTAGAGCTAGAACCTGCATGTCTGGTTTTCCGGGAAAACAATGGACCAATAATTTTTGATTTCGTATGCGGATTTCTCACTGATGTAGTTGCTGTTTTTGAATTACATGGAAAATGGATCACGCAGTTGCTTTTCTGGGAAATGGGTTCAGAGGGCAGAAACTAAATGCATTTTATACCAATCGCTCTAGCTTTAGCTGAAGTGTTTGTTCTTTTGGTTGAGATAATAAATCCACATTACGAGCTTCTACCAAATATTTGTAGTTTTGTTTGCCGTCTCTGCATTTTTAGATGATATGTATCTTGCTTGCAGCATGGATGCTCGGGAAAAATCAGTATCCCCGGTGTCAGATTCAAAGACACATAAGCGAGTGCCCATATTTGTTATGATGCCTGTTGACACATTTGCACTTGATGCTACTGGGAGTCCAAGGATTAAAAGGCATGATAAAGCATTATCAACAGTAGTGGTATATTATCATGTGTGTAAATATTTATGCTGGTAAACATAACTGCGGAACATTTTGTCTTTTTTGCTACAGAATCAAGGCCTTAACTGTTTCTTTAAAAGCGCTGAAGTTGGCAGGTGTTCATGGAATTGGAGTCGAGGTGTGGTGGGGAATTGTAGAGCGGTTTGTTCCAAGGCAGTATAATTGGTCTCTATATGAAGACCTGTTCAGACTCATATCAGCTTCAGGCCTGAAATTACATGTGGCCTTGTCTTTCCATTCAAATATTACCTCATCTGGTGGAAACGGAGGTGTGAGTCTGCCCTTGTGGATTTCAGAGGTTAGTAATGCAATGAGCGCTTTTCTTGACTGCTGGAACTAGTTGCTTGACATCAATTATAGATCAAGGACCTCTTACATTTGGGTCACCATTATATTGGCAACTGTTCAGCTGTTTTTTATTTTCTCTTGTAGATTGGTGATCTGAATAAAGATATATATTATCAAGATAGGCATGGGTTTTCCAACAAAGATTATCTCACACTAGGAGTGGATCAGCTTCCTCTTTTTTATGGTCGGACTGCTCTCCAGTGTTATGAAGATTTTATGCTCAGCTTCGTGAACAAGTTTGATTCTTTAATTGGAAATGTCATTGAAGAAATAAGCATCGGTCTTGGTCCTTGTGGAGAACTAAGGTAACAGCAATTTGTTGTCATTGTTGCTAATACCACTATTCTTTTCCTGCTCTCTCTCTCTCTCTCTCTCAATGTTTTGCATCATATAGCTGTAAAAAGTTTCTTTGTGCAGATATCCTGCACATCCTTCTGGTGATGGTAGATGGAAATTCCCTGGAATCGGTGAATTCCAGTGTTATGATAAGTACATGTAAGCTATGTTCTTTTAAAGAGTAGTAGATGCATTGTTGTTTCAATATTAACAACTCGGTTTGGGATTTAGGATGGAAGACCTGAAGGTAGCTGCATGCGAAGAAGGAAAGCCTCAATGGGGGGAGAGAGGTCCGCAAAATGCTGGCTGTTATAACAGTTTCCCTTTAGGAGTACCCTTCTTTGAAGAGGGACAGGAGAATTTTCTGTCTGATTATGGACGATTCTTCCTTGTAAGTTATCTACATAAGCTAAAACTATTGCCACTTGAGACCAGCTTCTGCATTTAAAGGCAACACACCTTTGTTGCAAAATATTTGTCCATGTTCTGTCACTTTCGCATAACCCTGAGCTTCAACTCATGCATAAACTACAGTAGAAACTAGAAAAGTTTATTTGACTGTCAACGAAGGATTTTCCAGCTTCTGCTAGAATGTAGATGCTCGCAGGCTTGTCAGACAAATCTTTTTCATGGATTCAAGAAACAGAGTTAAGTGAATTGGTCATTTCTATATACACAAGTTGTTATGTTACTGGAACAATTTTTTTTAACACCCCCCACCCCGATAACTTTCTCTATTAACCTTTAGAAAACAACTCAAAAATATTTCAGACCTATCAAATGATTCAATGAGGAGCATATTCATATTTATGTGGTAAAGGAGTTAGCTTGCATTTTTATCAGGCAATAGCTGCTGTTCTACTTTTACCATTAGATGGAGAAACTTAAATGTGGATAACTCTTTATAGGAGTGGTATAGTGGTAGGCTGATTCATCATGCAGATGCCATATTAGCAAAGGCTGCTAAGATTTTGGAGAAGTATCAAGAACAGGAACAGAACTCTATTTTATTAGTGGCTAAAATTGGTGGCATTTACTGGTGGTACCAAACTGTATCACATCCTGCTGAGCTTACTGCTGGCTACTATAACACTGCTCTCAGAGACGGCTATGATCCTGTAGTTTCAGTGTTATCTCGTCATGGAGCTGCTCTTCATATCCCGTAAGAACTCAGTTCTCGCAAACTGTCTTGTTTTCAGTCTCCTGTCTCATCTTTATGTAATATAAAGGCATATGGTACCCCACTGTTTTATCACAGAATCGCTGTCCGATATTCACCGTCCTACAAAATTTGTACATTTAAATAGGTGGGAAGAGCAATGTGTATGGAAGATTTGACGGTACTACAGAAAAATAGGGATATAAGACAAAAATAAGAGTGGGAAGGTAAATTAAGGATAATAAGGTAATGTTAGTGTGAAAAACTATTTTGAAAAGGAAAGTAACGACTTTTGTGTGACTTCCCAAACAGCAGGGTCGGAGGAAGTATTTTCAAAATATTCTTTTGGCATGCACAGTTATTTTGGTGTCTCCCTAAAAAATTGAAGTTAGATGCTTCAATTGCAATAGGTTTGAGTTCTTCCTGTGTGCTCTTGACAATTTGCCCTTGGTGTAGTTTGTTAGTATCTTAGATTGGTTGGAACTGAGAGATGGGTTCATATGACTTGTCAAAACCTTTTTGATTTAGGTTTTATGAGTTGTTCTAGATGTCAATGAAGCCATAGATACTAGCAATACCTCTTTTTAGTCATAAATTAGAGAAGGCAAAGCATCTTTCTTTATTGAAAATGATTTCTCTTGTCTTCACCCTTGGTCCTTCGATAAACATATGGAACATGTTATTATACGAATTCTTGCTTAAACTATTTCGCTCTATTTTTTGTTGTTTATAATGTATCTGTCATATTTGATTCTTGACCTCCATATGCAGCTGCTTAGATATGATGGACCGCGAAACTCCGCAAACGTACCTCTGCAGTCCAGAAGGTTTACTTCAGCAGGCATGAACTTTTGATCCCTCTTTAATTTAAGTTCTTTTCTTCAATTGATCTGGAAGCATGTGACAGTTTTGTTGTCATTTTCAAAAAGCAAATGCAAGAATCTGATATTTAAGGCGAAATTAACTGTATGAACAAGCTGTAGGTTGACTTGTCTTTATGGTTATACTAGCTTCTGCGGTGTATGTGCTTCTAATTTTTCAAGTGCAGATATGTCTTTATCTCTAGTAGTGTCATTTTACAGTTATTTTTGTAGCTTTGCTTGCGGATGGTCTGACTTTTATCTTCCCTTCCCTTCTGAGCATCTAATGCAGATGCGATCCATTTCGAAGAAGAGAATAATACATGTGATTGGCAGGAACACAACTGAACAGTTTGACAAGGTAAATGACATTTCTACGTAGCCGAAGTTCATATTTGATTTTTTTTTTTTTTTGCTTTTTGAGATTGTTGGCATTGATAGCTAATTACTTTTGGTATGCCTTATAAATGGCAACGTGATATTTTCTCTTGCACTAATTTGCCATTCCAGAGGAAATTGACACCAAGTGCTACTTACTTGGAATTTTGGCTGTGTAGTGGGTCATCTGTGTTCTTTATTTTTGTCTCTTTAAGCTGTTGTGTATTCTTATTCTGGTTGACGTTTTTCATTTCTGAACTGAAAGACAGTTTTCGTTCTGGATTGTCATAGGTTCCTAATATGACTTCTTTCATTAAACTCTTGCAGAGTGGTCTATCAAAAATACAATCAAATTGTTATAATCCCAAGGAAGAAGCTGTAAGATCTTTTACTTATTTCAGAATGAATGATAGTATATTTAGAGTTGAAAATTGGAGTAACTTTGTACCTTTCGTAAGAATGATGAACTCGAATTTGTAAAACTTCTGAGGCCTCTAACCATTTATAAAGCAGTATTTTCCCAGCCCGAGCAGTTCCCTATTCCTCTTATTTCATCATTGTTATTATTATTATTTACTAATTTCAAGGGGGTCTTTAACGGGCCATGCTGTAAAAGCCTTGCAACTTTTGATCTGGTTATGAATCTTTAAAGCAGATGCACTAGAAACTTTATGAGCAGGGATTAGGGTTATTAGCAAGCTATCAGGCAAAACTCGGAAGCTAGTTGTGCTCTACTACATTTGAGGCTTTGAAGTTTGATCTGATATACCTGGCCAGAGCTTCATGTTTGCAATCTTTAAAGTCTCTGCTTTTCATCTGACCTTCAGGTCCACTTCTCCCATTTGGTGTGTAATGTAATGAGTAATTATCTTTTAAGTATTTTTATTTCTGGTAAAGAAAGAGAGATTTGTTACTTGTAAAAGACTGTTTTTGTAAAGTCTGTCTGAGGTGTTAAAAGAACTTGAATTTCTGTACCAAATCAGGTAGCAAAGGGGGGTTTGTTTGTAGATGCTGCTTTCTCAGGCAGTCAGGCAGAGATAAGTAAATGGTGGAAGAGAGAACTGTAAATTCTTTTTAAAGAATTACATCTTTTCATCCAATATGATGTCATTATTCATTTTCATGCCTTAATAAGAGCTTGAAGCGGTTTGAAATTGGGCCGGCCGGTTCGGTTCAATGGAATATCTTCAGATTTTTTTTTTATGGTTTAGAAGTTGTGATAAGTAAAAGCAAAAGCAAGCAGAGGGAGGGGAAGAGAAGGCTATCAGCACGGCCACGCACACTCCGCTGAGTCTTCTGGCCTGCCTTTCGCCGCCGCCGCCGCCATGACCACCTTGTCCACCAGCCTGCTGTCTCCGCACCAAATCTCTCCCTCGTTCTGGTTCTGCCCAAACAAAAATATTGTCTTCTCTGTAGCCACAAGGGCGAGAAGAGTAAGAAGAAGCGGCGGCGTAGCGGTGAAGTCAAAAGGCGGCGACTCCGTGGACGTTCCCGACCGGGTAATCTCGGCGGTGTGTTACTTCTACCCTTTCTTCGACGGGGTGCAGTACGGCAAGTACGTGATGGCCCAGGTGAGTCCGGTGCAGATGCTGATCCAGCCGCTGGTTCCGGCGATAAGGGTGTTCAAGAGCTTCCCTTTCAATGGCTTTCTGGTCTTCTTCCTGCTCTACTTCGTGGTGGTGAGGAACCCTAACAACTTCAGCAGGTATGTGAGGTTCAACACGATGCAGGCCATCATGCTTGATGTCCTCCTCATTCTCCCTGATCTCCTGGAGAGGAGCTTCAATCCCAGAGATGGGTTTGGGTTGGATCTGATGATGAGCTTTGATAGCACTGTCTTCTTGTTTCTCCTTGTCTCTCTCATCTATGGCTCCTCTTCTTGCTTGCTGGGTCAGCTCCCCAGATTGCCTATTGTTGCTGAAGCTGCTGACACCCAGGTTCTTTAATTTGAGGTACTCTACTATTCCATTCTATTGCTGCTTGGTTCAAAGGAGAGTATATATATATATAGTGTTACACTACTACTTAGATTTCATGATACTCCTATGTTACTCTTTGGAGCAAAACATCTAGTATCTTATTATATCCATCATCATTCATTTGTTTCATTGAACTCCAGAATTAGTTGTAAAATACTAGAGGAAGGAGAGCTAGTTGATTCACTCATCAACCTTCTTCACCTTGGGATTTAGCCTTGTTACTTCCATTTTCCCTTAATACAGACACTCACTCTCCTATTCTACTTATAAACCTCTTCATTTATTGCCATCACTAACCACACTTAATTTTTTTTTTTGAAGCTTAGCAAATCAATCTCCAAACCTTTTGTGGGAGTATTTGTTTTTGCACCAAATCGTTCATGCATACTTTTATGATCATCGAGCTTCTGATGCTCCTAAACTTCATCAATGGCCGCGGGCTAATGCAGGAAGATAAGATTATTAGATTCATACTCGCGCCATATGTGAACATTCGAGGAAGAGAGGGAATCTGTGGTGGTGGTTTAAGTGACAATCACAATTACATACTGCAAGCAAGAATATTCTGATCATATACTAGTATTTATGTAACATAACATATGAGGAGAAGCATGCGATTCCAAATCATAGGTTTATGTTTCCCAAATGCTGAGGCATTTTGAATCCCAAATGGAAGACTTCCTATTTTTAGGTTTACGAAGAGAGTAGAAAATATGATAACCATTAAATCATATTAACTACATATATTAACTCCGTAATTAATCCAAAGATTAACATGTACATATATAATGACAAGAGCTTCCATATGTTTTCACCAAGGCGAGGATGATATAGCTGCACTTAATATGATGAGTTATTTGTTTTTGTATGTTATTTGCGTACAACTTTGCAACCATCAAACTATGTTTTTTAGATTTTCAAAAATACATCATTTTAGTTTTATGGTTTTTTTTCATTTCTCTAATCATTTATATTTATGGTTTGTGCATATTAACTTTTGACGTTTTAAATTAAATATAATGAGCAATATTTCTACTTCTGGAAACGTAATAACACTCTCACCCCAATGTTTTTGTGCACTTTCGTGTGTACAACTTTTGAAGAACGTTACTTAAAATTTCCGAACATACCAGTGCCTCCAATTCTCTAAATTATGTAAAAAGGCATTTTCCTTTATAATGTTTGTATATAAACCTCAAATACTTAAGTTCAATTTCACATTTTCTACCTTAGACACTTAAATAAACGTGAATATGTTGTATCAGCCGATATGGAAAACCGTAACAACTTTCACCAACGATATTTTCGCCCTGATTAAGGAAAAAAATATGTTCCGAATTCTTGAAAATTTCATTCATCACTTTAATTATTTTAATTGTCTGTCCTCGCTGCAGAGCGCGGGTGTGAAAGGATACTAGTTGAAAATATTATGGGGCTTCAAACTTAAGCTTTTTCGGGTGAACAACTGACTTTTCGCTCCTCCTTCACGTAAGTAGGACCGCGTGATTCACCTTTTTCTACACGGACTTCAAGCGAATAGGACCAAAGTGAACTTAGTTGTTCACGTGAGTTGGACCTCAGCGAATAGGGCCAAGGTGATAGTGGGTCTTCTCTTTCCACTTCCAATACTTCATTCTCCATCGTTTTAGCACTTGATCTCCCTCAATTGTCTCTTCCCAGCTTTAGACGGTACAAATTCTTCCTAGGTTAGGGCAGAGGTTGTTTAATTTTGCTTCGGCTTTCTTAATTTATGTTGTCCTGAAGTTTATTTTGAACGCTGGTGGATCACAAATATGTGCGCTGCGCACGACAGTCCGCACATTGTTTCGCACAACGTTGTGCGCGACACACAGATGTGCGCATAAATAAGTGCACAATATAATTAACACACTTCCAGTAAATGCACAGTGAAGCGCACAGGCTTGCGCACATGTTGAGAGAAGAAGAACTTAGAAAGAAGGACATAAACTTCTGGGATTTACGTACAGTATGTAGAAGAACGACATAAAAGGTAAGGGAAAAGAGACGTGAAGGGATGGGTGCGCCAAATTCACACCTTAGCCCCCTTTAATTTCACGGGCTCCTCAAACTTGGGCCCCATTACTCACTTTTCTCACTCACCTCTCAAACCCTTAGTTATTAGACGAAAAACTCATCCCCCAATTTTTAAGTTTGAAACCCCCTATTTTTCCTATTCATCTTACGTATTACTATAATTTTCATTCCCGAACTAGGATTTTCTAACACCAAACTTGGACAAAGTCACTTTATTTTAGGAGTATAAAGGGAAAAGGACCGAATTTGTCACTGAGGTTTACTCATTGTACCTTTTTTACCACACTTTCGGGAAAAGACTTTTATTGCCACTTATTATACTTTGCGTGACGGAGCGAATAATCTGTCAGGAGATGGCCACGTGTGCCGTTAATGCACACGTGGAATTATGTTAATCGTAGTAACTATTAAAAGGCTGGATGAGTTCGAAAATGCGGTGGGTAGAGGTTAGTTTGGTAATTTTGTAGGGTTTGGAATCGGGTGAATTGGGGAAATCACAATAATTCGTTTCGAATTTGGGGGTTAGGGTTCATTCAGTCGATTGAAACCCAGAATCCAAGCAACGTGGTGGAGGATGGTGAGCCTGCCGTCGACATCCAGCAGCGGTTCTGACTCCGACGGTGGTGGAAGTTGGTCGGCTGATAGCGGCGGCGATTATGATCTCGACCCACCGCCGAGATTTGGGGAATTTGGCGAAGGATCTTCAATCATTCCCAAGCGTTGCTCTTGTGGTCTGCGCACGGTGGTTCGAACTTCCTGGGAGAGCAAGAACCCAGGCCGACGGTTCATTTTGTGCCATTTTTAGAAGGTACATTACCATCGGGCTTTGTTTTAGTTCATGAGGTTGTATGTACTACCTCAATTTGTTGGCTGTTTCAGGTTAGGGATGGTGGGTGCAGTTTGCTGAGGTGGGTGGATCCCCCATTTCCATCACAGGCCAGAAGAGTCATCCTTGATTTGCATAAGAGTGAAGCTGGTTTGCGAAGCCTAAGGGATGAGCTTCTGAGGTCCAGGTATCAGACCAACTTGAAGCTGGAGAACCTGCAAAGCTGGAGAACCTGCAAGCTGACTTCGAAGAGGCGAAGGGTTTTGCAGAATACCTTTTAGACCTTGATGTGAAGAAGTCCAAAGAGATTGAAGGTCATATTGCTGAGAAGATTCTGCTGAAGAAGCTGTTGTTCTTCCTTGGATGGATATTAGCATTTTCATTCATTGGATCTGACAAGGTAGTGATGTTGATCTAATTAGCCCTACGTATTTAATGAGAGTTGGGTAGGGGGTGAGCAACTACCCAGCCCGCTACCATGGTAGCGAGTCTGCCCGCTACCCAGCCTGCTTCTTTTTGAGCCGCTTCCGTCAATCCTGGCACTACCCACCCGCTACCAGTAGTAGGGGCTCGGTAGCGGGCAACTCGCTACTACCGAGCCACGTGGGCGCTGCCAGCTGACAGAGCTGGTAGCTCCCCGCCCCTACCCTCCCGCTACCATCTTTTTTTAAAAAAATGATTTCTTCTTATACTTCATTTTTATTTACTTATTTTGATTTCTTTTTTTGATTTTATTCCCTTCCGTCATTCTTTAAGTCTCATAGGTTTGATCCTATAGAATCTAACCCATTTTCTCATTGAGCGAGGGGTACGAAATCAATCGATTGAGCATCATTTTATAAATGATTGAATAATAATAATAATATTTATTAGTATTTATAGATTATAATTAAAAACAGAAATAAATTTAATTATAAATTAACCAAATGTATCAATTACAATAAAAACATCCAAAATCAAATACTCCCTCCGTCCCAAAAGTAATGAAACGTTTCTTTTACTGTTTCAAGTTGCAGTGTTTGACTCAAAATTTAACTAAGAAAAACAGTGAAAAATAAATAAATAAAAATATATTTAGAAAGATTATAGTGCAAATTATGAGAAACATATTAATTATTTAATTTCATATGTCTATAATTTCATAAAAATAAATCGTAGATTAAATACTGTGAAACATTAAAAGAAACGTTTCATTACTTTTGGGACGGAGGGAGTAGTATTTACAAAAGTGTCCTACGGGGAGGCAAATCGTAATCGTCACCCTGATTCTCACGCGGTGGGGAATGGTGCTCCGAATCGTCAAACGCCTGTCTGTTGAACCCCAAAGAGAATGGGTTAATCGACACATTACTGACGGGTGTTTTACATGTATATGAATTAAGCACAATATCAAGTAATAAAACCCATTCAACCTCAAGTGCAAGGTGTGCAATTGTAGTATGGTGAGTGGGGTCGAACCCAAGAGATTGTAGTGCAATTTATGAAGATTAGTTAAATGCAATATTTTTGGTGTTTTTGGATTTATATGACAAGTTATAAGATGGATGATAAATCTAAATTAACTAAATCTACTTCTATCACTAATGCAAATAAAACTAGGATGCAATGCAACAAACAATTTTGAAAAAATAAAAGTTCCTTAGGGTTAGTTAGAGTTGAGGTTACTTGATGGAGTGTTTGATTGTGATTTATGAAAAATTAGAGGAGTTGAGTAATTAACAAGTTCTAACCTCCTAAGTTAGAACCATCATCTCCATAGAAGACCAAGTAGAATCTCTTCACTTGCATCAACTATGAAGGCATTAAGTTTAGCCAATTGATGTCTCCTAACAAAATACTCTCTCATGCATTTTATCGAACACTTGGTGAGCATGGTAGAGTAGTTGGTCTTCTACTTTACCTCTACCTACCCAAAATCGCGGATTTAATTTTCGAGTACCCTTTTCTAACCGCTGATACATCCAATCGCGTCCTTCAGCCATTTTGAGTCCCTACATAACAATATAAATTACATACAAAAACATAATAATTAACCAACCACAAATTCATTTACTACCTACATAAATTAATGTCTTCAACTTAATTTATCATAACTAAAGGTGCATGGGTCCTATCCTATTCATAAAAGTACAATTAGTATATCGAACTTTTATGGTCGTATATCCACAACTTATACACCCCACATAAATTTCGGCAGCATCTCGCCTCAGTTCCTCATTGTACCATTTTTTTCTGGTTTCAAAAACCTCATTTGGTACAATAAGGAACGAGACTGAAACAGAGCCGAAATTAATGTTGGTGTACCGGTTATACTTTTACAAACTGTCCAATTGGGACAATCCATGAATATTCAATAAAATATTATATTTCACAACATTATTTCCAAACTTGAAAATGATGTTATTGATATAGTATTCTACGTAATATCCACAGACATGAACGATAGCTCAAATCTAGAACATCAAATTCTACTTTTTTGACCAAATAATTAAATAACTACACAGTCTCAAAATGAAAATCAATAAAATACATACCAAGCTCGGTATATTTTGCTCTGTTGCTTCACGTGCTCAGGGATCCTTTGTTGCTTCAAATATCTGGAGAACCACGGGAGATCAGGTGCCAAAAACCAACCCAAAAAATATGTGACCAAATCTCTAAAACTAAGCACCAATAACTTGTTCCAACATGTAAAATATGTGAGTATTTCAGAAATGGAGGGAAATGAATAACACTGGAGGAAAAACGTTTCGGGAGCAAGAATTTTTGTTTGTCGCGAACTCAGATCTGCAAATGAGAGAAGAAGAAAGGGGATGAAGTAATAACATCAAATAGCAGGGGGTGACCCGCTACCAAGTCCGCTACCATTGCCACAGTGATCAGGCTGGCAGCTTTTGTCAACATGGTAGCGGGAAAGGTAGTTGTCATGACACTACCACTATGGTAGCGGTCAAACCCGCTACCACACGCACTACCGAGTTGCGCCATCGATAGCGGGCAGCCCGCCCCAGCCTGTCAGAGGCCTTTTGGGGAGCTCGGTAGCTGACCGCCACCTACCAGGCCCGTTACCGAGCTCCCCTCAACTACGTAGTGTAAGTAGTCATGTCGATCTAACAAGATAGTGATATCGATCTAAAAAACCCATCATGCTAATCACCATTTAAGCTGATCAATCAAGTATGTATGTCGATCTAACAAGGTAGTCATGTGGATCTGACGATGTCAATCTAAACAACTTATCATGCTGATCTATTATCAATGTTGACCTACCAAGTAGTTATGTCAATCTAACAAGGTAGTCATGTGGATATGATGATGATCTAAACAACTTATCATGCTGATCTATTATCAATGCTGACCTATCAATTAGTTATGTCGATCTAACAAGGTAGTCATGTGGATCTGACAAGATAGTGATGTCGATCTAACTAGGTAGTCATATCGATCTAACAAGATAGTGATGTCGATCTAAACAACTCATCATGTTGATCACCATTTTATGCTAATCAATTAAATAGGTACAGTAGGTAGAAGAACAACATAAAAGGTAAAGGAAAAGAGGCGGGAAGGGCTGGGTGCACCGAATTGTAACATCTATGCATCTATGCATAAGGGAAAAGTAGTCATTCTAATTCTAAATTGTAACATCTATGCATCTGCCTCTACCCCTGTGCATCTGCCTCTGCCCCTGTCTTTGCCCATATCTTTGCCTCTATGCATCTGCCTCTGCCCTTGTCTTTGCGGTCTACTCTGAGTTGCAACATCAATTATTTGCGATTGTGGTTGTGATTCAGATTCTGCATGTAATTGTTCCTCTGGTTGTGGTTGTGAATGAGTCTCAGTTGCAGGCTATGAAGACATACATTAGAGAGCAAAGTCAGTTAGAGACTCATATGGTTAAGATGGTAGACACTCATATGGTTAAGACTGTTTACCTGATTTTTGCACTTTCTTTTATTGTGCTCTCGTTGCTTGTAGATAGAACACACTTGATGACATCCTCGTTTTCCTCCCTGTGAGCCACTTTCATCTTCCTCAGGTCCCCTGATCCTTTTCACCCTTGGTCTTCCCTGCTGCTTTCTAACCGTTGGTTCAATGACTATGAGCTCCTCAGACTTTGGTCACACGTTAGGTCCAGCTATAGGTTCAAAAAGAGTGTTGGAAAGCAGCTATAAACTCAGATCTTCTGTAGCATGGAGCAACGTACTCCTCCAAAGGATCTCCTTTGCTCTGATCTTGTAAATTTCCCTCTTCCTCATAAACTCAACAAAGGAGCCCCAATCACTAAAGTATTCCTTACTTTTAAAGCTGATCACACTACCACAATCATACCTAAATGGAGTATCTAAAAATTTCCCACCATGATGTATGTTGTACTCAAACTCAGAGCCACGCCTCCTAAATGAAGTCAAATGCAGATGGAATGAAGATACACAATAGAAGTTATCTAAAATGCTTGTCATATAAGCAAACCCTAACAAGGAATTCGAATACTTATCAACAGAGTACTTCAAAACCAAAATTCGTGCACAACCTCCTAAATGCAGCCCTAACCAAACAAAAAACACTAACCCCAGACCAAAATACTTCGATTTTGCCACATTAAAGTTGGAACTTCGAACATGGTACCAAAGAGGTTTGACAAACTTACCGGTGTGAAGAAATCAAACGCCTTGCTGGAATTTTTGACCGCATTCTACTCAACGGCGACTGGCGAGGGTACGAAGCTGAATTCGGAGCAAATGGAGCCCTTTCTCGCCAGAAACTCGACCTCCGTTCTGAGTTCACCGAAAACCACCTTTACCTTTTGAATAACATGACCAGGAAAGAATACCAACGTCTCTCGTCTTAAACACTCCAAAACGACGTCGTTTTTGAAGACCATCCCACATCGGCGACAACTTATCCAGCCCAAGGGATCCATGTCCGTAAATGAAACGCCACGTCCGCGCCACGTAAGCCCAACGTGGCAATTTAACGGCTAGTGGCAAACGGGCCCAGCTTTCTATAACACCAATGGCAATAAAAGTCCTTTCTCCTAAAGTGTGGTAAAAAGGTCCAATGAGTAAACCTCGGTGGTCAATTCGGTCCTTTTCCAGTATAAACTTGGAGTTGATGCACACTAATCGAGAGTTTGTAGACTAACTAGCCCAAGTTGATAAAGTGGGGCTACTTGTCTAGGCATGGCAGTTCGGATAATCCGCGGTAGGGTAAAGCGCAACCGTAATCCGCGGTTTTTTCCTATCCACGGATTGCGGTTTTATCCTTCGCGGTTAGGTTCTCGCCACCCATAACCGCTAACCGCGGATATCCATGATTATTAACTCTATCCATTATAAATACCTAAATATCAATAATTTTATCAAAATATACATAATAACATCCAAATAAGTTCATGAGAATAACAGAAAAATATTTTGAAAGGTAAGAATCTTTTGCACACAACTATGAGCAAACTTTTTTGAAAACAATAGTACAGATAACCATGAACAAATTTATTTGAAGAATTTCCGTTTGGTGTAAAATGGATAGACACGATTAGTTTTGTTTATGTTGTGGTTGAAACAATTTAAAAATGATTGGATTGAGTTGGGTGTTTGAAGAATTCAGCTGTAAGGGTTAAATTATAATCGGTTTAAAAAAATGTTGGCATAATTAATAATCTGTATATTATAACGGTTAGCGGATATCTGTGAAATAGTGGTTAGTGATTAGCGTAGTGCGGATATTCCTATCCGTTATCCGCAACCGCCAACCTCGCCGTTATTAAAAAAACTGCAACCAAAAAATCGCAGATAAAATCATCATAAACGGATGATTATCCGCGGATTACAATTTTAATTAGCCTCATTGTCATCCTATACTTGTCCCTTTTTTTTAAGTTTCTTTTCTTTTTCCTCAAAATGCTCACCGCTTTACTATTTAGTTGTCTGGGATTTTTACACCGCTAACTTCCGGTCTCTTCTCTCTTACGCTCTGGGCTTAGTTGCCCTTCGGCCTTCGAAATCCATGATCGTCGGCGCTCTATGGACCCCTCTTCGGTGCCGACCACTTCTCCTATCCCAGAAGAAGAAGATGAGTGGGGTATGTTATAAATTTTGCCTCTTTGTGTTATCAGTCTCGATTGAACTGAACTGAAGTATGAAACTTTTGGATCTCCTTTCTTTTTGGGACATGGGTATGATACTTAGATTCTTGCTCTCTGCCAGACAATAGTTTATTTGGAAGATGATGGTGCTGGCTTTTACTACTAGTTAGTAACTACTTTTCCCTTATCTCCACATGAAAGTTCCATGTGGATCTTTAGTTATCGTTGGACTTGGTCAAGTATGAGTGTTGATGTGTTGTTTTGAATTGAATGTTATTTGTATTGATATTGCTCATTGTTAGGTTTTTGTTTGAATGGGTGAAAATTGTGGTGGCAGATTAAATAGATATTATGGATGAGAGCTGCGTTGCTTGTTAAGTTTCACCAGGCAGGATCAATTGTAAAGTTGGTGGCAAAGTGTATTTTTTGATGGAACTAACTTATGACTTGTTTATAATTTGTACCCTAGTAGTATGCTCATTGTGCCTTGAAGTTTGCTTTATTCCTTTGTTGCAATTTCTTGAAATGCAATTCTTTGTTAGTTCATGTATGGAGCTGACTATTTACATTTGATGCATTGTTTTGAAACCTGATCATGATGGCGAAGTCATACTCTCTTCAGAATTTGCGTTCCATTCCTTCATTTTGTAGTGAAGTTGTTTCTGGCAGTTCTATCCTTTTGTTTGAGAGCATATCTGAACTTCTGAAAGTTTATACAGAAATTTGATTGGAGGGTGCTGTTAATTTTTTGTGGACCAGTCTGCCAAAAGTGAAAAATGCTTCTACCTCAGCCATCCTGCTTTTCTGTTAACAAAAATGATCTCATATTTCGGACTCTGCTGGAGTCTAGGTGATGGAACGAAAACCATGATTTTAGGTGATCAGAAAAAAATAGTTATCTTGTTGATGCAATAGACTGTATTACCTTTCTCTAGTGTGCAACATCTCTTTAGTTTTAGTCAGGAGGAATGAGATTACCAAGGAATAAACAGTCAGATGCATTTGCAATTTGTTTTATGGGTTCTTCACTGTCTGACAATTGATTTTTCTTACCAGAGACTGAAGGGTTTGTAATCCCAAGCTTTGGAATAGAGCAGTCAAACAATAAAGAACCTGCTATTACAGAGGAAGAAACTTCAGAACTTCCTCAGCAGGTATTAGGAAGGTTTCTTTAGCCTGTGAAAGATCAGACCTCCCTGTTTCAAGTTATATACACACTCTGTTAACAGCAATGGTTCCTGAATGACATCCTTCTTGGTATGGTGGTGCAGAGTAAGACGGAAGAAAATGGCATCTACTTAGGACCCCATGGGGCACCTCCACAGTCAAGGCAGCAGGATTTGAACACTTCCAGTCGTAAGCAACGACTTAAGCAGAAACTAAAGGAAGCTGATCGGAAATCCCCGGGCACAGGGCGTGAGAACAAGGTCGTAAGCTTGCAAGAACTAGTGGGTGCCAGGAAAGTTAGCCGCGACATGGACAAGGGTTCTCCTAGGGAATGGCTAGATTCACATTGCCATGAGTCAGACTTTGAGAAACCATACCACCAGTAACTCATTATTTTTTGTTTTGTTTGGAATCATAAGCCTTGGACAATGTTGATCATTATGGATTTGAATGACACCTGCATGATTGGGGAAATTGATGAGTCATATGGTTTCTGTTCTGCCTCCTTTACCAGAAACCGCAACTGGAATTTCCCATAACACATCTTCAAGTGGATAAAATTTGAAGTCAAATGTTGCATAAATCTTAAGGCAAACGAAAGAAACCAAATGTAATATTGTTAGTATTCCCAAAACTTTTGACCAAGCCCTAAAATGGATTGAACCAATCTCTTGAAACATTGTGAACTCTATATACTGAAACGTTCTAAAAACATTCCGATTGATCTTCCTTACAAGTAGCACAATGGAGCCGTTGTTTCCAAGGCTCAAAGAATATGCAAAAATTGTGATATGGGGCACAACTTGTAATATGAGAATATAGTTCTCAGCACAACTCATTTGATGCCCAAGAATTCCAAACCCTTCGAACCAGGCGTCAAGCCATGCTGAGTAATATATGGGGCATCATAGAACTTGCTCAGATGTCTCATTCCGCTATCGCATAGAATCGTTACTATTGTGTGCCCGCGGCCAAGAGATTGAGCCACTCTAACAGCTCCCACACAATTCATGGCTGACGAACTGCCAAGAAACAGACCATCATTCTTTAAAAGAAACCTGAAACAACGACAATGCATAAGATTGTAGTAGCAGATTGTTTGGAATAACAATGTAGATACTTGAGCAGATTTCTTCTTGTTTAGAGCAGAAGATATTCAATTGATAGAAACAACAAAACCACAATACGAACAATGGGGAGGGTGAGGAGATGTATGAACCAAAGATGCCGATGAACTTACCTTGACATTTCAACAGCCTCTTGATCAGACCCACGGAAAGCCCCGTCAAGCTTTGCCATTGAGAAGTTCTTGGTTAATCTGTTGATTCCTATTCCTTCTGTCACTGTGTCAAATGGATTCTTCAACCTCTTCCCCTCAGCTTCCTCCTTAGAGTACATCACTCCTCTTGTTACCTTGTTGAACAAACCAGAACCAGGAGGATCTATCAAAAAACACTTGATGCTTGGATTCTTCTCCTGTAGAACAAGAAATAATGGGCTTGTGTTAATATGAGAATGAAAAAAAATATCATGCCGCAGAGAACTCTTATCCTTTTTGAAATGGATTTTAACCTGAAGAAGCCTTGAAACACCAGCCACGGTACCACCTGTGCCAGCAGCTGCCACAAATGCATCTACAGCACCTTCAGTCTGTACCCAAATCTCGGGCCCAGTGCCCTCATAATGGGCCCTGAAATTTGCCAAATTCTCAAATTGATCGGCAAAGAAACCACCCCTACAATCATGCAAGAAACGAGGATTTTGCTTCTGCAAATCGAGCTCGCAACCATTCAGCAACTCCAGGTGTTTTCCATTCACTTGGTTGTACTGATTAATTCCAGCTAGTTCATTTGCTTCTTGCGCTCGTCTTCGAGCAACATTGACATAGTGGTCCTTGTGGGTGATTGATACAGGTCTTACCCTTTCAACAGTAGCTCCTAGGGCTTCAAGTATTTGCGACTGCAATAAAGTTACAGAAGACAAATGAGGTATAGCATGTTCTAATCCCCCATCCCCAAAATTTTTAAAAAATAATATAACGGAGGGAAAATGTGAAGTGAGGACTACAAACTTAACAGGCAACACATGATATGTGCCACTGTGGTTTATATCCGAAGCATAGACCCAGCATATATTCACAAAAAGTTACCAGGGGCATTAATACTTAATTCAAGTCCCAGCATATATTCATAAAAAAAGGGTGCATGACATGGAGCTCCTATTGATAGTCACATTGATTTACTGTGCTAACCCAAAATTCTATACATGATCCAACATAAATTTGGTGAGTGCTAACAGATGGTGACCCCCTAGCATTGACAGCACAGGTAGAAATGGATGATTTCACCAAAAATTAACTTTTCAAGCATCTTTTGGCTAAAAATATTCAAATAAATATCTGAATGATGCTAGTCAAACAAAGAATGCTCCCTCCTTAGCAAGGAACGCCAAGATTTAAATGTCTTCCAATGATGTGCAATTTTCAAACTAGGCACTTCAAAGCAATCACACACTCAAAATGTTGTATTACATAAAATGGTAATCATTGCGAAAGCATGCTAATCAGGAGCATATCGTATTTACCTTTTCAAGGGCAACATCATCTGGAATGACTACATGACATTTGCAGCCATAGGCAGGAGCAACAGTAGCGAGGCTAATAGCGGTACTTCCAGCACTACCCTCTGTAATGACTCCACCATAGCTGAGCTGACCAGACTCCAGAGCCTAGAGGGAAGCAGAGATAAGAAATTGAAACAGATAAAGTTAAATAATTCTCCATAATAGAAACCACTAAGAACTAACCATATGAAGCTTAACCTGATTAACAAACAACAAAACTAGATAATATAGGAAATACTAGTGGCTTACCTCTTCTATGATCTTAACAGCTACCCTGTCTTTCACACTACCACCGGGGTTAAGAAATTCACATTTGCCAAGAATCTGAAAAAGCAAAACAGAAGAGTTCCATTGAAAGCAAAGCATCATTTGTATAACATTTTTTACTTTCTCCATTAACCATCATATTGATTTACACTAAAAGATTGAATAAGCCCAGAAAAAGAAGGATAAGGCCGACCTCGCAGCCTGTGGCATCCGAGAGGCTGTTAATACGAATCAAGGGGGTGTTGCCAATGGCGTCAACAAGTCCACGTCTTGACTTGTGCATCGTATCGCTCTTCTTCCGGCCGGTAGAGGGGAGAAGTTGGGCCTTTCTGGAGCAGATGAAGTAGAAAGAAAGCGCCGCCATGGAGATGGAGATGGCAGCTGCGACAGCTCCCGTTGGTACCGCTGGCACCATGGCGGCGCTGGTTTCTCAAGCTCGAGACGACAAAGCCAGACGCCGTAACCGGAATCGAAATAAGTTGGTCGTCTATGGATTTTTCGAGCTCGAGCTTGGAGGCATAGGCGGCGGGTGACGGCGTTCCCGATTGCCTACCGTCATCGGCCGACAAGACAAGCAGCACGTTATGATTGGTTCGCATTTCAGGTAATTACTATTACGCCCCAAAATATTGTTTGTATGACATTTATACCTCTATAGTTCGATAATGTGCAATGTTGCCCCACTGTATTCTGTATGTATCAGCCCCATGGAGGAAAAATACCTTTGTTATCCTGGTTTTATCTCCGATATCAAATGTCTCAAATATCAATCAAAATGATGGCTCTGGTTGATTAATGCACACATAAATAGCAAAGGCTGATTAATGAACACAATAAAGCACTGCCATCATCACATCACCGCATGACATGCATGCATACATACATACATATATGAACAACCATAATCCATCCATGCAGGACACAGCACAAGCCCTGCACTGACTGGAACTTCAGGAGGATCGTCAACAAGAGAAGAGCTGCAATGTAACTTCAATAGGATCATCAACAATTTGGTCTACCATTGTGGAGAAGCTCAGTTAACGTTAGTGCTAGCTGCGATCATGCATGCCTCAGCTCTTGCCATCTGATGACTGACCAAGAACAATATCAGACCTAGATAAGGTTCCTGACTGATCAACATCTAGTTGATCAAACTTCTCCATTACGAGTGCAATGTCTTCTTGGCTGATCTTCCCCATCTCTTTGAGCTTATATAGAACAAACTCCGCATCCCTGTAGAAGGTGGGATATAAGAACAGAAAAGAGAAAAACAGATACAACAGATCATTTGCATGAAGGTAAGTAGGGAGAGGAATCAAAATCAAGCTGAAAGTTTGAGAATTTAACCCACCCAACAGCTCCATCAGCATCAGTGTCAGCAGCTTCAAGATCTGAATTTGTCAGTTTCCTAGTCAAAACCCATTGAACTAGCTGTCTTTGCCGGTTCTCTGCACTTAGCTCTGTGAGGTAGAAGAAAAACTGTGCTACGCAAATGGTGCCAGCCAGTATCCAGAAAACAGCAAAAAGACGGCCTCCTTCACTCTTGAAGCTCTCATCACCATATCCAAGCGTTGTGATTGTAGAGCAAACACAGTAGAAGGCATCAACTAGATCTAATTTCTCCACTTTAGCTAGGAAGATAGTTCCTGCTAGAATTAGCACAAACATGACTATTGAGGTCAAAATGAACTTATACCTCACTTTGTTGTTATTCAGCTCCTTGGCTACTTCTGATTGCCCGACTTTCTGACGCACATAAAAGGCCTTAGCAAGCAACTGTTCTTGTTTCTCAACCAAATAATCAGCTGCCTTGCTCAGAATGAGTCCAACAAGTGCCATCCCAGTAAACACAAAAGCACAAGCAAGTAATTTGGTAAGGGCACTGTTAGGCACAAGGTCTCCATAGCCAACTGATGTCATTGTTACAATACAAAAATAGACAGCATCTACAACTCCATTTGTTTTCACCCCAGAGATCTGGTTTCTGACAAGGTAGAAGAATAGTGTGCCAACACCTAAATAGGCAACCAAGAAAATGGAAACCTTCACAAGACTTGGATGAAGTCCACCGAAGATTGATTCAGGAAGTGGAACAGTATCGACGGCCTTCCTACCACCATGAACATCAAGCAGGACATGGTCTGCCAGTGGAGCACTCTTAACACGAGCAAGTCTCCTTCTCCTCCCAGAACAATTATCACCATCTTTCTGAGGTGTGCTACTATTCTCAGCTGAGTCTGATAGCAAAGACTCATTCATAGCATTGCCGCCCATTAGAATGTATGGGTAGTGCTGTGCACATCAAAAGTCCCAGAAAAAACAAAAACAAAAACAAAAACAAAAAAGCTGTAAATTGGAAGAAAACTACAAGATGTCACTGGATAAACAGAGAAACAAATTGCACTGATGATGATGGTATGACATGTTGGCTAACTAGACAGTAACTTAACGGATCAGAGGTGCAAGCATTTGATTCCTTGTTTGAGCTCTTAACTATGCAAGAAACTGAGAAGGAAAGAAAGAAGGAAACTATATAGTAATCAAGCAAATATATTGGAAAATTATGAGGGACAAAACCATCATATAGAGGAAAACCAATTCGTAACCAAAACCAGAAACAAAATGACACCTTTTATTCAAACAAATCAAGATGGTTATGCTTTAGATGAGCAAGCAAGTCAAGTGATTCTTTCTGCTAGTCTCGTTACTAAATAATGCCTGAAACCCAAACAAATCACAGCTGCATCTCAATAAATGCAGGACTTAGATCACAGAAGCTAAAGCAAACAACTTTCCACTGATCAAATATATGAGATTGTTGACACAAGACGGAGGGGAGGGACTTACCCTACCCGATGAGGAGATTTGCCAGTATGAGAGTACTCGACTGCAAAAGAAGTGAATTTGCACAAGTCGAAAAGGAGTTAGATCGAATTTGCCACTGATCACTGTACTTAAGTGTGGAATAGTCGAGAGCTTTGTTGAGAGAGAACGAAACTTTAAAAAGAAAGAAGATAAAAGTTGCTTGAATGAAGTAGCTCACCATATTTGTTGGAGGCGTCGGTCAACGCCAACGAACACGATCCATTTTTTGACAGAATATCAAATTTGCCACCTCTAATGTTGCTCTGGGTATACATTTGCCCAGAAAGAACTTTGTGCTCAAATTTACCAACGAACTTTGTTCTCAAACATTATAAACTTAGATTTTTCTCTTCAATTTGTTTTTAATCACTTTTTCACTCTACTCTTTAAAACTGATTTATTTCTCAAATTTGGTTGGAGCTTAGGCCCTACACTTGGAATTCAGGTAGACCATGAACATTTGAAAGAAACAGACTTCTTTTCATGTTCTCCTGCAGACTGAAAGCATAATCAGGCACCTACACTTGTTTACACTTTTAAGTATTGATCACAGAGACATTAAGATGAAAATTTGAAGACGACTAAGGTCACCAAGTTGTACCAACAAAAAGCATTACCAGTATTACATCATAGAGATACATACATTCATACATACATACATATCAAACCACTATATGAACACAGTTGCCATCCTTCAAGTTTCAGGCATGCACTGAGCTGGAGTTTCAGGAGGATCATGAACAAGCTGCTTCACCATTACAGGAAGAGTTAACTTTTACATTATTGTGCGTGGTAACCATGCGTGTGTAGGTAGGTCACCTCGTCTCGGATGACTGAGCAAGAACGATATCTGACACTGATAAGGTTCCGGACTGATCAACATCTAGTTCCTCAAACTCCTCCATCAGAACTGAAATATCTTCTTGGCTGATCTTCCCCATCTCCTTGAGCTTATATATAACAAAATCTGCAGCCCTGTGGAATTTGGTTGAAGAAAAGCAAAAATCAGTTAGTCCAAAAAGAAGTTGCAGAGAACTAAAGTTTGCCATTTTAACCTACCCTACAACTCCATCAGCATCCATGTCAGCAGCTTCAAGATCTGAAACTGTCACTTCCTTAGTCAGAACCCATTTAGCTAACTCTCTTCGCCGGTTCTCTGTATTTAGCTCTGCAAGGTAGAGGAAGAATTGAGCTAGACAGATAGTACTAGCCAGTATCCAAAAAACAGCAAATACACGGCCTCCTTCACTTTTGAAGCTTTGGTCACCATATCCAAGGGCTGTGATTGTAGCACAAACACAATAGAATGCGTCAACGAGATCTAATTTCTCAACTTTAGCAAGGAAGATAGTTCCTGCTAGCATGAGTACCAACAGGATGATTGATATCAAAATGATCTTGTACCTCACTTTGTAGCTTTCAAACTCCTTGATTAACTCACATTTTCCAACTTTTTGACGCATATGGAAAGCCTTAACCAGCAATGATTCTTGTTTCTCCACCAAGTAATCTGCTGCTTTGCTCAGAATAAGTCCAATGAGAGCCATTCCGGTAAATACAAATGCACATGCAAGTAACTTTGAGAGGGTACTGTTAGGCACAAGGTCTCCATATCCAACCGTTGTCATCGTCACAATACAGAAATATAGAGCATCTACAACTGCATTTGTCTTCTTCCCGTAGATCTGGTTCCGGATGATGTAGAAGCATATTGTACCGAGAACTAAATAGGCAGCCAAGTATATGGCAACCTTTCTGAAACTCGGGTGAAGTCCAAAAATGGAATTAGAAAGTGGAAATCCTGCATTACTCTTCCCAGCAGCATGAACATCTGCAGGTTCATGATCTGCTAGGGGAGCACTTCTTACACGACGAAATCTTCTTCTACCTACAGCACAGTTATTGCATTTTTGGCACGTATTCTCATCTAAGCGTGACATCAGAGGCTCATGTACAACATTGCCATCCATTAGGATGTCCAAGTGAGGATCAGAGGTTACTAGAAATCTGCGATTTAGAAAAACGGGAAGTAAGGCCCCTTTTAGTGTTGTCTAATTATTGTTACAAAGTTACTCACAAGAGCCTAAAGATGTAAGGCCTGTACCACAATAAGAGATCTACTAACAGCATGCACAGGAAAACAAGCTTCAGCGTTTCCCAATGGCAAGCACTGCGTTAAATCTATTCAGCAACTTTATATAGTGGTTCAGATCTGGAATTATAATGTACTCCGTTAAGAATGATACTGGAGGTACAAGTATGTGCCTTCAAAAGGATGTTTGAACTCTTATGCAAGAAAACGGAAACTGTCACTTCAGCGCATAATTCCTTATTACTCCTTCCCCTTTTTCCAACCCACAAAAGAAGATTCAGCTAAGAATAGAAGACAAAGGACTTAACTTTCTACACAGTAATTATACACCGAAATCTCACTAAATTACAAGCAGATTAAACCAAGAGGAATATCAAGATCAGAAACCCAAATGATTTGAAATCCCAACTGCTAGAGTCAAAAGCATAGACCTTTAAACAACTTCTATGATAAATATTGATTTAATAATTAGAGAAATAAAGGGGTGTGAGAGACCTGCAGATGAACAGCAGTTTTCTGGGCAGAATAAAATTGCGAAGCTTGGAGGGCTATCGATGGTGGAACAGTCCTCGCCTGTATTCAATTCAATGCCTGCAGGCTGAACTGGAGGAAGCCATGTATTGTGGTGAGGTGGGACCGGATAATATTAATAGCATCAATAATAATAATAATTATTATTATTAGAGATGTCGAACACAATAGACAGACAACACACTTTTGTTATAAAAAAAAAGATTAGTGTGTAAAAAAAATTGATCAATTTCCTTAAAAAAAAGCTTCAGGCCAAGGAATGGGAGAGATGGTGCAGTTCTAAATTTGAAATTAATTAGGGTCTATTTGTAGTTTTTTTATAAGATTAGTGTTAAATTTAGTATTAGATCTAGATATTTTGGTAATTTTATTACTTTAACGGCAGTTTTAACGGAAAATTTAACAGAATGACTAACGGTGCACACGATTAAAACTTACAGGACTAAACTGAGACAAATTCTTAAAACGGGATCCAAATATGACAAACCCCAAACTTACAGGACTACCAGTGGACTTTACTCTGATCATAAATGATGGTCAAATTTCATGAAATATTTGAGAAAGTAAAAAGTAATTAGGTAAAAAAAATTAGGCCCGAGACTTTTCACATTTTGACTTATTAGCTCTAATGTGATTTTTAATCATTAATCCATGCATATAATTTATTTCTTTCCCCATCCATACAAATAGAGAAATAAAAGATAAAATTATATGAGTAAAAAATTTGATGAGCCTGTACAAAAAAGGAAAACGTGAAACTAAATACGTAAATTAGACTATTGAATAAACGAAATAAAAAAAGAAAGGGCAAAATGACTGCGAGTGAATAATGGTATATAAAAGGGAAAAATAGATAAATCACTAACATTTGGGGAAAAAATTATAAAGTTTTCCATTCAAAAATATGGTTTCCATAATTGCACTATAGTTGGTTCCCATTACTATCTGCAATGCAGTGAAAGAAAATTTTAATTTCTTAAAACTAAATGGAAATAAGAAATGAAATATAAAAAATTTTTAAAAAAATCTAAATGCAATAAAAATGTGAAACTAAAAATATGATATTAATTGTTTTTTGAGAGAGAGAGATGAAGAGATAAATGCAAGAGAAAATTTAATTAATCATAGACATATATTTCTCTTTATTCATACTATCCAATACTATCCATGCTAAAAAAAAGAAAAGACGATAAAGTTATATAAGCTAGGAACTTTAGGGGTATATATGGAAGAAGTAAAAAATTGAAGTAAAATCAGAAAGTTAGACATTTGAACAAATTAGTAAAAAAGTGTATGAGAAATAACAAAGTGACATCAATTATAATGAGGTGGCACGACCAATGTAACAATATTTATCGATAGTAACAACTTGCATGAATGTACCATCCTACACCCAAAAAATAAAATAGGATAATATCATATAAATGAAAAACTATATGAGTTAATATTTAAGAAGAAGAAAAGTTGAATTTATAACAAATTTATACCATTTAATAAATCAAAACAAAAAAAGAAAAGATAAAGTGGCCCAACCCTATTGGTTGGGCACTATTGTATTTTTATTTATTTATAAATATATAGAAGTGTGTGTGTGTGTGTGTGTGTGTGTGTGTATGTGTGTGTGTGTGTGTGTGTGTGTAATGTGTCACTTTTTTTTGTCAAAAAATTGTGCTTTCAAACACAATCAACACTTAGTAGTAGTATTCTGTGAAGCTACATAAGCTTGGGCCAGGCCCATTTCAAGATTATTAATATGAAGGCCCACCTGACTTGCATGCACAAGGCAGGACGAGACGACGAGGAGGCAAAATTCAAAGCTGAAATGGAGGGAAATCGTTCAAACTCTGAACCAGAGGCAGACGATTTGCTGATGAAAATCAAAGGTTGGAATTCAAAGAAACTCGAATTCACTCAAGGAAAATTGATGGACGATTTGTCTTCATCATTCTCTGCGAAGAGATTTACTGTTTTCTGCTCCTACTAGAGTTCACCCGATCGTTATTGGCCGCTTTGACCGAGGGAAGATCGCCATTGATTCGGATCAACCGCTTCAGAAACTACTGCTCGAGTTCAAGTTCGAACTGGTCCGGATTACTTCTCTTTCTCAATTTTCTCTGTTAATTTCTTGGAAATGGACGGCTTAATTTGGAAATTGAGTAATTTGATTGCACTCTTGGGTTGTGGTACCGATAACTGTTAGGTTGTTGTATGCAGTAATTGCGGCTCCAATGAGGTCCAGGGACAGGAAATTCTCTCATTTAATAAGAACTGCCATTCACGTAGGATTGGTGAGCCGAATATCACTGGAGTTTGTCGTTTACAGCATTTGAAGTGAAATGTTAATGCTTCAGTTTTTGCTCACCAAGACCACTAGTTACTACTTCATGCTTTCTCTCTTCACGTGCAGATGTTCTATTAAGAGTTCTACTGATCATTCAACGGCTCTTACAGGAAGGGAAACATGTCTCAAAGAGAGATATATATTACATGCAGCCATCCGTTTTTCTAGGTGAACCTTAGCGGTGCTTTATAAATCTTTTATTCCAAATGTGTGTCTGATAAATGTGTTACCAATGTAACATGCTCTCGGATACATTCTTTGCCCAAGCAAAAACTTAAAATTTATGGAAAGAAATTTGACTTCATAGCATTGTTTCTTTTCACACAACAGACCCTAGCTCCTATATGTACTAGTTACATGTCAGTTATACAATATTTTACAGCCTAGATATTGTCTTAGGGAACTCTAGTACGTTAGCTAACTTTAGACTTGCTTAGGTATTTCTAGCCTATAGGCTTAATAAAATCAGGTAGGTGTTTCTAGAATGTCTGCTGTTGCAAGTTTCCAGCTTATCTATTTGCACTTTTGTAGGTATTTACTCAATTGTCCATGAAAGTTGGTGATGATCTTTAACATTGCATTCTTTTGTTAGGATATATCATAATGCTGTAGACCTCCATATGGTAGGTTAAGCTGACTAGCAGATTTTTCATGATCATATACTATATACCTCTCAATTGTCAAATGAGAAGATAGACGTTAACTCCAAGTGGGTTATGTGTGTCAATTTCATTAGTGCATGAGAGTTTCTTTTACGCCAACATACAAGTGTAGATGAATACTCCATTATCTAGAAACCCAGCATTCTATCTGGTATTCGTGTAGTTATTAACAACACTTTGAAAAGCTCGACTTTGTTAAGGTTTCTGTCTCCCTGTTGAATTATGAAGATAATGTTCCCTCTGCTTTAAAAAAAAAAAATTTGATAGTGTTCCAGTGCGTTTGAAAATTGTGTTTAACAGAAGGGTTTTCCTTCTATAATGCAGAACAATCTGTTGTAGACAGAGCTATTAACGAGATATGCATTCTTCTGAACTGCAGCCGTCACAATCTCAATGTGGTTGGTACCGTCATTTTGCTTCCTTTCCTGTTGGAATAAAAAAAAGTAACTGTGTCCCTTTGCCAGACTCATACAGCTGGTAGTTTCTGGCCGAAACTTAAAACAACTGAAATCATTCTTCTTTCTTTTTGAATCAAGGATAACTCTAATTGAGATCAATGAGTTGAATGTAACCAAAAGTTTTCAGTTAGATATGCAAATCATAGTCATCTGTCTTTTTTCTGGAATTCTGTACACATTTTGAAATTTTGTGAAATTTTGTTGCACTCTCTGAACTATATGAGAGCTTTGCAAAAGTTTAGGCCTCACTTACTTTAGTTTGATTGTAAATTTCTAAACAACGATTAGACCAGATCTCAACTATAAAATGAATTCACAGGTAGGTTACTGATCCTTTGAATATTTGTGTAACCAAAAGTTTCAGAAAGATCTCTGCCTTATTACTGAATCATGCTTCCTTCTTGCAGGTTACTGTTGGGAAAGGGTGAGTATTTCTGGGAACATTTATCATATTTATTTACTAGTACTCCCTCCGTTGCAGATCCTTATTCGATTCGTCAGTGAGATTGGATATCTCGTAGTCAGATTGTAGACAGGAGTTCCAGGCCTACCCTATTCCAGTACTTGTTGAAGATGTTCAAGGTATTGTATCTATGTAGACAGTTGAAATGAATTCATTCACGAAGTCGTGAGCAGGACAACTGCTGCTTTGATCTTGAACATAAATTCAATTCAAAGTATCTTCATCTCGTTCTTCTGTGCAGACATTGTCACTGTTGCTGACTACATATTAGTGGTGGAAAAGGAGTCTGGTAAAACTTATTTTAAGAGATTCATAGTTTAGCAGGAAAGAGCAAATGACACTAACTAAGTAATTTATCGATGAAGTGTTCCAGCGTTTGGCAAACGATCAGTTCTGTAGGAGAAATCGCTGCATTGTCATAACAGTAAGCTGCAACTATCTTCCACATCTGTTAGTTTCTTTATTATCTTATTCATCTTTTATGATTACTTTTCTTATTTATTGTTTCGTCCTATGTCATCTGCATCTTCAGGGGAGAGGATATCCTGATGTTTCAACAAGAAGGTTTGATATGTGATAAGATGCCCAAATTTAGAACTGAAAACAGATTAAACGCCTACTTACAGTAAAACTATCTTACACGTTTTTATGGCCAAAGTAAGTCCACCCTCTTAGTCTTAGTCTAAGATGGATTCTTGCCTTCCTAATTCAGATTCTTGCGCCTTTTAGTGGAGAAGTTGCATCTGCCTGTGTATGGCCTCGTGGACTGTGATCCTTATGGGTTTGACATTCTCACAACATATCGTTTTGGTTCTATGGTTAGACAATTTGTGTTCATCTTCCTTTACATGATCAATACCTCAAATTCTTCTGCAACTCCCCCTCCCTTCACCCTGTCATTTCACTTCCACATTGCACTCTTCTAGCAATTGGCCTATGATGCCACGTCTTTACGAGTCCCAAAGATGTGCTGGGTTGGTGCTTTTCCTTCTGACTCAGAGCAGTACTCTCTCCCTCAACAATGCCTTTTACCCTTGACGGAAGAAGGTGATGCGAACAATAAACAGTACCTTCATGGAACTTCCTGTTAATAGTTATCATATTCTTTTTCCCTGTCCGCTCCCACGCTTAATGCTTTCTCCACTGATTTTGTTTTGTGCTTAAACTAGTTCCTGAATCCTTATTATATTTCCAGATAAGCGAAGAACTGAAGCTATGTTAACCAGGTGCTACTTGCAACGAGAAGTTCCACAGTGGAGGTATAAGCTCGTAGCAAGCTGTGATTCTGTACCATCACTTTTTACCGGAAAGCACCACTTTATATCACGGTTATGTCATGTGGTTTTTTGGGGCAAAACCTACTGAATCAGCAGTCATACTTAAACTGTATCTTCTTACACTTGTATGCAAGTCTGTGTAAATGTTTAACCATGAGCTTTGCATGTGGTTTAGATAAGTACAAGCTGTGTCACGTTTTCGGATGATAGGGATGGCAGCCCTCCCTATTTTGTTTGGCTTCACGATATTGAAGGTTACTCTTAATTCATGAAATAAATGTTCTATTATCTGTCTCCGTTTTACAGGTTTGAACTGGAGTTGATGCTGCAAAGAGGAGTAAAATTTGAGATAGAAGCTCTATCTGTACACTCACTTTCATTCTTGTCAGAAGTTTATCTCCCATCGAAAATACAAGGTGAAATTTGTTCTTAGGCATATCAGAGTTTCTGAAGTGCATGCAAATCTTCAATGTAAGAAGAATTTTAAATTTCAATCAGCGACACAGATCCATTTGTTTTCCCCTGCTATCTGGTAGGACTAAGGTTGCATGTTATGTAAAGGGATGTCAAATATTTACATAAAACTGATGTAGAGCAGAGATTTAAAGAGAAAAAATGGCATAATTCATGACAGTCATTAGCACACTTCCTTTTATGGACGTCTAATAACAGCTTGGCCTAGGGAGAGACCGGCAGGGGAGTGAGGAGTTAAGTGTTGGATGTCTGGTAACAGATGGGAGCTGCATAAGTTAATGAAATTTGGATTATTAAAAGAGTCAAGTTTCGGATATATGCTGTACTACTTAACTTGTCCAACAATGTAACATAGAAAAAATTGATTTGTACGATGAACAACTTTTATGATGCATGCCAGGGAACGGTATGGATATTATCTGCAATTGCATGGTAGCTTTGTGTGATTGAATCTTATGGCACTATTTAGCCAATTCACAAAAGCAGTCATTTATTTTCGTCTTCTTTACCATTTATGCATATAATTTTCAGTCAACTGTATAGCTGACCATAGAGATATTTTTCCTGTAATGGCACGAAATCACATGCCTCCAGATACAATAATGCAACTAGTCTGTTACTTTTTTATTGGTAGGTGATCATTCTATAGCTATGGTCGGAAAGTTTGGAAATAAGGACATTAATATCTACAGAAGAGCGAGTCCAAAAGCATCGACTGATTGTCGGCAATGGTATGCTATGAAAGAATTAATAGATAGATTGTTAGTTAACCTGTTGAAAATTATTCCTGTAATAAGTTCTTGCTTTTTTGTGGACGTGGGAAAAATCCACAAACCATTTCGTTCTCATCTGACATTGTTTTCCACTATGACAATCTACCCATTTCCTTTCTCTTACATTCATGGCGTTCTTCTTCAAGTTTTACCTCTAGTCCAGTCCAGATAATGCATGCAGACAGAATATTTTCAAGTGGAGCATGATGCGTTGGAATTAAATCCAACTCCAACTGCTCAAGAATGCAGTCATACCTCAAATTCAATCATCGTCATAAATGATTTTCTTCTGTATGTTTCACCTTGCTTGTTGTAACAGTGATTTCTAAACGGATCAGGTACTTCAAATCCTGTACCTAAATGATAGTAGTAACAAACACTTAAAGGTCATGGTACTACTTTGCTGAATATCCGTATAAAGCACTCATGCTCGGAATCACCCTCATAATTGAGTTGCAGTCCACATCACCTTGATGGTTGTTCCAAGACACAACCGAGTTTCTAAATGGAGTCGGCACTTACACAGGCCGTACTGACTTGATAATTTTTTTGTTTTAGGCGTGGAAGAAATCGGATCTCTCAATGATTGAAGAATGAAGAAAGTGACAGTGTAGCAGCAGACCCCAATGCACAGCATTTTCTCTACGACATTGATATTAGGGTTCTTTCTGGCTTAGATTTGTTGGGCCAGATGTAGAAAATTGACTTCTTCTTGCTTGATATCAAGGTGGAACTCTTGCTTTCAAACAGTTGTCCTGAATTACTGGTAAGCAGTACCTCTCACAGTCCCCTTGCTCTTCTTCTTTCTTTCCCTATTCAATTACTGGTAAGCAGTATCTCTCATACCCCTTGCTCTTTGGGAAGCTACGTGGGGATAAGGGGAGCGACCGCCCGCCCGTAATTTTTGTAAAAGTATGGTTATATAGTATATAATTAGAATAATTAAGGGTGTTATTTTTAATTTATTATACTTATATACTTTCTATTTTATGTATAATTCAAATGTGGGTGTAAATTTTATCCAAATGTGAAAAATATAACAACCAAATAATAAAACCTACACATTCAATATCCAGTCAACTGTGTACACATAATTCTACCTTCTACGTGTCTAATAACTAGGTCACACTCAGTCTAAATTAACAAAATAAGCACACAAACAAAAAATTCAAGAAACATGTACAGACTATAGCGGTTATCAGTTGCAACACTTTCATTATGAAGCTACAAACTCTACACATTTTGAAGAATTACTCTTCTATCTATTTATGGAAGTGGGTACAATTGATAAATAATACCCAGCCAATAGCATTTTACCACATCATCAAATGTGTCTCCCTTTCTATTTTTTTTTCTTTGTTTTGTTTGTTTTAGAAAAAACTATATTACTTGCCTTTAATTATTTAGATAGTAGAGAATTAGTCCTTAAATTTTCAAAACATCATTAAATGTGGATTCCATTTCTATCTTTTGCCTATTCATTTTTATTTGTTTGAGGAAAAACTCCATTATCGGTTTTTAACTACTTCGAAAATAAAGTATTGACCCCTTATCTATTTATGGAAGTGGGTACTATTGATAAATAGTATTCACCCAATAGCATTTTACCACATCATCAAATGTGTCTCCCTTTCTTTTCTTTTTCTTTTTTTTGTTTGTTTTAGGAGAAACTATATTACATGCCTTCAAATATTTAGAAAGTAGAGAATTAGTCTTTAAATTTTCAAAACATCATTAAATGTGGATTCCATTTATATCTTTTGCCTATTCATTTTTAGTTGTTTGAGGAAAAACTTCATTACCGGTTTTTAATTACTTAGAAAATAAAGTATTGACCCCTAATGATTCAATGATTTGATATTTTTTCTATTTATTTTCTGTTGATGATTTAATGAAAAGAAATGTGTGAGGCTAAAGTTTCAAAACATCATTAAATGTGGACTCAATTTCTATCTTTTGTCTTTTCGTTTTTATTTGTTTGAGGAAAAACTCTATTACCGGGTTTTAACTACTTAGAAAATAAAGCATTGATTCCCTAATGATTCAATGGTTTGACAGTTTTTTATGTTTCTTTTCTGTTGATGATTTGATGAAAAGGAATGTGTGGGGATAATATTTATAAGGGTAAATTACAAAAAAAACCCTGAGGTTTGGTGAAACTCTCAGTTTGCCCCTCTATTTTCAAAAATCTTCAGTTACCCCCCTGAGGTTTGGTGAAGTATTTATTTATTTGTTGATAGATTGATTCGTTTGATATTGATTTTGTTCATGTCTAATGCTAGTATAGAGCGTGCCTTTTCAATTATGAAAATTGTGAAGACCAGACTACGAACCAATATGAACATTGATTTTCTAGCTAATACTCTTATTTTGTACATTAAGAGAGATATTGCTATGAAATTTAGTTTATAATAATTGGACGATGATTTTAGAGATTTTAAGCAACGATGTGTTAAATTTTGACAACTTTTACCATGTATTTTGTAATTTTGATATACATATGGCTATTGAGTAAAAAAGTACGTTTGATATGTATATTATGCCCGCCCATAATTTATTTCCTGGCTTCGCCCCTACTCTTCTTCTTTCGTTCCCTATTCTGCTGGAAAAGTAACACAAAAAAAACCTTGAGGTTGGGTCTAATCTTCAGTTTACCCCACACATATTCGGTATTCTCGAAAAAATACTCTGAGATTTGATGAAATATACAAAAACCTCCATGCAGCTGACCACCGCGTTAGTGATTTTGTTACTTTTTAAGGATAAATTACAAGTAAACTTCCCAAATATTTTTAGATTCACAAATTGACCCCTAACTCCACTTCCGCTATCATTTTTACCATCTTCCTCACCTCAATTTTGCCCTCCGTTGCCTAAATGCAATCCAAGCCATTTTTTTCCTTTTCGGAGCCATGATCCAGTACCAACACTTAGATAACCACCACTATGGTAATAAACTCTACAAAACACAATATGCTTTTCGTTCCAAAATTATTCAATGACCTGCAACGATATTTGATACCAAAACATGTAAAGTTTTCAGCTCCTTAGTAAGCGGATTGGTAGAACCATGGTATTAAATATCGGACCGGTTATCGTACCGTTTTGGCAGCGTACAAGACAGTACCGGTACACCAGAGATATACCGGTTGTACCGGAAAGACTGTATCTGAGTGTTGTGTATACGAACCGGGCGTCGGTTGCCTTGTAATTTTTTGGTGTCAATTGGAGTGCGGGCGCCGGTGTGTGTGTGTGTGTATATATACACCTGAAAATGTACCAGAGATTGTAAATTTTTTACGTGCAGTACCTAGGTGATCGCCTACCTGACTAAAAGAAAAAGAATGAAGTAAGCTAACATACTAGTTACATACAGGAACTAAAGATATTAACTAAAAGAATTTAAAAAAAAAAAAGAATGAGGTAAATTAATTTTTTAAATTACAAACTTTTATTAGCGATTTTAATTTCTTTAATTTAGTAGATATTTTTATTAGCAATTTTATCCTTTAACTTTTAAAAAATGTTCATTTAAGCTCATGTACCGCTGTCTTCTATGGGTAGGAACTGACATAGACTGATTCTTGCTTCGTCGAGATTTCATGAAAATGTTGAAACTAATGTTATTGCTTCATGAAAACGTTGGAACTTCATGAAAAGTATTGGATAGGTTTCTTGCTTTTTATGTAGAAAGTTTCTTGTTATCTGTGTATCTTTGGTGTGATCGATTTAGTGCTTCATGTTTTAATGAAAATTATTTTGGATGGCCTTTGAATTGTGCTTAACTTTGTTGTGGATAGAGTTGTTGAAGATTTAAATTTGTTGTGGATTGTGCTTAAATGTAAATTAAATAAGTTAGGGTTAAAATTGTAGGGTTAAAAAACTCAGTATTCAATTTTTGTAATTAAACCAAAAAATTTAACGGAAAAGTAAATGGAGTTGAGATCCACGGGATTTTGTATATTTCATAAAATCTCAAAGATTTTTTCGATAATACCGAAAATGCGGAGGACAAATTGGAGATTAGACCAAACTTCAGCCGAATTTTTTTTGTTAATTTCCCCTATTCTATTTGTTGTCGTATGTAGTATTTTCATGGGGCCTTTCTCCCCTGTAGTAAGACCCCACCCAAGGATCCATTATGAGTTGCATTATATGTTCAAATTATTTGAACAATCAGTTGCCTGTTGTCTTTGTTAGGCTCCATTTTGCATTTTTTTTTTCCAAAAATATTACCCCATGTGATCCACCGGCATTTGACTCCTGTATCACAAGTGCAGAATTTTAACACCTTACCTGCTACTGCTTTTAGTTTTAGGCCCTCGTATATGTTTCCCTTAAATTTTTTTTTTGAACAGCAATGCATTTCATTGAAAAATGCTATGAAAGAGACAAAAATCCATGACAACCCTATGAGAAATAGGATCTAACTACCAAGGAAGAAAGAAAAACAAACAAGCAAAGAACTACCAACCGAACGGTGGCACCACAAAGGGCCCATAAAATCAAAGGATAAAAGGAAATCACCCCCCTCCGCCCCCATTTGAACCCTTAAATAAATGTTTGTATCTGCCCCAAAAGGACTCTCGGCCATGAATGAAATAGGGCAAGTCACTCTCGGCCATTAGTGGCCTCTGGATCATTCATTTGATGTTTGCATTTCAAATACTGAGATTGATCTCACAGGGAGGGAGGGAGGGCCCTTTCCTAAGAGAAGAGGAATATGGAAATGATCGAGGCCGGCCTTTCGTAGGGTTGTACTGTAACCACATAAGTGTTATAAAGGCTCTCACTTGATTCGTGGGCCACTTCAATTGATTGAACCATGTAAGTAGAGTACATTTGAGTCGCTTTCTTTGTTTCTTCTTTTCCCTGTTAACCATTCTTTCTTTGGATATATATACACCTATATTGCAACAGTAATAGTACCCTTCTTTGCGTGTGTTTGGTACAGTTTCTTTTTAAAGTAGCTTTTACGCTAATTTCAAAAATCTAAGATAGGTCTAGTTAGAAAGCTAATCTCACAAAGTACGTACTCTTATATAACTAGGCATGGAACGGTTCGGATAATCCACTTAGAGGTAAAGCAGATTAACCGCAATTCGCGGTTTTTTCTCTATCCGCAGATTGTGGTTTTGCCCTTTGCGGTTAGGTTTTGACACCCATAACCGCTGGTGGCGGATCCGTGTGGGCTGCTGCCACGACCTTTCTATACTGACGTGTTTTGATGTTACTGGATGCCATGGGGATTTGTGCGATGTGCGTTTGACTCAGAATTCGAGGATGGGGATAAAGGGTTCTATGTTTTTGTTCTTTTTAGTGAAAGTTATCAAGAAGATCCCTTAACTCCCGCCATAAACGCTTATATAGTTCATTGCTATAGTGGCAAAATTGTTATATCTCAATATAGTGTCAGAGTGTCTTTAATACCTTCGGGAGTGCTGTCCGGGAATATCCTTTTAGTATGTTCGAGTCAATTCTTATTAGGTCCGGTAATGTCAATGTCCTGTACGGGTTTATCGATTATTTGGGTTTTTAATGGGGTCCTTATTTTGGGCTACTGTTTGGGTCTTTTGCTAGGCCTTTTTAGTTGATTGGGTCTGGCGGCCATCAACCGCTAATCGCGGATATCCGCGGTTATTAACTCAATCAATTATAAATACCTAATTATCAATAATTTTATCAAAATATACATAATAATATCCAAATAAGTTCATGAAAATAACATAATTTTTTTTGAAATTGTAGCGACGAGATTTTCGACAGGAGTCACCACCAATCTGTTTGGCTTAGGTCGATTGGAAACCTAAAATAACTGGTCTGCATAAGCTCTAGATCCGTTAGTCAATTACAATAAAAAATAAAAAATTTCTGATTGCCCAAATTTGGTACCACAGGGTTTATTTAATATTTTTTGCTTGATTTTTTTATTTATCCTTTTTTGATTTTTTTCTTTATTAAATGATATACAAGATAATTAATTCTAATGACACTAGAAACAATGACAATAATCAATAATAGAACAAATAAGTTAACGCCATTTAAATGTTAGAATTAGCATCAAGGATTAAGAAAAAGATTAAAAGTTTAGCATAGTGCCCAAACTGTTAGTTTTTAAACTATTTTAGTGACCCACATGACACTTTTAGAAGACTTGGGGGCTAAGTGGGTTGAGGGAAATAGCTAAGGGGCTAGACAATTAAATAACTAAATTAATCAAATTAACAAAAGAAGAAAAAAAAGAAAGAAGACTTACCTGTTGCAGCAGGAGACGATTCGCGAAGAAGGAGGCGTGGGGAGCAGCTCGGGTTTGGCTGAAACGGGGCTGGGCTGCGACGAGATCGACGCGGATCAATAGGGCGGCGGCCAGCGAGGAGTTTGGCGGTGGTGGGAGCGAGCGCGGTGGCCTGGATCGCTGGATTGAAGCGGGTTGAGCCGCGGGCGGGTAGCGGGTCGGCTCAAAATTCTTCTTCGTCGGGCACTTTCCGGCAAAACGGAAGGTGAAGGCGAAGGCACCGGTGAGTTTCTTGTGATGAGAGGGTGTTGATGGGATGTTCTTCTGGATGGTTGGAGGCCGATTTGAAGGATTGGAGGTGATGGGATGAAAGCTTCGGAAAGAGAAAATTGTAGAATTTCAACACTTTGTTTTTGGTCGAATTTTCTTGTAAACTTCTTCCTTCTAATTGTTTCTTGGCTGCTGCCAATTAATCTCCCTTAGGGTTTAGTTTATGATGTATTTATAGGCCTAGGCTAGGGTTGGGGTTATAGAGTCCAATTATGTTAGCAATCCTATTTTTTAGAGGTTTATGTTAAATTAAATCGTATTAGATTTTGGGTGATAATTATATGATTTTTTTGGATTTTCGGATTATTTAATTATTATTTTAAGATAATTATATTTTTCATTTTTTCAATCTTTTATTATCATTTTTATCTTCCCTTCTTATTTTATTAATATTAATTAAAGATTTTCCCCTAAAATTACTAAACATTCAATTAGGTCATTTTACTTTCTTTTTTTCTTTTTTTTAAAAAATTATTCAAGTTAGTCTTAAATTAGTTAATTAGTTAATTAGATTAAGTTAGCCGTTAATTACAAATCCGGGTAAAAATCGAGTGTCAACAGCTGCCCCTCTTTGCATGATTTATGAAACATGAAGCATGCAAAGTAAGATGACACCGAATTTTTGACCGGCGAATAACGAGAACCTTCTCATTACTCTTGAAATGAAGAAACTTTTCTTACCTTTCTGAAGCGAAGGAACCTTCCTTGCTTCGCTCAGCGGAAACCTTCCCGTTGAGTTGAATAGCAGGAACTTTCCTACTACTCGAGGCTAAAGAACCTTCTTTGCCCCAAATGATATGATAATGAGAACCTTCTCATTACTCTGGAAAGGAAGAAACTTTTCTTACCTTTCTGAAGCGAAGGAACCTTCCTTGCTTCGCTCAGCGGAAACCTTCCCGTTGAGTTGAATAGCAGGAACTTTCCTACTACTCGAGGCTAAAGAACATTCTTTGCCCCAAATGATATGATAATGAGAACCTTCTCATTACTCTGGAAAGGAAAAACTTTTCTTACCTTTCTGAAGCGAAGGAACCTTCCTTGCTTCGCTCAGCGGAAACCTTCCCGTTGAGTTGAATAGCAGGAATTTCCTACTATTCGAGGCTAAAGAACCTTCTTTGCCCCAAAGATGTGAAAATCTGAGTGATTCAGTGAGAAGTGTGACGAAATGACTACACTTCTAAGTAGAGGTGTCCCACAAAACGAGAGATATTTTGAAATATTAGAAGAAGAGAAGAGCTTTCTTCTTCCTTGCGAGAGACTCGACACAGGCGGCGCTGGTTTCACCAGAGCGCGGTGAAGATGACGAGAAAAGGCTGTCGAATGGTGGGAAAGGATCTCTAGGCTCCGGAAATGATGTTTCCGACGACTTGGGAGCGTTTTGGATAAGAGTTTCGCCTGTGTGGAGGGAAACAGATGACTTCAAGGGGGTTGTTAATGCTTCGGCAAGAGCTGAAAATGGTCAGAGATGAATGCTCGGAAACCAGAGATCCTATTGAGACCAGCCTTTTCGTTTGAAATGAGCTCGAGGGGAAGTTACGACACCGATGCCATCTTTGAGTGATGCTCAGGTGACTTGGGATGAAGAGAATGGAAGAACTTTCTTACCATTCAGGGAGAGAAACCTTTATCTCATGGGTTAAGGCTAAGGAACCTTCCTTGCCTTTAATGAAAAATCTAAGTGAATGAGATTGGTACGAAGTTTGACAAAATGACTAAACTTCCAAACAATGAGAAATCGCACGTGAGCGAGTTTGGAAAATGGCGAAGTTTGACGAAATGACTAAACTTCAAATGTGAAATCGCACAAAATGAGCGAATTTCTGAGAGTCGTAGTCTTTGACTATGTGCAATTTGCAATATGCCTTGTATGTACGAGACGAAGTAAGTGAAAGATAATGTGTTACCGTATCATGGTAATGTGGAAAGCTTAAGTGAAACCTGTGGAAGCTTTCGAGCCAAAGTGAACATGAATCGTTGTATCTTAGAAAGCTTCTCATCAGAATCCTCCCGTCTTGATATCAATAACCTGAGTTGATGAGTTCCTTAAGCTTGTCTTTGAGAATTCCTTAAGCCTGTCTTTGAGAATGAATGATGATATTATGTATGACACATGATGATCATGATCTCTGAAAATGTCTGATGTTTGGAGTTGTTGCCAAAACCTTCGAAAAATCAGAATGATCTTCAATTAAAACCAATGATGCATGGCTGGACCTTTACCTAGCTTACCTCATGAATCCTTTCCATCTAAGCTTACCTTACCTTTAAAAGAGATTTTTTTATTCCTTGATTTCTTTAGCCTCTAGAACAATTATATGAGTGAATGATCCTGTTTGCCCCGCAAATGTGATCAAGAAAGTGCAAATTCTCTACAAGAGTCTTTAAACCATGTCTGATGTCTAATCCACACTCATCAATGTTTAATGGTTGGTCCTTAAAGAAACTCTTGCCGATTTGCAGAGCTTGAAAAAAATATATGATGATCCTTGTGTAATCATTAAAATCTGTTATTCTTTCCCTTTTCCACTTGAAGATGTAAAATATGCGAGGATATCAAAAGGTTTTTTAGTTTGAAGAACTGGCTTATGTGGAGGTTGGGGAGAAGAAAGAATATCACTTGAATGGTTCTTTGAGGTAAATGACATCCTCTGATTTGAGCTGATGAAAAGAAGGGTCGTTCAGGCGAAAGGCCTTGTAACATCACCAATTAGCGACTTGAATTCTTTGAAAAAGCTGATAGTGCCATTCATGAAATCATCACCTTATCCAGTGAAAATGACTTCAAATGTTGCCTCTCAATTCTCATGATGTGTGGAATTGCTCATCAGAAAAGTAGTTGATACTGCTTGAGATGTAAGTTGTCCCCTCGAGGTCCTTGAGATGGTAATAATTACTTCAAATTGTGCCTTAATTCTAAACCGTCTTTGCAGGTTTTCAGTTTAGACTCCATGACTCAACTTTTCTCTTCTCTTTTTTTTGTTCGGATCGGAAATTGTTTGACTTGCGATTTTTAGTCATTTCATGCGAGCGTAAATAGTTGTTGCTACCTATGCCCGATTACTTCTGACTAAAATGCAGAGACAAACGGCTACTAGCACTATTCATAACTTTGGTCATTCTTAGCCAAAGACAGCAGAATAGGATTTACTTTGACTTTTTTTCTATTTTCTCCACCTTTTTCTGTGAGCCATGGGTATTAATGTCCTGACCTTTGATCTGACTAGAGAATTGATGAATTGAGTGAACTTGACTTGACCTCAATTTTGACAGTGTAGTAATGATTTGAAATGTACTTTCATTCTCCTGCCCCCCTTTTTTGATGTATGAGATTCTTTTTCTCCTGGAAAGAATCTTTGAGATATGTTGATCTTGTAATACTGGAAAATAACCCTTTGGATGTTCACTTGGCTGGTGGCTGAGGCAGCATTTTCTCTGAAATTATCTAACAGTCTAGAGGCCACATCGAAACCGCTCTCACAAGATTTAGCAATGTCCTCAAGATAACCACTATCCAGTCTTCCTTTTAACTCATTGGTGATACTATTTGTTGGGCTTGGTGAAAGATTGTGAAGAAGAGAATAACAGAACTGTGATGTGAAGTTTACAGAAGGATGTCATTGTGCGCATTCTACCCCTTCTCATTTCAAGTAAAAGGATAACAGTTGTCCATTGCAACAAAGACAATACTCTAGATTTTAGACTAAATCTAAGTAATTCAACTTTCAAGTTAAATTAAATTGTATTAGATTTTTGGTGATAATTATATGATTTTTTTTGGATTTTCGGATTATTTAATTATTATTTTAAGATAATTATATTTTTCATTTTTCAATCTTTTATTATCATTTTTATCTTCCCTTCTTATTTTATTAATATTAATTAAAGATTTTTCCCCTAAAATTACTAAACATTCAATTAGGTCATTTTACTTTCTTTTTTTCTCTTTTTTTTAAAAAAAATTAGTCAAGTTAGTCTTAAATTAGTTAATTAGATTAAGTTAGCTGTTAATTACAAATCCGGGTAAAAATCGAGTGTCAACAGAAATATAAGAATCTTTTGTACACAACCATGGACAAACTTTTTTGAAAACAATAGTACAAATAACTATGAGCAAATTTCTTTGAAGATTATGCGTTTGGTGTAAAATGGATAGGTACAATTAGTTTGTTTATGTTGGGGTTGAAACAATTTAAAAATGATTTGATTGGATTGGGTTGGGTTGGGTGTTTGAAGAATTCGACTGTAAGGGTTAGATTATAATCGGCTTAATAAAATGTGGGCGTAATTAATAATCTGTATATTCTAACGGTTAGCGGATATCCGTGAAACCGCGGTTAGCGGTTAACCGCGGTGCGGATACCCCCTATCCGTTATCCGTAACCGCCAACCTCACGGTTATTTAAAAAAATCGTAACCGCAAAACTGCGGATAAAAACAGCGATTAAAACCGTTAGAAACGGGTGGTTGTCCGCGGTTTGCGATTTTAATCCGCCACACGGCCATCCCTGTATATAGCGTTAACTCTTGTTTTAGATCTCATAAGGGAATAGAGTATGGGATTGAGATTAGAGTATAAAGTGAATCATGTCGTGAGGCCATGAAACTGTATATAAACAGGCAACGCATCTTCTTTATTTTGTCGCCCACACAACAGAATATATATGGATTCATATTCTTAGGGAATCTCTTCTCACTCACTACTACTACCAGGCCATGTATGTATGTAACTTCGTCCATAAGGCAACCGAGAACTACGTGCAAAACAAACGTGGCAAGAATCAAATGTCTTTCGTGTGTTTGCACCATACTTAATTCAAAGAAGAAACTTTCCATTCCATGTTTTCTAGATAATTCATTATCTAGGGAAAATAATATATGCTGCAAAAATTAAAAATAAGACTCAAGCTTGGATATCAGATTGATCGAAAAGTGGAATCATCCATCTATATATGCACTTAACATGTGTCATTTTTCTTATGATCCCAAATATAATACTCTATGTGTCATGTCTCATGATCCAATATATATATATATATATATATATATATATATATATATATATATATATATATATATATATATATATATATATATATATATCTATATATGTCCTCTCTCAAATGCATTCATTTCATCATGTAAACTGTAGTTTGGTTTGACTAGTAGATTAAGAATGTTGATAGATTGTAGGTGCTTTTCCGACTTTGCCCTTTAGTGGAATGAATTGAGTTTATTGGTTATGAAGTCCAAAACTTTGGGGTATTTAAGTAATTTCGAAGTAGAAAGGTTTCCTTATAAGATAATAAGATAGTTTTTTCTTTCTTTGGTGATCAAACTAAAATATAAAGTAGATAAATTTTCAAGTATGAGAAGAGTAAATAACATAGTGTTAAATTTGTGATCAAAGTATAGAATATATGCTATGTATAATCTTCAAGCATCAACGATCCAAGGATGGATAGTAGAGTGCAAGGATTAATTCTTTGCCACAAACTTAAGCCAGCCAGCCAGAACAAACAAACGCCACTAAATATATAAATGTTGTGTTGATGAAATCTTCACAAGTCATTTTCCTTTCACCTAACCCTGTTTTAATTACCATCCAGATGCTAACATCTTAAGCAATCCTATATTTTTGAACTAAACATAAATAATCAACTTGGAGATTTTGTCCCCTTTTAATTTGATGGCGGTCTTGTTCATGTCTTTCAATCTCTCACCTCCCTGTTAATTAATAAGACAATAATATAACAACACTGAACTAATATTATAATAAGAAGCCTAGCTAGCGCCGTATATGTCAATTGGAATATACTAATTTCTAAGTCATACAATTAATCATGAGGAGTATTAGTTAAGAGCAAATTGATATCAACCTGCATTAATGATGATGAGACACATATGTGTTTTTTTTACATATGTTGTAAATAGACACTCATTGTATATTATATACATTAATATATGGGGTCCAAGAATTTATTCTACTTTTATTTTCTAGCTTCCACGTGTATATCAGTTGGCTGCCCTCCATTCGTTGGCTTGTAATCAGTTGGATTCTGATCCAGACATTTTTTTTCTTTTGGCCAATACTTTTTACAATCCTGTTAATCATCATCCGGGTGATTTTTCACCCACTTGTTCAAATGACTCATCTATAAGGTAATTTGGAAGCCCAAGCCCAACTAATTAAATAATTACATATCTATCCTCTATTTTTCAAGTACTCTAGATGGGTGAAAAATCACCCGGGTGATAAATAACATTGATGTACTTTTTAACCCATCATTTAACGTATAGTATCCTTTTTTTTATATCAATTTTTATAATCTCTTTTCATTAACTAGCTTAAGAGAAACAGAAATCAATAAGTAAAATTATTCCTTTAATCTAGAATAAGAGAGTATTTACCTATGCAAAACTGTGTAAATAAATAAATACATAGGTCGTCAGCGAATGAAGAGTAAGTTTTTATAACAAGATGATGAGAGGTATACAGTGTATACTTACTTAATCTTCAGCCTTAATAATCTCACATGACGCTTTGTATTTTTAGTTGGTATATAGTCAAGTTATAAACTCCATATACACATATAAACAAATACTCCGCCAGTTAGTTCTAGTAAAATTGATTGTATTCTTTTTTTTTTGAAAAAGAAAAAAGAAAAGTCCAAGTGTTTGGATAAAAAGAAAATACAGTTTTTTTTTTGGTATCGAATTACTTTGTATATAAATACATTAATGGAAACACCCTTCATCTGCCGTTAACAAACTGAGAACTCATCTTTATGTTATTTATTTTCTTTTCTACTTTCATAATACGCTAAGCTTGTAATTATTTTGTTGCAAGAGATTAATTTCTCCAGAAAAGAAAAACTAAATAAGAAGATCCAAAGTGACTAACTGGAGATTGTGCAAGAACTGAAACGAAGCAAAGATGACTAATCAAATCATCATTTTATGAAAACTATTCTAATATTTGGAATATACACTAGCTAGAAAATAAAAGGATTCTGAAGAAAAATGGAAAATTGCACTCTGCCTGTAATTCAGGCAAAGGAGCCTGGTGGCCATTTCTCTCTCTCTCTCTTTTTTTGTTTGTTGAATGTGAAGCTAGCCAGCTTTCTGTCTGTGTGATCAGACCATGATCAATTGCTGCTCATGACGAGCTTCGATTCTCAGCTCTTCCTTCATCTTTCTGATAAATTCATCAAATTTCTTGTTTAGTTCTTCCGTACTCAGCAAGGCAGCACTTGCTTCTTCTTTTTCTTCTCCTTCTTCTACTTGTTCTTCTTCTTCTTCTTCTCCAAAATCTTCTTCTTCTTCAGTCAAAGTCTCATGGTGAGTTACTTCTGCTGCTGCTTCTTCTTGTTCTTCTTCTCTGTCTTTTTCCTCTTGTTGGACATCATTTTGTTGTTGTACCTCTTCTTCTTCTTCTTCTTCTTCTTCTTCTTCTTCTTCTTCTTCTTCTTCTTCTTCAAGTACCCTTTGCTCTTCTGGCTCCACATCTTTATCTGAAACTTCATATTCTTTCTCCACTTCTAGCTCACCATTCCTTTCCACCATTCTTTCATCCACCAATGAGATCCGTGACCGCATTTGTTGAACATCTTGGTCATACCTCTTCAAGTAATCATCATTGCTCAAATTCTGCTTTGATGGGGGAGATGTTGTTGCTGTTGTTGTTAACCTGGAGTAATTTGCAAGCAAGACAAGGAGGCCATTGCAGAAAAGGAACATGAAGTTCTTGTCTATGGTGTGGGTGATGAGCTTCACAGGTAGAGTAGAGAAATTTGAATGGAAAGTTGACTGAGAAAAGAAGATGGAGAAAACAGAAACTGAGAGCAGAAACTTGGTGGTCTTCTGATGAGATCTGATGAAATGTTTCAATTTTTTGAGGTTTGGGGATTGATGATTTTCATCCATTTTCTCAAAGTCTGGTCTGAATCTCTTTATTTTTGTTTTTCTCCTTCTCAGAGAACTAATATTGTTTGGTTTGGGGAGGAGGAGGAGTGTGATGAGTTTGGGGTGTGATTGAAGAGATTACAGGGGAGGCTCTTATATAGGAGGAGAGTGTTGTACACGTGTGAAGGATTCCAAAACAGGTTAGAGATCAGTTCATGACATTGCAATAATCATTTAAAGGATGGGCCACACACCTTTCATAATTGCTCTTCTATTCTACTACTCACTTTTTTTAAAAAAAAAATTGGTCACATATACAATGCTCCTTTTGAAAATAAGAAAAGGTTCATTAATCCATATACTGTTTTATAAAGAGTTGTTTGTTTCTAAAGTGGAAGGATGGGAGTACTTTGTTTATAAAGTTCTGTGTATTTTTTTTTAAGGGAATGATTTCATTCGATTTTAAGTGGTTAAAGTCGATAACAACCAGGGGTGGGATTAATCACCAATTATGTCTAGCAAGAGGCTCTAACCCATGACGAACAATACAATGTGCAACACCATTAGTAGTGCGTTTAATGTACGATACAGTCGTTGCACCAAAAAAGTATCTTGACGGGTACCTCCGACTTAATATTTCCGTCACAAGAAGCTGAGAATCAGACTCAAAAAGGACCTCCCTGATGCCTTGTCTATGCGTCTCCACAATTCTCCACAACAGCGCAAGTGCCTCCATGTAAAGCACCTCCTTCCCCGTGTAATAGAAACCATAGGAAAAAGCAAAACGTACCTCTTCGTCCGCGTCCCTGGAAACAACACCAATAGCTGCCCGACTCCTTCGGACGTCTAAAGAAGCATCAACATTAATCTTAATACGCCCGCGAGGAGGTTGTAACCATCTTGTAGGCCGCGGGTGGCGCGACGGTATCGGCTGAACAGTGCCATTGTCCAAGCTGCAATCCAAGCCATACTTCTTGCCGCTATCGCACTAGGCTTGGAACACTTGTGTTCATGACGAACCATATTCCTATTCGTCCAAAACATCCAAGCAGTTACTGATAGTAGTAACATAGAGGAGGGATCAGAAGTCCCCTTCTTGTAGAACCAATCCTGCCAGTGTTGTGAGCCCGATGGTATAGGTAAATCAAGTGAAGACCACACCCTCTAAGCAAGCAGGCATTCCCACAACAAATGCACCACTGACTCATTCAGCTGTAAACAAGTTTCACATGTCAAACTCACCTCCACACCTCTATGCGCAAGACCATCCTTGGTAGCTAGAATATCAGCACAAGCTCGTCAAAGGAAATCGTATCCGCCTCGCCGAGTGCGGGTACCCTAAATGCGGGTATTCGATTTTCACGATTTTTCATGCGGTTCGGATCGCGGGTATCCGCGGGTATTCCTATGTATAATTATTCTATAAAATTTTCAATTTACTTGGAGATATTCTAAAATTTTGCATCATAAATGTACATATCTAGAGCATCAAAATAAAGAAAAATAATTTGCATAAATAGAATAATAATATAATATTGCAAATCATCTATTATTGTTGTATGAAATGGGTTTTCACACATAATATAAAAGAAATTTAAAGGAAAATTGAGATGAAGTAAGCAATTTTAGATAATTTATTTGTAAATAGACATATGCGGATCGGTTCGGGTATCCGCGGGTTTCTAAAATTAGAACCCGCGGGTTATCGATTTCTTCGGTTCACGGGTTATTTCGATTTGATCACATGCGATTGTTTGATTCATGGCATTTTACGGGTGAAAAATAGCATCAATGTCATCACTCTTCCATGTCCTCGGTTCGGTTTCTCGGTTTTGCGGGTTTTTGAACACCCCTATACCCACCACACACGTGATACAAGCGAGGTGGGTGAACTTACACTTACAAAGCATGTCTCTAAAACCATACCCACCAAGTCCCAGGTCCCGCACCAAAGATAGCTTATTCTCATTCACATTGGGTGACCATAAAAACTTAGTTGATAAAGATCGGAGAGCATCCACCACATCAGTCGGAAGGAGTAAGCAGCTCATCAAGTGAGTAGACATAGCTTGAATAACTACTTTAATCATTAAACCCCTACCTGCTTAAGAGAGTGTTGCAGCTTTCCAATTTGTCAATTTCTCTTTTACTCGCTCGATCAAGAAATCATATTGGATCACTTTCCTATGACCAAACAACCATGGAAAGCCCAAAAATTTATCCGATGTAATACATTTTAAAGTGCTCAAAATACGGGAAAGATAGGCCCTCCTCTGTTGAGAAATACTCGGATTAAAGAAGATTGCTGATAAGTATGAAGAACCTGCAAGAGAGATTGCACCGCATTTGGTGCATCCTGCAAGAATAAATTGTATCATCTGCAAATAGTAAATGAGAAATCCGAGGACTGTACTGTGAGATGCGCACTCCTTGCAAAGCCCCCCGAATTTCAGCTTGGCGAAGCATATTTGATAACCCTTTAGTGCAAAAGAGAAAGAGGAACGGCGAGAGGGGATCCCCCTGCCGAAGGTCGCGGGTTGGCCGAAAAGGGGTCGGCGGAGAACCATTGATCAAAGATGCAAAACTCGCCGATTCCACACAAGACATCACCAGATGTATCCATGGTGGCGGAAAACCCAAGTGAGATAGAACTGCCTGAAGGAAATTCCACTCCACTCTATTTTATGCTTTAGTCATGTCAAGCTTGATTGTTAATGCTCCTTCCTTTCTACCTCGCAAGGAATTTATATAATGACAAGTTTCTAACGCAATTAGCGCATTCTCTGTTAGAAGACGTCCCGGGACAAAAGCGCCCTGCTGCTCCGAAATTACCTCACCCATAATAGGCTTTAAGCGATTTACAATCACTTTTGAGATAATTTTATAAATGAAATTACACAAGCTTATCGGCCTAAATTCCGCCAGTATAACCGGATTTTTACACTTGGGAATTAAAGCCAAATAAGTGTGATTTATATCTGCAAGCACAACTCCAGAATGTAGAATATTAAGCACATACCATGTAACAGATGGTCCCGAAGTACTCTAGTACTTCTGATAGAAAAGAGGTGGAAAACCATCTGGGCCTGGTGACTTTGTCATATGCATTTGGAACAAAGCCACCTTTACCTCTTCAGCAGCAGAATACGGGGCTAATAGTTTCTGACACATATCTAGCGAGACCCTACGCTGAATTCCTTGAAGCACCAAATCTATCTACGAGAGACCCCTGGTCGAAAACAAGTGTGAATAAAACCGGACCGCCTCCGCCTTCAAATCTTGCGGCTCCGTCACCACCTCCCGCTGAGGAGTGGTGAGTTTTCTGATCCGGTTCCATTTCCTTCTTCCATTAGTTGATTGGTGGAAAAAAGCAGTATTTCGATCACCCGATTGTAGCCATAGTTCTCTTGATCTCTGACTCCAATACTCCTCTCCACAAAAATGTAAAATATGCAATTCTTCCTCCAATTTCTCGCGTTCAGCTAGCTCCTCCTCATCCATTGAACCAACCAAAGCTTCAATCCTCTCTTCTAAGCCTTTTATACGAACAAGATTCTTTTAAAATTCCGATCAGTTCCATGCTTCCAAACGCTGTCGACATCTCTTTTAAGATTCAAGAAAAGTTCTAAAATCGCCAGACCATGGAGCTTTAATCAACTGTTCACATTTACCTTTCGAAGTCCACATCTTCTCAAATCTCCAAATACGAGCAGTCCATTGCTCTTTACCGAAAACGAGAATTTCCACTCCAAAATGATAAACCATGAAAAAATAAAAATTACGTACCCAACAAGTCGGAAACAAATACTGCCAATTCCCATTCGCCCCTACACGGTCAAGTCTCTCTTGTACAAAATGTCCTCCTGTCACCCTTTTTGACCACGTAAATTTGGGACCTGAGTATCCCAAATCTTCAAGTCCGGCTTCAGATAACGCATTCCTGAAAGCCAATATCTGCGAAGCTCTTCGTGGAAAACCACTAGTTTCTCATGATGCCAAAGAATTTCATTAAAGTCTCCAGTTACAAGCCATGGTAAATCATTGGTAGTAGCAAGATGGCGTAATAGCTGCCAGGATTCACGTCGACGAGCGGTTTCTGGATGACCATAGAAACCCGTAAATCTCCATTTTGCTCCCAAAGCTTTAATCCTAACATCCACATAATTCTCTCCTTTCGATAACAAGTCAACCTCCTGTGACGGTGCCAAAGCACAACAATCCCACCTCTCCTTCCCTCTTGAGCCGAAACAGCAACCATCCCGGTAAAGCCCAGGCGGCGTCTGACATATGCCATCTCTTCCTCTCTTCGCCTTGTCTCCATGTGAAAAAGATGTCCAAGCTTCGAATTGGTGACAATCCTTTTCAGAGCTGTGAACTTCGTTGTTTCTCCCAAGCCTTGATAATTAAGACTGATACACACCATAGTAACCTCCAATTCAAGCAGCCGAGATTAGCCCCTTCCGTCGAAGCGAACTCCGGCGGCTTGGAAGTGAACCGCAGCGTTGCCCTCCTTCAAAAGCCCTAGCCGCGCAGGGAAGTATTTCTGTGTACTTTTTTTTATATTGAGGAAATCCAATAAGTGATTGTATATAAAATTAAATAATTCATTGTGGTTTTTTAAATAGGTTTTTTAATTAGAACATACTCATTCTTTAAGGCAGTATTTTGTGTGTAATTATATATCCGAAAAATCCGATAATAATTAAATAATCCAAAAATCTAAAATAAAATCCGATAATAGTTAAATATTTATAATTATAATTAAACAGTACATTTTTTTGTAATTATAATTAAACATCAAATGCTAAAAACTAATTAAACAGTACATTTTTTTTTTTTATATATACATGAAGGTAGTATTTATAATTATATGATAATTATATAATTATATGATTTTATTCTCGATTTTATTTTGGATTTTTTCGATTATTTAATTATTATCGGATTTTTCGGATATATAATTATATGATAATTATATGATTTTATTTTGGATTTTTCGGATTATTTAATTATTATCGGATTTTTCGGATATATAATTATATGATAATTATATGATTCCTATTTATATGATTTAATTCCTATTTTTTCGGATTTTTTGGATTTTATTTTGGATTTTTCGGATTTTATTCCTATTTTTTGGATTTTATTCCTATTTTTTCGGATTTTTCGGATTTTATATCCACCTCAGCTGACAACCTGCATACACACTGCGGCAAATTCGACATTTCACAGCTTTCCGTCAAAAAAACGGAAAGGGTGATGAAGCGACTCATTAGCACAATTCAAAAATGTGATTCGATTCGACTCAAATACTTAAAACTGACTAACATGCGCCACTAGAAATAAACTTAAAATGGGACTGTACTATGTGTGTATATATATATAGAAAATCAAATCATGTATTGGATTGGGGAGAAGAAGAAGAAGTTGATGGTTACGTGCGTTACGGGTGTCCAAGCAGAAAATGGAAGTCTGGGAACAAATCATGTGACGGTGAATCAACTTTGAAATTAACATTCTTCATATCATAACATTCTTCACTTTGTTTGTGGTGAAGTTTCTTCTAGATCTCTAGCTTATGTGTATGTAAATTCTGTCCAGCTCGCATAAAGCAAAATGAATTGGATACGTAAGATATACTCTCCACCGTCCTTAAAAAAATTGATGTTTTTTTTTATATTGTGAAATATTTAAATTATTACTAGAAATAAATCACTAAACAAATTCAGAAAAAATATATATTTAGAAACTACACACATTAATCTATAATTTGCATCTGAAATATTTGATTTTATATGTCAACATTTTGAAACAATAAAGTCATAAATAAATTAAATGATAAAAAAGAAACACACCGTTTTTTTGGTACTAAGATAATATTAAGAAATATCAAAGATTTAAGATAATAAAGTAAAATTGACTTAATATTCAATGAAAAATTAGTACGTTTCTTTTTTAATGTTGTGTTAGATTCAAATTATTATTATAAATAACTCATAGAAAAATTCAGAAAAACTATATATATTTAAAAAGCTAATCTATAATTTGCATCTAAATTATTTGACTTTATATATCAAAATGTTGAAGAAATAAAACCATAAATTAAATTTTAGAAAAACACACCATTTTTTTTAGGAAAACAAAATAAGATAAACAATATTTTTTGGATGAAAAAAATTGAGAATAATGAGATAAAAGTGATATAAAAAATCTTTATAATTAAGAAATATGCCCAATTTTCCCTTTTTAGGTTTGGTTCACCTTACAATTTTCACTTTCTCCTTATGGCTAGCTTCCTTGTTGGTAACGTTTTTCATCATTTAAGATTAATGAATATTATATATATGATGTCAATGAGAATTCATATATTCTCTCCGTCCCCAATTAATTCCACACTTTATGTGGACGCGAAGATTAAGGTGAATGTAAGATTTTATGTAGTTTGATATAATCACTTTTGAGTAGATGTTACACGAAAAACGAGATAGAACAGGTTAAAATAAAATAGAGTGTATAATTTTTTAGGGACAACTTAAAAAGAAATGTGAAAAATTAATTGGGGCGAAGATGGGAGTATAAGCCCAAAACCAAGTATACGCGGTCATTAATCTGATGACCAATTGCTCAACCAAAGACCACGTACTGGTATATAATCCTGCAAGATTAATATTGGCATACAGCTGGTGTGTTATCTTTGTACTGAAGTTATGCTACGAAACATATCCATTAACAGGATCTTTAGCGTAACCGCCTTGCTGCGCAGATAAATAGAGTGATTGGAAAAAATCAAATCATGTTACAAATAATTATTCTGATGTCTACATTATCACTCTCTTCTCTTCACATTCTCAAATGGTTCATCTCCATTATTAATGTAACTTATAGTTTTTCCAATATCTTCACTAATTCTGAGGTATTGAATCCCTATAAATAGTAGATTAAGAGATGGATGAAAGACACACTTTACATTCTCCCTATCTATCTCTTGTTTACTTTATTCTCTAATTTTATTTTTACAACATGTTATCAGCACGATTGCCTCTTGGTTATCATATTCAACATTGATTGCTTGCTTCGTGTCACAATTTCTACAAGAATATCACCACCTAAGTTTTATCAATTCATCTTCCACTGTGATGATGGTTAGTTTTGATTTAATAATTATATTTGGTAACATTATCAATATAACTTATTGAGCTTGAACCTATTTTCGGTATAGACACAAATGCACAAGCTTTCATTTATGCATGATCTTGATTATTCTTTGCATGATGATGTTGCAAGTTTTATGGATGTTTTTTTAATTAATTAATTACTCTTGGTATCTTGTGTGTATGGTAATTAGCTAGATCCTAAACTAAACTTGGTACATTATACATTCTCAAAACTGAGCCTATTTCTATTATATGTGTTCATCTCTACGTTACCAATTGTTTAGTAGTATTTATTGTCATATCATCACAATTGCTAAATACATCATGCAATTATAGGGATCATGTTAATTTGGTCACTAGCTATATTATCATTATTGCTTGATTTTGTTCTAAAACGTCCGAAAATGACAATTTATATTCCAAGAATTCATATGGGTTGTCTGTCATTTAACTTTATAGATTCTTGTGTCCCTCTTCTAAGTTGTTTTAAATAATGGAAAATTTGTTAAAATTCTTTTATACATGCAAATATGAAAATCTATATATTTGTTTCAGTTACACTTATTTGCACTTTACTTGTTTGCTTATTATCAAGTTGCAACCTGGTATTTGCGCTATTACTTGCTCAGCTAATAAGATTGCGAGCACATTTTCCAGACTATCCGATCAAAACCATTCGCCTGGATAATGCTGGTGAATTTACTTCCTCAACTTTTATTGATTATTGTACATCTATTGGGATAAGTGTTGAATATCTTGTAGCTCATGTTCATACACAAAATGGTCTAGCAGGATCACTTATCAAACGTCTTCAACTAATTGCTAGACCATTACTTATGAAATCAAAACTTTCAGTTTCAACTTGGGGACATGCAATTTTGCATGCAACAGCACTAATTCGCATCAGGCCAACAAGTTATCATATATCATCTCCCTTACAATTGGTTTTTGATCAGGAACCAAATATTTCCCATCTAAGAATTTTTGGATGTGCGGTATATGTTCTAATTGCTCAACTACACCACACAAAGATGGGACCTCAAAGAAGGTTGGGAATATATATTGAGTATGAATCCCCATCTATAATTAAATATCTTGAGCCATCAACGGGGGATATGTTTACGGCTCGATTTGTTGATTGTCATTTTGACGAATCGGTGTTCCCAACATTAGGAGGAGAAAATAAGCAATTGAAAAATAAGATGAGTTGGAATGAATCATCATTATCTCATTTTGATCCTCGCACAAAAGAATGTGAACTCGAAGTTCAAAAGATAATTCATTTGCAAAGATTAGCAAATAATTGCCACACACATTTACTGACCTTAAAAGAGTGACTATGTCACATGTACCAGCTGCTAATGCTCCAACTAAAATTGATGTCCCGGAAGGACAACCATTAGTTGCTAATGAGTCTAAGACACGCTTGAAGTGTGGTAGATCAATCGGTTCCAAAGATAAAAATCATCAAAAAAGAAAAGGAGCAAAGGATTAGAATGGCCAAATTGAGGAAACAATGACCCAAGGAGAGAACTTAGACGTGACTAATATCATAGTTTCAGAAGAAACTCAGAAAAATGAAGAGATCTCTACGGATTATGTCATGTCTGGAAAAATATGGAACTGAGATAAAATCGACGTTAATGATAATTTTGCATTCAATGTAGTGCTAGATATCATACATGATATTGAGGATCATGAACCAAAGTCTATTGAAGAATGCAGACGTAGAAATGATTGGCAAAAATGGAAAGACGCAATTGAGGCTGAATTAAAATCTCTTACAAAACGATAAGTTTTTGGACCTGTAGTTCATACACCTGATGGTGTAAAAGCAGTGGGATGTAAATGGGTCTTTGTGCGAAAACGAAATGAGAAAGGGGAAGTTGTGAGGTATAAGGCACGGTTAGTTGCACAAGGATTTTCACAAATACCTGGAATTGATTATGAGGAAACGTATTCCCCAGTGATGGATGCAACTACTTTTCGTTATCTTATTAGTCTGGCAATAAGAGAAGGACTTGATTTGCGTCTTATAGATGTGCTTACAGCCTATTTGTTTGGGTCACTGGACAATGATATTTACATGGAGCTCCTTAAAGGATTTACACTGCCTGAAGCATGTAACCCAAGTTCTCGAAAATATTATTCAATCAAATTGAATAAATCCTTGTATGGATTAAAGCAAACAAGGTGTATGTGGTATAATCTCCTAAGTGAATATTTGTTAAAGGGTAAACTACACGGTTTGTCCCTTAACTTTGATTGTCCTATTCTGGCCTCGTTTTAAGAATTTGCCCTGTTAAAGTCCCTTATCTTCATATTTTTGCCCTATTAAGGTCCTTTACCGTTAATTCAGTGTTAAAGTTAACAGATCTACTGGAAAAATGATTTTTTAGACACATGTACTTTTTCTTTTATACTATTTGCACCCTAAACATAGATATCACTACGTACTTGGAGGCAATGCAAGAATTGCTGGGTATTAAGGACTGAGCTTTACCTCAGGTTACCCGGTCGAGGCGTGTTCGGTAACGTGTCGGGCGCCACGGTCGAACTTGTCGAGAGAGTAGCGCCCGGTAATGCCGCCCTATTTCAAAATATTAAAATAAATTTCAGAATACTAAAATATTTTTTCAAATATTTAAAAATTTCGATAATTTACAAATATTAACAAATTAAGATAATTTACAAATATTAACAAAAAATGATATTAAAAAATATTAACAAATTAATTACGATATTAACAAAAATAAATATTAACTGAATAAATTAATTAGGTGCACATAAAATTATCTTTTATTTTTTTTGATTAAGTATGTTCATATTTCTTTTAGAAATTCCCATTAAAATTAATGATCATTTTTTTGATTAAGTATGTTCATGTTTTCTTTTTCGGATTTGATAGAAAAATTCATTAGTTTCTAACCATGGAAAGATAAAGAAAATATAATTTTAAATAAAACTTACTCTCATTATTATTTACTAGTTTATCTAAAATAATGATAATAATAATATAGAATCCCATTATAGTAATAAAAATAATATAGAACAATCCATAATGACTATGGCATCTTTTATAAGTACAATACTTGGGAATCATGCAATATAGACAATTGGTGCAGTGGAGAGATACTTGTTACCCATTTTCTCACCCCCAGAGAGCTGGGGTTTGAACTAGGGTCAGAACGAGCCGAGCCGAGCTCGAACTGTGTTCTGCTCGAACTCGGCTCGAAAGTTTTTGTTCGAACTCGAGTTCGGCTCGATAGCTCGACGAGCCTTCACAATACGAGCTCGAACTCGACTCGAACGATTGCTCGAGTTCGGCTCGATTGCTCGATTTCGGCTCGAAATCCTGTAAATGAACATTCAACGTATAATCGAGCTCGGCTCGATAAAGCTCGATAATCGTCGAATATTGTTAACTCACCAAACATGAGAATAGCCTTCTTTTGTCCTTTGAGGATGGTGGTTGCTTCATATCTCAACATCAAGCAAAATTCTACAGAAATTTACTTATGAAAATAAAACGCCAATACCAATACTCAACCTGTGATATTCAATATCTAACAGGCAAATGAGAGGAATGCAGAAAGGGAGCATGTCAAACTAAACCTCTCAACTCCTGCACTGCACATGCACAGTTATCCATACATAAGAAGAAAAACATGCAACTACATTACATCAGTTATCCATACCTTGCGATTCAAGCTGCTCCTTGTGCAGTTGTGCACCAAATCAACGCAACTACATTACATCAGTTCTGACTAAACTACTTTCAAAAACTACATGCAAAAACTACTTTCAAAAGTCCACATATTCTACAAACTTCAACTTGAGCAAAGTCCGCATGAAATATAATCTAATTATCATCCGCAAAGTCTTCTTCTTTGTCCGGGTGCTTGCTAGCCAAAAGTCCATTCGAAAACCTGTTAATTCAAAAGAATACCTTAATGTTTTTGTTGGATATTTTAAGAAACAAACAAAAGTTTAATTAACTAACCTAACAACCGTGGAAGTTACAACATCATCAAGGGATAGGTAAAGTAACAATCACTGGAACTTTCTTCTCCTACAACATTCCAAATACAGTAACAGCTTTGTGCAAATTAATTAAAAATAAACTGCAGTATCTTGAAGTTTAATTAAAAATAGTTAACTTACCCGTTTCTTTGTCTTAACGCCATGAAGGTTTCTTACCCAATTACCACCACAAAGTAGGGCTTCCACAGTATCCACAGACAGTGATGCTCGATATGAGTCGATCACTCGACCCCCAAAGATCAATGTAGCTTCAGATGCTACTGAAGTAATCGGAATTGCCAGAATATCAAATGCCATCTTTGACAAGAAGTGGTACTTGGATTGGTTTCCCTTCCACCAATCCAAGATGTCAAATAAATTGTTTGTCTCTTTCGGGCATAAATGACACTTCTCTTCAAAATAAAGATCAAGGTCGGATTTCTGTGGCTCATATGTTTCAACTTCCTTGAGATAATTCTGAACTTCCATAAATGCAGAACTTTCAGAAACATAGGATGTAGCCTTTGAGCTTGAGGACTTTGCAGAAGAACCACTGCTTTGTTGACTTGGTTCATTGTCAAATTGTTGATGAATATCCATATACTCATTGTACAATTCAAACATAGCTTGTTTCACCTCCTCAATGTGAGCACGTGCATCACGTTCATTGTATATCATTGAAAAACAGAATTTAACTCCCCCCATCTTCAACCTTGGATCTAGAATCGCAAAGAATCGCAATCAACAAGTTGCATTCTCCCCAATACTTATCAAACTTCTCTTTCATGCGCTTCACCATATCTCGAATGAAGTCATATTCATCATCAACCCCGCCATCCGTAATTTGTTTCACCTTATAAAGCTCACATAGAAATAGATTTGACGTTGGATAGTCACTTCCGGATATAAGGATAGTCAACTGCTTTCTCATTTTTGTAGACCTTCATGCAATCGACCTTGATGTAGCTCTACTTATCTTCTCCCACCGACAAATTCCAGTCCTCATCATGAAATTAAACCCTTCCTCTTCTACAACAGCAAAGCTATGCTCATGCATCAATATCCAGTGAGCAATGCCTTCTCTCATCCGTAAAGGATCATATTTCCCATTCACTATAGCTGGTGCAAGGTTGGGGTTGTGTTCTCACACCTGAACCATCGGGTTGGTAATTTAGCAACCCTTGTTGTCTCTTCAACATCTTCCTTCTTGGACAATGGTGTTCCAAATGCCTTTTCATACTAGAAGTGGTTGCACTAGCGTTCATTGTTAACAACTTCCCACAGTGATTGCACTTCCCCTTTCTCACTCCTTTCTTCTCAATAACTTCAAATTCAGCCCAAGCAATGGACCTCTTGTGTCTTTCAACTTTTTTTGGTGCTTCACTAGCCTCTGCTTCTTTGTCTTTACTTTTATTGTCCCCCACTCCATCCCCTGTAGTTGTGTCGATAAGAGCAATCTGATTCGGATCTTTTACAGAATTAGAATCCTTCTCTGTACAAGGATTAGTTTCTGACATTGTACTGCACATACAAGAAAATAAGAGCAAGAATGACATGGTAGCATCAAGTTTGTTTCAGCAGGCATAAAGATCCGAATCAGATATACCACATGTAAAAGAAAAATCGACAGCCATCAGCATACATGTAAAAGAAACAAGAACAATCAGCAATCAACATACATACATGTAATTATTAATTCATCCATGAAACAATCAGCCATCAGCATACATACATGTAATTATTAATTCATCCATGAAACAATCAGCCATCAGCATACATACATGTAATTTTTAATTCATCCATGAAACAATCAGCCATCAGCATACATACATGTAATTTTTTTAAGCATACATACATGTCAACAGATCCGAATCAACGCATCTACATAGGCAAATTGAATCAACGCATACATACATGTAATTTTTTTAAGCATACATACATGTCAACAGATCCGAATCAACGCATCTACATAGGCAAATTGAAACAAGAACAAATTGAAATTATTAATTCATCCATGAAAAAATTATTAATTCATCTACATACATGCAAAAGAAAAATCGACAGCCATCAGCATACATGTAAAAGAAAAAACTTGCGACAGCCCAAAGTTAATGTACATAGGCCACCAACATACATGTAAAAGAAAAAAATTATTCTGCATTGCTTAAATAAATCTATTTTATTCTGCATTGCTTAAATAAATCGACATCAGTTTTCCTTTGACAGAGCATGGTTCATGACAGAGCATGGTTCTTCTACTTATGCCTAACAAGGCCTAAGACAAAAGAGGTGACAAATACCAATAGAGGCTTGAACTTGATGATGTGAGGCGTTGATATGAAGAAGAAGACTGCTGCTGTGTGTTTGCGTGCTTGACATGATGCAGTGTCTTTGGCGACTAGGAGACTCCAGCTTGGAGAGGAGGGCAACTTGCGAGAGAGAAGGCTGAGAAGGATCCAACGATTTCGAGAGTGAGGCTGAGAAGGATCCTACTTGCGACTTGCGAGTGTGAGGCTGAGAACTTGCGAGAGAGAAGGCTACCGAGCTTGAGTGAGAACTGGACCTAGGGTTCGAGATTCAGCTACCGAGCTATCAACCTGACTTCGTCGGCAAAGGGGCACCAATCCATAGAAGGGTATGCTCCAAGGTCTCCATAGTCGTGAGAGAAGACGAGACGAGAAGAAATCAACGAACCTAGGGTTCAAAATCGAATTGCGAATCGCTAAATGGGGAGTCTGAAATTGGGAATTCAATTTCAAAATGGGAAATTGGGATCAGAATTTACTCCTTAATCATTGAACTTTGTAAGTTTACTCAATAAAGTCCTTCGAATTACATTTGTTACATCTGGGGGACTGAACTCTCATACTTTATAAGTTTTGCTCGATAAGCTCGATAAGCTATCGAACCGAACTCAGTATCGTTCGAACTCGGCTCGATAAAATTATCGAGCGCTGAACTCTGCTCGAGTTAGAACGCGACGCTCGATAACACAATGTTGAATAACACACGAGCCGAGTTCGAGTTCGAGTAAGTTCAGGGCTCGGCTCGTTTACACCCCTAGTTCGAACCACACCGATGTGGGATGCGGAGGAAATTGCGCATTATTGGAATTTGGGATAGTAACACCCTGGCAGGGGGGTGTGGCGCTACCAAGGCTTTGTCTCAGTAGCGCCCGGTACGCGCTTTTGCTGAAGTAACGTGTCAAGCGCCTGCAACGCCCTTTGGCGTTACCATTCGTAACGCCTTGGTAACGAAAGTGGCGTTACCAGCCCTTCTGCAAATACGTAGTGTATATGAGTTTCTAATAACCACCACCACTTCTGGCCACCACTTCCGGCGTTGTCGACAACCACCGGCACTTTACCCTTTATCAAATAGTCAATTTCGTCCACCATCTACCTCACCTCATACTATCCCCAAGTCTTGTAACCTTACTGCCATCGCTTTTCTTCTATATTGTGAACAAATCTCATAGTATTTGGGAGCAACTGCTTGAAAAAGAACACCTCAACAACTTCCTGAACAAATCTCCGATCTCCACGTTGATCTGCTGTTGAAGATCGTGCACCACCTTAACAACGCCTTTGGCACAAAATTGAATCACCTTAATCGGTCGCTTCAGAACAACTCTACTTCGAATCGAGAAGATTAAAGACCAAAAGTGAATAAGAATTTGACACAACTCCTCTGCTTCATAACTCCTTCATCTTAGTTCTGGGTTTCTCTGAAAAACCAACCACCATCTTTCTCGCACCTCAAACCCAGTCCGTCCACCCTAATCGGCCACTACAACAGCGCCAGGCCGTCCACCGTACCTAGTCGCACCATACGCGACCCAATCCACCGTCTTCTGCTGACATTTGCTCAACAACCCAGATCTGCGACCCGCTGACCCGTGAACCTAGTTGTACAACCTTCATCTCGTCCTTGTGCTTTCTAATTGAAATACGATAGAAACTTTATGCTCTTCATGCTTGTCCGTAGAAATCTATACAAGAGGTAAAAGAGAATTTGGTATATGGTGAATTAGGCAAAAGGGAAGAGAAGGAGAGTCGCTAGAAGAGATTCATAGAGTTCTAAAAATGGAGAGAGAGAGAGAGAGAGAGAGAGAGAGAGAGAGAGAGAGTAAATGATAGAAAAAAAGACTTTAGGGGATCTTATGTACATTTATTAAAAGATCAATGACCATACTTCTATCAAATGTGTAATTAAACTTTAATTGTAAGGGTATTTTTGTAAAAACACCAAAGAAAACGGAACAACTAACGGTTAAACTTACGGAAGAACTACGAATGCACCAAAAACCAAAGATAAGGGACTCCAGCAAGACAAATTCTTAAAACATGACCTAAATAGGACAAACATCAAAGATAAGAGACTAACGACGTACTTTACCCATTTGTTAAAAGAATGATACAAAAATGATATTGTCTGCCTATGCATTTTTATTAAAAAAACTGGACCCAAATTTGTTATAATTGCTATATATGATGACTTAAATATAATTGGTACTCCTGAAGAGCTTTCTAGGGCTGTCGACTATTTGAAGAATGAAGTTGAGATGAAAGATCTTGGAAAGACAAATTTTTGTCTTGGATTACAAATTGAACATCTAAATGATGGAATTCTTGTACATCAAGCAACATATACAGAAAAGGTGCTAAAACGTTTTCATATGGAGAAAGCACATCCATTGAGCACTCCAATGGTTGTAAGGTCACTTGATGTTAAGAAAGATCCATTCCGCCCTCCTGAAGATGAGGGGGAGATTATTGGCCCGAAAGTGCCATATTTGAGTGCAATTGGAGCATTAATGTATTTTGCTAGTCATACAAGGCCTGACATATCGTTTTTTGTGAATTTGTTAGCAAGATATAGTTCTTGTCCCAAAAGAAGACATTGTAATGGAGTCAAACAAGTGCTTCGTTATCTACAAGGTACAAAGGATATGGGTTTATATTTTACTACCTTATCCAAAGTAGATTTAGTTGGTTTTGCAGAGGCAGGATATCTATCTGATCCTCACAATGGTCGATCACAAACCGGATATATATTTACATGTGTTGACACTGCTATTTCTTGGCGTTCTGTAAAGCAAACCATCACTACCACCTCGTCTAATCATGCAGAAATTTTGGCAATACACGAAGCAAGTCGAGAATGTGTGTGACTAAGATCTATGATACAATATATTCGCGGAGTTAGCGGTTTATCATCAACAAATGAGACCCTATGATATTATATGAGGATAATCCTGCATGTATCGCCCAACTAAAGGATGAATACATCAAAGGTGACAGAACAAAACATATCTCACAAAAGTTCTTTTTCACTCATGACATCCAGAAGAATGGTGACATAATTGTTTAAAAAATTTGTTCAAGTGAAAACTTAGCAGATCTATTCACCAAGACACTTCCTACTGCAACATTCAAGAAGCTCATTCACAATATTGGATTGCTTCGACTTAAGGATATTAATTGATGTGCTCATGAGGGGGAGAAAATACGCGTTGTACTCTTTTTTCTTTGGTCATGGTTTTTCCCACTGGGTTTTCCTGACAAGGTTTTTAGACAGCATTCATCTCATGCGTATACAAAATGTTAGACATCCAATGGGGAGTGTTACAAATAATTATTGTGGATGTCTACCTTATCACTCTCTTATCTTCACATTCTCAAATGGTTCAGCTCATTGTAATTACTCATGTAACTTATGACTTTTCCAATACCCCCACTAATTCTACATTGATTGTATTAGAGGTATTGGATCCCTATAAATAGTAGATTAAGAGATGAATAAAAGACACACTCTACATTCTCCCTATCTATCTCTTGCTTACTTTATTCTCTAATTTTATTTTTACAACAAATCATGAAATATGAAAATAAGTTGTTTATTTTTAAGTTTGACTTTTTACTTATAAACTCACATGACTTTTGTAATTGTGCATTTTTTTCATTTGAGGTGACTTCTATATTCGTGAAATTTTTCATTAGGCTAAAAGTGAAAAAGTGGACAAAAATTTAAACTAATGTGCAAAATGAAAATTGTAAAGGTACTTGCACATGAATATTACGCCCTCCGTCCCAAAAAGAATGGTCAATTTCTTTTTTAGCATTTAATCTATGTTTTTATTTTCTTAAAATCTTGATATTCAAAATGTAATGTTTTATATGTAAGTGATAAATGAATGTTTGCCGTTTGTAAATTTATTTATTTCAATTTTTTTGAAACAAGTCTTCGCAGCAATATTTTATGTCAAACAGAACATTCTTTTTGGGACGAATGGAATATTTTCTGTCATTCAAGTCACTCACAATTAAAAAGAAAGCGTAAAAGAGATGACAAAACTATAAAGATTGGAAAGTTTAAGGGTTCATAATCAAAAGAGAACAAAATAGAAACCAAAAGTGGGAGTTAACCCATTAACAAAGGACAACAAAGAATGGAGTTGAAACAAAAGCTGATGTGTAAAGATTTGATTTGTTTGACACTATTCATCTACAGTAAAAAATTTGAAAATATATAGATATAATATAATAAATTAGATCAATATTTATTTTATGATATATTGCTAGAACTTTATAATTTAATGGGCATGGAATCCATTAATGAAACGATTGTTTTTAATTTTTTTTGTTTTGGTGTACAAAATATAATTAACTTTTAGTCCAACATGAAAAGAAATACTCCATTCTGTTTGTTCCCTTATATATAGGGTAAAATCTACGTATAGTCCCTTAGCTTTTATACGGGTCCTATTTTGGTCTTTTTTTAGGAATTCGTCTCATATTAGTCTCTTAACTTTAAATTCGTCTCAAATTGGTCATTTTCTCACAGTTTCCGTTAAGTTTTCTGTTATCACCATGAATTTACTTAAATGCCTCTATCCAAAATTTCATTTGACCGTTCTATTTTCTTGAATCTTACAATTTAGCCCCACTTCATTATTTCCTCTCTCATTCTTCTTCTCCAACTTAGGATTTAAGGCTGGAAACTGGAATTTAAGGCGGCTTTCAGCTGCCGGCGAGTTTCCGCGGCGGACTTGGGTCCATCTAGTGGTGCGACGGTCGGCGGTTCTAACCATGGTTGTTGGAGCGGCTGAAGACTACTAGAACGGTGGATTGAAGCGGTTAAATATGGAAATGTGGTGACGGTTTTTTGCTGAATTCTCCTTCATCAGAGCATCTCTAGAGATGTGTGAGGGTGGGTTAGCTTCATCTCTTCATGGCGGAGCTAAAGGTGGTGGTGGTTGTTTGTAGCAAAAGGGTTTGGAGAGGGAAGGAGGTGGAGAGGCCGATGGTGTTATGAGATGGATGGTGGTTGGGTTAGTGGTGGTGAATGGAGGAAGAGGAAAGGTTGGGGTTAGTTTTGTAACTTTTGAAATTAGTTGGGGTTTATTTGGAGATTTTTAAAATAGAAAGGTTAAATTCATATTTAAATATAAACATTTACATAATTGCCCCGAATTAAACAGTGGTTTTAACAGAAAATGTAACGGAATGACCTCTTTAGGACAGAACAATAAACTAAGCGATTAATCTGAGACGAATTCCTAAAACAGGACCAAAATAGGGCACGCATCAAAGCTAAGAGACTCTACGTGTACTTTACCATATATATATATATATATATATATCATTACAAAATAAACTAAAGCGCCCAGAATGGATACAAATAAACTTGCCCGTAAATGAGAACATCTCCACATAAATAGAGTTACTTAAGAAGACCAAAATCACGACAACTAGGCTCTACTTGTATGGCCTCAAAAGGCAAAACAAATCATGACGATGGTCATGACCACTATGACGGACAAAAAAGATATTGAATCCGGCTTTCGATACCCCTGCTCTCCCAAAGGCTAAATAGTATCGGCGTACCATAATAGGCTAAGAAGAACACTAATCGTAGTAATAAAGGTAATCACAGCAACTCATCTATATGATAACTAAAAAACTGAATATATAAAAAAAACTAAAACCGACACAACAACCAAAATAAAAAAGGTCGTGAATGAAGAAAATAACAGTAGCAAAATAGGGAGCCGTAAGCAAAGCGAGATTATCCAGGCTGACTCTATACCCAGCCAATCCTATTGCCAGAGAATCATGGGAGAGGGCGAGGGTGGACACAGCCCAACCCTGCCTTCATCACTCCCACAACCAAATCTGAGATCTTTGTTATCACCTCACCATCATGGGCAAAGTAATGAAGGAATTCCCCCAACCCCACCAGACTGCGATTATCGTTCGTCACAGACTCTGCAACAACGAGCAACGTTACCCATCCTCCAAAAACACCCTCCTCCGTCACATGCAAGGCCAACGTCCTCCACGGTGGAGCACAACAAAGATGACACCATGAAACTAACGGACTACATCCCACAACAGATGAACTGGAACCCAGACCGCTCGGGAGGGACTCCAACGCAGGCCACCAAGCCATTTGAGCAAAGGCAAGACTCCGAAGCTTCTGCACCTATTTACAGTCGAAGCCCAGGCCCCGAAGGGTTTGGTGGCAGCCGAAAACAAGTAGGCCGCATCGTCTTTGCTTGGGTAAACTCGACACCAGTGCCTGGACAAGCGCGAATCGTGGCACACCACCAGTGAGCCAAAGAGGCTGAGAAGCCCGTGCCTAGCGAGTCAAAGGTACGATGCTCGGAGGGAGCCCGAGCAAGACGCCGAGAGGAAGCGGCCCGGTGCTAGCGTTAGGGTGCTGCAACCGGCGGCGACGACGAGCCCAGTGGAAAACCCTAAAACGCATTCTCGAAAGGTGGACTCTTAAACCCTCTATATATATATATGTATAGGGTAAAGTGCACGGTTAGTTTCTTAACTTAGCCTATTGTCCTATTCGAGTCCAGTTTTAAGAATTTGTCATATTAAGGTCCCTTATCTTCATATTTTTTTTGCTATTCAGGTCCTTTACCATTAACTTGGTGTTAAAGTTAAAGGATTTACTGGAAAAATAATTTTTTTAGTAACTAAAGATTTCCTATTATTGTCTTTGACCCATAAAGTTTAAAATTTAACATTTTAACCACCTACTCAAAATTTCGACAACCCGATACTACTCCGGCCAACCACCTTTGCCCTACCCACGGGCTATTAGTCGCCTCACCGCCCCTCCGATACCTCTTTCCGGTCCCGCCTAAGCTTACTCAGACCTTCACAATCCCGCATATCAATGATCACTCACCTCTCGGCTCACTTTTTTTTCGGGATTGGCACGTAAAAATTAATCAGAATCAAAGTCCTATTCTTAAAGAATAAAACCCCTCTTGTTTTAGTATCAAATGCTTCCTAATTTGAGAGGAATTGCATTCTGAAATTCTAGGGTTCTTGAAACCCTAAAAATTTGATTAATCAAATTCGGAGATAATGTTGCAAATTGATGGTTGACACTTGTTGCTAGTGTGTCTAGGATGAAAATCCGTTCAAGATTCACCTTCATCGACCAACGAATCGGCCGGAATCAAGCCGGAATCGCGGTGGCCAACATTTCAGTTTTTCGCGATTTGGGCGTTCCCGGAGTTCACTGGCAGCTTGGTGGCTTCCCATCATTGTCGCAGGCCCTTAAGGTAGTTGGTCGTTCAGGTGTGATGCCCCGGGCCGCCGGAGAAGCGTTGAATCGAACCAGCTGGGCTGGGTCGCACTGGGGAGGATGGTGGTAGGGCTGGGGCGGATGGTGTTCGAGCTGAGTCGAGCTTTGGAGGCCGGGCTGAGGCGAGCAAGGCTAGAGGTGGGCTTGTCGGCGGTGGTGCACCTTGGTGGTGGCCGGTGGATGTCGGCAGCGACGGAAGTGGTGGTGCTGGTTATTAGAAACTCATATATCTAAGTTTAGGGTGTAAATATTATAAAAGGGTACATGTTTCTAAAAAATTATTTTCCCAGTAAATCTGTTAACTTTAACACCGAGTTAACGGTAAAAGACCTGAATATGACAAAAATATAAAGATAAGTGACTTTAATATGACAAATTCTTAAAACGCCATATATATATATATATATATATAAATAAATATATATATATATATATATATATATATATATATATATATATATATAAGGGGTACTAAACTACTAATTCATGATAGTCGACGCAGGATTAATTAATACAATTAAACTGACCAGGATCATGATTGAAATTAGTTGTTGCGGTTTCTCTAACTAAAAATAATCATGATTAAATTAAAAGGAACTTTGGTTTAACGTGAAGGAACAAGAGCATAAACGTAAGGCTAGCAACTTAGCTAGCTAGCTTCTTCAATGGACGTCAGTTGCTTACAATACAAGAATCATAAAAACAAGAATAGAATAGGAAAGTGAATATCTTCAATGGGCTACCTAACCGAGTAGTGAATTTTACAAGTTGTGGCCCATTTGGGTCCAGCGTATTATTTACATGTCCATATACTTGGCCTGTCAATATTACTTATAAAACATTGGTTTTAATATAAATAATGAAATTAATTTAATTATTTCATTTATATTTATATATCGGTAGGTGGAGTATGTTACTCCCTCAGTCCCTGAATAATTGAAGGGTTTGACTTTCATGTTTTGTGTAGCACAGTTTGACTCAAATTTTTTTTCCAAGATAAATAGTGAAAAAAAATTAAAAAAAATTCAAATATTTATACTTCAAATTATGATACACATGTGAATTATTCAATTTTAAATATCAAAACATTCATGAAAATAAATTATAGATTAAATACACTGAAAACAGCAAAACAAACCCTTTAATTATTCAGGGACAGAGGAGGGAGTATAAAGGATTTTGGTTTCATGCAAAAATACTACTACAAAGATGAAAAATACTTGTATAAATTTAAGGCCATTAAACGGTCTTTAAAGTTTTTCAAATGTGTTCCAAAACCATAGCTTGGGCTGATTTAGGCCCAAATTAAACTGTTTCTTATTTGGGCCCAAATTAAGCTAGTAACAGTAACGCCGACTTCCATGCACCTCCTAAAACCCTCCTTTTGCAACCCTGTTAATCATCACCTAGGTGATATTTCACCCACTAGTCCAAATGGTTCATTTACAAAGTAATCTAGAAATTCAGGCTCAATTAATTGAATAATTACATATCCACCTCTCATTTTCCAAGTGTTCTAGGTGGGTGAAAATTCACCCGGGTGATAAATAACATTGACTCTCCGTTTGTCATTTGCAAAGCGTTAAACATAGAAACCAAAAATAAAAGAAAAGAAAAATCCGTTTGTCATTTGCAAAGCGTTAAACATAGAAACCAAAAATAAAAGAAAAGAAAAAGTAATACGGAATGGAGTATAAACAAAGTCCGAATTTTAAATCAAATTCTTTCACCTTCACCTCTTAAACCCTACATTTCTTCAAACTCTTAGAAATCACGCGAGCGAGGAAATGTCTTCAGCAGGAATTGTTCGATCTCGCCTCTGCTCTGGCTTCCCCAGAATCACCAACAGAGCTCATCGATTTGATCGAAGATCCTCCACCTCCGGTGTCGTTTCTTCCGATCCCAACAAAGAGACGATTCTTTCTTCCCAGTCCATTCTCGCCGATACACCTCCGCCACCTCAGCAGCCGCTGCCGGAAGCTGAACCTCATGCTCATGCTCATGCTCCGCCGAGGAAACCGTTGGCAGTTTTGAAATATGGACTCATTGCTGCTCTTACTGGGGTCACTGGTTATGCCGGCTACGCCACTTACGGTTTGTTCCTTTCTCTTTATTACTGATTTAGATCAATTTCGGAGTTAAAGAATCAGGACTGTTGGGTTGTAACATTGAAGAATAAGGGAGCCTTGTTTAGATGATTTATTTGTGCTCGGGATACAAGATTTATTTGCTTTGTGATTTGTCAGCTTACACTGCTGATGAGATAGATGAGAAAACCAAGGCATTGCGTGAGTCGGTGAAATTTACTGTCAGTGAAGATGCATCTGCAGTGGAGGTAAATTTTTGCGGAAATAAAATGAAAATGTTAATTTTGCTTACTTTTGTTCCGGTTCTGGTTGATGCAAGTTTGCTCTAGTACAAACTGGTTTCAGCTTTATCAATATGAAAATTATTAGTTGAAGGCTATTGTTGGTTGCTCAAGCCGTGGTTGGGTTGTTAAATGTCAGTAACGTGAGGCATCAATCAATTGTTTTATTGTTTTTGGCTTGTTATGCCTTGTTCAAATCGTCATGGCTGTTTAGGGTTATCATTTCCTCATGGCAATTGAGATCGCCTGGTATTTTCTTACTTGGTATGCTATCAATTGAACTAGTCTAACTCTGTTGCTTTTTTATTGCTACTATGTTTTTCTTCAAGCATTTGATCTATAAGTTTTGAAATATAAATTTAAAATTGAGGTCCAATTGATGTTTTTTAGGCACGATTGATAAATTGATGTCTAGTTTCTAAATATTTTTTATTTTGGATTTTATTCTACTTCGAATTAATATGGATAAACTTAAATCAAATAGACATGAAAAGTAGTAAAACATTGCAATAAAAACGGGACAGGAGGAGTAGTTATTTTCTTGTCTCCTCATTCACGGGCTGTTGTCACTTTTCTGTGCTATCAGTCATGAGTAATTTTTCGGAATAAGATATGTGACCACTAACGTTGTGACTCAATGCATTTTTTTCCCCCAGAAATATCAAGGTTTACTATATTCAGCTGCTATGACAGGTTAGATTCACAGACACCTATCTTCTACACTGTACACTGTGATGCTATATTTTCAAAATAGTTATATTTTCTTCGTCTCTCCTTCAAGGCATTGTAAGTTTGCTTCATTGAGGGGAGGGTACAATATTTGAAGTATGTTCTATATTTCCTTGTTCTAAGAAAGAGAGAGATAGGTATGAAGATAGATTCTTATGGGGAAAATCCGCTTCACGGAGCTGTTTCAGTCTTCTGTTTCTATTCTTTGTTAACATGTGCACATTCCTTGTATTTTAGTTCCTGCTAAAGCAATCGAGTCATACTTGGATTTAAGGAGAATGATTGAAGATCATGTTAAGGTTGGTCCATATTCACTTACGTCAGTGTTATTGAAGTTGAAATTCTTTTCTGATTTCTCTTTTCCATTATAGGATTTTGCGGACCCAACCTCAGATAAACTTCTCCCTGATCTGCATCCGGATGAGCAGCATGTTTTCACACTTGTTCTGGATCTGAATGAAACATTGTTGTATACAGACTGGAAGGTAAGTGCGTGATCAAGAGAAAATCCATAAATGCTTTCAGAAACTGCCCCTAGTCTCCTTATTGGATAAAAGCATAGGAAACAGTGCTCACCTTTAAACAATATTTTTTATTCTCTATTTATATTTATATTTTTTGTTTTTGTAATTGCTTCTACTGGTTTTAATGGCTTGTGGAGGAGCACTTATTTGGGATGCCTCATCAGGCTTAATGAAACTATTTCAATGAAAGTTAGCAACTAAGAATTTATAGAAAGCAAGCTTGATAACTTTGTAACATCTCTTCATCATCATTATCCTCATCAAACAACACCTTAACCCCAACTATGTTGGGTGGGTGGCATGAAGTTTATAGTGTCAAATTAATTGTCAAAAATTAATTCACTCAATAAAAGCATGCAAAAACATAGTGTGGAAGTTTTACGCTATGCTGGATGATGAAATTTCCAACCATATCATCATCGATTTTTTTCACTTGCATAGAAAAAGATCATGAGATGGTGATGGGTTAAGATAGTTGATATAGATATCTCGCATTACAAGATTGATATTGTAAAATCAACAAGAACATCATGGAACATCTTTTCATTTTCATAAATCGAATTTAAGCAACACTGCTCTATGGTTTGTTTATTTGTTTCGTATTTGCTAATTCAAATTTATGTTTATCGACTGAAGTCCCTCTTATTGATCATTTTGCAAAGCGTGAGAGAGGTTGGCGCACTTTCAAAAGGCCAGGAGTTGATGCATTTCTGGAGCACCTAGGGAAGTTCTACGAAATTGTTGTGTACTCTGATCAGATGAATATGGTAAAGTTTTTCCTCGAATAAATTGTTGTGGTCAATAAATGTAGAATTAACAGATTAACAGTTGCTTGTTTTTGCCCTTTGCAGTATGTTGATCCTGTTTGTGAGCGGTTGGATCCGAACCATTACATACGATACAGGTTATCGAGAGGTGCTACGAAGTACCAGGATGGCAAGCATTATAGAGTATGTTGGGCATGAATGTCTTTGTTTATGCATCATTTTTAGTGTTTCCTGGGTGCCATCTTTTTCTTGCCGTTAAAGAAACTGATGTTCTTGTTTGTCTACCTTATCATTCTATCATTGATATTGATAGAATGTTTCATCAGCATAGATGAATGAGCTTTTACATGTTTTGATTTGGTGCTAATTTCATCTTTAAGGTTGTTTCCTTTAGTTAAGGAGTGGTACTTGTTTGCAGGATCTGTCAAAGCTCAACCGGAATCCTGCGAAGATTCTTTATGTGAGTGCTCATGCATTTGAATCTACCCTTCAGCCTGAAAATTGTGTTCCAATTAAACCATATAAACTCGAGGAGGATGACACGGCTCTTCTGGATCTTATCCCGTTTCTTGAGTGTAAGTGTCCCTATTCTCCTTGGCTTGTGATCTTATTTACTTCATTTAAGAATATTGACCAAGTAACTTTTTTACCTTCATATTTTGCATTAGAAACTGAGTTTGATCATTGATATCAGTGTACCTTTGTTTCCCTGAGGGGTTTATATTAGATAAGAAAAAACAGCTGTGAGGTTTTCCTGTGTGTAGGGGTATACTCACTTCCTCCAATAAAAATTGTGTTGTTTGACTTTTATTTCAAGTTGCAGTGTTTGATCTAAAATTTTACTAGGATAAACAGTGAAAAACAAAATCTAAAAAATATATATAAAAAAAACATAGATTGCAAATTATGAGAAACATATGAATCATTTAACTTTAAATATCTAAAAATTGGTAAAAATAAATCATAACATTAAATCTTCAGTCAGTGCTAAATGTTGTTCATGTTCTGCTTGTAGAAAAACTGCAATTTTTAGTCCGCCTGACATAAGAGCGGACATATGAAAGAGGAAGCGTGGAATTCGTTTTGGTAGAGGAAATGAGATATGCACACTGGGATGCATAAAGCTTGGAAGCCGTTTAGTTTTTGCAGTATAACTGTAGAAGGCGATTCTGATGATCATAAATGGATAGAATACCATTTTTTAAAAGTGCTTAATTGCAGCCGGGCTCTGAGCTTGAAGAACTCTCTTTTCCCATTTTTTCGCCCCTTTTAGGAGTCGTCGGCTGCCATTGGCATAGCTCATTTACAATCTGCTGACATTTCTGGTTTGGCCATAGGAAAATGAGGGGATATCTGTTAAGCAAAATTTGAGATTTTTTAGCCATGCTGGATTACGGTTTCCTTTGTCTAATTGTGGAATTTCCTGTTTAAATCAGTATTCTGCACCATATTTCTTGGTCAAATTCAGACAGAGTATCGTGACTTGGTATTTTCTTTTACATTCAGATTCTAAGAGACAATGCCCATTGTGTCCCCATATAGCTAGCAAATCATTGCTAGTTGAAGTGTTTTGATTGATCTTAATATTCTTTATCATCAAGTATGATCAAGTAATCCCCAAATATTGTCTCCTAGCTCATTGAAACTTTAAGAAGACTTTGAGAAGGTGCAAGCAATTGCCTAAAGATCTGTTCTTTATCATCTGTTAATGTGGAAGAGTTAGGAATAGAGGAGAGGAATATACTTCATTATTCTTTAATCCTACTTGGTGTAAAACAAAACACCCAACATGATAGTCTTGAACTAAAATACTAGAACAGTTTATTGTAAATGCATTGCCCTCTCATAGTCATGGACAGCTCAACATGTTTTGAGAATGCCACATGGTAGCATTAGTAAATTAATGAATTTGTTTATTTCCCACTAAAAAAAATTTGACGATGGCTACCTATCAAAGATTAATTGAACAAACAAAACCGTATGAAGGAAAAAAAAAAAAGGACAGAACTTGTGCACTACCCAATCCAATTGTTCACCAAGATCTCACTTCCGGTTGACTCCACGACCCACAACTCTGGCAACCGGACGAACATCTTTGAGGATCATCTCCTCCCTCTCCTCCCACAGCCGTTTCTGCTTCTCAACAATCTCAGGAAATCTCTTCTCAAAGCTTGTATCAGGCTCTTCTCTGAGTTTCCAATCCTTGAAAGTCCCTCTCTCCGCAGCCACAACCTTGAGAAACTCCTTGGCTGCATCCTTGTGCCGCCCGGCAGCATTCAACCGTTCAAAGCTCATGAACCGGCTCTGGCTGAACATCAGAAGCACATAGTTCCTACCGCTTCGTGCTTTCAGATCTCCGGGCATCACCAAACTGCTCTTCCCCACCCACAGCCCTTGCACCAACCCAGCATGCAACTCGAGCACCGCCAGCAGATCTTCATCACTTGTATCAGGAGCGTAGTGCTTGAGAACATTGAACCGTTTGAATGGCTGTCCTTCACAGAGCAGTTTCTTCACACGCTCCTCCACCGGCGTATCCAGCAACAACTTCCTTAACAACCTCTTGTCTAATTTAGCATCGGTGGCTGATAAAGGACACACAGAGTCCAGAAAATCGCTGGGGCTCATGTTGAACTGCAATGGCGAATCGTTTCCTGCCACCATTTTCTTCAAGTATTCCTCAGAAGCATCGCTCCTAGAACCATGGAACTTAAGTGCCACCCAGTCCTCTTCTTCACCTTCACCTTCCTGCTTTACCTTGCTCTGCTTCGCTGCTCCTTCAGCTTTCACACCCACTTCAACATTAGGCCTGGCCACATTCTTCCTCTTTGTGCCACTTGCATCAGAGCGGGAGCCCGAAACGACATGATCCAAGGATGGCCGGAGCTGAACAACAGCGTCAACAGGGCTTAGGTGAATCTTATTACCCATCAGAATTCCCACAGTGTAGCGGCTTACTTGCTCATTCTCCCATTTCGTATGCAAGGTCTGCTTCTCCACCTTGTCGATTTTCAGATCATTCGCAACCCTAGGATCGAAGTTTTTCGAATCCTTGTTAATCAGCAAATCCAATTCCATCTGGGAACTTCCAGGCTTCACCCTTACCTCTTCGCATCGATCGTCCAGCTCGTACGGACGCCAACACGGCCGTAATGGATACTGGATAACGTAGATTTTGGCGTTTGGATCCACCGAAGGTTTGAAGAACACGTCAATTTCAGAAACAACCGTATCTTCTTCGTCATCTACTTCGCCTAATCCTCCTCCTCTTTCATCCTCCCCCATTCCATTCTCAACATTCACATCAATCTCCATCTTCGCGGCGCCGTTTTCCGTCTCCGGGTCGGCCAAAACCGGTGGCTTTCCCTCAACGCCATCTTCCTCTTTCTTCTGGATAACCGGAGCATAGAACTCGTTTGCTTGGGGATCCGGTTTGACAGATGGGTCGGGTTTCGGCTTGGGAATTGCTTTCGGTTTCGGCACCAATTTTGACGACCGCGGAGCAAATTTGGCGGTGGTCCTTTGGGCTGGCCGGATTAATCCGGCGAGGTCGTCTAGGTCACCCAAATCCATGATCGTAGAACGCGGCAGCAGCAGGGGATGTGGCGCCTTGACGTCGGCGATGACTGGCGGTTTGACTTGGAGGGAACCAGAGAGATGCGACGTTCTTAAATATAGGCGGCGCAGAACGTAACCTAAAGAGAGTGAGATTTGCAGTTTAGTCCCCGAACATCTTCCATCAATCTGTTTGGGTCCTTTTTTCGTGTTTTATAGGAAATAAAAACTAAAAACTTATTTGACCGAAACAGAGAATTGTTGTTCCATGTATTATTGATGAGTAGTTATATGCCTATCCTGTGTGCATAAGATGTAATATTAATTATATCTATTGTCATCACGTTTCCCATCGGCGACGGTTGTCGCGAATTTCGATCCACCTCCGATTCCGGCTTTGAAATCACCATGAATTCGGTCCAAGTTTCAGTTTCGACAGTCGTCGTCAATTCCGATGAAGCTTTCCGCCAATGATTCTTTCATCGTGATTCTTCATTCGAGATTTCAGATCTACTTCTAGAAACCAAACCAGCCCAACTTAGCAATACAACCACCATCAACATTTGGCCACGATGAAGTTCCAGAACAACCAAACTTGCAAATGATGAAAAATTAATATTTTTCCAACTTAAGAAATCTGGATAAAACGATGATGATCATAGTAGATAGTCATGTCGATCACTAGTACAGTCATGTTGATCTGCACATTTTCAATGTTGATCAGTAGTCTTCTTATGTTGATTAGCTTCTGTCAAATATTGATAAGCTTTTATCCAATGTATCTATGTTTTTTGTCATGTTGTTGATTCTTTTTAACATGTTGATCTCTATTTTTGTCATATTGATCATTCTTTTTATATAGCATGTTGATCTCTCTCATTGTCATGCTGATCTTTTTGTTTAGCATATTGATTTTTCTTATTACCATGTTGATCTATTTTCTTTGTCATGTTGATCTTTCTTTTTAGTATGTTAATCTCTCCTCTTGTTATGTGTTGATCTTTCTTTTTAGCATGTTGATCTCTTTTACTATCATGCTAATCTTTTTTCTTAGCATGTCGATCCATTTTCTTACCATGTTGATCTATCATGTTAATCTTTCTTTTTATCATGTTTATCTTTGGTATTGTCATGCTGATCTTTCGTTTTAGCATGTTTTATTATAAAATCTAAATTTCTTTAATAATAATCTAAAAATTAATAAAAAAATGAAAATAGTATTATTATCTATCTAATAATTCTATAAAAAAAATTTAATTAAAAACTTATTACTAAAATAAAAAAATTATCCAATAATTAAAAATATATATTGTATAATAAATCAAATCGAAAAATAATCATAATATAGAAAAAACTTATAATAAATCTAAAAAAATACAAATCAAATTAATAAAATAAATTAAAAAATAGTATAAAATAAAAAAATATAAATAATACACATTAAATTATTAAAAAAAAATAGATCAATAGACTTGTCATGTTGATCTGTCGATGTTGTTCACACAAGGAAACGTTACTGATCGATTAATCATGCTGATCTAACACGACTATTATGTTGATCAAATTTAGCGAATGACAAACTTGTAAATAAGTGAATCGTTTATGCTCACGCATGTGTTGTGCATATTTTAACGTGGATCATTATTGATAGTGTAATTAATCCATCCACTATCAACAAATGTTTTCAAAATCAGACTAGATCTTTGCTCTTCCTTTATGGGATTCCCCTTCGTCTTCGTACCAATAAATCATCAAATATCAGGGGGTTTCAAACCTTGAGATGAGGGAAAAAAAAATTTCACCGAATTTGTGGCGATTCTCATCAACCAAATTCACCTCCTCCACGTGTCCTCGAAGCCCACGCAATCCAAGCGAGACCACGCTGCCCCATCTCGTCCTCCTCCTTGGTTGGCTGCTTCCTAGTAGGAGAGGAGTGGGGGTGAGGGTCATCATGGGTGGGGAGGTCGTTGTGGCGGCCGAGGTAGAGTCAGTTTTTTCATTTATCGTTTCTCACCATTCACGACTCCGTGAATCACGTGAGATCCGAATTTTCGAAGGTGACTCACCGGACTTCCAGAAATCTCACCTCGAAAAGACAAGGAAACCCCCTACTGAAGTGGATTTCTCTGTTTTTTTTATTAAATATTGAAGTGGAATTCTTATTTATGTAGTATTCTATTTTTTATGATAATTACTTTCTCATTCTTATTTAAATAAATCTTCTTTATTAAGATCTCACCTCCTATTTCCCTCCCATAATAACCTCTTCCCTTAATTATCCAATCTAATACAATTAGTTACTCCTATATTGATTCCCGAATCAATTCTAATACATGTACATATATAAACAGATTTTAACAGTTCCTGGCAAAACTTCACTTGTAGTTGATGGAGAAAATGAGTAATAATTTCTTTTGAACTCTGCAAAGTTGGACATTACAAGTCTCCTTATAATTATGCGGTTAAGCAGCTTTCTAATTAACAGCTACATCAATTAGTAAACACAAATTATGAGATGCCCTAAAAAATGAAGCTGCAAAATTTGAACCAGGACAGTAAACCAGTTCAGCAAGTTGTATCAAATGATCTAGAGGTCTACATGAAGAACTTTCTCTAAGAAAACTGACACAATGATTGGCCCTGCCAGATCCCCAACAGCACAGCCTGCATATTTCAAATGAAACATTTGAGAATCTAGGGCAATTTCTGCATTTCAAGATGCAAACATCGAATGAAGAGAGGAATAACTTACCAATCCACTGACCGATGGAAGGACGGATGAGCGCAGCACCGATCCCTGCTCCAATGGCAGCGAAAATGAGTGAGGCTCCGGATCTTATGGTGACCCCTGAAACCTTCTTCCCCAGAAGTTTGGCTTCTTCTAGTTTGTCTACTTCATCAATACTTTCTTCGGAGTTAGCAATGCGAGAAATGTGACGGTATACTTCAATACAACATTGTACAAGCCACGCTGCTGCCACAGCAAGAAAGTGGCCTGATTCGAAAAATGGCGACAGTAAATGGTAAGATAATACACTTTAAACAGATGATAGATTACTTAAATAGGATGTTACAGTATATAGTTATGCATACCTCTAAGAGTAGTTCTGCTTACTCTGAAAATGTAAAACGTGAAAGGCATTCCTCTTTGTGCCTTCCTTACAGCGGATTTTGAAGCATCTGTACACCATGGTCATACACATCAGATGGTAGCAATTGTTTGATAGTTTAGATAATGAAATTTAAATGGCAGAAGGTACATCAGAATATTTGCCGTTGCTTTATTTTTGAACATGCAAGTCACATGTATGAGAATGCATTTAAAAAAACAAAAAAGAAAAAAAGATTACAAGGTACATCCATGATAGCATACCCTTGAGAAGCTTCCAAGCCATGCGCTGGGAAACATAACAGACAGCAACTCTCTCAAGAATCCGTCTGGTAGTTACAACGGTAGTCTGCCATTAAAAATAGGATTCAGGATAAATGGATTCACTGCTTTAGTAAATTACATGAATCAAGGCTATATGATTTTCTTTCCCTCCCAAACAACGAGTTCAGCACGACAAATGAAATTGAATTGATTTCTTGTACAAGATGCACTGCTACGCTCAGTGGGAAAAGAATTGATTTGAAGACCAGTAGTATCACAAAGAAAATGAGCAGATGTTGAGAACACATGAAAGACGTGAAGGATTAACTCAAATTGTTCAATAGATTAAAAAAAAAAAACAAATGAGTTAATGAAGATATACTGGACAGGCTACAGCATGTAGGTAAGACAACTCTCGCCTTTTGGTCTGAGCAAGCTTACCTCACGAAGAATTTGCTTAACTGACTTTTTGAATGGAACAACCAAATCCACACGCTGCTCTTCTCGAGTCTCCTCCAAAAAATCGTCATCACCCTCATACTCTGTATTTGTAGCAGGCTCCAATAGGGGTAAATAGAACAGTAGGAATGATCTCAAAGATGTCATTGCCAGGTTCCTCAACTCAAACGCTGAATAGAGAGACTTCAACTCTACGTTGTACTCTTTTGTAGAGCATTTTAAAGCATCATGTTCAAAGATATTTCCAGATGCTTTCCAAGCATTTGAAATGTAATTTTCAGGTAGTTCTGCACCCACATCACAGTAAGTGATCTTGGGCGAACTGTTAAAAAACCACAGAAATTACTGAGATCTCAATTTTAGAAAGGAGAAAAAAGAGCAACTTAGAGGAGAAAGAAAAAAGTAGCAATTCAATGACGGTACACCTGTCTATAAGCACAGTAGCAAACAACCCACAAGAAAAAATAATGATAGAACATAACGTTCTTAAGTCCTCTAAAGAAAGACGTCGTCCTTCTGAGGTGAAGGAAGTATGGAGATCCATTCATGATCAGATCACAACATGCTTGACAGTTTAAAACGCAGATAACTAACAGAATTTGCTTCATCGCTATTTACTACAATGTCAGGAAGCTAAATGTGTAATCCTGTGGACACAATAGTTGAAAGAGCAGAAATGTTCAGGCTTTAATCTCAGGTTATATGAAGGAAAGTGTTTCCCCAACCAGATCATTGATTCATCTGACCAAACAAATTCTGTTGCATGCAATAGAAACCAAAAAAGGGGAAGGGGAAAGAAATAATCGGTCTCTTTGTCTTATACAATGGAAATCTCCTAGACTTGAAAAAGAAACCAGTTTTCAATACCAATACTGTATTAAATTATCCAATAAGTAATGTGGATGAAAAACCAAGTTTATATTGAGCCAGTCTCTTCCTATCACCCAATACCTAAGCTACATCAAAATCCAGCTGAAATATAGAAAAACTTCGATGCAAATTACATACTACCTCCGTCCCACAAAGATTAAATAGCATATGCATGTAAATTATGTGACTTTATACAGATTAAATGCTGAAAAACAAATGTAACAATCTTTGCGGAATGAATGGAGTTAACACAACAGAAACGCCGGAACTGAACTGCACAAATACGCTAAGTAAAGCGTGACATTCGACAGTGGCAGATTACTCATGATTCAACAGCCGAGAAATATAACAATCACAAAACTGATTCGCAATAGCAAACAGAAATCCTAAATCCTAAATCAGTTTAGCCCATCGAGCTACAAGAAAAAGCCAAGTAGCAAACATATGTTGATGCGTGTGCGCGGGTACGTACCTGAATAAGAATCTCGCAGCAAAAGGGGCGCTTAAGGAGACGGAGGCTGCAGCTGAAGCTACGGCGGCGGAGGCTGAGAATAACCCAGAAGAGTGGATGCCGTTTGGAGAGCAAAAGCTTGGATTTTTCCGACATAGATCTAGTAGAATAGCTATTCCCGCCATAGACACTGTTTCGCACTCCCAGCGGGAATCAAAGTCGCTCGCTTTATTATCTCGGCAAGACAACAATACGATCTTGCGAGAACAGGGAGGGGTTACATATAAATCTTACTCAAAGAATCTAGAGCGTTTGCTCTGGAATGGAGTCTGGTATTCCCTGCCAAGGTGAATCTCTTCTTTAAGTTATCCAATTTCTTATAGGTTTCTGATATATGGCGTGCAGTACCAGTATTGCCAACGCAAACGCCTATAGCTGTATGTTCATATAGCCAATATTCGTCTGAGTCTTTCCTCGTAAATACGACCGTCCGTACGTGCATGCGCCTCGTGGCGATCTGGTTGGCTTGGTGAAGATGATGTGCAGGCCGATGGGACTCCAACATAGTAATCTGTGCAACCAAAGTTGTGGCCCAAAGACACAACGCCCAAAAGTTGCAAGACACAAGACACAAAAGTTGTACACACTCAAGTCTTTGTCAGGACCAACATTGAGCGGTAATGTCCAATCCGCCGCTCCGCCCGAGAAGTCGGGCGGGCTCGCGCGTGGGAAAGATCCCACCAAACACTCTACCCCAACGTGGGAGAGTCGGGCATCACCCTATAAGTGGGTGATGCCAACCCAAAATAAGGTAACTACTACACACCCACACCTTCCTCCCGTGTCTACACTCCGAAAGTATCTTCCGTCTTGCCTTTCGTCTGAGCCACCCGTCTAACCGTTGGGAGATCTTTGGTCGCGGAGGTCACGCCTTGGCTATCAATTTGGCGCCGTCATGGGAAACGAAAAACAGTCGTTTTTTCTTTCCTAAGCCACTTACTTTTCTCTCCTTACCATTCTCATGGCGAAAACAAGGAGAACGCACAACAGTGTGCACGTCGAGGACGCTGCTTCAGGTTCCTCCGATGTGCCTCCACGCCTCTTTGGTGGCGCAATGGGGACACAACAGCCCCACAACCTCAATCGATGGCCATCCCACCGCTCCCTATTACTAGTACACCCGAGGCAAGAACCACCGCAGCCGCGAGCGCCACTGACATACCTTGCGGGGACTTCGACGATCCCAGCAGTCATCGTCGATCCCGGTCGAGATAGCGCTGCTCCAAGCGAGCATGCTTAATGAGCTGAAAGCCTTCATGGTAAAAACCATCAAGGCGGAAATGCATCGCTCGCCTCCCGCCTCACAACGACAGGGACGAACAGTCCCAAAATCAAAACCAAACATTGGGAACCTAGACGTCGACGACCTCCTCCGACGAATCAATGTGGTCGAGGAACAGTGAAGACACCAAACCTGGTCCTCGGCGATATCGAGATTCTCCCGACGCAGCCGTTCACGAGAGGACATAATCGCCGTCCAGCGCCGGCCACTTCCGAATGCCGGTCATCGAAAGCTACGACGCTACAACGGATCCCGTCGACCATCTGCGACGCTACATCTCCCAAATGGAGATGGCTCGGGCCTCGGAGGCAATACTCTGCAAGGCTTTCAGCTCCACCTTAAAAGGGGCTGCCTCAACATGGTTCGGAACGCTACGAGGCCAGCATTTCAAATGCTTTAAAGACCTCGCCTCATCGTTCCACCGCCACTTCATGTGGGCTCGACCTCCCCAGAAGACAGTCCAACACTTGTTAAGAGTGAAACAGACAAAGGGAGGAACCACTCCGTGATTATATCCGACGGTTTTGGCGGAAGCCGTCCAAGTCCAGGGTCTCTCCTCGGACATGCAACTTTTGGCCGTAACTCAGGCCTACAGCGAGTCAAGGCTCGCTTACAACATCAACGAAAACCCCGTCACAGCGATGGGTGAGTTCATCGATCGAGCAACTCGATTCATGAACTCCGAAGAAATGAACAAGCCCTACAGCAGGCCTCCCACAAACGAACGCAACAGGAAGTTCGACAAAGGGCCTATCTCATCGAGGTACCAGCCCTCGAATATCAGTTCGAGGACCTCCGATCACCTCCCAACACTCCGTGACACCCGCACGAACATTCTGCTACTGCTGGAGAAGCAGAACAGGGTGCCCAAGTGGCCACAACCCATCCAACACAAGAACACGAGGCGCTTTGACAAATCGCCTCTACCACAAGGACCGTGGGCACGACACGGAGGCGTGCTTTCAACTCCGGAATCTCATCTCAGAGATGATTGAGCAGGGCAAGCTCAAGGAATTCTTGTCCGATTCCGACTCCCCTTGCAAGGATTTCCCCAAGGGTCGTAAGAAGGACGACGACAACGACGACCGCGAAAAAACGCGTCGTCGACACAATAGTCCTCGAAGGCACAACTTGCCACCACCACCACCGGCGGGCACCATCCATGTCCTCACAAAGTCGGAAGGTGCCTCCTCCAGGAAGCGTTACGCGAGAGAAATCTTGCAGATCGACCACCTCGAGGAGAATGTCATCTACCGTGCTAACGGGACAAAGGTTGTCGTTCCACACTCTGATCCGCTGCTTATCACAGCAAGGATCGCAGGTTTCGACACCGGCAGAGTCTACATCGACACTGGCGCGAATACCAGTGTCATCTTCAAAGACATGCTCGAAAAGCTCGGGGTACACATGTCTGCAGTACGAAGGAGCTCCGGCCCGACCTTTGGCATTGGTAGGGACATTGTCCCAACGATAGGGGTCGTCCACCTACCCCTCATGCTCATCGGGACACACATTGGCACGGTTGACCGCCACTCCATCATGACGGAGTTCTTGGTCCTCGAAGTGCCCTCAACTTACAACGCAATCATCGGCCGACCAAGCCGGTCGATTTCAGCATGGTGCGACATCCTCTCCCTTACAATCACATTTGCAACTCATCGTGGGGATTCAACCATATACATCGACCAGCGAACGGCGCGGACAAATTATGTCGCCTCTTTGAGCTCGACGGTTGATCCACAAATCTCGAAGAGCGTCGATGCTCTTACGGATCCCGATGACAGGCCACGCCTCGATGATTTGACAGAGGAGGTAGACGTCGTTCGAGGCAAGAAGTTCAAGGTTGGCAAAACACTGGAGCGAAGGAGAAGATGGCGCTCATCCACCTCCTCGAGGCAAACCTTGATGTCTTCGCACGGAGCACGAAGGATCTGCCGGGTGTCGACCTAGCGTCATCACCCACAACCGAATGTATTCCCGGACTCAACACCGGTTAAGCAAAAGAAAAGGGGTATGGCCCCTTCTAAGAAAAAGTTTGTAAAAGAAGAGGTTTCCAAACTCCTCGAAGCCGGAATAATAAAAGAAATTCAGTACTCTGAGTGGCTCGCTAACATAGTTTTAGGTGACAAAACAAAGCGGTGAACTTCGTATGTGCGTTGATTTCACGGGCATCAATAGGCATTGTCCAAAGGACCCCTACCCGTTACCTGTCATCGACCAACTCGTGGACGCAACTTCCAAGTATAAGTACTTGTCTTTCATGGACGCTAAGAGTGGGTACCACCAAATCTACATGGATCCCGAGGACGCCTTCAAAACAGCGTTCACAACTGGTGATGACGTCTATTACTACGTTCGAATGCCCTTTGGGCTCAAAAACGCTGGAGCCACCTACCAGCGTCTAATGAACAAGGTCTTTACCCACCAGATGGGCCGTAACCTTGAAGCGTACGTCTACGTTGTCATTGTCAAAAGCATGACATTCGAGGATAACCTTCAAGACCTGGCCGTGACCTTCGAATCGTTCGGCGATATAACATGAGGCTCAATCCAGCCAAGTGTTCCTTCTTTGTTGGAGCTGGAAATTCTGGGCTACATGATCTCCGAAAGGGGATCGACGCCAACCTTAAGAAAATATCAGCCATCACGGAAATGGCGCCACCAAGGAGCATTAAAGAAATCCAAAGAACTTACGGGAAGAATTGTTGCCTTGGGCGATTCATTTCCAAGTTGAGACAAGTGTAAGCCGTTCTTGAGCGGCTTCGCATGAAGAAGGCGTTCACTTGACTCCGGAGTGCCAACAAGCATTCGAGCAAATCAAGAAACACCTCTCCGATTTGCCAACGCTGAAATGTCCGCAACCGGGACGAACTCGTCATCTACCTCTCCACTTCGAACAGACCGTATCGGCGGTGCTCGTTAGGAGGATGGCCCACAAAAGTGGCCCGTCTATTACATAAGCCACACGCTACGAGGGCTGAGGTTAATTACCCACCCTCCAAAAACGATCTACGCTCGATCGTGGCTGCCGAGAAGTTGCGAGCATACTTCCAAGCCCACACAATCATTGTCGAGCAGACTTGCCAATCCGAGACATTCTAAACAGACCGGAACATAGCGGTCGTTTAGCTCGTTGGTGCATCGAATCGGGAGTACGACATCAAGTTTGAGCCTCGACGATCAATAAAGGCACAAAGCTTTGGCGGATTTCATGGCCGAGCTTTCCATTTACCCCCTCGAGCATGGCCCTTCGAGGGAACCATCACCGGAGTTGGAGCCTCCCGAGTGGGACATGTTCGTGGATGGTTCATCCAAAGGCCGATCGCCCGGGAGGAGGCGTTCATATCCGGGGCCCACACGGCATGGAGGCTAGCTTACGAGTGGCCTTCCATTCCCGTCACAAACAATGTGGCGAATACGAGGCCCTCGTGGCAGGTCTCAAGACTGCTCAAAGCTGGCTTGCGGCGTTTAACCGTACATGATGACTCACGGCTCGTCGTAAGCCAGGTTGCGGGGACCAATGACTGCAAGGACCCCGTACTCTCGAGGTACTTGCGCTTGGTAAAGAGCTTACAAGGGCAGTTCGAGCGGTTAAATATTAACAAGATCCCAAGGGATCAAAACACCGTGGTGACAGTTGTCTAAGGGGCGGGCGGATGCACTCCTCGAAACCTTAGCACAACCTTCGATAAATACAATTCACGCAATCGACGCCAACGCAGCACTGATTGGAGGGACCCAATCCTCCAAGTATCTCCAAACCGGCGCAATCGAGGGCCCACCAGCGTTGCAAAAGAAAATAAGGACGCAGTCAGGCCGCCATGTCATCATCGATGGCGCGTTATGGCGTAAAGGATATTCTACTCCTTTGCAGCGATGTATTGGCCCCGACGATTCCACACTCATCCTGAACGAAGTCCACTCAGGAGTCTGTGGAGCACACATTGGCTCCGATGCGCTAGCACACAAATGCTTACGCCTCGGTTATTATTGGCCAACCTTGAGGAAAGACGCGCATGATTTGGTACGAACGTGCCATAAATGCCAACTCAATTCTCGCATCCAACGACAGCCGGCAAACGAGGTGGTTACGGAGACATACCCCATACCCTTCGCTCTGTGGGGCCTCGATTTAATCGGCCCAATGCCTACGGCCAAGGGCCAGTTCAAATTTTGTATAGTGGCTGTGGATTACTTCACTAAGTGGGTCGAGGTCCAGCCCCTCGAGAAAATCACAACCGCCAAGGTCATACATTTCCTCCGCACGACCTTGTGGCACGATACGGGCACCAAGAGCCATAATCACAGCACAATGGGACTCATTCGCAAGCAAAAGCTTAAGGATTGGGCCACTAAGATGAACATACAAATGCTCTACGCTCCGTGGCGCACCCCGATCAAATGGCCAGGTGGAAGTAACGAATCGAACGATCAAAGAGGGCTTAAAAAGCGCCTCGAGGACGAAAAAGGAAAGTGGGTCGAGGCCCTACCCAGCGTCCTCTGGGACTATCGAACAACTACACGGGGACCCACAGGAGAAACTCCTTTCTCCTTGGTTTACGGCGTCGATGCCTTACTACCAATCGAAGTCTCAATACCCACAATCCGGACGCTGTATTACGACGCCCCTCACAATGAGAGCGGCCTTCGAGCGCGTCTGGACCTCGTCGAGGAACTCCGCGAGGGTGCTAGACTTAGGCTTATGGCCTTACGACAAAGGGCAAACCTCGATCACAACGCCAAAGTTCGGCAAAGCAGATCCACGTGGGTGGTATGGTCTTGCTAAAAGCGGAATTGTCGGTCGTAATCCTGGGCATGGCGCACTTCGTTCCAGATGGGCAGGGCCTTATGTGGTACACAGTAAAGGAAGAGAGGCGTATACAAGTTAAAGGACCATCAAGGCAAACAACTCAAAAATGACTATCATGTCGACGATTTGAGGCCTTACTACGTCTAAGTTATACGCTCTCCTTTCCATGCATAGACAAGTGTATTTAAAGCATTTGCGTTGCACAAAATACTGCTCGTACATCAAAGGACAGGCAATATTCCAAGTCTTTACGTCGTGCATACTATTAATCGCAAGGTCACTGCTCGACCAACGCACATCGAATAAAATCACTTCACGAAGAATTACAACAATTCGTTTCTACAATATTTTACTCGGCACGAGTACGGACACTTCGCATTATGCAAGTAATACTCATACGGCAATTACAAAGGCAACAAATGTTGACATATTCTGTATCTTATCAAAAATGAGCAAAAATTTAATTACAAACCCCAAAACTAATTGGGGGCATCATCGTTGGGGGCACAAAGCAGGGCATCCTCTACATGCCCGGGCGGGATATCATAAGGATATCCCGCTCCTAATTTCTTCCCCGCCCTACCCCAATCGAACAGAGCTGCTGGGAGGGCTCCTCGACCTTCATCGCATCGAGGGATCCAGCTGTGATTCTCCAACCATAGCCTCCACTTGATGGCGGCATCGTAGGAACCCTCAAAGATAACGAACCCCTCCATTGCTTGGGCCTCAACCAACTTCTCGGTCGGCGCCTCGAAGAAGTCGCCCACTCGACCGATCCTCTGCGATGGGCTTGATAAACACGCGTGGCTCAAGACTTTCGCCCTCGAACAACTTGAGGCCAAGTTGTTTTTCAAGTTGCCCGAAGGCCGAAAGACCAGCCAAGCTGTTGCTCAAAGACACCGTTGAGGTTCTGGCCAGCTCTTCAACGTGGGCTGCCAAGTTTGAGGCCTTCTCCTCCGCCCGAGCAGCCCTCACACAGCTCCTCCACGAGCTTCTCCTTCTCCTCGGCCTTTGCAGCCTTCAAGGACAGCTCCTCGATGAGCCTGTCCTTCTCTCCGGCCTGAGCCTCCATCCGTTGGCACTCCCGACCAACCGCTCCACCTCGGCCTCAAGGTCGTTCTTCGCGCTTTGCTCGGCAAGGAATAGGGCCTCGAGTTCCTTCCCCTTAGCCGTGGCAGCCTTCAGTTCTTGACCAACGAGGCCCATAGCACTCAGAGCGTTGGCCTCTCCCTTCCTCGAGGCAGCCAACTCAGCCTCTTTCTCGGCCAAGGCTTTCTTCAGACACTCCACTTCCCCGGAGTCCTTTGCCTTGGCCTCAAGCCTCTTCACGAGGACTTCAAGCTCCTCGATCTTGGCCACTAGGCCTTGAGCCAAAGACAGCCTTCTACAAATTACGAACACAAAGCGCATGAGTAAAAATGTCCTACAAAAACGCAAATCAGTGGCATACGGGGACTTGAGAATTTTGACTTACTTGAACAAGGTCCTGGCAGATGTCCTTGGCGATGTCCAGGGGGCCAAGGGTCGTGTGCTTCAGATAGTGCCGGTCACGGGGCATTGGGAGCCCCTCGGCAACTCTTAGTCTTAACTCCTTGTCCCCAGGAGCACCGACTCGTTGCGAGTCACCCTCATCACGGGGTCCCAGGCCTCCACCAGGGCCACACCTTGACGCCCGAAGGTCTTCTGCCGTAGCTCACGACGGTAGTCCTCGAGCAGCTGGGGCTCGAAGACCGGGTCGATCCCCTTAAGAGTCTTCGAGATCCTCGAAGACCTCCTCCCGATGCTCGGGAGCAACGGCGGCCCTTCGAGCGTCGGCCAAGAGCCCCACAGCCCTTCGCGCCTCGAATGGAACCTGGGACTGCTCCTCAGAGGCTGGCCCTTTCCCTTTGTCTTTCGCGGGGCTTGGGGCGCTATCCGAGGACACCTCTACACCCTCGGCGACTGCAAAATTCAAAAGAAGATAAGAATACAATATAAGAGAACTGTTTGCCAAAACTACAAGGCAAAACAGGTGTGTTACCTGTAATTCGAGGGCGTTTTCTACGAGGATTACGCTCGTGAGCCCTCGGAAAGCTCTTCGATATCCACAGGCCAGCCACACCGACCGGCCGAGCCTCCGTCACCAAAGCCTTCTCGCCTACGGGCTCCACACCCTTCGACGGCCCGGTGGGGCTCCTCGACACCCTTCTCGGTGGGCTCGGAGGGTCGTTGCTCCTCGACGCCTTTCTTGGTGGGCTCGGAGGGGCGTTGCTCCTCCGCCAACTTCTTGAGGGCTTCCCTCAACTCCTGCTTCTTCGCAAAAAGAGTGCTGGGGTGCGACATCTTGGCTGCAACAATACACGAAGTCAAGATTAAAACAGAAACTGGAAGACGTAAATCAAAGAAAACAACAGTAAACACAAGGCACCGTTGGGGTTCCTAAAAGCGCCATCGAATCGCACAATAAGGTCACCATCCAACCCCTCCACCCAATCCTTGAGGGTGTCAACGTGCCCCGACAAACGAAGGGCCCTGCTAACCCCCACCCTTCGCAGACCACTTCGTCCCGTGACCGCCGGTGTGAAGGGAACTTACCCTTACACTCCTCGAGCCTCTCCGCATCGCGACCCATTCACAAAGGGCGTCGAGGGCTCTCTTCCTCGCTACCCGCCCACAGAGAGGGCTTCACCGATACCCTAGCGTTCTTCTCCTTTACGAAGAACGCAGGAAGCCCTGCCTGTCCTCCTTCAAGATGAAGAAGAAGTTGCCCTTCCAGGTTCCCCCCATGAGCTGGTGGTCTCGGCGAAGACTCCGATCTTCACCGATTTGTTCCCAACCTTCACCTCCTCAGGGGTCAGTTGGTAGAAGGGATGCCCAACCGGCCTTTTCAGTGTATAAAACTGCAAAAAGGTCTCCGGCAACACCGCCGCCTTCGCCAAATGGCAAGCCACAACAAACGCGTTTACAGTGGTAAATACGTTTGGGGCCAACTGCCCAGGGCAGACTCCCCAACCCTCACACAGCTGCAGCAACAGCGAGCACAGTGGGAGTCTTAGCCCGGCCTTGATTGAGCCTCGTAGACGACCATTGTCTGCTCCTCATGGCCTCGTAACTCAACCCCAACCCCGCCTTTCGCAAAACATCGGCCGGGAAAGGCCACAAACAACCCCGTATAAACGTGGTGGTTCGGCAAATCTCGGTCATCTTCTTTTCTCGCAAGACGCCACGGGCCACTCTTTCTCAACATCGGGGCTAACGCCGGGCTTGCTTGGATTCTTGGGAGCCATCTACGTAAATCAATCACAGATTCAAGAAATAAAAACCTAGACCCAAGAACCCTGTGCGGTGGCGCGGCGACGCTTCACTCGCGACAATCGTCGCGACGAAACAAGAAATTAAAAAGGGGATTCCACTTACAAATTTGTACGCTGGAGATGAGAACGACCGGTTCCAACGGCTGGATTCTTCGAACCTCGCCGGAAAATTCTTCGGTGATCGCCTAAAATGGAAATGAAACTGAAGCGAAAAGGCAAGGAAAGCGAGAATGTGGGAAACCTGACCCTTCACATGGGTTGGCGTATAAGTACAGATCGATGGGAGTTGAAACGACTTCCCCCATAATTACAAACGGCGCAAAAAGCGCCATTTCAAAAAGTGCTGCTCAACCCCCTTACGCGGTAATGGGCCAGCAATTGGGCCAGCAACTGGGCCCTCCCTCAAATTAAAAGGTCCAAAACGGCACAACGAGTCCCCCTATTTAAGCAATACCGGAGGATATAAAAAATCGTTCTCAAGGCACACGAAAAAGTCCGGATTTTTCTGATACAATGGTAGCTGGCCATCTTAAACTCGAATTAAATTTCCAAACGGAGCACAGGGTCCCTGCCCATCCTCCGCTGTGGGAGGAGGACATCGATATATATGGGCCCACCCGTATGGCCGTATTGCCAAACGCAAACGCCATATGGGCCAAGCCCATATAGGCCCAATACGAGGAGTGCTCCTCGTAAATACGACGAGCCCCTCGTACATGGGCCACCAGGGCGCCTCGTACGATCTGGTTGGCAGTGCTTTATGGGCTGCACTCCAATGGGTACTCCAACATAGTACACCAACCAAAAAGTCGGGTCCAAAGACACAACGCCCAAAAGCTGCACTCAAAGACACAAGACACAAAGTTGTACACACTCAAGTCTTTGTCAGGACCAACACTGTTGAGCAAGTAATGTCCAGTCCGCCGCTCGAACCGAGAAGTCGGCGGCTCACGCGTGGGGAAAGATCCCACCAAACACTCTACCCCAACGTGGGAGAGTCTGGGCATCACCCTATAAGTGGGTGATGCCAACCCAAAAATAAGGTAACTACTACACACCCACACCTTCCTCCTGTGTCTGCACCTGAAAGTATCTTCCGTCTTGCCTTTCGTGCACTGAGCCACCCGTCCCCAACCGTTGGGAGATCTTTGGTCGCCGGAGGTCACGCCTTGGCTATCGGGCCAAGGGTTCAAAGAACTATAAACCCACCCAGCATATGGCTAAAGACTTAAAAAGAGTCCTACTTCGTTAAACCTACCTTTGTCAATCACTTACTAACCAAAATGCGAACCCATAAATAAATTATGGGCCATAATGACCACTGAAAACATTAAACTATACTGCCTGCCTTTGTCAATCACTGAAAACATTAGGGGGCATTTTGCAAATTCTCTTTCTCCTCCATCGCAATAGCTTCTGATAAATCGAAATTCGAAGCAAAGTTGACAATTCAAATCCCCGCCAACCTTCGAACGAAAGCAGCACAAAACCTTCAAGTTTATGGACAATCCAGTTTAGAAAGATCAAACTTTATAGATCCCAATTGGTATTGAACTCAGAATCACACGGAAAGAACTTCAAATTTCAATATCTTTCAACAAAGTTAGGGCTTTTTTGCGAGGCAATTAGGGCTTCGATTTCGCTTAGTGATCGAAAAATGAATTATGGGGATTTGCACAAGGTGTGGGAGGTAAAACCCCTGAAGAGGAAACCAGGTACAGAAGAAGCGAAGGTGATTCTTGAGAAAATCGCCAGACAAGTTCAACCCATCATGCGTAAACGCGAATGGAGAGTCAAAGTTCTCTCAGAAATGTTGTAAGTATCTGAAGTATTTGCGTTTCACACTGCATTTTGGTTCTCTTACCACATACTATATGGATTAGTAATTTATTCCAGTCTCATCGTTTTTTTTCTCTGGGGGTGTTTAATTTCAAATTTCAGCCCAAACAATCGAAGTCTGCTAGGGTTGAACGTAGGACGAGGCGTGCATGTGAAGCTGAGGTTGAGGAGACCCAATAGGGAGTCTGAATTTCTCCCATTTGATCAAGTTCTTGATACAATGCTTCATGAGCTTTGTCACAATGTTCATGGTCCTCATAATGCTAGTTTCTACAGTCTCTGGGATGAACTCAGAAAGGTCTGTTTATTGTGGCTTCATTTCTCCATTTGTCTACTAGCCCATGGTCCGCAGTGCAGCTAATCTATGCCTTTTTTTATCGGTTTGATGGTGATCTAGGGTGTTTGATTATAGATTTTCTTGGTGCTGGTGGTTGCGTTTTCAGTGTATTGATTAGCTAGCAATTTGAATCAGAGATCAGATTAAGTTTAGTGAAAAGAGTACATATAACTTAAATCATCATCATCATGGTTGCATTTTTGACATAGATATTATAGGAGTATAAATATTGTGTATCAGATGTTTTTGTCATGACACATGCCCACTTAAAATTCTTTTACTTTTTACAGGAATGTGAAGAGCTCATGTCTACTGGAATATCTGGCACAGGACAGGGTTTTGATCTTCCTGGTCGGCGTTTGGGTGGCTTTTCTCGACAACCTCCTCTTTCATCTCTACGGAAAACTGCTTTAGCTGCAGCTGAGAACCGAGCTCGTTTGGGGTCTCTCTTCCCTTCTGGGCCTAAACGTCTTGGTGGTGATAGTTCCATTATGGCTGCTCTTACTCCAGTACAAGCAGCTGCAATGGCTGCAGAGAGGCGATTGCAAGATGAAATCTGGTGTGGTTCTCATTCTATTGAGGCTGCCCAAGATGATGAATGTTGTAGTGATACTTCACAAGATGATTCAAACATGAGACTTGCAAACTCTATGGGGAGGTCGGAGACCAATCATGGTTCTCATTTGCATACTCTGTGTGAAAGCTCTCGGAAGCGAAATCGTGAACAAAATAAAGGATCAAGCATTCCAACTTCTAATGATTGTTCAGTGTCCAATTTTGTTGATTTAAGTGCAGATGCTTCAAAACCTTCTAAACAGAGTCGCAATTCAAGTGACTTTGTATCTGAATATGCATCAAGTGCATCTTCTGCAGGATTCGTGCAAAATCATGTTCCGTCAAGTTGTGCTGTGCCTTCTGCTAATTGGGAATGTGCAACATGCACTTTGTTGAATCCTGTGAGTGTTGCATATTTTTTAGCTTTGTTGATCTAGCTTGTAACATGAATATCGATATTCTCTAATCTGTAATATGGCAATTTGAGAAGTTTCAACATCCTGTAATATGGAAACTTGAGAAGTTTCAACATCTTTATGCATTTAATGTTATACATTTGTGATGCTTTCGTGCTGTGAACTTTAAAGTTTAACATTTGCAGTGAAATATTTCTGTCATTTTTTTGGAGGTAAGAGTCACCTATTCATATTTTCAGTTTCTCAAGCACTTGCGAGAGGAAGTTGATGCATGTTATGTAGCATGAGCCTTCCTTTTGTTTGCCTTCCTAATAACTTGAATGTTATTTGTGTTATGGATTGATGCAGCCATTAGCACCTATTTGTGAGCTGTGTGGTGCACAGATGCCCAAGGATATGACTACCGTGCACAAATTATGGATCTGCAAATTTTGTACCTTGGAGAATAGTGTGAAGTTGGATAAATGCTTGGCATGCGACCAGTGGAGATATTCACGAGGGACTCCAATCTCAACCTTTGCTCCCAATCTTGGCACATAAGAAATGTGGTATTTGCCCTGGGATTTTGGACTTGCTTTTGTAAAAGAGGATCCAGGGAACAGATGAAAGGTTCAAAATAGCTCCTAAGAATTTTTTTTTTGTTCGTAACCGTTCGAAGATAAGGATTGTCCCCCAATATATTTTGAATTGTTCGATCTCAAAGTTCAGTTCTTTCTCAGTTATGATGCTTTCTCTATAAATCTTAGTGAAATAGCTTGAGGTCAAAACTGAAAAGATGACTTTTATCTTCTTGTCTCTGTACATTTTATCAGAACAGAAAAAACATTACAATCTCAGCCATTGCTCCCCCCCTATAAATTTCTTATTCAGGAACGGTCTGACTTCTTCATAGCTCATCGGATTCAGCCATGGCACCCTGTATGCTGTGTTCGCCCCCACCCCTTGGCACTGGTATTCACCAAATGTCACGGTCCTGCATGATTTTCTCGAGCTCCATGACTCAACCCAGAAAAAGAACACAAAGATAAAGATCGATACTGAAGAAAGAGAATCTTACATTTGCCTGAAAGGTTGGTTCCAGTCACTCCATCCTGAGGGAATTATAACATCACCAATGTCACAGTAGGAGTAGATCACTCTTGAATAGTTCCCCCATGCTCTTCCCAGGTAAACCTTACCGGTACCTGCTACCAAGCAGTTGAGGAACGAAAATCCGGTCTCTTCCAAAGGGGAATCTCTGTGATGAGCTGCGATTGCTCCGTATCTTGTTGCTGTTGATTCAATACGACATCCCTGCCTCAGAACACCTCAACCATCATGCTTGTTATAGAAGAAATTAAGACAGAAAAACAGGATAAAGTGCTACCTCAAAGAGTGCTCTTGATCTGCCAAATATAAAGTCGACACTTCCTTGAATGTGACACTGATAGAAGTAATGTGATCCAGTCTCTGACAATAGTGTGTCCTGTGTTCCCAATACCTTCACTCTGTAAAACATGGCTTTGTCGCCTTTGACTCGTAATGCTACTGCTTGCATTCCGAGCTCTCTCGGCTCTGCAACCACAGTATTCTGCCATGACCCCATGAATCTAACATATTAGCTACTAGCTGCTCAAATGAAACACAGACAGTTGAGGATGTACATGTACAACTAAGTCTATGGAGTATATCTGCTAATGGTGAGTAATAATCTTACCTGGAATGTTATTGAGGTAGCGCAGAAGTAGTCGGCTTCTATGGTGACAGAAGCTGATCTGTAGGTACCTAAGGGCAAGCCATTTTCATCATTATCAGAAGCTTTGTTGTTCCAAGTGATTACTGTATCTGGCATTAGAGTCTCATTCCCTATGAATGAGATGTATGGCTTGGAACTCGGTACAACCACCTTCTCACTGCAAAAGGTTTATCCAGTTCCCACCAATTGAGACAAGTAAAACAGGGAAAATGGAAACCCAAAAAAGGAAGTGACTTTCTGATAAATTTCGAGAATTTTTACCTATATATTCCAGGATGAATGTAGATTTTAACTCTCACTGTGTTGTTATCCGGGACCATATCAATTGCTCCTTGAACTGTTACAGATTCACCAAAACCATTCTTGTCCACAACCAACACCCTGCTCTGATTTTGATCATCTCTAGAACTCAAACCAGTCTGGTGTTCAGTAATCTTCATATCATCCCAACTGATAAACTTGTTCAGCAAGCAACCATCTTGGGAAAAACCCACATCAACTCCACTTAGAAATGCTACAAAAGCAACAAAAAGAACACCAAGAACACAAGAACCCATATCCTAAACCGCCGAGAGCCCCACAAATCTCCAACCTTTGCTCCGAAAGCTACCAACTTTCCCTAATTTTGAACTCATTGACCTTACCTAAGCTGATGAGCGAAGCAAAGGGTGTGAAAAGAGGTGAGTGCAATAAATGTAGGAGCGTTGAGGAGAGTAGTTTTTTTTTTCTTTTTTAAATAAAGAATCTTTCTGAAGACACGAGTGTAATTGTAGAGATGAAGTAGGGAGGAAGTGAGCGTTTGAAGAAACGGGCGGCTCATGTGAGTTTGGTTTCGAATTGGAAGTTAAAAAGATGGTTTGAGATTATGAACATGGAGAAGGTGGTTTGTTGATGATGGGTAGTTAAAAAGGCAACAAGTCTCGAGTTATAAGCAGACAGCAGTTCTGTCTCTTGCTTCTCTGACCTAATTAATTACGTCCATTTTAATGCTTCTTTCTTCTGAGTTATGCCTAGGCATTATAAGTGTGAGATCCATCATCAAAACATTAACAAAGTGCTAAATTTTAAAGGAGCTTTTTTTTTGGTGAAATAAGAAGAACTTCGAAATTTAGCGCTTTGTTCATGTATAAATCCCGCGCCCCATAGACTAAACTTATTGTGAAAAGGAAAACGCGACTTTTGAAGCAAACATACATGAGATTTCATTCATGTTTATTGTAGAAGACATAAACTAACTATTACTGGGAAAAAATATTAGAAGATTTAGCACATAAGAAAAGAGGTTTCAAGTCGAAAATGAAAACATTTGATAGACTGAAATTATAATTTTGAAAACGCTTGGGATCGAAATGAAAAAAATACAAAACTTAGTGGCATAAAAAGATTATCCCCAAACTAATGCTCCCTCAGTCCCACAAAGGTTGTCAACATTGCTATATTGGGCCGTCCCACAAGGGTTGTCAACTTTCCTAAAATAGAAACTTTTTACTACCACTTTTACTAAATAACCCTTACATATTCTTCTCATTTTAACATTTATTTACACACATTTATTTAGGGAAGGGTATATATGTCAACAAACAACTATTCCCCAACTCTTCTTAATATTTGTGCCAAATCAAATGCTACAACCATTCCGGGACGGAGGGAGTGATAGAAAAAAATGAGAAATACTTACTTCATCCCCCAAACTTAGGAGGTAGTAATTATTAACTAATAAAATTGATGAAATATTGGGAATTTCTATGTCCCAGAATCCCTATTGAACAAACCCTAAACAAATAAAATGGTGTAAAAAATTAAAATTCTAAAAAGAATAATAACAAAATAACAAAAAAAGAATTAGAAAGAGAAAGGAAGAAACGAAAAAGGAAAAGGAAGATTCAGTAATAAATTCGAATGTTATAGCCTTTTGGTTATCGATTCTTAAATAAAATAGCATATGAGTTATCTTTTTAAGAATCTATACGAATACATCGATAGTACCAGGACATCGACGTTAATTATTTTTACTGGGTACTAGCTAGTTCTATGATATATAAGAAGTTTTTGTTCAACTTTAAAGTTTTCCCGTCGTGGAGCACGGATTGGAACAAAAGCTAGTTTATAACAATAGTTGCCGTAGTCATTCAATTTTCAACTTCTATATTTCCAATTATTGCTAGTGTTTTCGGAAAAACAACCACTTCTCAATTATTAGGGTGCTTCAAAGTTACAAGTTTAGAGGTGAGTTAGTTGCAATTCACCCAAAATTTTTCACCATGAATTAGGGTGGTGACTCACTCCTGATTCTCGGACCTAACGTGAGTTAGGTAGAAGTGAGTTTAGGAAATTCACCGTGAAGTTTTTTGAAACTCCCACTTCCTCAGGTTTCCTCTTCTCTCCAAACGAAGCCGATCCAGGCGGCCGAATTTTCGGATTTTTGGGATTGAAGTCTGTGAAAGAGAAGAGAAAGGTGAGAGAACCAGAAAAGCAAAGCAGCAGCACCATCGGCGACTCCGCCATCGGAAAGGTGAGAGACCTCCAACTGTCGGAAATGGGGAGCGGTTACACTGACCCAAACCAGAAGATAGACTACGTGTTCAAGGTGGTTTTGATCGGCGACTCCGCCATCGGCAAGTCGTGGCTCCTTGCTCGATATGCTCGGACCGAGTTTAGCTTGGACTCCAAAGCCACCATCGGCGTCGAGTTTCAGACTCGGACGCTCGTCATCCAGCACAAGAGCGTTAAGGCCCAGATCTGGGACACTGCCGGCCAGGAGCGGTAACTCCCAACCTCTGTCGCTTTGTTTCCGCTAGTATATCTGTTGTATTTGTTCTTATTTGTGGAGATTGGTTTGGTTTTGCTATCATCAGCTTGATTATGTGCTGGTAATGACTTTTGGATGTGATTTCAATTTGGCTAGTTCATTTTTTCTTTCTTTCTGTTTTCCAACCCAAAATCCACTATTATTCATGGAATCTCAAACTTACATTTTATTTTCATCTCAAAATAAATCACTCCTCATTCACTCTCTGATCAAGTGAATAATATTCTCCCTTTTTTAAACTTTGAAACCCCTATTGAGTTACTCATGGTGGCTGTGTTTTTTAATGTTACTTTTGAAGAATTTGATAAAATATATTGAAGAACAGACACTTCTCAATAATTATTGACTCACTCATGGTGGGTGTGTTTTTTCAATGTTAGTTTTGAAAAAATTGATGAAATATTTAAAATTAAAATGAAATTATTAATTTGATGGTTTATCGAAGAATTTTGATGAAAAAAATATAGTAAGAATACACTGAACACGCCCTCAGTTTTCTTGTAGTTCACGAAATTTATTTTCATTAGTCAAAGTTCAAAGTATATAGACTTTTCAAAACAATCCTGTTTGGACTTGACCTCCTCTCCTCTTGTCTTCTTGTTCTTTACTAATTCAATGGAATCGTGGATTGAAATAAAAGAATTAAGTATTCCATCAGTCCAATAGACGAGGGGCGCATACATAACGTCGTCAGAGGAATATTCGGAGGACACAAAAAGAATTCCTTAATTGATTTACATCGCGTCTTCCCAGTCCCAGAGGAATATTAACTATTTACCCTCTTTGCCCTCATGTGGAATTCCACCAACCAAGACCACCACCCATCCAAGTCGGAAGTGAATAGAGGTTTCAAATATAAGAAGTGAATTTAAAATTATTCACTTAAATGATGAGTGAATTAGAGACAAGTGAGAAAAGTGAAAAGATAAGGATTAAATTAAGGACTTTATGAATAAGGAGGAATCGATACCGGAGCAACCATCCAAATGAATAATTGGGAATGAAACGCTAACAGGCATTGCGCGGCGCCGCTAATGGAGTCTAATTCACAATTTCTAAATCTTTTGTATGTAGCAGAGTGCTTGTTATCCACAAGAGACCGAAGCTAAAAAGGAAGGAGAGATAGGAATTGCACTAGCGGCCTAACCATATCTAATTCAGCCCTGCAAGTCAAGTCACTTGTGGTACCAACTATTGGAAACCTACAATAATTCAACCCAAATAATTATATATAGAAGACTTGCAAATTTTCCCATTAAAAACTCCAATATAAAAAGTTATTTACTTTATGGATGATAAAAAGAAAAGAAATGAGGGATTGAAGAGAGGATGAAAACCCTCTATCCTTGTACTCCTCTCTATGAGCCGCCAACATCATATGTGGAGTATTGCCCCGACTTAAGGTGCCAGCTTAGTGGAGGGAGGCTTTTCTCCAACGTGGTGCTTCTCGGAGATGCACCGTCAGCCCGTGGTGTCATCCCCCTGCTTTTTATTTCGGTGTCGTGGTGCCGTTTTGTTTCTGACCATGGCGAGATGACCCTCTTGTGATGCCCTTCTCCTTTTCCGGTGGTGGTGCGGTGTGTTTCCTCACCTTCGGTTCAACATTCTCTCCCTCGTTGGCCGGGTGGGGCTTGACCTCGGCGTAGCAACTCCGGTTTGCTTCATGCCATCGCAAGATGGCTCTCCGACGACCAAACTCCTCCTAGCGCAATATATTCCGGCTGGGGCTGCTGGCTCTAGTCAAGGCAGGAAGACACCACGATTCTTGAAGGATGTGGACGTGATGGTGTCCACTTCAATGGCAGGTTTCATAAAAGATCCTGCCCCGTCAGCAAAATGATGGTTCCGCGTAGGCTGTTTGAGATTTGGATCTTCCTGGGCATCTGAAGTCCTTGTAATGGGGATTGAATTGATCCCAGTGTTTTTGTACTTTTGTCTGGTGCATGTATCACACTCATTACAGCATGGTGGTTTCTCTCTGGTGTGAAAGAGAATTGCTAGTCGGCTGAGAGAGCACAACACTGATGCTCGTGGTATCTCGTTGTCATCGCAACCCTTCTCTATACCTTATCATCTCAAGGCACGCAGCTTAAGCCACATAGGTGTTTCTATCCATTCAGTGACGGAACCAGGAATTCGAAGTTGAGGGGGCTGGTGGGTAGATTAAATTAGGGGTTGGAATTTGTAACCATAAAACGTCGGCCTTAACCTATTTTATAATGACCGCAGACCAACCTCCATATATAGTAATAGTTGAAGTAATGGAGGTTAGCGACGCTATTTTCCAATGAAGCCGCCATTAATCATTAACTCCTAACTCGATTGAGAACATGAAAATCAACCTACGAAAATTTTTTAGTCCGCTAACCTTTTACGTAGAAAAATAATAATACAAATTCATATAACCGAATTGGTATCATGGGTTCATTTTTATTTCTTTTATTTGATTTTTTATAGAAAACAATATTTCCAAATAAAGAAACAAAAAACAGTGAGAAATTAATAAAAAAAAGAGAATTGTGTGTAATAATAAACTCAAACTCATGACAAGTACAAAAATAAAAATGGATTAGTAATAAAAATTAAATTATATATAAACAATCTCACAAAAACTATCGCGCATAAATCCGAAATTTAAATGTACTAAAAGATGATTAAAACAAAAAAATTAAAGATTAATTAGACATGGTCTCAAATCACAACATATCAAATTTAAATGACTTAGATAAAACTATAAATAGAAAACATGGATAATTTTTTTTTGTCTAACCAAGTTGAGTTGGCTTCTTTTATGGATGCAATTTGGGTATGTGAGAAAAAAGGTATCATTTCGGTTGGGGTTTAATAATAAGTGGGTACAAATTTATTTTTAAATGAGTGGAGGGCTAGTGGATAAGTTATTACATAAATCCTCATAATTTCTACCATATACCCTATACCCCCATCAACTTTAAGGGGGACAGTAGCACCGCCTGTCCAAACTTAGTTCCGTCATTGTATCCATTGTTATGCTAGTTATTTTACTTCATACTTTGGTTTCGTTCTCGTTTTGGAATATGTTCTGCCTCTTGCGTGAGATTTTCGTTTTAACTTGTTTTGTTCCATCGTGTTTGAACTTCTTATTTTTCTTTAGGCTTTAGCCATTTAATAAATTTATACATTTACCCCCTCAAAAAAAAAAGAAAAAAAAAGAAATGAAAAACAAGAAACACCCCATGGAGGTTTCCGTAATTTTCTTGGCTTGAAAGTCGTAAACTGAGCTTCAGTCTTCTCTTCTGGTCTGTCTCTGTTCTCTCTCGCGCGGTCCATATATAAAATCACTTGCTCTGCACGAGATCCTCTCTTCTCCACAAACTCGCATCACATTCCTTCAACGTCCACGATCTCTCTACATATCCAAATCCATGGCCACCTGCGTCGACGCTTCTAGAATCGGCCGCCTTCCCCAGAAACCGAACAGGGTTCAGATCGATGACCGCGCCTACAACTATGCCAAGGCTCTGTTCCCACCTGCCTGCAGGAACCCACCCGAAACGACGTCGACGCACAAGGCTCCGGCCGTCGCCGCCGACCATCTTCCCGGCGGAAAGGAAGATTTGTGGCTGAAAATGGTTGATGAGGCCCAATCGGACGTGGACAAAGAACCTGTCTTGTCAAATTACTACCATAACTCGATCCTCTCCCAACCATCTCTCCCAGCTGCTCTGGTGAATCTTCTCTCCATCAAGCTGAGCAATTCCACCCTCCCGAATGGAACCCTTCTCGAGATTTTCATGCGGGTCCTCGATGACGACGGAGATTTAATCAGAGCTGTCGAGGCTGATTTGAGGGCGGTCAAAGAGAGGGACGCCGCTTGCACAAGTTACGTCCACTGCTTCCTGAATTTCAAAGGCTTTCTAGCGATCCAAGCTCATAGGATAGCTCACAAGCTCTGGACACAAGGGAGGAAGCCTCTCGCCTTTATGATTCAGAACCGAGTTTCTGAGGTTTTCGCCGTTGATATCCACCCGGGGGCCAAGATCGGACGTGGGATATTGCTCGATCATGCCACTGGTTTGGTTGTTGGAGAGACCGCTGTGATTGGTAACTATGTGTCAATCTTGCATGGTGTGACTTTGGGGGGTACTGGCAAGGCATCTGGTGACAGGCACCCCAAGATCGGTGATGGGGTTCTGATTGGTGCTGGGACTTGCATCTTGGGCAATATCAGGATTGGCGATGGTGCAAAGATTGGTGCTGGCTCAGTGGTGTTGAAGGAAGTGCCGCCACGGACTACTGCAGTTGGGAATCCGGCTAGGTTGGTGGGAGGAAAGGAGAATCCTGTCATGCTTGATAAGATTCCTAGTCTTACAATGGATCATACTTCATGGTCTGATTATGTCATTTAGAGGTAAGGTACTATCACTACAGTTTCCTGCATGTTTTTGATGGATTCTTGCTGGTGCATGTTCAGTTACCCTATAGGTTTTCAATTGATTGTAAGATCATAAATGGGCCTTTTTGTTTACATCTTGAGTGAGAATCAACGTTCTCCTTGATGCAAAAAAATAAGAGGTGGTTGTAGTTGGTAGCTGGCATTTAGGTAAATACTACTGTACTAAAAAGGCTTAGACTTTGTCACTCTGTCTGTCCCATGACTGGTTTTGTGATATGTACTTAAAATATGAGTATGTGTAATAGATAGAACTGTTGTGATACTTCTGAACAAGTTATTGCTATGTTGAATTGTCTCTATAAGCTCAGTTTACACCTCAAACCATGTGGTGACTGAAGATACTTTGTGATGAAGAGATACTGTTATATTCCCAAATGTTTCACCTTGTTCTATTTGAGATGACCATGTGTGATTGAGGAATTTCACATGTTTTTATTCTAACTAAAAAGTGGATTTTAGTTTCTGTTAGGGAGCTATATATTTGGAGTAGGTAAGTCATTTTTGGTCTTGTTCATCCTGTTTTTACCCATGTTTGTACACCATAATTGTAAAGACAAGAAGCACAGAGTTTCCTTTGTATATAAAATATGCAGCTTCTGCTTCTTTTTCTGCAGATGTCTCCTGGCCCTGCACTCTTCAATTGCTTCTTATCCTTTCAACCAGTTTTTAACCATTTGAACCTAACCCTCTGTTTTTTTTTGTTTGTTTGTTTGTGGTCATTGATAATATTAAAGATGTTTTGTCCCCTTGCACATTCATGCAACCGGTCTAATACATTGTTCAACAAGGAATTGGATCGAGGTTGCTCCTTGTGGATAATGTTCCATAATCTTGTTTTTAGCGTTCACCTTTATATATTACTCGATCTGATACGTTTAACCTTTTTTTTTGAACAGCAATATAAAACTTTATTAAATTGAAAAGATAATTACAATTATATACTCATAAAACTTTTTCTTTTTTAATACGTTATAAGCTTGTTTTTTTTAAAACAAGACTTATTTTATTAATGAGAACTCATTACAAAATAAGTTACCTAGAATAGGTATATATAAACCAGCCCGTTATAAGGAAAACTCCACATAAGTAGAATTACTGTGAAAAGTCAAAACCACCAAGGTTAGGCTCACCTGTATTGGCCTCAAGATTTATAAGCAAACTCATGACACGGTGATGACCACTATGGCGGTAAAAACATCTGAAATCTCGCTCCTAGTACCCTTGAACGGTACCGGCGCACCATGGTGGGCTAGTAAGAGTACTAGCCAAAGTAATAATGGTAAACGCTTGTAACTGCTAGCAAACAAAACAGAAACTAAGCAGAACTGAAGCAAAACTAAAGAGTTTCTTAACAACCGAATGAAAATTACCCGAAACTAAAGTAGCTGAAACATAAAGAAAAAGTCGAACTTCAAATAAAGACCACCCACAAGCTGACCAGGGGAACCCGATACCTCGCCAGCCTAGGACCCAGAGGTTCATTGTATCAGGCAAGGAGAGCTCTAGCTCAACCCTGCCGTTTCAGAGAAACCTACAAAATCCACTTTACTAAAATCTCCAGTAGTCGGAGAGCTTCGTAACAATAGTGATGGATAACAAAGGCACGGAGGAGAGCAGGCACCGGGGCGGACCTACGGTGGGGGCTGGGGCAAGTGCCCCCACCGATCTTTGTGAAAGTATTGGGTATATGTGTATAATTTCCATAAAACTAAACCATATACATGTAATTTGTCCCCTCAAATTTGAAACTGAAATCTTACTGCATCTTCATCCTTAAACTATAACTAAAAGTACCATAAATCCCCTACCTTACAAACTATACACTTTAACCCATTTGACCCACAATACAATTTTTTAAATCTGGGACCAGCTGGTTGTACCAACACGTGGGGGATGGGGCACCCAACTTGTTTTTCACTCCTGCATGCTTCTCGCTTTATGTTGCTTTCTTTCTCGCCACTAATTATTTAATTATTTAGTTGATTTATTTTTTATTTTCAATATTTTTGTAAAATATTCACCATATGTTAAAAACTAATTTATGATGTCTTATAAGTTCCATGTAAATATGTAATACACACACACACATATATATATATATATATAATTGATAGAATTATTTCTTATTTGTTTTTAAATAAGATTTCATGTAAATTTAAATAAGATTTCATGTAAATTTTGTAACAAGAATACATGTAATTTTGCCCCCACAACAAAACTTTTCTGGGTCCGCCCGGCAGCACAACCGCGGCCATAATCGGGCAGAGGACTTGACCAACAATGATTCACAACAGACCGCAATCGGCTGCCATAACCGAGATGATCTGCTCGAAGCGCCCGTGAGAAGAGAACCTTCGCTGCGATCGTTATCGCATCGTCGCCACCGGCAGAGCACCAGGCCGAAGCACGGTGTCCTCCTCCGCAGGAAGTTGTGGGTTGGCCATGCCCAATCCGACAGTGAAAGTTGCAAGTTGCCTTGAAAGATAGGCACACAACCAGTGACGGGCCTAGGACTTATTTTTTATGGGGTATATATATATATATATATATATATATATATATTTCCCGCTTACAAAATTAAATGACATAATCTTATGTAAATCACACACCTTATTTAGGTATTACGAAAAAAACACACATGCTTATCATATAATCATTTTATACGAGATCTCATATTCTGAAAATTTTAGAAGATTGTTTAATCATTAGTCAAAACACGTAAATCTTTTTCAACGTATGTGACTAATAAATAAAATAAGTAAACTTGTTTCATCATTATACTTTTTTTTAGACATGAACTGAATATGTTATACAAAAAATGAAAAAAAAAACATAAATAAAATAATTAAAATGGTAGTAAAAATTGTTGAGTAATGGAAGAAAGCTAGAAAATAGAAAGTAGAAAATGAGTTGGTAGTTTACTTATTTCTACTTACGTAACTTACCGAATCCCCAGACCCCCATGTGCATAGACATGAGCGATGAAATGTTTTAAAGTTAGATAGGGCAAACTGGTCAGGTGGTTAACATGATTAGTTTGTAAAGTAGGGAATTTAGAGTACTATTATGTATAGTTTAAGGATGAAAATGTAGTAAGATTCCAGTAGTAACTTTGTAGGGGTAAATTACATATGGTTCAAATTTATGGAAAATATACATATATACCCTATATTTAAAAATATATCAGTTGGGGCACTTGCCCCCATTCGCCCCTGCACACACGACACACCTTATTGAATCGAGAGATGGCACCGAGACGGAAGGGGAGAAGCAGCCGGAAGTCCGCCGGTGAGCACGCCGAGATGCCTGTCTTTACGAGAAAGTCGAGAACACCAGCAACTGGGGAAGAGGAGCCGACCGAATTGAGGACGGAGGCTGGGCGGCGTCGGGGCCTGAGCGAGCGACGACCGCCGGTGTCTTCAATCGGTGCGATCTGCTGCACATCGAGTCCGGCAGCCCTGAATCGGGAGAAACTGAGCCCGCACTCTCTCCTAGGGTTTTTCATCGCAACCACACAGTCAATGGACTAAGATGCAGTCGCTGGGACTATGAACGGGCCACGGAGGAGGCCGTCTCGAGCGTGTGGCCGAGAAATGGAGCCACCTTCGTCAACAAGTCTCCGGCGCTGGTGAAGAACAAGAGGCTGATTATCAGCCAAAATCGCCCGAAGACCATGGCTCCCTTCAAAACGGTGTGTTGGTGCGGCAACACAAGGGCTGGGATGGGAGCGCCGGTAAGGGTATGAAGACGCCGCGCCGGCAGCGGTAATGAGCGAGAGAACCCTAGACGGGTCGATAGAGAACATGACTTTTATACGTTTAAGCTTGTTTAACCACAAAAGTAAAGTTGGATGACAAATTTCACTCCAATATGCTAGATTAAAAGCCAACGAACCTATGGACGTATGGTGCATTTTTTTGGCAAATAATTTTTAATTTTTCTAATCTACAGTCAATATGGAATATAATTGGAACTATAAAGTTTAAAAATTCTAAATGCCAGTATTAACAAAAAAGAAAGTATAAAAAGCGTTTTAAAAATAGTTATCGTGAAACTAGGTAATTTTATTATTATTATTATTATTATTATTATTATTATTTATGTATGAGTAGCTATAAGGTGCGCATATGTGCATTTATACGCATAAGATGTAATGATAATTACATCTTATGCGATCACATGTTCATCCGTCGGCAATCGTCGCCGTGACATTCGGCAAAGCTTCCCGTCCATCTCTCGAGCTCCGAAACCACCACGAAACACAACTCAACAAGGAACCGTCATCAAAACATGTACCAAACCTAAAAACAATGAAAATTTGAAAATTTTATAAATTAAGAAATCTGGGAAAAACGATGATTATCTAACAAGGTAGTCATGTGGATATGATGATGCTGATCTAAACAACTCATCATGCTGATCACCATTTTATGCTGACCAATAAAATAGTTATGTCGATCTAACAAGGTAGTCATGTGGATCTATATGTCGATCTAACAAGGTAGTCATGTGGATCGAAGATGCGATTTAAACAACTTATCATGCTGATCTATTATTAATGCTGACCTATTAAGACAATAATATCGATCACTATGTAGATGAATATTCATTATGACGATGTCGATAGAAACAATATATCATGATGATTTATATTCAATGCTGATCTATCAAGATAACAACGTCGATCGAAAAAACGCGAATGACAAACTTGTAATAAAATGAAGCGCTTATTAACCTCGATTTCAACCGTCGAGAAAACCATGGTGGTCAATAATAATCAAGCTCGAAACTGAATACCGCACACACATCGAATGTTCGGTCACATAAATCACACACAGCGGACATTACCCCTTAATCCACACATATAAATCACAACCGATGGGAACACACATAATGTACCTGAAATGTCAAAAACACAAAAGCCAACCCCCAAACTCTATTAAGCGGGCTGCTTGTCAGGTACTCCTGAAAATGATAATATTATGGATAAGTCCTTAAAGAGAACTTAGTAAGGGCTGAGGTATAAAGCATTGGTTATCTTGATGCACAAGAAACCTGCAACCAAAGCTAAAACACATATACAAGAATATACATACATACGTATGCTCAACCAATGCAAATTCAATCAAATGCAATGCAACTCAAACAACAGATTATATTAGGGTTAGTCAGAACACAATGACGGTCTTCCCGGCCGTAGCCGAGGCACACATATAAAATCACACATCGTCACGATCCCCACCGGCATGGCCTGCTCGGGGTCATGATCCCCACCATCAAATCACACACAGAACACCTTATAGGTGTATCACATCACCACACCACTTAGGTGTTGTATCACATCCATCGTGTTGATCCAGAAAACGTACACAACAATGCCTATACCATATGACTAAGTTTGGCATCACCGGGGCCACCTCTCAAACCAAACCTAGCCTCAATATACTCTAATACGCATTTCATAAATTACTCCAAAATGCGACCGAGAGACACACCGAACCCTTACATTTCACACAAGTCCGAATCGAAATTCCCGTTCGACGTCCCAGTACAAATTTTGGCAGAGTTTTGGCTGCATTTATGCCCACTCCTGTACATAATTGATCCATAGAATACGTAATACACACTCGGAATCCATAAAATCAGCCTCGGATGGTGGCGCCAAAAATTTAGCAGAATCAGAAAAAACGGCTTTCACATAAAGCATTTCCTACGAAATCTGAACTGCATAAAATGTGTAACTCTTCGCCCTAATCAATAATATACCCATACCTTCTCACAGAACTGAAGTTGAGTTTCCGTGCAGGAAATCAGAAACGGATTTCGGCAGCACTTCTGCAAAGATTCTGCTCACACTCCTGACACAAAGTGTGTAAAAGAAGATGCAAGGAAGGTTTAGGAACCATAAAATCAACCAAAGAAATGGTTCCATAATTATGGAGAAATTTTAGAACTCCACGGTTTCCAAACGGAGTTGAATTGACAAAATCTGATCCGTAGAAACTTCATAACTCATCACAAGGATCAGTTTGATATGCTTACCTCAAAGCTTCTTCAAGTATTCTTCAATATCAATTTTATTCTCAAAGAGGCGCATCCATGTAGGTTTAGTTCCGGCTGAGAAGGAAAAGGAGGAATAAGAAAAAATAATGTCTTTTTGGCATTTTCCCTCCCTTTTATATTTCCTTTTCTTTTCATTTTCTCATTTTTCATGAAAATGGGACAAATCATTTTCCTCCATGTTTTTACACTTTGGATCCCAAACTTTCAAAAGTTACAATTTAGTCCAACCCGAATTTTTCAATTTTGAAACCGCTTATCTGATCGGAACGAAATCTGAACAAAATCCTCGGGACATCATATCACAAACAAATCATGCTTCACATGTTTAATTATAAACCTCGAGCCACACAAAATTTACTAATCCTGGTATTAGCACTTAATCGCGTAATTAAACCGGGTGTTGGTAACAGGAAAACATGGTAAAAACGGATGTAAGATTTACTGTGAAAAGAATGCGCCTTTAGTACTTTTATATTTTTATTTTTTATAGCAAAAATGTTATTATAGCAAAGTTGAGTTTAGCCTAATATTGCACTGCCCCTCATGGCCTCATGCCAATGTTATTATAGCCTTATAGGAACTAGTTGTGCGTAGATATAGAATTGGGCTTGTTCTTCTACGTCGGTCTAGCGTGAGGTTGGGCTTGAGTATATGTAAATTGGGCCATCGAGATGTTGGGCTCCAATGAGATGTTGGGCTCGAGTGAAATGAAATTGATAATTTCAGTACCGAGCTTTCTAGCCTAGTAGTAGGTAAACACAAGGACATAAGGTAGAGGTCCGTCACTATCCTCTATGCTCAGCCCTTACGTACTCTATCAATAAATGAATTTGAGAACTTCGGATAATATGATTTTTTTGGGTACTCAATCTGGATGTTTGAAATGTTTGATTTTTTATATCAATTTTAACTTTAAATTATCTATATGGAGTATTATTTATTAGAAAAAAAATTCCTTTGAATATATTCATAAAGTAGACATATAAAATTACTATGTATACACACACAACAAAATTGAATTTATATTCCATAGTGTTAAATGAATAAAATTATAAATTAAATATCGAAAATTGAAATGTATAAAAAAATCTAGAGACATAGGAGTATAATTTCTTAAAATTTTCAATTTTAAAATACTCAAATATTACTTCTTTACTTCTTCAGTCAATTTTTAACCCCTTCTTAAAACAACACATATGAAACGTTTTCGTTTTGAGTTATTTTACGAAAATTGAAAAGTTTCTTTTAAGAAAACTTTTTAACTACATTCAATTAACTATATTACCATCAATTTCCATTCTCCACATAAATGTAACCATTTTAATAAATCTATTTTATTTTGATAACTCTTAAATATTAGAGAATCATTAATTTCATTCATGGCCAATTGAAAGTTTCAAGGTTTCTCGCATGGTGGGAGTTGTAGAAAATTGAAAATATGCTTGTTCGTTTTGACATAAATACTACTCCCTCCGTCCCACAAAGGTTGTAGGATTTGTTTGAGTACATATATTAAGGAAAGTGGAAGAATAGTAGTGTGTTGACAAAATTACCCTCATGAAAAAGAAAGAAGGAGAAGATTTTGTGGACCCCAATTTTAAGTTTAATGGGAGGAAAAAGAAAAACTTGTGGATCCATGGTGTGAGATAAGAGGATAAAATGGTAAAAATGATGATAAAAAGTTTCTGTTTTAGGAAAGTTGACAACCTTTGTGGAACGACCCAATATAGTAATGTTGACAACCTTTGTGGGATGGAGGGATTACATAGCTAGGCAATACATTTGACTGTGGACAAAACTCATAAGTAGTCGCAGTAGTATCACCAACTCCGCTGCCCCCAATATTAGAATAGAATGCGCCGTCCCGTTTTGAATTATTTACATTTGACTGTGGACAAACCTCATTAATAATTAAACAAACAAACGCCAAGCTTGAATTCTTGTAAAGTCAATAAAGAACCCAACAAAAAAAAAACAGAAAAACAAAAAGCAAGGCACTTCCTAGGAAACTAGCTCTACCATAAAGCTTGTATAAATACCAGCTAGCTACCTGCAAACTGAACACATCATCACTTGAACAATTTACTACATCAATTAATTTCCACTTAATTTCATCAATGGATTTGCTCCAACAGATCAGTTCACAGCAGCTCCTCTTCACTTCCCTCTCCATTCTGCTGGTGCTATGGGCACTGTGGAGCAAGGTGAAGAGCAGGAAGCTCCCTCCTGGCCCTCCCAGGCTTCCGTTCATCGGGAACCTCCATAACCTCTACGGCTCAGAGCTCCCTCACCAGACCATAACTGAGCTGGGCAAGAAGTACGGACCCATCATGCACCTCCAGCTGGGCCAGGTCTGCACCATCTTCATGTCCTCCCCTGAAATGGCTCGAGAGGTCATGAAGACCCATGACCTCCACTTCGCCTCCAGGCCACAACCCGTCGGCGGCGACATCCTCTTCTACGATTACACCAACATGGTCTTCGTCCCGTTCGGTGACTACGGCAAGCAGCTCCGTAAGATCTGCGTGGTGGAGCTGCTGAGCCCCAAAAGAGTGCTCTCTTTCCGGCCGATCAGAGAGCGGGAGGTGGCCAAGCTCGTCGCGGAGGTGACTGCCAGTGCAGGGAAGGTTGTCAACCTAAGGAAAGTGATCGGTTCAAATTCATACAGAGTGATCTGCAATATCATCATCGGAAAACCGGTTGATGCAGAGGGGAGATACATCACACTCACGAAGGAAATCATCGAGTCCTTGGGTGGTTTCACCATCAGTGACATGTTTCCCTCACTCAAGTTTCTGCAAACCCTCACCGGAGTGAAAGCCAAATTCCAACAGATCAGAAATGAAGCCGATGCCATTCTTGACAACATAATCAACGAACACTTGGAAGAGAGGAAAACATCACCTTCTGGTGGAGAAGAAGGCGATATCTTGCACCTTCTTCTCAACATTAAAGAGAAGAATCAGAATCAGCCCGGCTTTTCTCTAACGATGGACAACATCAAAGCATTCATGCAGGATTTGATTATTGGTGGAATCGAGACATCAGCCACAATCACAGAGTGGGCAATGACTGAACTGCTTAAACATCCTGCAATGCTGGACAAGACAACCAAAGAAGTTCGTGGAGTGTTCGGGAATCAGGGGAAACTGGACGAGGCTGGTCTGAAACAGTGCGAGTACCTGCAACTTGTCGTCAAAGAAACCTTGAGATTACATCCTTCGTCGCCTCTGCTTCTTCCAAGAGTGAGCAAGGACAAGATTGAGATCAACGGATATGAAATCCCAGCCAATGCTCGAGTGTTCGTGAATGCGTGGGCGATTGTTAGGAATGACAAGTACTGGAAGAACCCGGAGTCATTCTACCCAGAAAGGTTTCTGGAAAACGAGAACGATGCTGATTACAACGGCAACAGGTTCGAGTACGTCCCGTTTGGTGCTGGACGAAGGATGTGCCCTGGTGTCGCCATGGGAGTTGTGAATGTGGAGCTTGCAGTTGCAACGTTGCTCTACCATTTTGACTGGAAGTTGCCTAATGGGCAGAGGAATGAGGACTTGAGCTTGGCTGAATCTCATGGAATTGCTGTTTGTAGAAAGGAGCCACTTGAAGCTATTCCCTTTCCCTACAAGTACAACCCTTGAATAATTGATGAGCACCTATTGGTCAGACCTGGAGTGGGACCAATTAGATATAAGATATGTTGTTCTCTGAGAAATAAAGAAATAAAGATATGTGTAACACTACTTCCTGTTGTTTTTTATCCTCTCATTAATGAAAACTCTCTTAATTTCTTCTCTTCTATGCCGATGATGAACCTTACTTGAAATTAAAGTTGAGCTTAATTAAATGGCAACTTGTCTGTATATAATTAAAGGTCAAGGTTAATACACATCCTAAGTGTTTCGGTTGTTCTGTTATTTACTTCTATGTCAATTGTCTTTTCTTGTACTCTAAAAAAATTGACATATTTTTATTCTATCATCAAAATTTATAAATAATTAGTCAAGTGGCCGGTAATAGTATTTTACCAATCTGGTCACATGGAACGGCTAGTGGAAGGGAGGAAGATGACCTCGACAACCTGCAAATGAGAGACACGGAGATTCTTCAGGCGCAGAGAAGAGTAAAAGAGGTGGGTGTGTAGTAAGTTCCTTAATCGAAGGACGCACCACCCAATATATAGAGTGGTGCCAATGCTCGTCGAGGAGGGCCTTAATTGTGGGGATTGCATCATAAATGAGTGCGTGATTGTGGTGATGATGATTTTCCATATGGGAATCCCCTTAATTATTGTTGTCGTTTGTGGGGGTTGACCCCTTTGAGATTTATGAGAAAGCGGGGGAGCTGTTTGACAGTTATTATACGAGGACAGTCCTCGTAGTGGTGACGTCAGCATTTGGAATGGTTTTCTTGGTCACATATATATCAGTATGTCCTCCCTCCTCAGCGAAGCATGGGAAGGGCCCTTGTGCTTCGAATTGGGTTTCTTTGGGTGAGGCCCATGATTTAGCCTACCCATTTTAGGTTGTGGCGGTTTAGGAGCGTAACTGGCGCTTTGAATGACGTGGCGGCGCAGTAAAAGTCGTTTATACTTTTTACCGTTTGTAATTATGTTGGAATGGGGCCGTTTTTCACATTCCCCATATTTGAACGCAATCTCACATAGGCGAAATCAGTTCACATGAACATTGTTGCTTCTCCTTGCTTTTGTGTTTCCGGTGAAATCATTCCTTTGTGCTTTGGCGAGATTTGAAGAGATTTCTACCGTGTAAATTTCCATTTTCGTCGTTGCGAATCGAATCGGTAAGAGATATTTTCTCTTTTTTGTGTATTCGACGGTGATTTAGACGAATATTTAGTTTCGTAGTCCGCCTTACTTGGGTTCTTGGGTTTAGGGTTTTTGATTTTCGATTTCGTTACTGACTTTGTAGATGGCACCCAAGAACCCAAGTAATCCCGACGTAGGTCCTGATATTGGGGAATTGTGGCCCCGTACGTCACTGTCGGAGAAGAAAATGACCGACATTTGTAAAAACCACCACATTTACACGAGGGCGGTCTACGGGTTATCTTCGGCAGACGTTTTGAGGAAGGCGGGAATGGAGGTAAGCGATGGTGTTATGAGGGAACAAACTATGGTGGTCTACGAGGCCCAGTTGAAGGCTGGATTGAGGCTTCCGCTCTGTTCATTGCTGCTGCAGCTGTGCGAATGGTGGGATGTTTGCCTTCGGCAACTGGCCCCGAACGTTTTTACCACTATGAATGCTTTTATAGTGGCCTGTTATCTGGCGAAGACGACGGTATTGCATGATGTGTTTCTTCAGTTTTACACACTGAAGAGGCGTAGTGGAAATCCTTTTTATCAGCTTACCCCTGAGGAGGTGAAAGTGAGTAACAAGATGGTGAAGATCGGTGTGTTTGCTGACACTACCAGCTCGTGGGGCACTTGAAAGCCCTGCTTTTTATTTATATTAAAGGAAGACAGCTGGGGTTTTCCGGCGTATTTCATTAGGGAGAGGGAATCTAGGGCGTTCGTTAAGCCCTCCATCTGGGCAGGGAGTGAAGGGAAGAGGGTCTTCGATACTCTGTGCGAGTGGGTTTGTGTAGTGATTAGGATCGAGCACTGTAATGATGCATTTCCGATCACGTTGTCGAGTATGGACGAGGTAGTGTTGAAGAAGGTGAAGATTAGCCGGACATACCAACTTCTAGCCACGCGGACATGTTGGAGAACTGTGTCGAGGGCATAGATGGTAACCTGATCGAGCGCTTCAAGAGCTCTTTTAGGAACCCAAGATGTTAGTTTCCTTTTCTTTTTTGGGAAAAGGTCTCTTTTTGCCACTAATGTTTGGCCAAAAGTCCTCTTTTGCCATTATTTTAAAAACTGGTCTTTTTTGCCATCAACGTCATTGTTTCAGGTCCCCGTTTGCCACTCTCCGTTAAAAAAACTCCATACTAGGCCCTAAATTTTCTAAAAAATTACAAATTCACCCACATTCTAAATCACTTTTCATTTTCATCCATCCCGTCTTGGAATTGGATGTCGAAGATGTTTGATCTCTGGGTCGATCGCCGGAATCTCACTCCGCCTGTACAAAGACCTTTGTGGTGTCCGGGATTTTCAGCGTCTTGATCTGGGGTTTCTCTGATTTGAAGTGATCGGCGACGAAATTGAGGCAAATGTTGTGGATATAATCTCCAGGCTGATTAGAATCGGCGAAAGCGAGCTCATATAGATCGGCGAAGGCGGGAGGAAGGTGGAGGAGAGAAGGGCATCGCCGGAAGAGGGGATAGGATTGTAACTTTTATAAATTTTAGGTTTAGTTTTTCCAATTTTGAAAGTTTGGGGTCAAATTGATTATAAAAAAATAGTCTGTTACGGAATATTCTAAGAATATTCCCTCCGTTAACGGCCTAATGGTAAATAAGGTCCAAAAAGTGAACGTGGGTGGCAAAAATGGTCCAAAGAGATAACGTTGATGGCAAAAAAAGACCAGTTTTTAAAATAATGACAAAAAGGGACTTTTGGCCAACGTTGATGGCAAAAAGGACCTTTTACCTTCTTTTTTGATTACGATGCTTGGTGAGTGAATTTGTAACCCCTCGTTTTGTGTTTTATTATAGTGTCGATGACTAAGGTTAACAACCTCTTTGCCAAAAAGAAAGACCTTAGAGAGGCGCTGATGAAGAAAATGGTGGAGGCGTGCGTCGTGGAGCCCATTCGAGGTGTTTACGAGGGCTCTTCGGAGGGGGCCTCGAACGCTGGAATCCCACACGGCCCTGAGGCTATTGTAACCAAGGCATAATCGGTCTATATGGTTGCTCCTAAATCACTGTTGAGAGCAGTGATGACTCAACTGAGTCAGGGCAGCTTCGGAGGAAGCGTCGTCGTATTAAAGGTTTGATTCGATTCACTATTGTGTTGTTTGTGTCTTACGAGTTAGGTGTTGATTGTTCATTTTTTTGCTTTGTACGAGGTGACGGGATGGACGTGTCATCGGACAGCTGTCCAGCTCCAGCCATGGACAAAGGTAAAGACGTTGCCATAGTGGAAAAGCATGCCAGTCCTTTTAGGGGTACCGAGGCTCCTATTGGGTTCATGGCCGATGCTCGGAAGAGTGGGAATGGCGCTCGGATGCCCGTTAAGGTTCCGAAGACCTTAAAAGGGCTTGATCCGAAGTACGCCCCCCGGGTTTAGGAGGACCATCGGCGGGAGATTTGAGCCAATGCTTTCGCCCGGAAAGGCTTGCACTTGACGGATGCCTGAGATCCTGTCATGGCGCTGACTCATAACGAGTCAATTCTCCTAGACGAAGAGGAGGTGAGGTTGAGGGCCGCAAAGGGTTGTTTTCTTCCTCGAGACCAACACTTCGTCACCCACGTGCATGCTGGCACCCTAGAGCTGGCAAAGAATTTATGCCAGAATACGGCCTTTGTAAGTGTGCCCTTATTAAGTAATGATGTCTGCTGATTATTTGTAGGCTTATGTTCTGCGTATCTCCACTCATACTACTGCATCATGAATTTGCTACGATGCATCAGTACTCTCCTATTAAAGAATCACGAATCTACGATGCATCAATATTCTCCTATTACTTACTTTCAGACATAAGCCTCCAAACTCTTGTCAAAATTTGCATTCCCATTTTTGTTTCTCCTCTTTTTGCTTCCATAAGCTTCTACGAGCTCGCCTCTGTCTCGTTCTTCATCACATGGAGTGTTGTTACGCTTTAAATTTCTTAATTTACTTTCTCCTTCTCTTTGCCCATAAGTTACTTCTCTCTAGATCACTGTCACCTTCATTAAATTGTCACTGATTCATAGAACTAAGAAATCGAAGACTGAAATGAATAATTAGCTCGTTCCAGCCGTAGATCAGATGTCGATAACAGTGTGGAGGAATCGAAGCGATTGTTGGCAAGAGAGCTGGCGCACACCGGTGGATGTTGATCGGAGAGTCGGCCTCGGCGGTGGTGTTGAAAAGTTTGGTGGTGTCGTGGTGGTGATAAGGAAGTTGAGGAGCATGAGACGGAGAGACAAACGATGGGAAGATGATGATCAAGAAGGAGGTGAGAAGTTACATGGCTAGGTGTCTATCTGGGATAGATCAGAGTTGATATTGTAGCAGATGGAATAGAAAGGCGTAAGTTTAGATGTAATGACAATTTTTTAGTTCATTTTACTTCTTAAGCGCATTCTTTACGCTTCGGCGCATCGTAAAGCCACTCATAATTAAAATTGGTTTGGATTGATTCACCATACATAATATTAGAGTGGTTACTATTATAAGACTCCCAACAGATCAGGCTTGCCAAAAATCATTCAACCAACAAGTAGGCGATAGGGACTTTCATAATTCATTAATTTAATTTGAAGAACTTTCATCACTTAAAGAATGGAAACCCTAATACAGCACTCCCATCAGCTGCCGCTAGGATCGTTTTCTGCCGGTTCGCGTTGCAGCTTGCTGGCGTCGATCTCAGTGTTCTCAGGTCACCGTTGTGCCTCTTGCATTGATCCTATTGTTTGTGCTTTCGGCGTCGCATCAATGGACGACATCTTCGTCTCCAAGTTGATGGCAAGTCCGACTTTGTTGTCCGTTCGTTCATCAGACCATTCTCCGCGCCAACCTCTCTCCCACAAATCAGAGCTTATTATCCAGGCGTCGAGCTGCTCTCCTAGGATCTACCCTTGTTTGTGAGCTGCTGAACGCTGGAGTGGTTCCCTGCTGCCACCAACTTTGTCGTTTCATCTGGTTTTCGAGATGGCATTTCTATGGTGGGCTTGCAATGGTCGTTGCGATGCTGGTGGTTGTTGGTCTGGGTGTTGTTAGGGGCAAGAAAAGGCCCCGTGATGATGCGGTTTAAATTGTGGGACGAGGTCTGGTGGGGTTGGGGGGGGATTCCCACACCACCCAGAGCCATGATTCTCTAGGTATCCCTCAAATTTCGTAATTGTTGTTCTAGGTTTAAATGGTTTTATTGTATGCAATGGTTTCTTGCTTTCTTCTCTGCTTGACAACCGCTGATTTTAGAGGGCCTGAGGAAGGAAGTAGGCATTTGTCTTTCTTTGAGGTGTGCAGGAAGAACTACTAAATATTTTATTGTTACGTTCTCTCTTTGAGGTTTGATTGGCAACGGCGTTATTTCTCAAATGTTAGAAGCAAACATTTTCTAGTCCCAATCGGAGCCCACCTCCAGCATCAATATCATAATAACTAACTATACAATAAAACAATTCGTTTCTTAGGGCCGCTCAAATTAAAATAGCAACATTATAAATCACTTCATTACACATAATTCATGTTCTAAGCATAACAAGTTATTACTTATTGCAATTATTCATTAACATGACTAGAAATTCATAGCTTGGTACAACCTTCAAGCATTGTTTATTAAACGAGAGAATATATATGTGTGTGTGTAAAACTAGAAATTATTAGATGGTGCAACCTTCAAGCTTTGTATCCCAGCAACATAGACATAGTTAGCAGCACCAATAGCAAACACATTTGAAAGTTTGACACTGTCCCCAACTAGCCTTTTCGGTCCGGCAAATGTTATTACAATTGTCATGGCTCAGACAACCTCCAGAAAATTTTCCACTGTCTCGTGGGCAAAATGCATCCCCGTCTATCATTTCCACACCTGCAGTAAGGTTTTAAGATTGAAAATTTGTCAAGTAATCTCATCATCTGAATTAAAACTTGACAAATTGGCAAAAGAATCCTCTATGATATTACAAATTCTCCTGTATTTATAATTGGTAAACTTCATTTTTAGGCTCTTATATTGTCTTATTTGATTGTGAAGAGTTAGACATCGACTCCGGGCGGCAGGGTTAAGGGCCGCCGGCCCCATGAAGAGGCGATCATGTTTCCGGTTTACCCAGGCTTGATTGAGCCCTGAACTGCGACAGAGTGGGTCCCAAACATCGCCGGAGGACAACGGAGATCGATGTCGTGGGAGGTTGGTTGTTTGGCTTCTAGCCCTAGCTAGGTAGCATGCATGGGTTTGGCATAAAGAATTAATGAAGGATTAAGGGCTTGGTTGCATCCTCATTGTAGAGAGAGAGAGAGACTTACCAAAGGTGAGAAGAAGGGATAAAATTATCATGCAAAGAGTAGAAAAGATGATAGTAACTCGTTGATTCACCATGGATGAATGTGAGAGAGAGAGAGAGAGGTGAATGATGATACAATAAGTTTGGTTGGTAATTATAGATATATATAACCAAAATTAACCTTGATGTTTAGGGTGGTTAGATTTCCAATGTTTTTTTTCTTGTATCATTCATGCTCTGCTCTGGCCTAGAAGGTTGGGAGACAATCCCAACTCTACAGCCTAGGAAGTCAAACAATAATGTTTGAGCACCATATAAACTTTCTGATATTACCCTTTAATTATGGGCCTTGGCTCATAATCTTTGAAGCATGAAACAACCGCATCATGAGGCCCATTTCAAAAATCAGAGTTAACGTTTTGTCAAATGGGTTGACAACTCATCATTTTAATTACTACCCTCCAAAAAATAAAAAATCTTGTAGTGTTTTACCCAAAATTTTACTAGCATAAACAGTGAAAAATGCAAAAAATATATATCTAGAAAATATAGATCGTAAATTATGAGAAACATATGAATCATTTAACTTTACATATCTAAAAATTCACAAAAATAAATCACAGATTAAATACTGTAAAACTGGTAAAACAAAAGCTGTAATTTTTATGGGATTGAGGAAGTATCAATTTGAAATTCATCCTTTTTACAACTCCATCCCCATAAATGACGCCGTCGCTACGTATTTAATTGTGTGTTTGTAGCGCCGGTACCACTTCTGATACACTACAATTGTACTGGCAAGCAGCGGTACTACAGCCGCTACGTAGTTATCCGCTTTTGTGTGTTTGTAGCGCGTAAAGCCACTACACGTATTTTATGATTTAAAAAAAAATCCAGATTCAAATCCAGATCTAGATCTAGAGTTTCTTCCGAAAAATCAGAATTTCATCAAAAACCCAAAAACACTACCAAATCTTCATTAAAAAATCTAGAAAACAACCATTAATCTTCATCTAAAACCAAAAAAAAAACAAACATCATCAATGAAACCCAAAAAAAACTCATATCTACGTTCTCAACTTTTCTTTCTTGATCGTCGCATAAATATGGAAGAGTGGAAGAGACAAAGAGGCCGCTGGTCATCGATATGAAAAATGCAAAAAATATATTTCTAGAAAATATAGATCGTAAATTATGAGAAACATATGAATCATTTAACTTTACATATCTAAAAATTCACAAAAATAAATCACAGATTAAATACTGTAAAACTGGTAAAACAAAAGCTGTAATTTTTATGAGATTGAGGAAGTATCAATTTGAAATTCTTCCTTTTTACAACTCCATCCCCATAAATGACGCCGTCACTACGTATTTAATTGTGTGTTTGTAGCGCCGGTACCACTTCTGATACACTACAATTGTACTGGCAAGCAGCGGTACTACAGCCGCTACGTAGTTATCCGCTTTTGTGTGTTTGTAGCGCGTAAAGCCACTACACGTATTTTATGATTTAAAAAAAAATCCAGATTCAAATCCAGATCTAGATATAGAGTTTCATCCGAAAAATCAGAATTTCATCAAAAACCCAAAAACACTACCAAATCTTCATTAAAAAATCTAGAAAACAACCATTAATCTTCATCTAAAACCAAAAAAAAAACAATCATCAATGAAACCCAAAAAAAACTCATATCTACGTTCTCAACTTTTCTTTCTTGATCGTCGCATAGATATGGAAGAGTGGAAGAGACAAAGAGGCCGCTGGTCATCGAGGATAAGGGTGACGAAGCTCTGAATGCAAAAAAAAAAAGGAGTTTAAGGGTTGGATTGATGGGGCAAGAAAATGAAGGGGAGAGAGAGAGAGAGAGATGGCTTTACTAGAATGTCGCCAGTGAGGAGCGCGGACAGACGAACGGGAGAGGAGAACGTGAACGGACGGACAAGTGAGAGGCGGTGAAGAGGAGGAAAAGACTTGGTGAAGATGATGAGAGTTTGAGAGAGACGGAGAGAGTTTTGAAAAATGAATTCGGTTTTTTAGAATCAGATGTTTTATTCAGTTTCTGAGTTTTGTACCGACTTCGTAGCCGCTCCAGACGCTACAAACGCAAAAAATCATTAGTAGCGCCTAATTGTAGATCAACTATGTAGTGCATTGCTTTAGAACAATATAAGTTTATTGACGAAAAATTCATGAAAAATTCTTTTAACCATTGGATAAGGAGAACATGTTGATATAACGATCATTTAAAGCTCATGCATAGGGTTGTAAATGAATCGAGCCGAACTCGAACAACTCAATCCTTTTAACCATTGTAGTAATTGTTGGTACCAACTAAGAATTATTCTCTCCGTCCTAAAATCATGCTTCACTTATTATTATTATTTTTTGCTTCAGCATTTAATCTATGAATTTTGTTCTTCAATATTTTAATGTAAAAAGTTTAATAATTTGCATGCAAATGATAAATGAGCTTCTCTAGTTTCTAATTATGTTTTTATACTTTTTTATAACGTAATCATCCTAGTGAAAATTGGAATCAAACACAAATGTGAAAGTCAACCTATCCATCTTTTAGGGACGGAGGGAGAAACTTGCACAATTTTGCATAGTTAAGTTAAGGGACTAAAACAAAGCAAGTTGAGGTTGATGGAGTAACTCTGGCCCCTTCACGCAACTCTTCAACTAGGTCTAGGCGAGTTCGAAGGCCGCTCTCATTGTGGGGCGCGTCGTAATAGAGGGTTCTGACTATTGGTACAGGCACCTCCATTGGGAGTAGGGCTCTCTCTTCATAGACAAGGGCGAAAGGTGTTTCTCCTGCTGGAGTTGTGGTTTTGTAATCCCAGAGGACGCTAGGCAATTCCTCCACCCATTTTCTTTTGGCGGCATCGAGTCATTTTTTAACCATTCCTTGATTGTTCGATTTGTAACTTCGACCTGACAATTTGATTGTGGGTGAGCTTCGAGGGCATAGAGCATTTGGATATTCATCCTGTGGGCCCAGTCCTTGAGCTTGGTACTTGCGAACTGGGTCCCATTGTCCGTAATTATAGCCTTTGGGGTGCCGTATACGAGGTCATGCCATAAAAAGTGTATGAATTTGGCAGAGCTAGTTGTTTTGAGTGGTCTGACCTCGACCCATTTGGTGAAATAATCAACCGCTATTATAGAGAACTTAAACTGTCTAGGAGCCTTAGGCATTGGCCCTATGAGGTCGAGGCCCCATAATGCGAATGGTATTGGGTAGGTCTTTGTCTATAATTAAAGGTCAAGGTTAATACCCATTCTAAGTGCTTCGATTGTTCTGTTATTTACTTCTATGTCATTTGTCTTTTCTCGTACTCTAAAAAAATTCACATATTTTTATTCTATGATCAAAATTTACAAATAATTAGTCAAGTGGAAAGGAAAAAAATACGAAGAGAAAGAGACCCGTATGTCATATGTTTTGATGACTTTTTCGGAGTTCGTTACCGAATATCATTTTTTTACTACAAGCATCATTAAGTATAAGTATCATTTTTTCATTACGTATCATTACGTGGTGATAAGGAAGTCAAGGAGCATGAGACGGAGAGACAAACGATGGGAAGAAGATGATCAAGAAGGAGGTGAGAAGTTACATTGCTAGGTAGTCGATCTGGGATAGATCAGAGTTGATATTGTAGCAGATGGAATAGAGAGGCGTAAGTTTAGATGTAATGACAATTTTGTAGTTCTTTTTACTTCTTAAGCGCATTCTTTACACTTTGGCGCATCGTAAAGCCACTCATAATTAAAATTGGTTTGGACTGATTCACCATAGATAATATTAGAGCGGTTACTATTATAAGACTCCCAACAGATCAGGTTTGACAAAAATCATTCAACCAACAAGTAGGCGATAGGGACTTTCATAATTCATTAATTTAATTTGAAGAACTTTCATCACTTAAAGAATGGAAACCCTAATGCAGCACTCTCATCAGCTGCCGCTAGGATTGTTTTCTGCCGGTTCGCGTTGCAGCTTGCTGGCGTCGATCTCGGTGTTATCAGGTCACCGTTATGCCTCCTCTTGCATTGATCCTATTGTTTGTGCTTTTGGCGTCTCATCAGTGGATGAAATCTTTGTCTCCAAGTTAATGGCAAGTCCGACTTTGCTTTCTGCGTCGTTCGTCAGACCATTCTCCGCGCTAACCTCTCTCCCACAAATCAGAGCTTATTATCCAGGCGTCGAGCTGCTCTCCTAGGATCTACCCTTGTATGTGAGCTGCTGAACGCTGGAGTTGTTCCCTGCTGCCACCAACTTTGTCGTTTCATCTGGTTTTCGAGATGGCATTTCTATGGTGGGCTTGCAATGGTCGTTGCGATCTTTGGTGGTTGTTGGCATGGTTTATAAAACCGAACCGGACAGAGAACCGTTCAAGCTACCGGTTCACGGTCTGACCGGTTTGACCGATTGAGCCACCGGTTCAACCGGTATTAGTTAAATACGCGGGATATCTAACATTCAACCAGTATTAGTTAAATACGCGGGATATCTAACATTTATCATTCATTTTAAAGTAAATAAGTAATTTATAATAAACTCAAGAACATATATCCATCAAAACTCAAAATAGTTAGCACATATATGCTTTAAAATTACAATGAGCATTAAAAATGTAAAATATTTTTTTTAAAATTTTCTTAAAAACTTTTTTCTTGAAAACCGGCGGTTTCCGGTTCAACCGGTTCGCCGGTTTTGTCCGATTCCCACCGATTTTCACCGGTTTCTAAGCAAAGCCCTCAAAACCGAAACCCGGACCGGATAAGTCACCGGTTCGCGGTCCGACCGGCCGGTCCAGTCCGGTTTTCTCAACCATGGTTGTTGGTCCGGTGTTGTTAGGGGCAAGAAAAGGCCACGTCTATCTGATGATGCGGTTTAAATTGTGGGACGAGGTCTGGTGGGGTTGGGGGGGGATTCCCACACCACCCAGAGCCATGATTCTCTAGGTATCCCTCAAATTTCGTAATTGTTGTTCTAGGTTTAAATGGTTTTATTGTATGCAATGGTTTCTTGCTTTCTTCTCTGCTTGACAACCGCTGATTTTAGAGGGCCTGAGGAAGGAAGTAGGCATTTGTCTTTCTTTGAGGTGTGCAGGAAGAACTACTAAATATTTTATTGTTACGTTCTCTCTTTGAGGTTTGATTGGCAACGGCGTTATTTCTCAAATGTTAGAAGCAAACATTTTCTAGTCCCAATCGGAGCCCACCTCCAGCATCAATATCATCATACTAACTAATTATACAATAAAACAATTTAAGTCTAGAAAAATGAAATGCTGAGGTTAGTCTTATGTTAATTCGTTTCTTAGAGCCGCTCAAATTAAAATAGCAACATTATAAATCACTTCATTACATATAATTCATGTTCTAAGCATAACAAGTTATTACTTATTGCAATTATTCATTAACATGACTAGAAATTCATAGCTTGGTACAACCTTCAAGCATTGTGTATTAAACGAGAGAACATATATATATAGATATATATTTATATATATATATAGATATATATTTATATATATATATATATTCATATATATAAATATATATCTATATGTGTGTGTGTAAAACTAGAAATTATTAGATGGTACAACCTTCAAGCTTTGTATCCCAGCAACATAGACATAGTTAGCAGTCCCAATAGCAAACACATTTGAAAGTTTGACACTGTCCCCAACTAGCCTTTTCGGTCCAGCAAATGTTATTACAATTGTCATTGCTCAGACAACCTCCAGAAAATGTTCCACTGTTTCCTGGGCAAAATGCATCCCCGTCTATCATTTCTACACCTGCAGTAAAGTTTTAAGATTGAAAATTTGTCAAGTAATCTGATCATCTGAATTAAAACTTGATAAATTGGCAAAAGAATCCTCTATGATATTACAAAATCTCCTGTATTTATAATTAGTAAACTTCATTTTAGGGGTGCACTTTAGCCATAAATCAAATGTGAGGACCACTTTGGCAATATGGAAGGTCTGATTGTTTTGTTAGTGGAAGACCCAACAGATGCGAGTCTATAAGGATCCGATCACAACCCGATTGGAAGAGTTAGACATCGACTCCGGGCGGCGGGGTTAAGGGTCGCCGGCCCCATGAAGAGGCGATCATGTTTCCGGTTTACCCAGGCTTGATTGAGCCCTGAACTGCGACAGAGTGGGGCCCAAACATCGCCGGAGGACAGCGGAGATCGATGTCGTGGGAGGTTGGTTGTTTGGCTTCTAGTCCTAGCTAGGTAGCATGCATGGGTTTGGCATAAAGAATTAATGAAGGATTAAGGGCTTGGTTGCATCCTCATTGTAGAGAGAGAGAGAGAGAGACCTACCAAAGGTGAGAAGAAGGGATAAAATTATCATGCAAAGAGCAGAAAAGATGATAGTAACTCGTTGATTCACCATGGATGAATGTGAGAGAGAGAGAGAGAGGTGAATGATGATACAATAAGTTTGGTTGGTAATTATAGATATATATAACCAAAATTAACCTTGATGTTTAGGGTGGTTAGATTTCCAATGTTTTTTTCTTGTATCATTCATGCTCTGCTCTGGCCTAGAAGGTTGGGAGACAATCCCAACTCTACAGCCTAGGAAATCAAACAATAATGTTTGGGCACCATATAAACTTTCTGATATTGCCCTTTAATTATGGGCCTTGGCTCATAATCTTTGAAGCATGAAACAACCGCTTCATGAGGCCCATTTCAAAAATCAGAGTTAACGTTTTGTCAAATGGGTTGACAACTCATCATTTTAATTACTACTCCCTCCAAAAAATAAAAAATCTTGTAGTGTTTTACCCAAAATTTTACTAGCATAAACAGTGAAAAATTCAAAAAATATATATCTAGAAAATATATATCGCAAATTATGAGAAACATATGAATCATTTAACTTTACATATCTAAAAATTCACAAAAATAAATCACAGATTAAATACTGTAAAACTGACAAAACAAAAGCTGTAATTTTTATGGGATTGAGGAAGTATCAATTTGAAATTCTTCCTTTTTACAACTTCATCCCCATAAATGACGTCGTCACTACGTATTTAATTGTGTGTTTGTAGCGCCGGTACCACTTCTGATACACTACAATTGTACTGGCAAGCGGCGGTACTACAGCCGCTACGTAGTTATCTGCTTTTGTGTGTTTGTAGCGCGTAAAGCCACTACACGTATTTTAAGATTTAAAAAAATCCAGATTCAAATCCAGATCTAGATTTAGAATTTCATCCGAAAAATCAGAATTTCATTAAAAACCCAAAACACTACCAAATCTTCATCCAAAAATCTAGAAAAACAACCATTAATCTTCATCAAAAACCAAAAAAAAAACAAACATCATCAATGAAACCCAAAAAAATAACTCATATTCATGAAAAAAAACTCATATCTACGTTTTCAACTTTTTTTTCTTGATCGTCGCATAGATCTGTAAGAGTGGAAGAGACAAAGAGGCCGCTGGTCATCGAGGATGAGGGTGACGGAGCTCTGAATGCAAAAAAAAGGAGTTTAAGGGTTGGATTGATGGGGCAAGAAAATGGAGAGAGAGAGAGAGAGAGAGAGAGAGATGGCTTTACCAGAATGTCGTCGGTAAGGAGTGCGAACAGACGGACGGGAGAGGAGAACGTGAACGGACGGACAAGTGAGAAGCAGTGAAGAGGAGGAAAAGACGGTGAAGATGAGAGTTTCAGAGAGAGTTTTGAAAAATGAATTCGGTTTTTGAGAATCAGATATTTTATTCAGTTTTTGAGTTTTGTTCCGGCTTCATAGCCGCTCCAGACGCTCAAACACAAAAATTCATTATAGTAGCGCCTAATTGTAGATCAACTATGTAGTGCGTTGCTCTAGAACAATATCCACTATTGACGAGAAATTCATGAAAAATTCTTTTAACCATTGGATCAGGAGAACATGATGATATATCAATCATTTAAAGCTTATGCATAAAGCTGTATATGAATCGAGCCGAGCTCGAACTCAGCTCAATCCTTTTAACCATTGTAGTAATTGTTGGTACCAACTAAGAATTACTCTCCGTCCTAAAATCACACTACAGTTTTGTTTTTGCTTCAACATTATTCTATGCTTTTTGTTCTTTAATATTTTAATGTATAAAATTTAATAATTTACATGCAAATGATAAATGAATCTCTCTAGTTTATAATTATGTTTTTTAGAATTTTTTTAACGTAATCATCCTAGTGCAAATTGGAATCAAACACGTGAAAGTCAACCTATCCATCTTTTAGGGACGGAGGGAAAACTTGCACAATTTTGCATAGTTAAGTTAAGGGACTAAAACAAAGCAAGTTGAGGTTGATGGAGTAACTCGTGTGTGTTAGTAAAGTAGAGGGACATTTGATGCATTCAGGCCAAAGATAAACCAAATACGCCGATCTGGTTTTGGATTCGGTGTAGAGATCTACTATTATATCTTATTCGGGTTAGAAAAAAATTTGAATCAATTCAGTGCACCCACCTCGCCAAGTCGGCGCCACATGTATGAACACATTTTTTTCTTGACATGTATGCATATTAATCAGCCTACCATTTTTAAGGAGCGATTACCATTTTATATGCCTTCCTTTTAAAAGATGCTTACCATAATGTGAATTTAATGCAATCCATTTATACAAAATTAATTCAATCCATTTATACAAAAGATGTATTTAATGCATCTTTCCATTGCTTATTTTTTAGTTTTAAGTATTCATTTTTTTTTCAGTTACAAAATAGATTCACCATTTTAATGTGAGTATATCTCATAAACACGTTCATGTCATGTAATTGCTATCCATCAGTTAACAAATTAATATAATGGCCAAAGTTTTGATGCTAAAGTTGACAAATTAATATAATGGTCGGTTTGATGCTAAAGCTTTTGCGCAAGTTTGAAACGATGTCATGGTATTCGAGTTTCTTGAAAGGATTGACTAATAAGATGGTTGAGGTGAAGGCATCTACTATTATATCTTATTACGGGATCATCTAGGTGACAGGGCTAAAAAACAATTTGAATAATGAATTCTAGTGCACCCACCTCAGCGTCACATGTGTGAACGCATTTTTTTCTTGACATGTAAGCAAATTAATCAGCCTAATTTTTAAGGAGCATTACCACTTTATATGCCTTCCTTTTAAAAGATGTTTACCATTTAATGCAATCCATTTATACAAAATTAATTCAATCCATTTATATGCATCCATTGCCAAAATAGATTTCACCATTTTAATGTGAGTATATCTCATAAACACGTTCATGTCATGTAATTGCTATCCATCGTTGACAAATTAATATAACAAATTAATATAATGGTCGGTTTGATGCTAAAGTTTTGCGCAAGTTTGAAACGATGTCATGGTATTCGAGTTTCTTGAAAGGATTGACTAATAAGATGGTTGAGGTGAAGGCATCTACTATTATATCTTATTACAGGATCATTTAGGTGGCGGGGCTAGAAAAAAATTTGTCGAATTACAGTGCACCCACCTCGGCGCCAAGTCAGCGCCACATGTATGGACATGTTGCATATTAATCAGCCTACCATTTTTAAGAAGCGTTACCATTTTATATGTATTCCTTTTAAAAGATGCTTACCATAATGTGTATTTAATGCAATCCATTTATACAAAATTAATTCAATCCATTTATACAAAAGATGTATTTAATGCATCTTTCCATTGCTTATTTTTTAGTTTTAAGTATTCATTTTTTTTTCAGTTACAAAATAGATTTCACCATTTTAATGTGAGTATATCTCATAAACACGTTTATGTCATGTAATTGTTATCCATCGGTTGATAAATTAATATAATGGCCAAAGTTTTGATGCTAAAGTTGACAAATTAATATAATGGTCGGTTTGATGCTAAAGTTTTTGCGCAAGTTTGAAACGATGTCATGGTATTCGAGTTTCTTGAAAGGATTGACTAATAAGACATCAATGTTATTTATCACCGGGTGAGACTTCCAAATTACCTTATAGATGAGTCATTTGAACAAGTGGGTGAAAAATCACCCGGGTGTTGATTAACGAGGTTGCTAATAAGATGGTTGAGGTGAAGGCATTGAATATCAAAGCTATTTTCTATCTTTTTACATAGAATTTTGTTGCGTCGCTTAGCATTGTAGTAGTTTTAAAATTCACTTGCATTCAACCGATTCCACAAGTTAAAGGATCGAGAAGTTATTGCATTTGTCATTGAACCATCTCCTATATCCATATTAAACCTTTGATAATGAACAAAATCAAACTTGAAAACTAGATTTTGAAAAAAGTTTAACTCCAATGGAAATAATCCTCTCATGGGGAGTTTGTTGAAAGTAGAAATCATGATCATTTAGTTAATCATATATTTTTGCCGGAACAAATTAAAAATAATAAAATTACAAAAATGCTTATGTTATTTATTTTTTTAGTTATATATGTGTCGGTATTTTATTTCAACATTTATATGCTTTTTATTTGGGGATCAAAATTTTTTTATTTAAAAGGAATCAATTTAATATAAACAAATTATCATTTGGTATTTAAGCTAGTTACTCTTTAAAGAGAAGTACTACGTTTACTTAATTGCTCTCTCATTGATCGATCCACTGTTGGCTTGGTCGAAGGAATTGGGGTTAGGGTTCTCTTTTGTCATAATCAGGTAGTTTCTTAGTTTTTCTTCTCAACCAATCACTTGTTTTGTTTATTAATTTGTTGCATTAAGATTGGGATTAGGGTTTACGTTTTCGTTATTAATTGTTGAATTAGGCCTTAGGAGTTCGTTCCTGGGGACGGTGTTAATAATGCCTTCTTCCTCAAATGAAATTTTTCCTGAAGAAGAGGAAGATGAAGAGTTTGAGAAGATGAATATAGAAGAGACGATGCATGCAACTAAGGCTTGTAATTTAGAGAAGATAGTTGATGATGACGATGTTAGGTTAAGTGCTGTTGAGCCCCAAAAACAGTCATCTGATTATTAAATTCCGGGGCAAAGAAGAGGTTCATGATCAGAATGGTGGATACTTGATCCTCCCAAGTTTAAACACAAGCCGCGGGTTCCAAGAGCTTCTTCTTCAAATTTTCCTGTGCCTTTGATGCAATATCCCCCTCCATGCCCTGTGACTGTCAAAGATTTGCAGGACTGCAAGATCCCACCATGTATTTGAAATTGGAAGATTAATCCAAAGGGAGAGGGTCATGAAGAAGGAGCACCAATTGCTGTGGATGCTGTTGTTGCTGCTGCAGTACTTGAAATTTCTACTGATGATCCATCCACCTTTTGCGGATGTTGCTGCTGCTGATGATACTTATTGCACTGCTTAGAGTTAGAAGTCAACAATGGAGGTCTCAAATGCAGTACTGCTGCATAGTACTCAGCCAGCCTGCTTTCCTTGACTAGTAAGTACTGCATGCATGTTGGGATATCTAACTGGTCAATTTTCAACACATGAAAATGACTGATACTTATTGCACTAATACCTCTTCACAATTTTATACCACTATAAAAGCCTGAGTCAGGTGGCTGGCTGGCTGGCTGGCTACCTCTTTTTGTCCATTTGTTTAATTAATAAAGTGTAACCAATCTTGACTTTGACTCATCCCTTCAACATAAATACACGTTCCTCACAAATTTCTTTCTCCTCATCTGCATCAATTGAAAGCAATGGAATATCTGCTTTCTTCACCACTGATACCAACCCTCTTCACTTCCATTGCTCTCCTCTTGGTGATACTAGCCCTATGGATGAAATCTGCAAACAGAGGAAGCAAGAAGCTGCCTCCTGGACCCAAAATGCTCCCCATCATCGGCAACCTTCACAACCTGGCTCGCACCAATCTGCTGCCTCACCAGCTAATGGCAGAGCTGGCCAAGAAACACGGTCCCATCATGCGCCTCCAGCTGGGCCAAGTCTGCACCATCGTCATGTCCTCCCCTGAAATGGCCAGAGAAGTCATGAAGACCCATGACCTACACTTCGCTTCCCGGCCACAACCCGTTGGGGGAGACATCCTCTTCTACGACTACACCAACATGGTCTTCGTCCCCTACGGTGAGTACGCCAAGCAGCTCCGTAAGATCTGCATGATGGAGCTCCTCAACCAGAAGAGGGTCCTCTCTTTCCGGCCAATTCGAGAAGGGGAAGCTTCCAACCTCGTCAAAGAGATTTCTTCCATGGCAGGAAAGGTCGTTGATATCAGGGATGCCATTTGTTCCAACTCATACAGAGTGATTTCCAGGATCATCATCGGTGGAAAGCTACAAGACGGTGGGAGATACATCAAACTGACACAGGAAATCATCGAGGTGTTGGGGGGTTTCACCATCAGCGACGTGTTCCCTTCCCTCAGGTTTCTTCAAACGCTCACCGGAGTGAAATCCAGATTCAAAAGAATCAGGACTGAAGGAGATGCTATTCTGGACAGGGTCATCAATGAACATAGACAAAGAAGAAGTGATCATCCAATCAAGGAAGAAGAAGAGGATATTGTGGATGTTCTTTTGAACATTCAGGAAAAGGGTCAGCTCAAATTCCCATTGACAACAGACAACATCAAAGCATTTCTTCAGGACCTGATAATCGGTGGAGTTGAGACTTCATCAACGATCATCGAATGGGCGATGGCAGAAATGCTGAAGAATCCAATCGTGCTCAACAAGGCAACAAAGGAAGTGAGAAGCGTGTTCAGGAAGCAAGGGAAAGTCGACGAGGCTGGTCTCCAACAGATCGAGTATCTGAAACTGGTCATAAAAGAAACGCTCCGTCTGCACCCTTCATCACCACTCCTTCTCCCAAGAGAGAGCAAAGAAGAGATCGAGATCGGCGGGTACACAATCCCAGCAAAAGCTCGCGTGTTCATAAACATGTGGGCAATCGCCAGGAACCCCGAGTACTGGAAGAACGCAGCGAGTTTCTGGCCGGAGAGGTTTGTGGAGAACGAGAACAATGTTGAGTTCAACGGGACACATTTCGAGTACGCGCCGTTCGGGTCCGGGAGGAGAATGTGCCCAGGGCTTACAATGGGATTGATCAATGTGGAGATAGCGCTTGCAAATTTGCTCTTCAATTTTGACTGGGTGATGCCAAATGGGATGAGAAACGAAGATCTCAGCTTGGATGAACACCATGGAATTGCTGTTGGACCCAAGGAGCCGCTCAAAGCTATTCCCATTCCTTACAATTCCGCTAGCTAGCTAGCTCTTTCATTTGTTTATTTCTTCGTTTATCCGTTATATGCTTGTATAATTAGCACTGATCATACAATAATAAGTAGTACTACACCAATGAGTACTCTTAAAATTTGTACTAAAAGTTTGCCTCTTTTCTAAATCAATCTTAGAATTTGATAAGGTGTGATTATTTCGTTATATTCAGTCCTGAATTTCTTTTGAAATAACTGTAATTTTATTTTATTAAAGAGATAAGTAATGTTGCACATGTTAATGGCCTTTTATTTTATAGCGGTTATAGCATTAATTTAAACTTAATTCTTGAAATATGAAAGTGAAATGTATATATTAATTGAGAACTGTATGTATTAATTGAGAACTGTATATTGAGAACGCAGGAAATACTTGTAACCTTTTATTTGTAATTTGCAAAGGAAATTGAAAAGACATTTGGGATGATCTGGGAGTAATATAAATAAATACTAATACTTCTATGTTTTAAAAAGTGATCATCCAGTGACTACATGTTAGAGACAAGACAAAAGAGAATAGCTGGTTATTGACTATATAGGCTAAGAGAAAACAAACAAGGTAAGGGAGGGCGAGGACAGCAACTTGTCATATTAGTAGACTAACGTGCACCACCCGCACAGGATAATATAGAAAGAAATTCACGGGCCTGGCCGACGGCGGCGGTTGCATCATACAGGGCCCCCAGGATAGAGATAATTGATTAAATAATTCCCAAATTGGTGTGTTTTTATACTCGTTCCCTGAAAAATAAATAAATACATTTAAATTTTATATTATAAAATTTAATGTTTGATTCAATATTTATTAGATAAATAGTGAATAAAAATTTATAAAAAATAGTATATTTAAAATTTTATATTTCATACTATAATATAAATATGAATTATTTAGGGAGATATTTTTTCCCTATTTGATGTCTGATTGTAGGGAAACCAACAAAGCCCACCCACCTTTTGCTCTTGGACTATAGTCACTACTATACTGTATTTATTCTTATTTAAAATTAAAATTAATTAGTGTGGGATGATGTAGCTCTTAGAATCATGGCGCCCACTCTCCTTGACTAAACGGTTTTTTTCTCCTTTTTAAGAGTGCCTGTTCTTGACCAAGGGTCACAAACATATTACTCAATTGTCTCGAGAATTGTGCATGTAGCTACCACTAGTAGGGGAGCATTATTTGACCGAAACCGAAAAAATCGGAAAATCGAATTAATTCGATTTATTTGGTTTGGTTTATTCGGTTTTTCGGTTCGGTTTCGGTCGAAATCGAAATTATATTAAACAATTTCGGTTCGGTTTCGGTTTCATGAGTTAACCGAAAATTGAATTTTATGTTTTTTCTTTGACCTATTTATGTTTTATATAACTGTTTTTATGGTAATTTAAGATTTTATTTAGCTATTTAAGACTTGATTCGATTACATGAATGAATTGTTGTAATTGAAATTCAATTTGTTCGATTTTGTTAGGTGAAACCGAAACAAAATAGAATTAAAGGAATAATTCGACCAGTTCGGTTTAAAACCAAACCGAACCATAGAAATTCGGTTTCAGTTTTTTCAGTTCCAACATCTAATTCGATCAATTCGATTTGTTACTGTCGAAAACCGTAAACCGATCAGATCGACCTATTCGGTTCGGTATTAACCGAACAAACCGAATGCCCACCCCTAACCACTAGTATATAAACTAAATGATCCATTTTTTTTTGTAAGTAGTTAGTTGCCACTAGTATATATTGGTGGTGGCCGCCGTTAAATATGACGATGTGATAGTTTTAAGATAAAATGTGTATCTTTTTTAAATGTGTTAAAGTGTACATTTTATTTATTAATTATCAAATTATTAAATTCATCACTTCTTTTAATTTATTTCTCTTTTTATTTTTATTTTTATGAATACACGGTCTAACATAACATAGATCGATGAGCGCAACTCACTATCTATATTTACTCGTGCCTCCGAAATGTAAAGCCTTTGAAGTACCGCTCGCCAATTTTGAAAAGGGTCCCACTCCCGGCTCCTTAAATGATAGAAAATTAGACACACACAATATGGTCTTAAAAAAATACTAATGGAGCCTCTGTTCTTGGTATAAAAATAGGCCCCTCTGTTCTTGGTATCATCAGCTTGTAATCAAACTTGAGCTTATCATCAGTGTCTACTTCTTGATCTCCAATGGAGCCTGCAGATCTCCAATTATTACTCACTTCCCCACAAGCCCTCTTCACTTCCCTCTCAGTTCTCTTGGTGCTATGGGTTCTATGGAGGAAGCTCACAACCAGGAAGCTCCCTCCTGGCCCTCCCAGGCTTCCCATCATCGGAAACCTCCATAACCTCTACGGCTCAGAGCTCCCTCACCAGACCATAACTGAGCTGGGCAAGAAGTACGGTCCCATCATGCACCTCCAGCTGGGCCAGGTCTGCACCATCGTCATGTCCTCCCCTGAAATGGCTCGGGAGGTCATGAAGACCCATGACCTCCACTTCGCCTCCAGGCCTCAGCCCGTCGGCGGAGACATCCTCTTCTACGACTACTGCAACATGGTGTTCGTCCCCTATGGAGATTACGCCAAGCAGCTTCGTAAGATCTGCGTGGTGGAGCTGCTGAGTCCGAAGAGAGTGCTCTCTTTCCGGCCGATCAGGGAGCGGGAGGTGGCCAAGCTCGTGGCGGAGGTTACTGCCAGTGCAGGGAAGGTGGTTAACTTAAGGAAAGTGATCGGTTCGAATTCATACAGAGTGATCTGCAATATCATCATCGGGAAACCGGTTGATGCAGGGGGGAGATACATCACGCTCACGAAAGAGATCATCGAGTCCTTGGGTGGTTTCACCATCAGTGACATGTTTCCCTCACTCAAGTTCCTTCAAACCCTCACCGGAGTGAAAGCCAAATTCCAACGGATCCGTAACGAAGCAGATGCTATTCTGCAGAACATCATCGATGAACACTTGGAAGAGAGAAAAACATCACCTTCCGGAGAAGAAGGGGATATTCTGCACCTTCTTCTCAACATTAAAGAGAAGAATAATCAGGAAGGCTTCTCCTTAACCATGGACAACATCAAAGCATTCATGCAGGTAAATTATCACTTTATCCCGTTATCTTAAAATTGAAATACTCCAAAACGTATTCTTTCTTTTCCACTCATCTAATTAAAGGTTCCTACTTTCCGTTTCTTTCTTTTCAAAAGATGCAAACTTTAAAGCATTCACGGTCTAATTAATCTTCTTTCATTTCAATATTTCTTCAGGATTTGATTATTGGTGGAATCGAGACCTCAGCTACAATCACAGAGTGGGCCATGGCTGAACTGCTTAAACATCCTGCCATGTTGGAGAAGACGACTAAAGAAGTTCGTGAAGTGTTTGGAAATCGGGGGATAGTGGACGAAGCTGGTCTGAAACAGTGCGAGTACCTGCAACTCGTGGTCAAAGAAACCTTAAGATTACATCCCTCATCGCCTCTGCTTCTTCCAAGAGTGAGCAAGGAGAAGGTTGAGATCAATGGCTACGAAATCCCAGCCAATGCTCGGATCTTCGTCAACGCATGGGCGATCGTTAGAAACCCCAAGTACTGGAAAAATGCAGAGTCTTTCTTTCCAGAGAGGTTCTTAGAGAATGAGAATGATGCTGATTACAACGGGACTCGGTTCGAGTATGTCCCGTTCGGCGCCGGACGAAGGATGTGTCCTGGGGTCGCCATGGGAGTTCTGAATGTGGAGCTTGCAGTTGCGACTTTGCTTTACCATTTTGACTGGAAGTTGCCTGATGGGCAGAGGAATGAAGACTTGAGCTTGGCTGAATCTCATGGAATCGCTGTTTGTAGAAAGGAGCCTCTTCAAGCTATCCCTTCCCCCCGTAAACCTTGATTAATTATTGCTCTTTAATAATCTCAAATTAATAGTAATAAGCTAGTTGGGGTGTGAGGTTGAGTGGTGGATGATCTGGTGGTCATGTGTAAAGCTCGTTACGTTAATTTCTGCCGTTTCTTCCTTTAATTTTGTATCCATCATCAAAGCCTTTGTACTAATAAATGTTTTGTCTTCCTAATAGGAATCTTTTCAAACGAAATGAGGGAATCTAGTCTTTACTACATTTGGCTCACTTAACAACCAAATAAGCCTCACAGCCGCACTACCCTTCAACCTAAAACAAATCATCACAAAACTAGCTATATATAAGACACAAAACCAAACCTAATAGTACTAAAATAACTAGTACCCTCGCTGAAACTAATCCTAGACTCTTAGTCAAACTAGGACAAAACTAACCAAAATCTCACAAATCACACCTAATTGGAAGAACAACAACTTTAGTCCTTTTAACTTTCAACTTCATATAATTTGAGGCACAAATTCCAACAACAGATCCATAGAAATGAAGGTTGTGTGTCGGCTGTTCGGGACTTAGATCTTTCTGGATAGCTGAAGTCCCTATTCTGGGGATAATGACTTGGTCCTAGAGCTTTGCTCTTGCCTAGTGTAGTTTTCACACTCATGCCAGCATAGTAGATTCTCTCGTGTGGAAGGAATCTACTAATTGTCGGATGAAGTTTGATACTGTTGGTGTGGGTCTCCCATTGGCCCCTCTCTCTCCCGCCTTCTCATCTCAAGGCTCGCAGCTTTAGCTGTGAAGATGCTAGTTTTAGTATGTTTACTATAGGTGCTTCTAGTTTGATCTGTTGATGTGTGTTTGCGTTGCTGGTTTTTAGACCATGTTACTTTTGCAAGCAAGGCAAGCAGGTTCTTCAACAAGCATGGTCAACTGAAACTAGAAGAAGAACAATCCATAATGGCTAACCTTATAGATGTTCGATCATCAGTGATAGCCTCACACATATTTCCAAAAGCTCGAGCTGCTGGGATAAGATCATGTATATGCATTTCACACTTGATTTTCACCATCCGTGTGAGACAAATCACTTCACTTGTAACTATCCCAACAATCTCCCTTCACAGGTGACTCCACATATATAGTCACAACACCAAAATGTACATTAGTAATACTTCCTCTGTATCAAGAACAAAAATCATCTATTTGGTTTGACAGGAAGATAAATGTGCCTTTATAAAATTGCATGTTCCAAAATGTAGTTTATGTTTATGTCTTCATAATTATTTAAAAGTGGTCAATTAGAATGACTCTACTTATTTAATATAGCGCGCGTGCACACACACACACACACACATATATATATATATATATATTAGTTAATGGTCATAGGGAATGGGAATGACATGTAAGTCTTCTTTTCTTTTGATTGCAAGTCCATGTACTTCATCAACACTTAGCTCTTCATTTATCTGTCCATTGGGCAACTTCCAATCAAAGTTATAGAACAAATTCGCAAGCTCAAACTCAACCATGGTCAATCCATATGTAATCCCCGGACACATTCTCCGGCCATAACCGAAAGGCAGGTACTGGAAATGTGCTCCAGCTTTAGTATCAAAAGAAATCTCACTTTCCTGAAATCTCTCTGGAAAGAAAGCCCCTGACCCTGCAGTGTCTGCTGTCCAATAACTTGGATCCCTGTTGATTGCCCATACGTTCACCAGGATTCGAGATTTGGCCGATATCTCATACCCATTGATCACACAGTTCTCGGTGCTTTCTCTTGGGATGAGCATCGGGGCAGAAGGGTGCAACCTCAGCGTTTCTTGTATCACAAGCTTCATGTATTTCAACTCTTGAAGTTGTTCCTCATCAACTCTCCCTTTGTTCTTGAACAAACCTCTCACTTCTTCTGTTGCCTTGACAAGCACCCTGGGATTTCTTACCATCTCTACCATCGCCCAATCCATAGTTGTACCTCCAGTATCCTTGAGTGAAGGAAGATGAAGGTAATGTTGGGTGGTGATTGGTGGTGAGTGATGAAAGAGACGAGGACGTCAAGACGGTCAAATACTGCCGAGAAGTGAGAATGGAGCAATTGAATTGTTTTTTTCTTTTTATTTTGAATTGGTCCCCTTAAAATTAGAGTTTGCTCAAATTGATCCTTAATCTTTAACTCTTTCAATTGAAGTCTTCAATTCGCGACTCGAGCCTAACGAGTTTCGAGCTGAGCTCGAGCCAAAAAACTCAAGCTCAATCAAATTCGAGCCGAGCTTGAACCGACCCCGATTTTCACGAGCTCGAGCTCGAGCCTGCCCAATTTTCACAGACTCGGGCTCGGCTCAGCTCGTACTCACCCCTACTCTATCCAACACCCAAACAAGGGATAGGTTGCAGACAAGAGAGAGTACTAAACTCAGAAATATCTACATATTCACGCCACTATTGGTTCTTAACTCAACGACCAATATTCTAGAAGGTTGATGTAATCCAACATGGTAGACTGAAATTAATTGAAAAGTGAGGCTCACTAATTAATTTCAATTTTAATTCATAGTAATTCTTCCATACTAAAAAAATGTATACATTTGACTTTCATGTTTCAAGATTCAATATTTGACTCAAATAAGGTAAAAATGAAAAAAAAATATACTTAGAAAATTTATACTTCAAAATTATCATATGTATATGAATTATTTCACTTTAAATGTCTAAACATATATACATAAAAAAATCATAGATTAAATATTATAAAACAATATATATATATATATATATTTATATATATATATATATATATATATATATATATATATATATAGGATAGAGGGAGTATATTTTATGAAAAGTAATGAAAATACCCAACACCAATCGAACTAATAATTTGGATAATATGGAATTTCCAATTTAAAGGGTAAGCTGATTATATAAAATAACCACCATTAACTCATTATTGTTTGGAATGATTAAATACGTTTTTTAGGAAATTCTAGGGCACTCACCCCGTGATTGTGGGTACCGGTACTTACGAGTTTAAAAAAATATAAAACTAAATATTTTATATGTATAAAAAAGAGTTTTATGACTAATTTAATATTTTTTTGAATTATTATAAGCTTTATCTGGTTAAAATTTGAATTAAAAATAATGTAATTAAGTTTTTCTATACATCGGTAAAACCAATGATTGGTAAATTGGCGATTGGTTTCTATGATATGCAGATTTCGCTAATAAGGTAAAACAACTTAATTACTTAGTTTTTTTTACAAGATTTGTTAATAAAAAATGGTTATAATAACTCTAAACGTAATAAATTAATCAAGAAACATTTTCTAACAAAAAAAAAGTATATTAATAAGCTAGTACTTCAGATTAGGATTGAAAAATGAAAATATTCTTCCACAACTAAACGGCCACTTTGGTGACAACGACAGACAGCACTATAGCTAGCTCAAACTTGGTTTACACTTAACTTTTGCTGCTTTCAGATGCACTCCACTTGAGCAAAATCGTGGAGAAGAAGAAGAAGAAGAACAAGGATCACGTGTAGGCGGATGAACAAGGATACGAGCTTCCATGTTTTCGCGCAATTCGTAGCCTCTTCACACTTTCTACAAACTCCCTGTCAACAGTTTCAGACATTATTAGTAATAAAAACTGAAAGTCAGGAACTGATAATGATCCATATTGTGAAAAGTTGGAACACACAAATCTTACTTCCATGGCACGTCACCAACTGTCCTCCACCTCTCCTCTCTATCCTTGTACAACAAGCAAAATGCTGAGCCTGCTTCAAACAGCCTTAACCCCGAAACCGTTTGCTTCCCTGACAAGTAATGGCCTTAACCATGTGATCTATCATCTTTCTAATTAAGCCAGCTTCAAAATTGAGCACTTCCACTTACCAAACATGTCCTCTAGCTGATGTGCAAGGTTCGAGTAACTGCCATGATCAATCAAGCAGATTTTGCGTCCTACCATAACTCCATCCATGTTCACCTTGATATAGGACCACCTCTCTTTGCTCTGGACTCCTTCCGACTCTTCATCACAATCTTCCGGCCCAAGCATTGAATATTGGAGACCGGAACTCATGTTCTTCGTGTGTGAATCACTATCTGCCCAACTTAGCAGGTCACTGAATCCTAGGCCTGCAAATGATGCAGGTGGTGGCATTCAATCAGTTACTTGTGTTGCAAGGCAGAAGAACACGGAAAACTAGAAATAAAATTAATGGGATGTAATGTAAAGAGGTAGTAAAATACATACCATGTTCAGATGGATGGTAAGTAGCTTCCGGTTGCTGCGTTCTAAGACTGAGACCGAGATCAAGTAGACCAGTGCTCTCACTTCTTCCCTGAAAATAAACAGATTGGAGAGCTGAACTGTTAAGAAGAAAGTCTGATGCACTGGAATCCATGAAAGCTTTTGAGTGAGAAAGCCACAAGCAGGTTTGTGTTAGTTTTAATGGTGAGAATCAACTGGATCCAGGTGCAGATGGATTTATAGTGTTATCAGGTGCAGAAATAAGTGAGGTATCTTCTGATAAGTGAAGAGCAGGTGGGGGCCAAAAAAGGAAATGTGGAAGACAGCAAAAGCATCTTCCATCCTCAATCATTCTCTGTGACTTATCTTGTGTTGCCTCCTCTGCCACCATCAACATGCAAGTACACAAGCAAGTAACAAAACAACACAAGGACAAGGTATGGCCAACCTGATCCTAATAAAAGTTTGCTTGGATTCTGCATCCTGACACCGTTACAGCTGTTTCCTTTTTTTCAGGTGTAAATCTACTGCCAGCAACTTTACTGGAATCAAAAGCACAAGTGTTGAAGCAAAACAAACTTCTGGCCCTTGAACATCAACGCGAAATACAAACGATGCCATAACCAACAGAAGCTTAAGTTTAAGTCTGATAAATTGTTCTGATAGGTTTCACTTCAGGATAGGATATGTCTTACACATCAAATTTCCTGGCCACAGAGTTTATTATGGTTCTTTATTAAATTGGAGCTTTCTTGGTCATTTTGCTTATTGCATTCCAAATTTCCAAGTCCATGGGCATTGGCAGAGGATATATTAAGTGCTGACATTAATACAGGTAATGGATGTTACTGTAGTTACTTTCCAGATTTTCAGTCTACTGAGTTCTTATATTCCAAGGATTCTAGGAATCCCTGAACCAAACACTTGAGCTCATTCTAGAAGGATAATGTATCAGAGGTTACCTTTTGGTGTAGCCAATATGCTTCTAAGTATACACCTGTGTAGCTCAGTCAGTTGTCAACTATGAAACTGCTAAACAAGTTATGCTAATCAATTTTCGCTGCAAGGCCATATTAACTACCAGTTGATATCCTTGTTTACAAGGTCAGTGACATTGTCTTCTTCACACCTCAAGGGGACTAGTTAATTTGGTTGGTGGGACTGATACTGTAGCTGTAACTTCTGAATGGGAGATGTCAGAAATACTGAGAACTCCTGGAGTGCTGGAGAAGGCACAAACAGAGGTAAGGTGAATTAAAGCTTGATGAACTCAGGTACCTCAAACTAATTGTTAAAGCCATGTGGAGTGACCATCCTGAAAGTTGCAACCTTTATTTTTATTTTATTAGTTTCAGGACTGATGTAGAAACTTGAAAACTTATGAGACTGATGTAGTAACACATGAGAGTATCATCTAAGGACTGATATTTGTAAAAGTGCACCTAGCAAATATCAGCTGCAGTGTCTCCATGTTCAATAACCTGTTTATTTGCTAGCTTTAGTATAATGGATTCTACTTGTTACTTCTTTCTGATTGGAATCAAGTGCAAGTCCTTCTTCCTTCGTGCTGTGACTCCAAAGGAGTCACTCATGTCAAGGTCTTCACACTTCATATGAAGAGGCAGTTGCCAATCAAAATGGTACAGAAGCGATGCAAGTTGAATCTCCATGGTGGCTAGCCCAAAGGACATCCCTGGGCATATCCTCCTCCCGGACCCGAATGGGATGAACTCAAAGTCACTCCCCTTGAAGTCAATGCAACTACTAGCAAACCTTTCCGGGTAAAATCTTTCAGGCTCATCCCAATAGATAGGATCCCTCCCAAGCGCCCATGCATTCACAATGACTTTGGCTTTTGCAGGTATCTCAAATCCGTTGATCTCACATTGCTTAGCACATTCTCTTGGAAGCAGCAGAGGAGCTGCAGGATGTAATCTCAGTGTCTCTTTTATCACCATCTTCAGATAGGTTAGCTCGTTGAATGCAGCCTCATCAACGCCTTTCCCAGTTCTATCGAAAACCTCCCTGACTTCTGTTTGTGCTTTCTCGATGACTCTTGGGTTTTTAATCATCTCTGCCATTGTCCAATCAATAGTTGACGCCGTTGTCTCACCTCCAGCAGTGAAAATGTCCTAAATTTTAAGGCAATTTGTTTAGACACTTGAACTAACAATGTTTCTCAGGTTGAAGAATGACAATGAGGTGGAATACAGAAGTCTTACCAGAATGACTGCCTTAATGTTGTCTGTGGTCAGTGAGAATTCTTCATTGTTCTCATAACTCAACAACACATCCAGCAGATCTTCTTTCCTTCTCTCGGCAGTACTTGTCGCATTTTGCTGCCTGTGTTCATCAATGATGCTTCCAAGGATCCTATCCATTTCTCTGTGAAGCCTCTCAAGCTTAGCCCTCATCCCGCTCATTACATGAAAGAGTTTGACAGAAGGATAAAGATCTGATATACAGAATCCTGATGAAACTACTACAGCTTCCCGAACAAGGGATATATATTGGTCTTGGTCCTTGCATTTCTCACCGAAGGCTGCTCGTGAGCCAGATGTGAATGATGATGAATAAACCAGGTCAGTGAGATTAACCAGTGATCCTTCTTTCGAAGAGATCTGCTCCATCATCCTGTCTCTCTCTTTGCTTCGTATCGATTTGAATGACTGAACGCGCTTTGCGCTCAACAGCTCCAGCATGCAAATTTTCCTGAGTTGCCTCCAGTACTCACCATATGGTGCAAAAGCAACATCGGTGTTGTTGTAGGTTAAGATCCTCGTGGAAAGCATCTCTGGCCGCGAAGCGAAAGTGATGTCATGAGTCTTCATGATCTCTTTAGCAAACTCTGGAGAAGAAACAACAACTGCGGAAACCTCTCCAAGCTGTAGATGCATCAGGGGTCCATACTTGCTTGCCAAGTTTCGCAGGGCTCGGTGAGGAGCTGAACTGGCAAGGTTGTGGATGTTTCCTATAATGGGTAGTTTTGGAGGTCCTGGAGGCAGCTTGGAGGATGAACTGCTAGACCACCTGCTTCTGCTTCTTTTTCCTAGTTTTAGGATTGTTAACAGAAAGAGCAAGAAAATGAAGATGGGAGAGAATGAAGAATAAGAGAACTCCATGGGAAAGTTTTTTTTTGCAAACTTGGATGTGAAGCTGTTCTTCTGATGACTTCTCTTTTGTACTCTCAAGATTCTTATTTGTTGACTTTGTTTATTCAAATACCTATTCTTTTGTTTTGTACTACTGATGAGAATCTTACAGAGTTGATGCCCTGCAAGAAGAGGACAAAACTACTTGGGGATTGGGCAACAACAGAACACCTATGGGATCTAATTGACAGGCACTCTCAAGAAGATGCTATATCAAAACAAACAAAAAACAGAACTAACCCAATTTGGCAGTCACAATAATGGATCTGCAGATGCTCTCCAAGCTTATGGTGATAGATAGACAGAACACATAAGAAGCAAGAAAGGAAGGTGGGACTTGGACCATGGAAGGCAGAAATTATAGACAGTGTCAAGGGGGACCATGTTACTTTGGAGAGAGATGAATTATAGATCTGAAAATTCTGAGTTCATTTGTAGATCTGTAAATTTGTACAACTCAAAAGTTTATTAAGTGGCTGTGGGTACAGAGACAAATGAGTTGGGACTTGGGATAGGAAAGTTCAGGGGGTAGAGCAGGGTGGGGAAGCGGTTAAGTGGGTTAAATTGTAGATTTTCTTAAATGTTGAGGTTTTAATTAAATGTTGTGTTGGGATATGTAAGTGTATGGAAATAAGAGTCCTTTCAATATCTCTAACCACTTTTTCGGAAATTAAAATGTATTTTTTATTAAAAAAATACCTTTTTGCTAGTAATTGTTATTTGTAGGATCCTTAGCCCCTTCTTGCTCTTTCTGTTAACAAAGTCTTGAATAATTTTAGAGAAAAAATGCAGCTACTCAAAATATTAAACATGTTAAAGAGGATTATATCTCACAAGGTCAATAGAAGGGACTAATCATTGCTATATAATATGATGAAGCCTTTCCACCCATTGCCAATTGGTTTTGGATTGGATACTTTAACATGGTATTAGAGCAAATTGATAAAGGCCCATTGTACAAAGGAAGCCCAAAATACTCACGTGTAGAGTGAAAAATATCTAGCCTACACGTGAGAGGATGTGTTAAAGTGAATTATATCCCACATGGTCAATAGAAGGGGCTAACCATTACTATATAGTATGATGAGGCCTCTCCACCCATTACCAATTGGTTTTGAGTTGGATGTTTTAACACTGCACACATGGCAATTTTTGGTTGGTGGACGATAGAGAGGAGAAGAGGATCCGAGACTCGTTATTTTGAATGTTTTCACTTTATTTAGCATACAAGTTTAGAATTTTTTTCCTACATCATTTTTTTAATAGCAATTTTTCCAGTTTTACTTTGATAAAGCATTATTAGTCTTCTTTGATGGTCTGGGGCCACTATTCAATGCCCAAGGCTCGTGCTCTGCGGCCCTGTTGTGGTTTGGGGCGGGTTTTGGGTGATTTTAGGGTGTTCCGGTGAGAACGGCGGTTGTCTGGTGGTGGTCTGGCGGTGGGCTTAGGGGTGGTAGGTTAAAGTTTTAAAGTTTAGGGGTAAATTTTTTAAGGTGTATAATTGTTAGGGGGTGACTAAATAGTTATGTTCGAAACTTGGGTTGCAAATATAGTGATTAAAGAAACTTCGGTAGCTAAAATTATCATTTTTCTCAAAATTCCTTTAAATTTAACAAAAAAAGTTGATGATATGACTACGAATGCAGGATAACTTTTAAAAAGAGACATTAATGGTACAAATTCTTAAAATGAGAGTTTCTTGTAGGACAATAATTAAAGTTATAAGATTACCGGTGTAGTTTACCCTTCAAAGTGTTTGGATAGTTTTGAGAGTTGGAAATTTGAATAATTTTCATTAACCATTATAAAATGAATTTTATATCACCTCACCATCGACCGGAAAGTAGGGACTACACCACGAACGTTGAACTGTTGGAACCTTTAACCTCGTTTGGGAAATAACTGTTTCAATTAGTTGTAGCATTTTGGATAATTGTTTAATGGTTGAGATCAAACAATTAATAGCTAAACTCAAAAAATTATCGGTGATAGCTTTTTCAAAACACAAACAACTAATTGAAAAAGCTGTTACCAAACACACACTAATTGAAAAAGCCTTTAAATGTCCTATTATCATACCTTAGGTCCGAGTCACACCAAATCAAAGTCCAAGCCCTTAAGTGTCCGTGTTTCTATAATGCAGGGTACTAAAGTCTGTTTTGGTCTGTGTTCTGTGGTTGTTACCAATAACTTACTGAAGATGGTCTTCTGGTAACGCTATAAATAATTAAATTTTGGGGTTGGAAGTGTGGGTGAACACAAACAAACGTAACAACATTTTTCTCAACTATCAATATTAAATCAATAATAACTTTTTTTGAACAAGAAAAATCGTCATCTATTAAATTAAAGCATTACAAAACCAGTCCAGGGAGCTAGCTAACAAAGATGTACGACCAATGGTTGTAAGACCATGACGTGCAACTAAGTGAGACCCAACATTAGAAAACCGAGGGCATAAACAATAGAGCACCTAGAAAAAGAGGACTTCAACACTAAAATCTCCTCCATAATGGTCCCAAAATTATAACATGAGGGACCTGTATGCAAATTAAGCTGGCGAACCAGCACCTGACAATCAAACTCGATGATCACAGAAGTCCAACCATGTCGTCGAGCTTTCCGAACTCCCATTAAGATGGCAGAAGCTTCAACATACAACGGATCAGCAGCAGCCAGTGACGGAACCAGTGACGGAACCGCGCATAAATCCGAAATTTAAATGCACTAAAAGATGATTAAAATGAAAAATTAAAGATTAATTAGACATGGTCCCAAACCACAACATATCAAATTTAAATGACTTAGATAAAACTATAAATAGAAAACAGGGATCGAATTTTTTTTACCTAACTAAGTTGAGTTGGCTTCTTTTATGGATGCAATTTGGGTATGTGAGAAAAAAAGGACCATTTAGGTTGAGATTTAATGATAAGTGGGTAAAAATTTATTTTGGATTGAGTGGGGGGCTAGTGGGTAAATTATTAAATTAATCCTCATAATTTTTACCATATACCCTATACCCCCATCAACTTTGGGGGGGGGGGCAGTAGCACCCCCTGTCCATATGCAGTTCCGTCAATGACAGCAACAAATCTGAAACCCATCGAGAAAACTTCCAGCAACCTTCCAGAATCATCTCGAGCGACACAGCCCGTGGATGCGAAATCCAACTCCTTACGCAAAGCACCATCCACATTAATATAAATGACACCTGGCGGAGGTGGTTCCCAGCGCAGGGGCGAGCGAGGAGGTGGAGGCACTGACGGTCGTCTCGGCACAACAATCCAGTATACGATAAGAGCAACTAGAATGGACTTGCCACTTAGATTCAAACACAACAAGATTACGATTGGACCATAAGAACCAGATCACAGTAGCCATAAGAAGAAGATCCTCCCGGTGATCACCAAATAAAATCCCATACCCATATCCACCAATCCCCTTCAAATTGGATAAATTGGGATAAATCATCTCTCAACAATCTCCACACAACAATAGCAAAAGGGCATTCCCAAAACAAATGACAAGTAGATTCATGGAAAGAACCACAAACCGGGCAAGTAGGATCAATATCAATGCCTTTATGCGGAAGATTATTACGTATCGGTAATAAATTGCCACAAGCTCTTCAAAAGTGTATGTGAACTCAAGGAGGTAGCTTGAGATTCCAAAGCCAGCGCCAGAAGTCTGAACTAACATATGACTTCTACTGATGAAGAATAGCATAAGATAAATAATAAGCTGTCTTAACTGAAAACTCACCGTTATCTACCATGCCCCATGTAAAAATATGCTCTTGACAATGAGGACTGAGCAAAATTCCTTTGATCAAAATTGCATCTTCTGGAAGAAAGATACTATTCACAAGAGATTCACGCCAACAATGAGCCGAATGATCAATCAAATCGACGACCAAGAACGGAACTGCAACCGGTGGCTGCTCATGAGTTCGTAGCATTGGCTCTGGCCAGGGCCGCCACTTATCATCCCAGACCCGAATCGATCTACCATTACCAACTCGTAAGAAACCTCCTGCTAAAAGGACTTCACGACCTGCCATCAAACCTTTCCAAACCATAGGCATATGGCTAGGAGACACAGAATTGAGGAAAGTAGCATCCGGATAATATTTGGATATTGTACTATAACTGATTATAATCCCGATTGTCCCGGTGAAAATTCATGCGTGCTGCTCTTGGTGGGAAGTAGTAGCTATGTCTGAATTATCAAAAGAACAACTACATGGTGGTGAGGTCCTACAATCTGATAATCCACCAAGAGCAAGATGGTGAGGTCCTAGCTAGCTACATTAATTAATCCCATGATGATGTTGATTATCCATCAGAAACTGGCCACTTACGTTCTTTAATTACCTGAGCTAACTAGTATTTGATGGTTTACATATATCCGGCTTAATTAATTAATTTTAGGAATTAATTATAAGTTGGTTTTACGTTTTAGGAACATCTTGTCTAGAGAATTATAGAGATCTTTTTGGAGACTGCGAGAGTCCAGAAAACTATAACCTAGACTGCGTTGAGCATGCAGAAGCAAAATTTGGATACTGTACTCCTAAAAATGAATGTTTCTGCTGCTCTTGGTACCCATTTTATCTATTAGAAGAAGAAGAAGAATTTGGTTATTATGCATGAGAAACCGACCTAGTTCCTAATAATGGTACCTCATCTAGTGATGATGATGACGATGAATCTCCATAGACATTGTAATATTATGTATGTATGTATGTTTTCACATTCCTCATCTAGTGACCGGTCATGTAGCATACAATAAAGAATTAAGACCTTGCCTATGTTGTGCGGAAATAAGGAAGTCGGATGAGGACCGAAGAATGTGACAGTCACACAAGCCAATAAAATAATTCATCAAGTGCATATCTGACTGAAAAATAAACACGACACCGAATAACCTGTGGAGAAAAATAGGAAACAACGAATCTAACGTGGAAAACCCTTCAGTATAGAGGGAAAAACCACGAGACAAACTGACAGTAGATCCACTATTAAAAATAATAGTACAAGGTTTAGAGATTCAAGTGTTTGCCCTAGCATGAATCTATCAAAACAATTCGGGGAAAATTGCAACTTCAACACTAGGAGATCCAAAGGCACAAAAATACTCCACCAAACCCAAGAGACTCGTCTCCATTGGCGTCTTGTACGCCAATTTCTTAATTCAATTTGCAAAACCTAACATGTTTAATTTTGTGGCTGGACCCACAACAGCCTGTGAAGTGTGTTTAATTTCATTCTTTTTCTAAGTTTGCTTTGATTACAGGGGACTGACTCCAGTAAGAAAAACCCACTGAGGTAAAAAAAAAAAAAAAATCAAATACTAATCCATCATAGATTATCCATGAGGACTCCGAGCTAACAAGGAGAAAAAAAAAGCACATAACCTACCTAGCTATTAGTCTGGACTCAATGCAGAGCATGGTCCCTATAACTGCTGAAGCATTCCTTTCCTCCCTTCTAAACCGTCTCAATACTTAAATGTTATCCCTATGGATCCATTTCACCCGACGACTAATCTTGTCAACCACCAAGTGACAATTTCTTGGGCGCCTGGAAAGCCAAATTTCAATGAATTAGGTCATAAATCCCTAAACTCCGTTGTTTTTAGGAGACATACCCTAGACCAAGCAACATTTACTTTACTGGAGTCACCCTACATAAAAGCCCTACATGTTCCACCGAAAATAAGTTTCATCCTTGAGTGCTTATCGAGCTATCCAGTAATATATACTAAAAGTATTTGGAATGATTATGACGTAAGTAATAAAAGTAGTGGGACCTATTTTATCAAACTTATATAGTTTAATGACTAATTTTCTAATTAAAAGACCCAAATTGAGCGACACACGAGCTATCGAGCCGAACTAGAGGATTCGTTTGAGTCGAGTTCAAGCCTGTATTATGAAAACTCATCAAACTATTGACCCGAGTTCAAGCTCGATCCTAAACATTCAAACTGAGTTTGAGCATAACACAGTTCAAGCTCGGCTTGACTCATTAACAACCCTATTTTTGGGTGTGGATGGAAAGAGCAAAAATAATGGACCGAGATGTAATAACATGAAAAACTTTAAGGGTTGATATGCGATTCTTTTTAAAAAGTAATATGACTCTTAATATATGTAATTAAGATGATTGGGTACGTTTGGTACTTTTTCACCCAAGGTTATTTCGTTTTTGCTATCAACACACCTTCCAAGACATTTCATCCTCTTATAACGGCTGATTCTGTATCCCCGTGATAATTACCAATTATATGGTGCACATATGTGTAGGTATACATAGCAATATATAGAGAAAATATGTATGGATAATTTAGACATTTAATATTTTTTAGTGGATTTGGGCTGAAACTGTTTTGTAAATTAGGCATCTAATCTACTATGTGTACCTACACATAAGTGTATCATATCAAGACTCCGTGATAATACTGGAAATCACCCTTATTATCTTCTATTTTTTAATGGTTTATTCTAATTAATACTCTCCAACTCAAAAAGAATGGTCCATTTCTTTTTGAGAATTTATCTATTAATTCTTTTGTCAAATCTTTTGACATTAAAAATGAAAATATTTATATGCAAATGATAAATAAATATTTACACTTTGTAAATATTATTATTTTTAATTTTTTAAAACAATTATTCATAACAAAATTTGAGGTCAAATACAACATCAAAAGTCAAACGGAGCATTCTTTTTTGTATGGAGAGAGTAGTTGATTTTGGTTTGCATGTATTTCATGAATTCTATGTTTGATTACCTCTTATAATGTTAAAAATTGCAAAATTGGAAAGTAAGAAGCTAGCTAGTATCACTATGTAGTTAATGAGTGTAAAACCGCTACCCCTGGTTGCAAAATCAGATTTGAAATTCTCTCCCCCTACCTTAGTATTACATTTTTACCCTTTGATCAACGGTGCTTGGTTGCAGGAGATAAATTGCATCAGGTTTCTTGAGATACACGGATTATAATCAGCCAAGAAAAGCCTCTCTGGCAATTTTCGTCATGACAGTAATGGCAAAGTGTTGAAGGATGGTACAAGAAAATTTCTCTCAGGATTTCCATCTTGAATGGACATATCAAAGACTTCATAATCACCATTAATGATAATATTTCGCTGTTTACTTGACATTAATTACTGATCAGCTGCTTAATTATAGCTAGCTAGCTATATACAGCAATGAAATTAAGAGTAATTCTCAACTTTCTAGTTCCTCCCTCGATCCCTCTCAATAAAGTGTATCTCGCTCCATACAGATTTCATTAAGAAAACATTTCAAAGAGGCCTCCTAGCTCAAACACCTTTCTACTTCCATCTTCTGGTCATCTTTAGATCCAAAGTGAATACCTCCTGATCCATCCATCCGTCTCCATGTTCTGCCTCTGTCCTCATCAACTTTCCCTCGTCTCAAGGTGTTGTGCATCATTATGATCTTCGGTACGTATAATTAATTAACTCAATGAACTAGCTACTGATCAACATCACTTGCATGAAATTAGCTAGCTAGCTAGATTATAGAATGAACTAGCTTAAATACCAGCCGATGACACGGGTATTAATTGATTAAATGCATCCTATATAACTTTTGTTATAGATAAAACCAGTGGTCTCTTCTATAAAAGTTAAGAAAATTGTTAGTCTTTTTTTTATCAATTTAAACTATTCATAATGTCTCATCACATTTCTCACAAATTCTAAAAAATAGTATGTAGTTATATCTACTATTATATCTTATTAAAGGATACTCTAGGTGGCAAGGTTAGAAATCTATTATAATATCTTAATACATGAGAACTATGTGGCAGCGAAAAAAAAAACTGAACTCTCAACCCTCGTGAAGACATGTCAACCACACCTCATCGCCACATCTGCGTTCCATTTTTTTGTCCACATTGGCATAGCATTCAAAATGGAAAGTTATTTGTGGGGATGGCGGTAGTAATTATTGTTGTGAATATGTGAAGTTTTTTAAAAAATAATTTCTATGCATGATTTCAGCTTATTTTCTTGGGTAAGCATGTAAGTAATTATGGAAAACAACATTTTAATTTACGCATCTGTGGTGTGATTCTATGTCGGACACCATTGATTGTGCACATATCAAAATCTATTATGGAAAACAACATTTTATTTATTAAGTACTTTCCTAGATACAACTAGGGGTGTGAAATGAATTGAGCCGAACCGAACTCGGCTCGAGCTCGAGCTTTAACGAGCCCATCGAGCCGAGCCTCGAGCTCGAGTTCAACCCGGTTTTGAGGCTCGAATAATAAACGAGTCGAGCTCGAGCTTGATACGTCCGGCTCGGGTGGGCTCGCGAGCCTTAACGAGCTCACTAGGTAATGATATCGATCTAACTAGGTAATCATGTGTATGTGACGATGATGATCTAAACTACTTATCATGCTGATCTATTATCAAAGCTGATCTATCAAGTAGTTATGCCGATCTAACAAGGTGGTCATGTGGATCTGACAATGATGATCTAAACAACTTATCATGTTGATCTATTGTCAATGCTGACCTTTCAAGTAGTTATGTCGATCTAACAAGGTAGTCATGTGGATTTGACAATGTAGTGATGTCGATCTAAAAAACTCATCATGTTGATCACCATTTTATGTTGATCAATAAACTAGGTATGTCGATCTAACAAGGTAGTCATGTGGATCTGACAAGATAGTGTCATGTCGATCTAACAAGATAGTGATGTCTATCTAAACAACTCATCATGCTGATCACCATTTTATGCTGATCAATCAAATTGTTATGTCGATTTAACTAGGTAGTCATGTGGATGTGACGATGATGATCTAAACTACTTATCATATTGATCTATTCTCAATGCTGACCAATCAAGTAGTTATATCGATCTAACAAGGTAGTCATCTGGATCTGACGATAATGATCTAAGCAACTTATCATGTTGATGCATTGTCAATGCTGACCTATCAAGTAGTTATGTCGATCTAATAAGGTAGTCATGTGGATCTGACAATGTAGTGATGTCGATCTAAAAAACTCATTATGTTGATCACCATTTTATGCTAATCAATCAACTAGGTTTGTCGATCTAACAAGGTAGTTGGTCGCAACACCGCAAGTGTACGACTGTCAAACAAGTAGTAAACCGGTGAGTACCGGGTCGAATCCACAATGACTTGTGATTCTAGCAAATTGTGTTGAATTACTAACTAAATAAGGTAAAATGATTGATTTGGAGAGAATTACTTAGCTAGTAAAATAGAAGAGATTAAGAAATTAAATAATAAATCTACCTTCTAGGATTATTGATCCACTTAAACTTCAGGTTTGACAATTTAGAATTATCCACAATTGTTATTCTCAACATGTAAATTAATGTATCAATTCTAAATGTCCTCTATCGAGCGCTCCACCTAGGTGATTAAAGCATAACCATCGCTCCACTCTAATTGTTCAAGTGATCTATCTAATTCCTAGACCCGTGGCAAGCCATCGCTCTATGACGAAATCTAGCATAATTACCCTGTGGTCTAATAGTACTTTTCTCTATCGAGCAAAAGCATACCACAAATATTCTCTGGCCAAAAGAATAATGCATGAACTATCCGAGTAATTAAACAAGTATCATGGAATAATAATTTATAGAACTAAAATATCAAACCCTATGTTTAAGTTTCGCAATATAAATCCTAGAAGATAAAATCAAACTAGCTAATAAACATAATTAAAAGAAGATGAAATTGAAGAACTTGTAGCTGGTGTTGTGCAGACTAAACTGAGTGCTCCTTTAGCATCTTCAATTTAGGGGAGGGATTGTTAGGATTACTATTTGTGTTAAGAGTCTAGTTAGTAGAGCTAGTAATGAATAAGGGTTCCCTGTAGGGAACTGAAACCTTCTTAAGCAGGAAGTCTGGTCCTAGTAGTATTAGGACTAAAGCCTAGGTTATATATATATATATATATATGCTACCCTCTCCAGTTAGTAGAATTAGAACGTTTTATTCAACAAACAATTGTTGTTGCGTTTCTCTACAGTAACAACATTTGTTCATGTTATGATAGGTTTGTCAACCCTGACCACCTGATTGTGCAACTTAGGGATCAAGTGTAATGTTGTTAAGTGTTGCGAGCTCACCGCAAGTAAACGGTGGTTGCAAGTAATAAAAAATCCGGGAGTACCGGGTTGAACCATGGAGACTTGTATTGTACGAGAATTATGTTGGAATTCCGGGTACGAAACCAAAAGTTTGAATGATGGTTGATTGAACAACTAAATTAACTAACTAATAAGCATGAACTAGATTAATTTGACTAACACAAGAGAAGCTAATTTACTAGAAAAGAACGATGAGATTAGGTTATCTCTTAGGAATATTTGTTCCACCTAGACTATAGGTACAACAACTTAAACACTTCTAAATATTGTTTGCATTTATGTTGGAGAATTTATTAAGTCTAAACCCCTCACTCAAGGTGCATTTAGAGATAAACTAGCAACAATCTCTTGTTCCCTAGTTTACTATGCAATTAATCTACTCTCCTCCTTGAATAATCATGAACTTTCATCCTATAAGTATTCATGCATGGATATCTCAAAGGTCTAATATGATTCTCTCATCTCTAAGAACAAATCATATCACAAAAACCCTCTCTCAAGGTGTTTAACCAATAAACATTGAATAATCCAAACATAAACATTCAAGCAATATATTGATCCATATAATCAAGTACCCATAGTCTAGGGTTCACAAATTCCTAAGAGATAACATGGAATTAGCTACTAAACATTATGAAAAGATTAAAGAGAGTAGGAATGATGAAACCCTTGTTGTGGAGAACTTGAAGATGAATTTGAGCTCTAAGTATTGAGATGAATAATCCAAAAATCTGTAGCTAAAACTAGAAATTAAAGTTACTACAATGAGGAAAGCTTGCTCTAATTTGATGGGCTTGTGGATCCTCTTCTTGTCACGCCTTGCTTCCCAAAATCCTCTGCTCTGTGTTGTGCTCTGCCCCTCCAATCGCCCCTCTGTGCGTTCTGTTTTATTGTTGAAAATGTTGAAGTTCTCCCCGATCCCCCTTCGTGACTGCGTTGGGCTTCTTTATATAGGGAGTATTCATCTGGCCTCCATCCAACGGCTTGGATTAAATCAGTAATCAGATTGAAATCTTGGTCACGGTGATCATCGTGTACAAATTTAAGCCATGAACATGGTAATCGTCATGTACGACCTGACTACGCACCCTGGAAATTCGGTGATTTCCATGCACAAATTAGTGGCGATCGCCGTGTATAATTTTCTGGGCACAAAACTTCAATCCTCCCCACAAGTTTCCTCCAATTGTCAATTCAACCCTATTATCTGCAAATTAATCAAATTCAATATAATGTGAGGAAAACTTTGTCCAACTGCCTCCAAAATTCACCATAAAATATAAACAAAATTTCCCATCAACATTAAGCACAATCAGATTATGGTTAGAGAGAGACAATTCTTTACTGTTGCATGTACTTTCAATAGTTATTGTACTTTACATTAAGATGTTTTGGATAGTAAACAAAGTATGTATCAATTATCAATATTTTAAATTTATTTAAGATGGTTCATTTTTTTATTAAAAAAGTGGACCCGTGACGAAATTGGGTATTAGAACTAGTTATACTCTATATCAGCCAAGAAAACGACCTCCAATATTTTTACCATGAGAGTATTGCCAACACATACATTTCTTCAAGGCCTACCATCATTCGGATATATCAAAGTGTGTCGATCGTTCACCTAATTATTCCATTATTCCAAAATCACATAAATAAACTTTACCTAGGCAAACATAAGAAATCCCTACTTTCTTGGGATGAACAATTAATTATATATTAGCCAATTAAGAAAATCCTCTCTGGCATTTTGGTCACAACATTGGTGCCAAAGTTTTGATGGATTGTCCAATAAACGACTCTCAAAATTTCAATCATCAAATGGAGGTATTCATAACTCCACAGCCTTACAGCTAGGGATGTCAATCGGGCGGGTCAGGTCGGGTTCGGGCCGAGTCATTCGGGTTACGGGTTGTTTCGGGTTGAGGTGCTTTCGGGTCAGGTCGGGTTCGGGTTCGGGTCATACGGGTTTCGGGCGCCTTCGGGTTGAGCTGCTTTCGGGTCAGGTCGGGTTCGGGTTCAGGCTATTCGGGTTTCGGGTTGCTTCGGACCGAGCTTATTTCGGGTCAGGTCGGGTTCGGGTTCAGGTACTCGGGGTTCGGGTTGTTTCGGTTTCGAGTTCAGGCCGGGTCCGGGTCGGTTTTCTTCGGGTCTAGGATCGGGTTTCTTTAGCGCCAAGTTCGGGTTTTTTCGGATCCAAGTTCATGTCTCATTTCCATTAAAATTCAAAGTAAATCTATTTTGAGAGTTATTCTAACAAAAATTAAAGATAATTTAGCCATTATTTCAATAAAATTGAAAATTGAACATTGTTCCAACAATTCTGAAAATTGGACATTTGTCCAATAAAATTGAAGATTAGACATAGATATTCCTCTAACAAAATTGAAAATTTGACATTGCTCCAACAAAATGGGAAATTGAAATTTGTTCAAAGAAATTGAAAATTGGACATTCCTTCAATAAAATTTGAGATTAGACATTTCTTTAACAAAATTAGAAATTGGACATTGCTCCAACAAAATTGTAGTTGTAGATACCACATATTTATACATTACTCTTAACAAAATTAACATAAGACATTGATCTCACAAATATTTTCAATTTGTCAAAACGATTTTCGAAATTAAACATTGCTCCAAAGAGAATTGCATTATCATTATTTCGGTTGTTTATGATTATGAAGTCTTAAAGTTTGTTTTAGAAGGACCTCTTGCAGTTCTTGGAATTGTGTATTTGATGCATGGATTATTATATTTTGGAAGTTACAATTGGTCTTGGTCACTTGTGCACAATTGACTTTATGTACTACTATTTTCTTGTTTTAGAGTTTAGACAATAGTTCTGATTATTTTTATATTCGGGTCATTACGGGTATGTCGGGTTTTTTCGGGTTTGAATTCGGGTTAATCAGGTTCAAGTTCGGGTTAATCGGGTTCGGGTCTTGGGTTCTTCGGGTTCGGGTCATTCGGGTACCGGGTCATATCGGGTTCGGGTCTCTTCAGGTTCGGGTTGCTCGGGTTCAGGCCATTTCGGGTACGGGTTGCCATCGGGTTGAGCTTATTTCGGGTCAGGTCGGGTTCGGGATCGGGCTAGGTCGGGTTCGGGCCATTGACTTTTTAGGTCAATTCGAGTTCGGACGGGTCGGACTCGTGCGGTTCCTCGGGTCGGGTCATTTTTTGACATCCCTACTTACAGCTATACAATTCCTGTCTAGCTAGCTATATAGTGGACGCAAATGAAATTAACAGATACTGATAAACTAATTACCAAATTCATCTCTTTCGCTAGCTATAGTTTCACAAGGGTGCCCTTTCACATATAATACCGGACCCCTTAGTTTCTTTAATTAGAAAACATGTCAAAGAAGAGGCAGGGGATCTTACACTTGAGACTCCAGGTATGATCAAAATCCCACCTTTTAGTTAGTTTGTTATCTCTTTCCAAAGAAAAAAAAGAAGACAAGAAGATTTTTTCCCAAGAACCATATTTCATTTCTCTTCTCATCTGCTAGCTTCCTATTTCACCCCTTTATCTTGTGATCAATCACTCTTGATCCTGGTCAATGTTAGATCCAAAGTCATGAATATACCGACCTCCTCCATGTTCAGTGATATAGTTTGGAAGAAAAAGGCATGCAAATGGCGAGCAACGGCGTTTCTCTCTCCCAGCACGCACGCCTTCTTGGTTAAATTAGGTGGTTTCCACGGCGGTTTCAAAAACTTCAAAGGGAGGTTTGCAACATTAAATCAAGATCTCTCTAATTAAGTGGCATATCTATGGCTTGGCTTGCGGTGCTCCATCCTTTGTTGGCTTGGAGATTGGCCAGAAGTTTTGATAAGAACCTCTTTGCTGTTGAGGAGGTCTTGTTCTAATAGATCTAACTCTTAGATCCTTCCAGCCAAGCCTTGATGCTCCATGCCATGCTCTCACTTTCGGCCCAAATCTTTATGAACACCACTAGTGCCTCTCTTGTCTTTCTAACCGGAGCCCTTGTCCCTTGTCATTGGTGCCCCAAGATTGTGAAGGTTCATGCATGGAGCTAGTCAGGTTGCCTGGTTGGCAGTTCATGACTGATATCAAAACTGGTGATGTGGAATCTTCTGGTACGCCTGCCGTGGCAATGGAGCATCTGTCAGTGGGTTCTCAGGCGGCTCCCATTTGTAATCCGGCGGCTCTGTGCGATCGATGTGAATGGCAGATAGTGGTCGGCCTTGCCGTCTCGAGCGAGAGCGCAACTGTCCGAATTCTCTACGTAGGGAGTTGGAACACAAATTAATTTACAGTTTAGTTTCCAACAAGCAAGAGTTGCTCTAAACTTTTTTTTTCATTTAGTTTAGTTTACAGTTTACATATATTCTTTCTATATTTTCTTAACTTCTAGAACAGTTTTCAACTATACTTTTTTTAAATACTTTTTGAAAACCAATCTTTCCATCCTATTATCTTCTTAGAATTTTCCCTTTAATTTTACTATTAGGGGTGTATTCTAACAAATTTAAAGTTTTTGAAAATTAAAGAGAATATTGTAAGAGGAAAAGTTGAAACGAAATATTGATTCGATAAACAAATTTGTTAATTTTTTTCTTAAAGTATAGAAGAAGTAGAAGGGGAAATTGGAGTTAAATTAAGTTTAACAAGTTTGAAAATATTTTCTTTGTAAATGACAAAACCTGGTTCTAAATGTCAACTAACAGTTGTAAATTAGTAAAAAATGTAAAATATTTTTATTACTTTAATAAATGCATGATTCTTAAAAATGGAGAAGTTGTTGGTATTGCAGCAAAAAATATTTTTGAGAATATGAATTATGCTTCCCTGTTTTGGAAAAGATTTTTAGGAAATTGTTGGAGATGATGACTTGTTAGGTTTAAATTTTTTTATAACTTTTTCATTCTAAATTTCATTTATAAATGTTGATTTTTGCTATGAGTACATACAAAATCTCTCTAAATATCTCCATACTCTGTCACATCATCTTTAATTTTCTGATTTTACTACCACCCATTCACCTATTGACACATCATTTGTCATATTATTAGGCAGAAAAGTGTGTTATTTTTAGTGACTCATGACATTTTTCATAAATGTTTAAATACATAGCTAGTTTTAAGGGATGAAAATCTCATTTCTAATTTTTTTAAATTTATGTGTTAAAATGGAAAAATTTGCTTCGAAGTTTTTCCTTTTAATTCTAGCGTTTTTCGAAGTTTCAAAAACTCTTTAAAACTTGTTTTACATTTAAGCATATAAGGAAATTTGATATAGAAAACTTGGAAATTTTTCCAAAAAGCAAACGTCCCTATGGAGCCACATTTGTCTATTTCAGTCCTTAATTTTCTATTTTAATCTAAATTCAGGAATATGATTGAAATATGAATATTTTAAAATTTTAAAATTAAATTAGAAAATTTCGTACGTCTTAGATCTAACTCACCGAGATCTATTTTTCTCCCAACACCAGCCCATGCATCCTCTCCAATACATGGAATAATCTTTAATATTGTACTCTAATTCTCTAGAAAGGAGGAACAATCTCAGACAATTATCCTTCACCTAATCACATGGAGTATGTGTTAGGTTTAGGAGTGCAAGAAATCAAAGTGTTTGCTTTTTGGCTGATAATTGTGTCGTTTTATTGATCAAGGGTTCAACCCTTTTTATAAGTTTTACAATCCAAATCCTAAAGTATTTAGTACTTCTAATTATAATCTACTTCTACTAACACTAGACACGAAGACAGTCCTACTTCTATAAGACTTAAACATTCTAATCACATTAGGATTGTATGGCTTGCTTAGCAAGCAAATCATCAACTCCTTCTTCCACTTGAGTTCCTTCTGTCCACTCTTTCTGTTGCTCTTGTTTACCAGCTGAAGAATCACTCTCTTCATCACTTCCTCTTGATTCAAAGCTGGTAATACAGAAAAAAGACCTTAGAAGCTCAAATCTTGATGTAGGTAATGCCTTAGTAAAGATATCAGCAAGTTGTGCTTCAGTGCTGCAGTATTCAAGTTCAATGTGACCTTCGTTGATCAAGTTTCTAATGAAATGATGCTTTAATTCAATATGTTTGGTTCGACTGTGCATCACAGGATTCTTTGCAATTGTTGTAGCTGATTTGCTATCACAATAGATCAATGTAGCCTTTTTTTGTTCTTCACCAAGATCTTTCAACAGCCTTCTCAACCACACAGCTTGACAAGCAGCTGCTGTGGCTGCCACATACTCTGCTTCTGCTGATGAGAGAGCCATTGTGGCTTGTTTCTTTGACATCCATGTTATTAGTGATGTGCCTAATTGGAAACAACTGCCAGATGTACTCTTCCTCTCAACTTGATCTCCAGCCCAGTCACTATCAGTGAAACCTCTAAGCTCAAATGATGGAGTTCTTCTGAACCATATCCCATAACCAGCTGTTCCTGCAATATACTTTAACACCCTCTTTGCCTCTCCCATATGTTGCTTTGAGGGTTGATGCATAAATCTTGAAATCACACCTACTGCATAGCTTATATCAGGTCATGTGTGAGTTAGATAAATAAGTTTTCCAACCAGACCTCTGAATTTTCTTGCATCACCTTCACCTGTTCCATCATTGACAGTTAACTTCTCATTTGTATTCATTGGTGTTCTCACTGGTTTGCTCTTCTCCATACTGAATTCTTTAAGAAGTTCAATTGTATACTTCTTCTGTGAAACAAATATTCCTTCTGATATTTGATGTATTTCCAATTCCAGGAAATATTTAAGCTCTCCTAAATCTGTCATATCAAAACTGCTTTTCATATAGTTTTGAAATTCTTCATTTAGTTGTCTAGATGATCCTGTGTAGATGATATCATCTACATATAAACTTACTATCAGCATACCTTTGTCCATTTTCTGCTTGTAGTAAAGTGTAGGCTCATTGGGACTCCTGATATATCCATTTATGTAGAAGAAGTGATCTATCTTCCCATACCAAGCTCTAGGGGCCTGTTTTAACCCATATAGAGCCTTTGATAATTTGTACACTTGCTGCTCCTTTCTTTTTACAATAAAACCAATAGGTTGTTCAACATACACCTCTTCTTTTAAGTCTTCATTCAAAAAGGCTGACTTGACATCAAATTGATAGATTTTCCACTCATGTTGTGATGCTATGGCTAGTACAGTTCTCACAGTCTCAAACCTTGCAACTGGTGCAAAGGTTTCTTCATAATCTATACCAGCCTCTTGCCTAAACCCTCTCACAACTAGTCTGGCTTTGTACTTGTTGACACTCCCATCAACATTTAACTTGGTTATGAAAATCCACTTCAAACTAATGGCATTCTTTCCTTCTGGTAAGTTCATCAGGTTCCATGTATGATTTTTTTCAATAGACTCGATTTCTTCATACATAGCTTTCTTCCACTCATCCAACTTCAAGGCTGCTTCTGCTGATACAGGAGTTTCAGCATACATGGCCATGGTTAATTGGTAGTCTGACAAGTGTGCTGGAGCCTTCTTTGCCCTTTGTGATCTTCTTGTAAGATTTGATTCTTCTTGTACCAACTCTTGTTCTTCTTCATTTTCCAAACTTTGATCTTCTTGTTCAATTTGGTTTTCTTCTTCAACCTGTGTTTCTGGAGCAAGCACATGTTGTTCTTCAGACCAACCAACTGTCCAGCCTCCTTTCTCTTTGCTCCACATTTGATTTTCATCAAATTTCACATTCCTACTAACAATCAATTTCTTTGTTTCTGGATTAAACAACCTGTAAGCTTTTGAGTCTGAGCAATAACCAACAAACATATATTTGTCTGTTTTTTGCTCCAATTCATGTCTACTTGTTGATAGTGCATAACATAGAGATCCAAACACCCTTAAATGAGAGATGGATGGCCTAAAACCATACCAAGCCTCAAATGGAGTTTTACCTTCCAAAGCCTTGGTAGGTGAAAGATTTAGAAGGTATATAGCAGTGGCCACTGCTTCTGCCCAGTACTCATCAGATATTTCTTTTGCTTTCATCATTGATCTAGCCATTTCCATGGCTGTCCTGTTTTTCCTTTCAGCCACTCCGTTTTGTTCAGGAGTATAGGGAGCAGTTAGTTGTCTTCTGATTCCCTCCTTCTCACAATAGGCAATGAATTCTTTAGATAAGAATTATCCTCCTCTATCTGTCCTTAGCATCTTAAGTTTCAGACCCGTTTCTCTTTCTGTAAGCGCTTTAAACTTGATGAATTGATCAAATGCATCTGACTTATGCAATATAAAATAACCCCAGCTCATTCTAGTGTAGTCATCAGTGAGTAAGAATACCTGTTACCACCATGAGAAGGAGTCCTCATAGGTCCACATAGGTCTGCATGCACTAGTTCAATTTTGCTTGTAGCTCTTCTTGCTTGGTTCTTTGGAAAGGAGTTTCGAGTCTGCTTACCAAGAGAGCACCCTTCACAAATCTGATCTTCATTCTCTTTGATTTGTGGTAATCCTTCCACCATATTCTTTGTTGACAAAAGTTTCAGGGACTTGTAATTGAGATGACCATACCTTAGGTGCCACAGCTTGGAGTCCATGTCTTTCCTTCCTACCATTGCTTGTTCTTCAAGTGCAAAGTTGACAAGAAACATGTGGTTTTCTGCCATTTGAGTTTTTAAAACCACATTTCCATTTTGATCTTTGATTACACATCTTGAATCTGGAATAACACACTATGGCCTCCTCTGACCAATTGACCAATACTGATGAGATTGTTGGCTAATCCTGGGGCAAAGTCAACATCCTTTATTATCTTGACTTTTCCTTCCTGATGGATGATAACCTCACCTTTTCCTTCAATCTTAATTATTTTTTCATCTCCTAATCGAACTTGTGACTTGTAAGTCTCATCCAAGGTTCTAAACTTGTTTTTAGATCCGGTAAGGTGGTTTGAGCATCCACTGTCTAAAAATCAGATGTTTGCAGCATCAGAAACATGTGTTGTGGAAGCCATGAATAGGTATTCTTCTTTATCTGATTCCTCTTCAGCATAATTTGCATTCTAAGGTTTGTTCCAGCGCTCTCTATGTCCTTTCTTTCTACAATAAGTGCATTGCTGTTTGCCCCAGCAATCATCTTCATGATGGCCTAATTTTTTACAATGTGAGCATTGAACAGAAGTCTTTCCACCAGATCTTCCTCTTCCTCTTCCTCTGAAGAATGTTTTTCCTCTTCCTCTATTGGAGAGTCTCTCTCTATTGTCTTGTTGGGTCTGAAAAGCACTCTCTTCTTCCTTCTCTGAATTTCTGAGCATCCTGGCTTCATGGACTTGCAGGGATCCTCCCAGTTCATCAAGAGAGAGTGTTGACAGGTCTTTTGATTCTTCAATTGCTGCTACAACATGATCGAATCTAGAGGTGAGACTTCTCAAAACTTTAGTCACAATTGCTTTATCTGTAATTTCTTCTCCATAGCCTTTCATTTTGGTAATGATATTTGAGATTCTTGTCAAGTACATCTGCACTGTCTCATTCTTTTTCATCTTGGAGGTTTCAAAATCTTGCCTGAGTCCTTGAAGTCTGACTTCAATTACCCTTGCAGATCCTTTAAACTCTAGCTTCAGCTTATCCCATGCTTGTTTGGCAGCAAGGATTCCCCTTTGTAAACAGGAATCTGTCCTATGGGAATGAAATTCATGTTATGTGCAGCCATTGCAAATTTGAACCTTGCTCTGATACCACAATGTTAGGTTTAGGAGTGCAAGAAATCAAAGTGTTTGCTTTTTGGCTGATAATTGTGTCGTTTTATTGATCAAGGGTTCAGCCCTTTTTATAAGTTTACAATCCAAATCCTAAAGTATTTAGTACTTCTAATTATAATCTACTTCTACTAACACTAGACACGAAGACAGTCCTACTACTATAAGAGTTAAACATTCTAATCACATTAGGATTGTATGGCTTGCTTAGCAAGCAAACCATCAACTCCTTCCACTTGAGTTCCTTCTGTCCACTCCTTCTGCTGCTCTTGTTTACCAGCTGAAGAATCACTCTCTTCATCAGTATGTATGTATATGTGTGTGTGTGTGTAGCTAGCAATATCTATGGATACTCTTAATTTATGCTGGACAGAATATAAAACAAAATATTGTTAATGGGGGATCACCTCGATCTGGATTTCTTTAGGACCATCAAACAGAACATTTAGGAGTAAATATAAAATTTAAGTTCCTTGTGAAGCAGGTCAGGTTTCATCTCAAGGTGTTGTGCATTATTATGATCATGGGTACGTATAACTAATTAACTCTCTGAATCTTAATCTGCATGATATTAGCTAGCTTGCTTCATTAATGTAGAAATATGAATTAATCTATCGATCATTAATTAATTTCAGGAGTTAAGGTGGTTTACATTTCGGGAATACCAATATTATGCCCACCGCGTAATAGACAGTATGCTGGAAGGTGCGAAATTCAAGATGGACCACAACGTTGTCATAGAGATTGTGTAGAGGGTGCAGATGCAAAATTTGGATACTGTACTCGAACTGATCATACCGGTCCTCTCAATGAAAATGCATGTATTTGCTGCTTGTGGGGGCCAATTTTAGATGCAGAAGAAGAAGATAGTGAGTATACTGATTCAGAAGAAGAAGAAGAAGAAGAAGAAGAAGAAGAAGAAGATAGTGATGACAATGTTTCTTCATCCACTGATGATAATGATTCTCCATAGACTACGTAATATTATATGTGTGTTTGTGTATGTATGTAATTTTCACATCCCAGCAGATCATCATGTAGTATATATACAATAAAGTTGTAGACCTTGCATGTGAAATGTGTGTAACACGGTATGAAATATTAAAAAATCCAATAAAGTTTCCTTGCTATTGAATAAAACAGTTTTTTTTCAGGCATCCCAAAAAAACTGAAATGTTTCTTATTCAAGAAACATTCTAATACTATTTGTATCTTATTATCCTGAATATTTTCCCTTTTCACTAAAGAATTTAAATTTTATTATATCTACATTTTGCTTGTTACGGTTAAGTTTCTTAATTTTTATACCTAGTCGTGCAACCCCCTCAAAGATGGAGAGAAGAAGCAACTCAGAACAGGAAGAACAGAAGAACCGAAACCAAATACAAGGGGGAAAATGGAACAAGAACTGATTGTAACAAGTGGAAGGTTGTCACCCGGCTGCAATGGAACATAATCCTAAAACAAAAAGCCAGCAGACTAGAACACCAAACAGCAGAAACAAAGAAACTGAAAATAGAGCTACTTTCAACAAGTTGATCCTTAATGAACAAGATTACTTCAGAAGAAACTTGAACCTGCAAAATGAAAGCCCAACATAATACCAAGAACCGAACTAGCCGATCAGAAGGCAGCTAGAGGGTTTGAAATTAAGTCCATCCAACTGCCCTTGAACCCGTTCCAATGAGTTGAAAGCCACAAGAACGTGAGCCATTGTATTTAATCGAGGGTCTGACCAGGAGATGCAGTCTTGGATTCAAAGATAGCCTTGTTCCTTTGTTGCAAGAGAATCCATGTTGTAACGAGGCAGATTGCATACCATAGCTGAGCCTGAGTACGGTTAAGATTTCCCGTATGGTTCGTTTGGAGGACCTCTTCTATATTAGTGTTGATGAAGACTCCCATTTGACACCATCTGTGAACTAATTGCCAATTTGAAGATGCAAAGTGGCACCTTACTAGACTTTGACAACTTGTTTCCAGATTTGCAACACATCTCAGACAACCAGTGGAGGGGAGCTGAACTTGTTGGATTAATTCCTCTCCAAGAAAAGGATTTTGATAATTACAAAAATTTTGGGTCTTTTGTGTAAAGTTTAGAAAAGCTTGATGAGTGATTAATAGTTTTACATTTATGTGTAATTATTTTGTTGCAAGGTTTGACTGCATAAATGATGGCCCATTTGTTGTTTAGCCCAATTAGATTTGTGTTTAGTTGAGATAAGCAAGAAAAGAGGTTGTATTTTGTTACAACTCTTCTTTGCTATCTCTCTTGGTTTTTGAACGTTGGCATCAGCAGATTCTCTAAAGTGTTTCATGCGCATCTCCTGATTTGAAGAATAAAAAGAATCGTTGAACGCTCCTCTCCTCCCTATTTAAGTTAAGAGTAAGCCTTCATGAAGATAACAATTCGAATATCTATCAAGAATACAAGCTCTCTCATCACACAAGCAATCAAACATCAAAAAGCTCTCCAGTACTGTGTTATTCGAAGATCAAGCTTCTACTTTATCTCAGTCTCATTACTTTAATTTTAGAGAGTGAAAAAGTGATTTAAAAATCTCAACAGGTTGAGTTGTCTTCGAGAAAACTGTTTTGTAAGGTTTGTTTTGGTGCGTCTTGGGAAAACCAAACAAGGATTTTTGTTAGGTTTTTAGTGAGCCTTGAGAAAACTATTTTTGGGAGTGTTAGGTTCTTTTTGGTGAGCCTTTGAGAAAACCAAAGTTAGGTTTCAGTTGAGCCTCGGGAAAGACTTTTGTATACTTTTGGTTGGTGTAACCCTTTTAAAGTATAGTAGAAGGAACTCTCAAGTGGTGAACTTGAGGAGAGGACGTAGGTCGTTGACCAAACCTCTATAAATTTCTGGTGTCGTTCTTCTCCTTATTTTTATCTGTTTCTTCGTTTTTACATCTGCTCATACGCGTTTTTCTCAACAGGTTGAGACCTTTCCAGTATTAACGTTTTTTGCAAAAAGAATTAGTTTTTTAAGCCAACCGATTCACCCCCCTCTTGACTGCCTATTTGGGACAATAATTGGTATCAGAGCATGTGATCTGTGATAGAAACCTCACAGTTTCAGATCAAAAGGTCAGATAGCACCAGTTCCAAGCATGATCCTTGAAGGTTACAACCCGTCTAGACCACCACTGTTTGATTCAGCAAATTTTAACTGGTGGAAGACAATAATGCATAATCATATTCAGGCGCAAGATCATCATCTTTGGAGGATTATCAAAGCAGGACCACATATTCCATCTATTATGACTGATGACGGAAAAATTGAGCCAAAGCCCTTGAAAGACTACACACCAGAAGATGATAAACTATGCACCGTGAATGCTAAAGCGGTAAATGTGATTCTTTGTACTTTAACTCCTGATGTTTTTAACATTGTTTCTGCTTGTGATAGTGCACATGAGATTTGGAATAAGCTACTAGAGACCTACGAAGGAACAGATCAAGTCAAAGACACCAAAATGTTCATGTTGGTCAAAGCTTATGAGATGTTTGTCATGGATCCAAAAGAAACAATTGCTGACATGCACAGGAGATTCAATGAGATAATAACACCTCTTCGACAATATGGTAAGATTTACACAATTGAAGAACTGGTAAGGAAAATCCTATGGAGTCTACCATCAACTTGGAGAAGTACAGTGGAAGCAATTAGTGAAGGAGGTAGTATCAAAACTATTAGTGTTGATTATTATTTGGTATGAAATGAAGGATAGAGAAGATGAAAAGATGAAAAAGAAGAACAAGTCAATTGCTTTGAAGGCAAAAGATTCAGAAGGTGAAGAAGAAACAGGTGATGAAGCGACCATGATAGCAAGAAAAATCAAAAGATTGCTAAGGAGCAAAGAAAGATATCTTCAGATAAAGAACAAAAAGAGCAGTCCTTTCAAACCTCCAATCTGTTACAACTGCAATGAAAGAGGACACATGCAATTTGATTGTCTAACAAATGAGGGCAGCTCCAAGAAACAAAGAGGAAGTTCTGACAAGAAGAAATCCTTCAAGAAAAGAAAGCCCGGATTGAAGGGTATGGCAGTATGGAGTGATAGTTGTTCAACTACAGAAGATTCGTCCTTAAATGAAAAGGAAGAGGTGAACCTATGGCTCACTAATGATGAAGAAATGGATGAAGAAAGCTTCACATTCCATACTTGTCAACCTTTTGACTGCGCATTCCAGAATTGTCAACTTGTTGAACAATGTCTGATGACTATAGCAGAATCTGAGGCCTTGAAGAAGCATACGTGGTACTTAGACAGTGGTTGTTCAAGGCATATGACCGGAGATAGGAGCAAGTTCTTCAGTTACACACAAAGAAAAGGAGGTACAATATTATTTGGTGACAATAGCAAAGGCCATGTACTTGGTATTGGTAAGGTTGGTAAGATTGGTTCATCTACTATCAATAATGTACTGCTAGTTGAAGGACTAAAACACAACCTGTTGAGTATTAGTCAGTTATTTGATAGTGGTTATTATGTTACTTTTAAATCTGACCAATGTCATGTAATTGATAAAATAACCAATAGTATTAAGTTTATTGGTAAGAGATGTGGAAATGTTTATACATTTGATCTAGTTGATTTATCTTTTTTTAATGTAAAATGCCTTATTGCTTCTAACAAAGATGATAGTTGGCTATGGCATAAAAGACTAGGACATGCGAGCATGTACACCATCGCAGAATTGTCAAAAAGAGATTTGGTACAAGGACTGCCAAAAATCAAGTTTGACAAAGATAAGGAGTGTGAAGCTTGCTTGAAAGGTAAGCATACAAGAGCTTCCTTTAAAGCTAAACAGGTTGTGACAACAACAAAAATACTGGAACTATTACATATGGATCTATTTGGTCCGATCTCTACAATCAGTCTGGGAGGTAAACGATTATGTTTTGTTATCATTGATGATTATTCAAGATTTACTTGGATATTTTTCCTTGCTAAGAAAAGTGAGACTTATGAAACTTTTGTCAACTTTGTCAAGAAAGTGCAAAATGAGAAAGGTAATAAAATTTTTACAATAAGAAGTGACAATGGTGGTGAGTTTGTCAAGTCTGAGGTGGAATCTTTTTGTGCTTCTCTTTGTATTTATCACAATTTTTCTTGTGCAAGGACACCCGAACAAAATGGTGTAGTAGAAAGGAAAACTCGCACCATTGAAGAAATGAGTTTTGATTAGGCCTATCGTAAACAAAACTCCATATGAGCTTTGGAAAGATACAAATTTGAGGATCAATAATGAAAATAACCCAGCTGGAGATCAAACTGATGAAAAATATGAAGATAAGGACTCTTCTCAACCTGTTAAGAGAATGCCAGGAAGAACAGAAGAACAAGATTCGGTTGCTGTCCAGACTTTACAGGTATTGCCTCATGATTGGAAATTTAAGCATAAATCAAGTCAAAATTGAACAAATTGCCCTCTTCCCCTCCAAGAACTAAAGTCAGGTTAATTAAGTCCCAAACTATTTTTCTTTCTTTTTATTTTGTTTGCATTTTTCCATTTTTTGGACTTTTATTTAAAAGATAAATAATTAACATAAAGACTAGCGATCGACTGCGAAATGACTCAACTAACACCTAAATGATTCAATTAATCATCAAATACTAGAAATCTCATAAATGCCCTCCCAAAACGCTAAATTAGCCTAAGATTTAGACTCAGTTAAGGACTCCGGACAAAATTGGGTACCAACAGTTGGGCTTAAGCCATAAAATCCTTCTGACTGAAAAAGTATGATTCGTTGTCACCAGTTAACATAAGATTGGGGAAATGATAAATAATCTGAAAATTTTAAAGATAGAGAAAACTAGAGAAAAAATTGAAGGTGAGTTAAAATTGAAAATCTTGACAAGAAAAACGAAGAAGCTTAAAGAACTTCCTGTGGATGGCTCTCGTTCTCAACTACTTGATGATATAGTTTCGACATGTCTACAGGCGAAATGACATTGCACAAGTGATCTTCATCGGCTTTGTGGTGGTCCTTGTGAGTGTTATAGTCTGACTACTATAAATTAATCATGTAGTTAAGGCCCTCGCCTCGTCATTTCATGTCGTGACCTTCTTCGATCGGATGAAGGAGAGTGTGTTCTACTACTACATCCTAGAAGCGCTCTTTAGGCCGCAGCTAGAGAAGGAGTTGGTGATGGAGGCGAGTGGGGTGTCATTAGGAGCTAAAAGAAGGATGAGCGAAGGTGATGTACACGGAGATGGTGGTGAAGAGAAGCGAGTTGGAAAGGAAAATCAATGTTAACATTAAGAATGTCTACATATGTTATCTAGAAATTTGGGGAACTTGAAAAAAAAATTGGACCGAAATTGACATTTTTTCATATTTTCATTAGAACTCAACAGTCGGACGATAAATTGTCCCCTAAAATATAATGTTGATAGTAATATGATATCCAAAATTAATTGAGTGGAAAAATCAAATTTTCGCATCTAACACAATGGCAATAGGCTCCTGGTGCAAAATGTCCACTTAACTAGGTCTAAAAGTACGGTTTACATCGGTATGTTTTAACCACCCATCTCTGATTATTAAGACCAAATTAAAGACTTTTGATCCGAAAAGGTGCAAGACAAATACTATAGGGGGTAACGGAATGAATATTCTGTTAAATATTACTACCTCCGTCCCTAAATTATTACAACATTTTAATATAGCACAAGGATTAAGAATGGTAGAAAGATATAGAATTTTGACAATATTACCCCTAAGAGATAAATGAGTAGAATGAGTGGTATGAGTGGAGTTAGTGGGGTCACATCAGATAATAAAATATTAAAAGAAGAGTTGTGTGGGTGAAGTGAGAGAGTTAGTTGTATCAAATTTGATAATAAAGAAATAAGAAGAAAGATGATTGAAAAGATAAATTGGTAAATTTATTTGGAAAAGCTTACTTAGAAAGAAAATGTTGCAAAAATTTAGGGACTTCCTTAAAAGGAAAGTGTTGCAATAAAAAATGGACAGAGGGAGTAGAATATTCAGTTAAATGTTGGAGGGTGCAAGTCTCAGACTTGCCACAACTGCACGTACGGCGATGACACCACCGTTTACTCTGGCGGCCAAGATCTACATTTTTCGACTATGGACCATCATCGTCCTTGCCTTCGACAACGCCACCATGTCCGACCGTCCTCGCCCTCATTGGTGGATGATTGTTTCCGCTACGTTGCGGAGGCCAAGGTTGTCGATTAAGGTCTGAAGTCTGAACTCGCATCTTCTTCTTCTTCTTCGATTCTGTAGTGGGAGCATCCAAGATTCCAGATCGAGTCCATACCTTTCTTCTGTTCTTGGCTGGAGGACGATCCAGGGGGAAGTCCTCAGAGGCTTAGTCGTTGCCATGATCAAGTCCACAGGTAGGGGCGAACCTAATTACTACGTAGTTGCTGAAGGTTTTATAGCGGCCAAGGCCACTACAAAGATTAAAGCAAAACCAAAAGAAGATATTTTGGATTTGTATCGATTATGGCCGTTACAATACCTCTACAAAATATTAAATTTGATTATAGTATGCTTTTTCACATCCAGATCTTATTTAATTCCTCTCTCTCAAACTCTCCATCCCATTTCGTATTTCTCACTCCCTACTCGTTAACCATTTTTTCTCTCCTTTCTATTCTCTCATTTTCCCTATTCATCTCACTCATCATCTTAAACTCTCTTTCTGCAGATCTGAAGGCTTTGAATGTAAAGGATGTGGGTAGCAAGGACGTGGAAGATGTGAAGCAGGCAGTGGAGGACGTCAAGCACCGGTGGTGGAGGCTGTGGAGAGCCGGTTTGTTTTTTTCCAAGATTTGATTTGGGATCATTTTTTGTTTCTTAGATCGAATTTCTTTTGTGTATTTTTGGGTTAAATCTGAGTTGGAATTAGTTTTTTTTTGTTCCGGATCTAAGTTTTTTGTGTTCCATATCTAAGAGTTTTTTTTGTAATTTTTGGTTAAATATTCAAGTTTGGATGAAGATTTGGGTTTATTGTTGGGTAAAAATGTTGAAGATTTGAGTTTGTATTGTATTTCTAGGTTTGGTGTGGATGAATGTGGATGAATTTTTCGTTTCATATCTGGATTTGTTTCCAGATATGGATTTTTTTTTCAATTTCGAAAATAGTTTTGACACAAATCTGCCAAGTGACTTACATGATCATATGTGCAACATTGAGGAACAAAAAGCTCACATACCAAAAGAAGAGTTCTTTGACTTTTATGATACTTCCACCTTCATTGAACCAAATGATATGGACCAGCATAGACCAAATATCAAGTTCCATTCATTGGTCTTGGAGGATCAATTACAAGAAGTCCAACCAATAAGGTAAATGACATGATCAACCTGTTGATGCACACTTTTGCAAAGTGAGGAGCAAAGTGAAGATATTATCAGAGACGAAGAATAAGTGCAAGCACTCCTCAATTTGGGTCAACCCAATTCTTAGATTGTTCAAACAATTTTCAACATTTCGGTTTGAGCTCAATCGCATGACTATTTGGCTAAACTACTTTTTCTACCCATGATCAGGCTCACACCATCAATTCTTGGACTAAGGCTCATTCCAATGTGATGGTTCAAGACTCACAAGTCCAGTTCTTTTGTGTATTTTTGGGTTAAATCTGAGTTGGAATTAGTTTATTTTCCGCATCTAAGTATTTTTTGTTTCATATCTAAGGGTTTTTTTGTATTTTTTGGTTAAAGATTCAAGTTTGGATGAAGATTTGTGTTTATTGATGAATAAAAATGTTGAAGATTTGAGCTTGGATTGTGTTTATGGGTTTCGTGCGGATGAATGTGGATGAATTTTTCGTTTCAGATCTGGATTTGTTTCCATATATGGATTTTTTTATTTCAAAAATAGTTTTGACGCGAATCTGCCAAGTGACTTACATGATCCTATGTGTAACATTGAGGATCCAAGAGCTCACATGCCAAAAGAAGAGGTCTTTGACTTTTATGACACTTCCACCTTCATTGAACCAAATGATATGGAGCAGCCTAGAGCCAAATATAAAGATCCATTCATTGGTCATGGAGGGTCAATCACAAGAAGTCCAATCAAGAAGGTAAATAACATGCTCAACCTGTTAATGCACATTTTTGCAAAGTGTGAGGAGCAAAGTGAAGGCATTATCAGAGATGACGAACAAGTGCAAGTACTCCTCAATTTGGGTCAACCCAATTCTCAGATTATTCAAACAATTTTCAATATTTCGGTTTGGACTAAATCGCATGACAGTTTGGTCCAAGTGCTTTTTCTAACCCATGATCCAACCCACATCATCAATTTTTGGACTAAGGCCTATTCCAATGCTATGATTCAAGACCCACAAGCCCATATCAAGTTGGCCTTATCAAATGCCAATGAAAGCAGTAGTCCACAGAATACTTAACCTATTGAATTTCCAGCTGGTGCATCCAATTCAGTTCAAGCGTTTCCAAGTATTCACTCTTCATCAATGATGGACTTCAGTAGTCTTGAGGACTCAAAATTCATCTGCAATCAAACTGGAAATAATGGAAAATGAGAGGTTATTCCCTTTTAAGTCATACCATTGATTGCCCAATGCATTAAAGAGGAGCATTTATTGCTCATTACTTGGCCAATTACTCCACAGGTCGAGCACAAATCTGCATTAGTGTTTGTTAGTTTCTCCACCATTAATTAGGATAGTTGTTCATTAAACTAGCCTAGAATATATACTTCCTAATTTTTTTAAGTTTTAACATTTACTTCTTTTTTTAATTCCCATCATTTAAATGAGGGAGTTGAAAGGTTGTAACTTGCTTAAAATGGTTGGCACCTTCACCTATAAAATATTGCTAACACTTCTTGTAAATAAATCAATCAATGAAATATATTACATTTTTCCCTTGTAATTGAGAGTGATTCTCTTTTCAACGTATCTACCTTTTTCCACTCAATTCTTGTTGAGTTTTCTTGAAAATTCTACTAAAACCAAAATTGACTTCTCATTGGAAGAATGAGGTGTTGACCCCATCTATATTCCTCCACAATTTTGGCAACGAAGGCTTTCTTTGTTTTGGACCGTTTTTGGTATCAAGAATGAAGAGTCACCAAAGGCATAACACCATTTTTGTCTGGGCAAGGATCCAGGAGGATTTGGTGGCCATATCCGTTCACAAGTTTCCGCATTGTTTAGTTTTAGTTGCATTCCAGATTTTTCAACCTTTTGACATTTACGTCTCATCAATCATATCTAACCCGTGTTACTCCTATGTTGGTTAAATCTACTCTCCGTGTTCCAGGATACCCTCCCGGATTCACATCAAACTTGTAGTGGCTCTAGCCGTTTCAGGGTTGCTTCAATTGTAGTGGTTATGTTACGGCGATTTCCTTCAAAGCGGGCTCAAACGTAGCGGCATACGTAACGGATACGTAGCATATGATTGTAGCGGATATGTCGCTACAAATGCCTCCGCAAATACGTAGTGTGGCCCAGTAATGTTATGGCGGTCGAAGCTCGGGCCAACGTACTGGCAAAGATTCCCTATACTGGCGCTCTTCCGAATCGAACCATCTGTAAACCGTACCCCAAACATGTTGATTAAATGTTGGATTTCCTACTTGTGTGTAGGAATGAACAAAATAAAGAAAACAATAAAATAGGATACGGAGGAGAACTTTCTTCTCCTCAAATTAAGGTATGTGATTTGTTAGATTAGAAAAGCAATTAGTATAAATTGCCTTGAGTTTTTAAACATTATATCCATCCTAAGATCAGAAAGAAGAAAGAAAGAGAAGCTTTCTTTAAAGCTTGTAGAGTTTGATAAATTACAAGGAACGACCAAAGTTTATAGTTATTTCTTTTGTGGTCCCTTTCCTTTCCTGCAAGAATTAATTGCTCAAATATTATTATTTTTTCCCAACAACTGGTATCGGAGCTAATTTATTACGATCCAAAGAAATCATATTTGAGTGGGAGCGATGGCTACAGATGAAGGAAAAGGTGAAACTTGACAAGTTCGATGGCACGGATTTCAGATTTTAGAAGATGCAGATCGAAGATTATCTTTATAAGAAAAATCTTTATCAGCCTCTCTCAGATGAGAAGCCGGAGGGTATGAAAGATGAAGACTGGATTCTTCTCGATAGACAAGCCCTCAGAGTTATTCGATTGACGTTATCCCGCAATGTTGCTTTCAACATAGCAAAGGAAAAGACCACGGAAAGTCTTATTACGCCTCTCTCTAGTATGAATGAGAAGCCATCAGCCTCTAATAAAGTTTATTTGATGAGGCGATTATTCAATTTGCTGATGACGGAAGGCGCATCGGTAGCCCAACATCTCAATGAACTCAATACAGTTACAACCCAATTGAGTTCAGTTGGAATTGAATTTGATGAAGAAGTTTGAGCTTTAATTCTTTTATCATCTCTACCAGAAAGCTGGATTGGTATAGTCACAGCGGTGAGTAGCTCATCGGGAAGCAATAAGTTAAAATTTGATGATGTTCACGATATGGTTCTTAGTGAAGAGATCCGACGGAGAGAGTTGGGTGAATCATCAACCTCTTCCATATTGCAAACAGAGTCAAGAGGAAGATATTCAACCAGAGAAAGTGAACGTGGTAGATCGAACTATCGAGGTAGATCAAATGATAGGTGGTCCAAATCCAGGAATTTCGGTAATTTCCAAAGCTCGAAGATTATCAAGTGTTGGAACTGTGGGAAGAGAGGGCACTACAAAAATCAGTGCAAGAGTGCACCGAAGAACCAAGAGGAAAAAGCAGAGGGAAATGTTACTTCTACCTTAGAAGGATATGATGCATTGATATGCTCTTTAGAGAGCTAGGAAGAGTCTTGGGTGTTAGACTCTGGGGCATCATTCTGTTGGAGTTTTGTCTCAAATTATTAAATTAAAGAAGTTGAAGGGTTAATATTGTTATTAATCCAATTGGTTCTTGATGGGCTAGGATTTTGTGTCCGTTTACTTTTGGATTTGAAGAAGCCTAGTTGGATTAGGTTTCCTAGGTCTACTAGCTTTAGGTTGCATTTTGTTAGTATAAATAGATGTTGTGTGTGTGTGCGTGGAGTTACAGAGAGCCGCTTGCAGCAAGGGTTGAGAAAGAGAGAGAGACAAGTGTCTTGCTAATTTTGACGTGAGTGGAGCTAGCCGCTGTAGCTAATTGCTTGAGTATGTTGTGCAATTAGCTAGATGAGTGCGTGAAGTCTTGGCTGTGAAAGCCACAAGTGTTAGTGTGTGAACTGTTTGAGAGAATTGGCGTGTTTAATTGTTGATTGAATATTGATAGTGGAAGAAAGCCGTGGAATCGTCACGGTGAAAAATATTTTGTGTTGTTTTGCCCACGCTTCCAAACCCCAACAAGTGGTATCAGAGCGATGTTCGCGATGGCTAGGACGTCGGGCAATTTTTCGATTGATCGTTTTGATGGTTCTGGAGATTTCAGTCTCTGGAAGTGCATGGTGAAGGATGTGCTCGTGCAGCAGAAGCTTGGTAGTGTGTTTGAGAAAATAAAGCCAGATGAAATTAAAGATGACAAGTGGAAAGAGATGCAAGAAATTGTGGTGAGTACGATTTGATTGGCTCTTGCACCACAACTGAAGTATGATGTATTGAACGAGACCTCTCCAACGAGTTTGATGGCGAAGCTTGAAGGTATGTACATGTCAAAATCAATTACTAACAAGTTGTGTTTAAAGAAGCAATTATATGGTTTGAAGATGAAAGATGGTACCAGTTTGGTTGCACACTTGAATGAGTTTAACAAATTGGTTACACAGCTTGAAAGTATTGGTGAGAAAATCAAGGAAGAAGATAGAGCTATAATTTTGATTAATTCTTTATAAAATTTTTGTGAGCCGGTTGTGACTCCGTTGATGGTTGGAAGAGAAACTTTGAAGTTAGAAGATGTGACTACAGTGCTTTTGGAGCATGACCGCGTTCGAAAGTGATGTGGACATCAGCCCCATCTTTGAGATAAGGGACACCCATTCCTCCAGAGGGTCTAAAGGACCCTTGGCGAAGGCTCAGATGAGGAAGAAGGCACATCTGGGAATGAAACCCGAAGAAATATTTATCCGCCATGGGATCGCCTACACATTTAAACAATAAAGTTAGTACCGCTCAAGCTTCTCACGTGTTTAGGCCTCTCCTTTCGCGAAGGGGTCTGCCCTCTCGCGAGGGGTCACACTCGATTTTTCCTCTCTGCTCTTGCTTGTAGCTCTCAAAGCTTGCTCTTTTCAAGGCCAAGACCCGACAATGAATATCACAAGATAACTTCTAGCATGCAAAAATCTTTAAGCAATGAAGTACTAGTTACTTGAAGCAAGCTGGGGGGGTTCTTTGGCAGCAAATGTACAAGAGGATCTGAAATGAGGTTTTGGCGCACAAACACCTTCTTGGCTCAATTTGAAATCAAATTTCGATCAAGGTCACTATTCATATGAGTTTTGGTATGAACTTGTATGAACACTCATATGAACACCAAGAATAATAAGAACACAGATTTGATTTCTTTCAATGCTTTAAACAACCAATCTTTGGTACACCACTTCCTTTTCACTCTTCAACTAAAACCTCACTCTCTTTAAGCACTAAATATTCGCACGTTGCGGTTTTGAATCAAAACTGAGATTTGCGATAAAACCCGCAACTGCGTTCTTTTCTTTTTCTTCTTCTTCTTCTCTGTTTCTCTTCTTCTTTCTTCTTTTTTTTTGATTTATGAAGTTGCTAACACAACAACAACTCCTAACACAGATTCAACACAACAGATGAACCGAAATAAAAGCGGATATGGGGGGGTTCAGGAAAACGAACAGAGTATAACACGGTTTGAAAACACAAAGATAAATCTTTCTTCAAGTAGAAAATAAAGAGCTTTACATATATTCTGCGTTACAAAAGAGTTTGATGTCCCTTTTATAGGAGAGAGAGGGGACAGTCTCTGACAAATGCGCAGGTATGCTAAAAAGGTATAAAGTGCCTCAATCAGGCATGCTATCCTAAAAGGTAAAAGCTAAAGTAAACAATATAATACTCCCAAGTGTCGGCTTGAAAGGAGGGAGTGTTCCAGATGGGATGGGAGTGGTTGGAGATGGTCGGCTGCTTTATTGAGCATAGGTGGCTTCGCCTGGGCTCCTTTGGCTGGAAGGCCTCGCAGAAGGCTTCGCCTTCGCTCGGAAGCATTGCGGAGATGGCTTCGCCAAAAGGCCTCACCTTCTCCTGGACGCTTCGCGAAGAAGACTTTACCTTCACTTTGAAGTCTGTACCTTGGAGTTTCTTGCTAGAGGGCTTCACCGTGAGATGTCTCAGAAATGGCTTCGCCCGAAGACTTTGCCATCACCGAGATGCCTTTGCTTAAGAAGCCTAGCCCTCGCCTTGAGGCTGCACAGGGGCGGCTTTGCCAAAGGGTCTCGCCAACGCCTAGGTTCCTTCGCATGATAAAGTCCAGTCTGCCTTGAGGTTCCTCAGGGATGGCTTCGCCTGAGGGGCTTCGCCATTGCCCGGATGTCATCGCTTGGGGAAGCCTTGCCTTTGCCTTGAGGCCTCTTGAGGAGTCCTCGCATAGAGGCGTTGTCTTCTCCTGGTCAGGTGATCGCCTGAACCATGGATCAGGCTGCCTGAGCCTATGAACCTCCTCGCCACGGAGTTGCTCCGAGCTTCATTCGCCTGCCTCTTCATCTGGGATACTTTGTTGTTGCTTGCGGCTCTCATGATCACATCAAAAGGGCCCTTGGCGAAGGCACGGGAGAAGAAGAAGCGGCATTCTAGGCACCGGCGAAGCCCCAAGGCAGAGCCGCGCTCGCAAGGATCTTGGCGAACCCATGCCCCATTGACGAACCCATGGCTTTGGGCGAAGCCATGCCTCAACGGTGGACCCGTGGCTATCGGCGAGCCCATTGACCCTGGCGAACCTATGGCCCTTTTGGGCGAACTCAGGGCCATTTGCGAAGCCATGGCTCTTTGCGACCCCCATGGTCGTTGGCGAAGACCATGTGCCTCGTTTCCAGAAGCAAGCGAAGCCCAGGTGTTCGCCAAACAGAAGAGGCCTTCATACACAAGTCAGGCAAACCCTTCAACTTGTGCAGAGGCCCTCTTCTTCCCTTTTTCCCCGCCGAAAGCAATCCCTGGGGAAATGGGAGCCGCAAAAGCAGGTAGCCTACAATGTCACATCAGCTGCCACCTCTCATTTCGCCTACCATAGATCCAGGAAGCGGTTCCCTTGTCAAGACATTCTTTATTATTTACTTCTTTCTTTCTCCTTCTATAAAAGGAAGCTGTAACCTAAGTATTAGGTAGAACTCATTTTGTAAGAACACATATTTGCTGAAAACGCATATTGTTCTTCGTGGGTCTCAAATCTTGCTCCACCAATCCATTAGTGATCCATTGCAAGAGGATCCAATATAATACCTAGCATTGTTTGATCTCGTAGTCAAAAGGTTCTAGGTCCCATTTTCCTTTCCCAGGCATTTTCAAGGGCATTGCCTCACCTCGTAGTGAGGAGGTTCCCTTGGCCGAACTTTGTTTCCTTGTTTCTTCCTCTGTTCTTTGTTTCCATTCTTTCTGGAAACCGCCTCCAACGAGCTAGATCCGAGCGCGTGATCACTTACCCCCTCCGTGATCACATCAAGTGGTATCAGAGCCAAAGCGCTCACTGGAGGTATCGTACCGTATCATACCATATCAGTTGTTTAAATTTCTTCAAGTAAAGCTTTTTGATCTCTTTCGAAAACTTGAAGAGAAGTTATCGGTTAATGATCTCTTGAGAGAAACCGAATAGTTGTTATCCGCTGTTGAAGTTCTTAAAAGGTCTCTAAATCTGTGAGTGACTTCGGATTTGAAAAGAAAAGAGTTTTCCCTGTGTGCAAAAGAACAAGAGTTTACAGAAAAGAAATATTCAAACCAGTTCATAAATTCTGGGAAAAGTTCTAAGTGTTCTTGAAAAGTTCATCCGAAACTCAAGTGAACAGTACTCACAGATCGAAAATAATTTTGAAAACCTGAACTTAAAGTGTTTATATTGGTAAAAACCTTTTCTATATCATTACCAACTTCTTTCAACCACCAACCAACTTCAAAAGCTAGTTTCAAGTAACTAGAACTTTGTGCTTTACTTGTTTCGGGCATTGCTAAGATTTCATTGGATAATCTTTGCATGTTTGCATTTGATCTTAATTGTAGATTGGTGGTAAGTTTTGAAACTTGTAAGAACCGTTGTGTTCTAAACACGAGAGAAGAGAGTAAACACTAAGGGAGTGTGGCGAGGCTTCACAAAACTGTTCACATGTGCAGAACTTGAGTCTCATGGAGTACGTGGAAGAGGACTACTACCCGGAATCGGATCCTTGTTATCAAGAATCTGACTTCTGGGCGGAGGAAACCCTCGACCATACATACTCAGGGAACTATTCAGAGTACCCCCTTGGCCAAGAAACCTGGCCCGAACCGACCCCATCCTCTGAATTTGATCCTCCATACCCTACTGCATATGAGTATTACTCAGGTCCAGACCCTGAACGGGTGGTGGCGACCCCTCGCCATCACCAAGATACCCCCCCTCGCTATCGCTACCCCAAGCACCGGAGGACTTACCCCCCATCCTCGTATAATTCCCCCATTCCGTCGTATCCTAGCTGTAGGACGCCCCGCTTTGAGCCCCCTCTCATTCACGGTTCCCCATCCACCAACCGAAAGCCAACGAGGGCCCCCACTCACAAGTTTGCTTCGTCGCGCCAATCACCTTCTGACCAACAGGGCGAAGCAACACCAGAAGTGCCTCAAAGACCCAGCTCCTCCACTATCATTGATGAGCTAAAACAACTTGTACTTATGGTCCAGGACCAGATGTTACAAGGACACATGGAGGAAGCTGCAACCGGTGGTAAGGTTGAGAGGAAAATAACCGAGAGGAAAGGAGAAATTACGAGGGAAAGGAAAGAGAAGAAAGAGAGAAAAGCGAGGCGGTCCAAGAGACCTTGAGCGAGAAAGAGAGCGATCCGAGAGAAGAGATTGAGAAGAAAGCGGAGAGAAAACAAGAGGGAAACTCCATGATCCAAAATAGTGGAAGCGAGGACAACATGCCTTCAACCGACCCAACTTTTCCACTAAGTTGTATCTTGCAAACCCCTTGTTTATCTTCTTTGAATGTACAGTCATTTGTGGAAAGAAAGGCTGAAGGGAGCCTTCAACAGTCCGGGAAGGAAGTGTCACCCCCTCTCGGTAAGGAAGAAAAGAGCAAGAGGGAGAGAGCGAACATGGGTAACTGTGCTTCTAATCTCTCATCTCTTAACATTAAACATGATATGGGTGACATAATTGGCGATCCCATGTCTGTTTTGGGATATGATTTAGGCCCGGTACATTGGGACCATGCCCATAAGTGGCCGAGGCTTATATTTGATCCCGGAATAACTACGTGGGTTTGTTTAAAAGCTAAGTATAAAAGTGAAGCGAAGAGAAAGGGCGGATTGTCCATCTCATTCCTTCAGACCATTTTTAGGGGAACTTTGATGTCTAACGCTTTTAGTTCACTAACCCTTGATGCTTCTTCAAGTTTGTTGTGGTGTCTTAAGATTTGTAGGGACAATTTCCTTATGAATCCGAGGACGGATTCTTCTGAAGAGGGAGGGTATGATGTGGACATCAGCCCCATTTTTGTGATAAAGGTGAACCCTTCATCCAGAGGGTCTAAAGAGCCCTTGGCGAAGGCACGGGCGAAGAAGAAGCGGCATTCTAGGCACCGGCGAAGCCCCAAGGCAGAGCCGCGCTCGCAAGGATCTTGGCGAACCCATGCCCCATTGACGAACCCATGGCTTTGGGCGAAGCCATGCCTCAACGGCGGACCCGTGGCTATCGGCGAGCCCATTGACCCTGGCGAACCTATGGCCCTTTTGGGCGAACTCAGGGCCATTTGCGAAGCCATGGCTCTTTGCGACCCCCATGGTCGTTGGCGAAGACCCTGTGCCTCATTTCCAGAAGCAAGCGAAGCCCAGGTGTTCGCCAAACAGAAGAGGCCTTCATACACAAGTCAGGCGAACCCTTCAACTTGTGCAGAGGCCCTCTTCTTCCCTTTTCCCCGCCGAAAGCAATTCCTGGGGAAATGGGAGCCGCAAAAGCAGGTAGCCTACAATGTCACATCAGCTACCACCTCTCATTTCGCCTACCATAGATCCAGGAAGTTGTTCCCTTGTCAAGACATTCTTTATTATTTACTTCTTTCTTTCTCCTTCTATAAAAGGAAGCTGTAACCTAAGTATTAGGTAGAACTCATTTTGTAAGAACACATATTTGCTGAAAAACGCATATTGTTCTTCGTGGGTCTCAAATCTTGCTCCACCAATCCATTAGTGATCCATTGCAAGAGGATCCAATATAATACCTAGCATTGTTTGATCTCGTAGTCAAAAGGTTCTAGGTCCCATTTTCCTTTCCCAGGCATTTTCAAGGGCATTGCCTCACCTCGTAGTGAGGAGGTTCCCTTGGCCGAACTTTGTTTCCTTGTTTCTTCCTCTGTTCTTTGTTTCCATTCTTTCTGGAAACCGCCTCCAATGAGCTAGATCCGAGCGCGTGATCACTTACCCCCTCCGTGATCACATCAATAAGAGAAGAAAGGAAAAGAAAAGAGAGAAGAAGAAAAAGATGATGTTGGCTTGGTGGAAGATTATACAAGTGGTGATGAGTTGCTAATGGTGCAAGAGGTCAAAGAGAAAGATTCTGGTGATGTTTGGGTGTTTGATTCAGCTTGCTCGGAACATGTTTGTTCCAAGAAAGAATGGTTCACAAAATTTGAGCCATGTGATAAGAAAATTTATTTGGCTAATGGTGGAGAAGAAAGAATTGAAGGAATTGGCACCATGAAGATCAAATTGCATGATGGAAGTACCAAGACACTTGGTGATGTAAGGTACATTCCAAAATTTAGAAGTAATTTGATTTCACTTGGTAAATTGGATAATTTGGGATATGGATATTCTGCTCGAGGTGGAGGTTTGAGAATTTTGAAGAATGCATTAATTGTGATGAAGGGAGTGAAGAACTCTAAAACTCTGTATGAGTTGGTTGGAATTACAGTTGTCAAATGCGAGCCCAAGGGCGGGTCCCCGGATGTGAAGGTTCCTACAAGCAAGAATGTCAAGTTTGCGAATTTGGTGAAAAGGTGGAATTGAAGATAATTTGAGTCAATGTGGAGATTGTTGGAGTTTTGTCTCAAATTATTAAATTAAAGAAGTTGAAGGGTTAATATTGTTATTAATCTAATTGGTTTTTGATGGGCTAGGATTTTGTGTCCATTTACTTTTGGATTTGAAGAAGGCTAGTTGGATTAAGTTTCCTAGGTCTACTACCTTTAGGTTGCATTTTGTTAGTATAAATAGATGTGTGTGTGTGTGTGCGTGGAGTTATAGAGAGCCGCATACAGCAAGGGTTGAGAAAGAGACAGACAAGTGTCTTGCTAATTTTGACGTGAGTGGAGCCAGCCGCTGTAGCTAATTGCTTGAGTATGTTGTGCAATTAGCTAGATGAGTGCGTGAAGTCTTGGCTGTGAAAGCCACAAGTGTTAGTGTGTGAACTGTTTGAGAGAATTGGTCTATGTAATTGTTGATTGAATATTGATAGTGGAAGAAAGTCGTGGAATCGTCACGGTGAAAAATATTTTGTGTTGTTTTGCCCACGCTTCCAAACCCCAACACATTCCACGCCACGTCGAAATTCTTCGAGAGGAAGGTTCAACGGGTCTCTTCGAGGGGAAGGTTCAACGGGTCTCTTTGGGAGATGAAATTCTTCGAGAGGAAGGTTCAACGGGTCTCTTTGGCGATGATCAAACATGCAATATCATTGGTAAAGGTGTAAAATAGATCAAGTTCAACGGGTCTCTTTGGGAGATGAAAGATGTTAAGACATATTCCCGACCTAAGAAAGAACTTGATCTCAGTAGGCCAGTTGGCTAGTGAAGGCTACACTAGGAACTTCCATGGAGATAATTGGAAGATTTGAAAAGGTGCAGTGACGATTGCTCATGGTAAAAAGAGTAGTACTCTTTACATGACAGCAGGGGCATGTTGTTCAATTTCGGTTGTAGTAGGAAATGAGAATTCCAATGTGTGGCATCAGAGACTTGGCCACATGAGTGAAAAGGGGATGAAACTTTTGCACTCGAAGGGTAAAATTCCAGGTCGGTTAGGTGAGAAAGACATATGCAAAGAATGTATGCTTGGAAAGACGAAGAGGGTCAGCTTTCAAACAAGTAGTAGAGCCCCAAAGATGGAAAGGCTAGAGCTTGTTCACTCTGATGTTTGGGGGACCAACAAATGTTTAATCCATTGGTGGAAAACACTACTTCGTGACTTTTATTGATGATCATTCTCAGAAGGTATCGGTTTACTTTTTGAAGCACAAGTCAGAAGTGTTTGAGGCTTTCAAGAGATGGAAAACTATGGTTGAAAATGGGACTGGTTTGAAGATAAAAAACTCAGAACCGACAATGGTGGTGAATATGAAAACACCAGATTCAAGACATTTTGTTATGAGCATGGAATCAGGATGGAGAGAACCGTGCTAGGTATACCTCAACACAACGATGCAGTTGAACGTATGAATCGTACATTGACGAAAATAGCTTAAAGCATGTGTATGCAATCTCACCTTCCAAAACAATTTTGGGCAGATGCTATTAAAACAACTGCATATTTGATCAATAGAGGTCCATCAGTCCCGTTGGAGTATAGAATACCAGAGGAGGTATGGAGCAGAAAAGAGATAAATCTATCTCATTTAAATGTTTTCGGTTGTGTAGCATATGTGCATATTAGTGATCAAGGCAAGAATAAGCTTGATCCCAAATCTAAAAAATGCACTTTTGCTTCTACAACGAAGATGAGTTTGTATACCGCATTTGGGATGATGAAAACAAGAAGTTGATCCGCAGCAGAGATGTGATTTTCAAAGAAAGAGTGATGTACAAGGACATACATAAAATTGATGTCAGCGACTCAAAGCAGAGTGGTCAAATATTTACTGATGTAAATTATGTTCCAGATAGTCCTGTAACATAACCAATTATAAGAAATCCCTAGTAGATAAGGAACTCGTTGAACAAGGTAGTGTGCAACAGCCTGACACACCACAACCTTCTACTCCAGCTCATGTGATGAGAAGGTCATCTCTGTTGGAATAGGAGATACACAGATTATTTGTTATTGACTGATGAAGGGAAGCCTGAATGCTTTGATGAAGCTTGTCATGAAAGATGAGATGTAGTCTTTGATTTCCAACCAGACACGGGAGATAGCTGAGTTACCCATTGGGAAAAAGGCACTTCACTACTAATGGGTATATCGGGTTAAGAATGAGCATGATGGTTTAAAGGTATATAAAGCTCGATTAGTTGTCAAAAATTTTCATAAGTAAGGAGTTGACTACACTGAGATTTTTGCTTCGGTTGTGAAGCTCAATACTATCAGATCAGTTTTAAGTATTGTTGCCATTGAAAATCTTCATCTTGAACAGTTAGATGTGAAGACTGCATTTCTTCACAGAGACTTGGATGAAGGGATCTACATGCACCAGCCATAAGGTTTCATGGAGAGGAGTAAAGAAAATATGGTGTGTAGATTGAAGAAGAGCTTGTATGGCCTAAAGCAAGCTCCCCAAGAAAGTGGTACTAAAAGTTTGATGGCTTCATGCACAAGAAAGGTTTCCAGAAGTGCAATGCCAACCCCTATTGCTACTTCAAAAGATATAGGTCCAGTTATAACATTTTGCTACTTTTTGTCGATGATATGTTAGTAGCTAGTTCAGATATGGATGATATCAGAAGATTGAAGCAGCAATTGTCAAAAGAGTTTGACATGAAGGACTCTGGTCCAAGAAAGAAGATTCTCGGGATGCAAATCACTAGAGACAATCAAAGTGGGACTTTGAAGTTATCTCAGGAACTATACATTAAACGTGTTTTGCAGAGACTCAACATGAGCGATGCTAAGCCAGTTAGCACACCCTTGGCCAATCATTTTCGCCTCTCTACGGATCAATGTCCTCAGATAGAGCAAGAGAAAAACTTCATGGCTAAGGTTCCTTATGCCTCATCCATTGAAAGTTTGATGTATGCAACGGTCTGTACAGGACCAGACATTGGCCATGCAGTGGGAGCTGTAAGTAGATTTATGTCAAACTAAGGAAAGACACACTGGAAAGCAGTGAAGTGGATATTAAGATATCTATGTGGTACCACAGAGAAGTGTTTGTACTTTTGTAAAGGAGAGTTAAAAGTACAAGGGTATGTAGAAGACTTTGCAGGAGAAGTTGATCATCGGAGAAGCACTACCGGTTATATATTCACCGTAGGGGCTACAGCTGTTAGTTGGATGTCACGAGTTCAGAAATTTTTTGAATTATCTACTACAGAAGCCGAGTATGTGCCAGTAACAGAAGCCAGTAAAGAAATGATTTGGCTTCATGGATTATTATCAAAGCTGGGATTCAAATTATGAGAAGAATGTTTTGTACAGCGACAGTCTGAGTGCTATACATCAAGCGAAGAATTCAACATTTCACTCCAGAATGAAGCATATTGGACTTCATTATCATTTCATCAGATACTCATTGGAAGATGAAGTATTAATACTGGAGACGATCAAAGGAAGTAAGAATCCCATAGACATGTTGACGAAGACGATGACTATCGACAAACTAAAGTTATGTTCAACTTCAGTTGGTTTGCAGGAGTAACAAGACCAGAAGTGTGAAGACAGATTGAAATCAGTCTTCAAGTGGGAGATTGTTGATTAATTGTTGGATTTCCTACTTGTGCGTAGGAATGAACAAAATAAAGAAAACAATAAAATAGGATGCGTAGAAGAACTTTCTCCTCCTCAAATTAAGGTATGTAATTTGTTAGATTAGGAAAGAAATTAGTATAAATTGCCTTGAGTTTGTAAAAATTATATCCATCCCGAGATCAGAAAGAATTTTCTTTAAAGCTTGTGAAGTTTGATAAATTACAAGGAACAACCAAAGTTTATAGTTATTTCTTTTGCAGTCCCTTTCCTTTCCCGCAAGAATTAATTGCTCAAATATAATTATTTTTTCTCAACAAAACAGTCCAACCTCGGCATTGAGGGTAACCGTTCCTTTGAAGCTCCCCTTTGCGATTCGGTTCGCCAACGCGTCCACAAGAGTCGATTTCCTAAATCCGCTAGCGCTAGAGATATATCATTGAGCATAATCTTGGTTCGGGAGAAGAAGGTACTATCGCCGCTGGCAGGCGCGGCGGCCGGAGCACCACAGTAGAGAGCTCAAGTGGCAAAGGGTAAAACGACGTCGTATCTGAGTTCCCAGTCATCCCACATCAGCTCCAACTCAGCATTTGTTGATTACAAAGCACACGGATGTCTGATTTGGGCAACTTATCGGAGGAGTACTAACATTACACTCATGTTTCATAGATAAGCGATTAAAACAAGTTGATGAAAAGAAGAATAGGTAAATCACTCATTTTCCTTAACAAAAACAATAGAAGAGAGAAATCAAACAATGTAGCCCTCTTTGTCTTTTTCACTTTTATTTTACCCATGATATGTCAAACAAGTAGTGTGTTGTGTCATCTGCGATCTTCCAACACATTTTTGCATAGAACTAGTAACAAATAATTTGTGCTATTGTTTTACTTTGCGCGCAGGTTGGTGAATGGGTGAGGAACAACTAATTTTATTGTTGATTTTTCTTTCTTATTTCTTTTAAGTTACGGAGTAATTCTTAATGTTTGTGTGCATTGTAAGAGTGAAAAAAAAGGGAATAGATTACTTCAAATCTTGAATTTGGATTTAAATTGGTTTTAAAAATAGCATCTTTCTCACCATTTATAACCATACAAAAAAAAAAATCAGTCTGGTGTTTTCAGTTTATTTTTTTTATTACACAATAAGATTAAAGTGCTTAAATTTCTCACCTTTTGTTTCTAGGTCATTTCTCTTGCCAGAAAAAGATTTAACAGGAAAGTTTTGAAATTGATTTATGAATAAAAGTTTAAGGATTCATTTAATTAAGTAATTATAGTAACGATTTTAGGACTCAGAAGTCATTTACCTACCTTTCTTGGATTTCCGTTAAATTGATAGTGCATAATAGGAGTATTTGTTTACTAAAAAATATTGCTTTGAGTTAAAATTTAAACTCTATATAAAGACGTTCATATGGTAAGCGGAGATATACTAACAGAACATCTTTGTAACTACCAATCTCTTCCACGGTGCCTCTAGACGTTTACAAATTCTTCTTTGCTTCTTTCAAGATCTGAATCATGGTGAAACTGGTAAGTTTGGAGATTTTACCAAGTTTGCCTAATTAGGGCAAAATCACAATCCAATTCCAAGGTGTTCGACAATCCTCTCTCCCAAAACCCTAAAATTTCATGGTCACCAAAAAATTCTCATTCCTACCACCACCACTGAATTGCCGCCGCTGCCCGCGGCCAGCAACGGTGTTCTCATAATTTAACCCTTTTCATCCACTGCCTATTTAAGAGTCATCGATTTCAAGGAGGAATATTTTCGATATCTTCCTTTATATTCATGTTAAGTTAAAACATGACACATAACCAATCGTCTTTCATCGATCCATAATCATCAACCAATGAGAATGACCCTTGCTCTGCCCTGATTATTTCAAATGGAAAGGAAGATCATAAACTACATATAGCATAAAATTTTCACATTAGTCGCTTCATGAGACCCGTGATTAATAGGGATGTGCATATCCACCCGCTCTGGTAAAGACCGATAAAACAACTACTATCTATGGAATTCGAACTTGAACTCTATTTACGATTTAGCTGTGGGTTATCAACCTATCCTTAGTACTGAAATGGATGTTTCTTTGCAAGAAAGAATTACAAGAGGACGAGTTACAAAAAGTTGTTGAATTCTTATTATGAATATTATCAAGAGAATTTTGTTAGTTAAAATAAAGTGAAATTTTGTTGTATTTCTTTTCTTAATTCTTTTTTTCATTTTCTTTCTTATTGTAAATAGATTTCTCAATCATTTTTTTTCTAGATTCAATAAAAGGTTGTGCATTGGTTCTCTGCAATATTAATGATACATAGAAAAAAAAATCTATGTATATTTTTTCCATGAAAAATTTGATAAAAAATAAAATTTATGTATTAATCGAGTATTTCTTCTTTTTAAAATTTGGAAATTTTTTTAATGATTCTAATATTTTTTTATAATAACTTTTTTTATTAGAATGGATATTTTTTTTCTTGAGTTAGAAATCCATTTTTCTACTCATTTAAAATTCTTTCTTGTTGATTGTACTTCTTCTCTCAGTCAAATCTTTCTTTTTTTCTGTCAGTGCAAATTTTGTTCATTCTGTAGATCAAATTTGAATAGGTGATTCACGAATCATCTGATTAGTCATTATAGAATCGTCGGCTTTGGTTTCACACAATTCGTAGTTTTTTATGCTCCATTTTTTTATTTCTTTTGACACCTTTCGAAGAAATTTTACCCGTTCTTTAAAAACATTAAAAACTTCACCCTCCATCCCCAATTATTATACACTTTGTGTGGGCTCGAAGATTAAGGTGAATGTAAGATTTTATGTAGTTTGACATAATTATACTTGAATAGAGGTCGCACAAAAAAACGAGATAGAAAAAGTTAAGATAAAATAGAGATAGTTTGGTAACTTTAGAGGTGTGAAGTTTCCATTTAAGGAAAGTGTAGAATTGTTTAGGGACAACTCAAAAAGAAAATGTGTAGAATTTAATTTTGGGACAGAGGGAGTATAAAAGACTAATTTTTTTTTCAATTTTCACTTTTTTCAGTTCTTTAAAAATAAGTTCAAAAAAATGAAGACCCCTTTAATTAGTTTTTGAGGGGGACCGAAAGGATGGTTAGTTTCCAGTCAAAAAATTGTTTAAAAAATCATTTTTTCTTGCTCTTTCTGTGTTTTCAAGGGTTTTAACTTAGATCGGTGTCAATGTTTCAGATAAAAAGGAAATAACTCTAACTTTCAAATTCTAGAACCCCCCCCCCAAAAAAGGTATATTCCTTACTCAAGTTCTCGTCCTCAATTAATGTATATATTTGATTTTCATATTTCAAGGTTTGGTGTTTGATTCAAATAATTACTAAAATAAATAGTGAAAATATTCATAAAAAATATATATATTTAGAAAATTTATACTTCAAACTATGATATGTATAAGAATTATTAAACTTAAAATACCTAAACACATGAAAAAAATGATAAATTAAATACTGTGAAATAGTAAAAATAAATATATGTATTTTTTCAGTAGGTATGGATTCTAAAAGACTTCTCCATCCATATTGAACAAGACACCATCACATCACAAGGGTCAAACCACAAATGTTGGTCCCCAATTTTGCACACTTGTTGGTTCGACCTTTGCGTTCCACATTCTCTACCTCAGCCGACCATTACCATAGCCATAGCCAACCAAGTGTCATCCCACCGCTAAATCCACACCCCTTTTACCCCTCCTTCCTGATTCGTTCCTCGTGTTGGTGCCCCAATGTATGCTATGAAGTCGAGGGTAGGTGACGAGCGAGTCAGGATGTGCTGTCTCTTTTTCCATGTCCCTTAATTACATGACCCTTTTTCATTTATAAAGTTAACAGATCTTTTAATATCGGGAAAAAAAGGACATGCAGCATATCCTTACTCGTCGGGAGCAGGGGCAACACCACTTGTTAGTGAGTTGAATGAGGAACTTCTTAATATCTTCATTTGCATTCCTATGAAATGGAAACAGGAGACATCACTGATCTCTATCATGAGTGAGGATGAGTACTCCTACATTATCTCAACCACTTTCACAGTTTGATTCAAAGTTGGAGTCAAAGGTTTCATTGCGGGGAGCTAGGTCTTGTTTTGAATGATCAACAGGGTTAAGCTTAGAACGCGAGTTGCTAGGTGGCATAGTGTAGTTGTGATGGGTTAAAAATTTACAAGTACAAGGGAGAGGGAGGAAGGGGGTTGGTATTTTCATCAATAAACTTTATTAACTGTTTTTTTTCTTTTAATGCTATATAATGAAGTTAAGTGTATTTGTAGATAAAGTTTCTTAATGTTGGCACATTAACAAAAAAGCACAAGATATTTGCAGGTTAAGTTTCTTATTGTTGTCGCCCTAATTAGCCTCATGATGTGTTGCAGCATAAAAATTGGTAAGTACTCATGAACTATTATATCACATGCAAATTGATTTTGTTTTTTTAATATTAGTGAAAAGATGAAGGTTCCTCAAGTTAAGGGAAATGGTACAACTAGAAATTGACAAGACCAACATGTACAATTGTGCTTCTTTACTCCCTATATACCTTCTCTCGCTTTTTCCTAATCTAATCAAATCTACCCAAATCCATGCATACAAATTAATCTACCTAATTAATCAAACAAAAATCTACCAATTAACATGGTTGCTTGTTATAAAATTTTACCCTCCACCTCGAAACCCCCCTTTTAAAAAAAACATGCGCTGGCCCCTTAAATGGAATTTGAAATTGAGCATAAAAGGAATTAGGTATGTTGGTGTTTTTGTGAAAGCATAAAAGGAACATTGGAAGAGAAAAGAGAAAGAAAATGAGAAAGAGCATTTGTACGTAGGAATTTGTTCAAATTATTCATCGACTTTCACTCATATTTATACATGAAAACAACTCTTGAAATCCACTAATATAAATAGTTTAGGAGTATTAGTAATAAATGCACTCTTTAACATAGTCATTCTTAACTTCATGGGAAAACGAACATTTATTTATTTATTTATTTAACCAGTTTCTTCTGCATGATGAGCTAGGTGTTGGACGCATCTGCCCCGACTCAGACATCGTTTATCAAGGAAGCTGTGACTTTGATGAGGACCCAGAAATGAGCAAGGAAGAGATGTGTGGTGTAGCTTGCCTTCTCGATTTCCCGGACCTGTATTTTGCGTTCTGCCAATGGGATGATGATACCCTTGAACTAGCATGCTACTGTTGCACTCCGGATCTCTAATCCCATGCATGTTAATTTCCCCATCATGCGCGTACACGCATCCATCTTTTAATATAATTTTATTGTTCATGGAAAAAAAACTTCGGGAATATATATATATATATATATATGTGTGTGTGTATTTTCGTCTCTACCTTATCATGTTTGATCAATGCGTATGCGTGTATCTAGCGGTGACGGCTTAAATATATATGAGAAGATTACGGAAGATGGAATGACATGCATATCATAAGATTTGCAAGTTAGTAAATTTTATAACAATTAACCATATATGTTAATTGGAGTATCCACATGATAAGATTAGTATGTCAACATCTGTATATATATAAAAAAAACACCGTTATGCATAATTTTTACAGCAAACCTAAAACTATGCTACCTTTGTCCTACAAAATTAGTCATGTTTAACTTTTATACTTGTGAATGGGAGACCATTAATAAGTCTATTGATCTTAAGTATATATCTCTAGTTAGAGCTTATAAAGATAGAACTGGGAAATGTTAACGGATGTCCTAGGGGCACTTCTTAGGAGTAAAGAGTGACTTTACAATGCGCTTAAGTACTTATGATGTGATGTGCTTAAAAGATATTAAATATTACAAATATATCACCGTGTTGAAACTTCCTCCTTCCAACTTGAACACTTGGTCGCTCTCTTTGGCTGCACTGATATGCCTCCACCTTCTACCAGAACCTAGAGCATGTATATATGTCTGCCTCCAACTTCTCAAACATAGACAGCCATAAATTAACCTAGCTGTCTATGTTTTTTTACCCACGGCTCTAGCACTCGAAGCAAAATTACGAGAAAAAACAATATTATAAGTAGATGGAAAAAAAGAAGATGCAAGTTCTAAATTAAACCGCCACTAGGCAGCCTAGCTTGGTTTTTTTATTTTTTTAATATTAGGTAGCAACGCCTTTAAATTATCCACTTCAATGAGTTTTATATGAAGCATTAAAAAATAAATTATTTTAGTTCCATTTTAACTATAAAATTATAATTTTTCTACACATGTGCATAATAAAGAAATTAATGATCTAGTGTAGAAATCTAATCAACAACTGTAATTGTGTGATCCTGCAAGCCACACTAGAAGATTTGTGATCCTGCATAAACAGAGTCGTGATCCCGTAGTAAAAATGTCATGATCACGGAGTAGAAAAGTAGTGATCCTCGTAATAAGTGTCATTGTAATTCATGATCCTTATAGTAAAATATATTGATCATTAGTCCGAATTTCATGATCTCGGTAGTAGTTTCATAATTAATTCGTATGAACGGTAAATAAATATGTCAATGCCTAAACGAATTTCGAAAAAAACATCAAAACATATGACATATCTCTTTTTCTTCATCTTTTTTTCTTTCTATAGGAGTAATTTTTTGTAATTGTTTATTATGAAATAAAAAGATATCCATTTTTTTAGAGAATGAGAGAAAGGGAAGCGGCATATATCACTACGTCAAGAAGACAAGCGTTACTGCGGCTTTAGCCGCAATACAACCGCAGTAAGTACGGCGGGGAAGGCTGCAGTACATCCCGCAGTAAAAATAAGCGCAGTATGAACAAGTACTGCGGCTTTAGCCGCAGTACATGATTTTATTTTTAAAAAAAATCGAAATTTTATCTTCATCCATTTCCCAGAAATCACCATATTCATCCATTCCCAAAAAAATATCATCTTCATCCACAACACTCCATTCCCTTTTCTTTTCTTTTTTGAAGAAACTCATATCAAACCAAGAACAAATTACATATATATTTTTCACAAAAAAAAAACTCAGAAATCATTTCTTTTCATTTTATTGATTTAGATCTGGTGATTCCAACGCCCTTTTGCAAAAAAAAACTCAGATCTGGCGATTCCAACGCCCTTCTGCAAGATCCGATGAGAAGAAGAAGAAGAAGAAGAAGAAGAAGAAGAAGAAGAAGAAGAAGAAGAAGAAGAAGAAGAAGAAGAAGAAGAAGAAGAAGAAGAAGAACAGAAGAAGAGGCAAAAGAACAGAAGAAGAGGAAGAAGAATAAAAGAAGAAGAGATTCTGAGAAAGAAGAAAGAAGAAGAAGAGATCTGGAGAAAGAAGAAAGAAAAAAGAAGAAGAAGAAGAAGAAGAAGAAGAAGAAGAAGAGATGAAGAAGATAGAGGAAGAATAGAAGAGGAAAGATGAAGAAGAAGAGAATATGGGTTTTTTTGAGTTTTTTTGGTTGAAAATGAAGAGGAAAGATGAAGAAGGATTGAAGAAGAAGATGGAAAAGATGCAAAAAATGAAGGAAACGGCGGATGGGGAAATCCTAAAAAAATGGCTTACTGCGGTTTCTTACTGCGGCCAAAGCCGCAGTAAAGCTTACTGCGCAATTTATTGCGTTTTTCATCTTACTGCGGCCCAAACCGCAGTAAAGACCGTAGTAAGATTTGTCTTCTCTACGTAGTGTATGTTAATAAAATGAAAGTGTTACACTTAGGATGCAGCTTTGAATTAGCGCATCCTAACCTTGTCCTAAGTCACTTTCTTATACCTCTACATATATGTATATTTATAGTGATGATACAAAAGAATGAAATAAAATTATGGAGATCATATATGAAAAGGAAATAAACTTACCGTTAAAAAGTGCCCCTAGGGCACCCGTTAAAAGGATTGGTTAGTATTTGGTTCAACTTGTGAGGCTTTATTTTGATAGTTATGTTTTAATTGTTGATTGAATAGAACATGAAATCTATATGTACGAAAATTGAGGAAGTTATGCATGTATGGATTCTCCGGTGATTAATCTAAAATAAATGAGATAATTTTAATACTTCATTTGTACTAAATTGTTACTCTCTTCGTTCCTATTTAATCGTTATGTTTGACTTTCAATCCTTTGTTTGATTCAATTCACTAAATAGTTGTCCCGAATTCTATGACGGCAAAATGAGGGTTTTGGCCGTCATAAAGCTGTAATAGTAATAGCCCATCATTGAGCCATCATAACAAAATAAGAACTGAGAAGTCACTACGTGGAGAGAACATGTGTTACTGCGGCCAAAATCGCAGTAGAGCCGCAGTAACTACTGCGGGAGAGGCCGCAGTGTATACCGCAGTAAATAAGGGCGCGGTTGAAGCTTCACTGCGGTAGAAGCCACAATACTTACTACGGCCTTACTACGGCCATGACCGCAGTAAACGAATTTATTAATTAAAAAAAGGACCCAGAATAAAGAAGAAGAAGAAGAAGAAGAAGAAGAAGAAGAAGAAGAAGAAGAAGAAAAGATAGTTCCTGAAACAGTTATTAAGAAGAAGATGAAAAGAAAGAAGAAGATGATGAAAGAAGAAGATGAAAAGAAGAAGAAGATGATGAAAAGAAAGAAGATAGTTCCGGATTCATCCGCCGTGAAAGAAGATGATGATGATGATGATGATGATGATGATGATGAAGGAGAAGATGACGGCAGAAGAAGAAGAAGAAGAAGAGGAGGAATATGAAGAGAAAAAGATGATGACGAAGGAGAAAATGAAGAAGAAGAAGAAGAAGAAGAAGAAGAAGAATATGAAGAAGAAGAAGAAGAAGGAGAAGGAGAAGGAGAAGGACAAGAAGAAGAAGAAGAAGAAGATGATGATGATGATGATGATGAATTAGAAGAAGGATTGAAGAAGAAGAAGATGAAAAAGATGCAAAAAATGAAGGAAACGGCGGATGGAAAAACCCTAAAAAATGGTTTACTGCGGCCTTACCGCGGCCTTACTGCGCAGTTTACTGCGTTTTTCATCTTACCGCGGCCCAAACCGCAGTAAAGGTCGCAGTAAGATTTGTCTTCTCTATGTAGTGAGTCTATGACGGCACTATGATGGATACAACCATCATAGTATATTTTACGGTCTCATGTTTACTTTTTAACGAGCTAATGATGGCTAAGGTGGTCATTGTGCTGTTATAAATTTTAAAAAAATCAATACTTGGGGAAGATAAAAATATTTGAGTGAAACTAAAAGGGCTTGGCTTGTCATTAAACTCTAATTCACCCAATTAAAGCGATTAAAAGTTGTCCATATTCATTTCATCGCTCAAACTATCTCACACTCTGGAATCTCTCACAAATTCTCTCGCTCTCATTGTTTTCACTTTGAAACTCCAGCCAAGCATCAAGTGATTTGTAGCATAGGCTTTTCTTCTCCAGCCACGAATTAGGTGATTTGGAGCCTGGGCTCGTCTTCTCCAGTGACAAGCCAACGAATCAACCAAGAATCTGGCGATCTTGGGCTTGTCATCTAAAATGGTTCTAGGTCTAGCGAAGAATCGGCTACCCAAGGCTGCAAATCGGCGACCCAGGGCTACGATTCGCTGGCCTAGGACTGCGATCCGGCTGCTCTGGTCCGGGATTCGGCAGCCCTAGGCCCCAATCCACTGCCCCGGACTGAGAATGACGTTTTCCGGTGAGTCGACGGCGCCGGTGACCGGACGACGGCATGATGGTGGAAAGGAATGTGAGAAAATTTTTGGGTAAAAGTGTCAAGTTCATAATTGTTGGGGGTGTACCTAAATGGTTAGTTTTAAAACTTAGTATGTAAACATATTTTTTTAAAAAAAGCTGAGTTGCTAAAAATATTATTTTCTCCCAAAATTCGTTAAACTTAACGAAGTTCAGATAGAAAAGGACCAAGAATTTTTTTAAAAAAAAGTTGAAAAACATGACTTTATTGGGACAAAAAGTAAAAACAGGATCCCGGTAGGACAAGAATTAAAGTTACAGGACTACGAGTGCACTTTATCCAATTAAAATTTGTTAAAACAATCTTTCCCTTTAATTCATTGTGTAAACATCATAGAAATTTTAACAATTCGTAGTTATTCTTGAGAAAATTATTGTAATAAGAACACACTACAATAATTGATAGAAAGACTTCACTGTGTAGTTAATCTTTTCTAGGTAGCGGCCGGCCGCAACCAAGCAATACGTCGCTATTGTCCGCTACCTCGGCCGCTTCTCCACTTCTACGCCACCATAGTAGCCTTCATGGTAGCGGATTGAGTTGCGGGTGGGCCGCTACCAATCACCAGCTCCAGATCCAGATCTGCTTTTTCCTAGCTCCTCCGATCCAAATCCAACTCTTCAGCTCTCTCATCTCTCATCTCTCGCAACTCTCATCTCTCAACTCAACTCTAAACAAATCTGTCGCGTCGTGCCTCGCACCACCATCGTTTCTCATCCTCTCCCTTCACCGGTGTCATCCAAGGTAACTTTTCACCATTTTTCCGTTTCCCGGTGCCTCTGTTCAGTTTTCATCTGTTTCATTTTCATTTTTGTGTAGAAAGAGAAGATCTGCCACTACTAGAAATGAGTGCAAAACTGACTGCATGCAGCGGAGCAACAACGACAGAAAGGTAGGCGGCAGCGATGAGAAATCTGGGTTTAGGATGAATGTGGGATGAATTTGTTTGAATTTAGGATTTATTTGTTTATTTTCCTAAAAAACTTTTGATCTAATAGCATATGTATTGTTATTTTCGTTTCTTTGTAAGAACATTTTGATGAATGATGAATTCTAGATTGATACCGGTACCTTGGTCATCAAGCTTTAGAGGGCAGCAATTCAGAACTAATGTAAAAGGACTTATAAATCCCAACAATAGACAATAACGAGTGATAAAAACACTACGTAGGGAAGACAACTCTTACTGCGGCTCTTACGATGATTCGGACCGCAGTAAGCCCATTTTCGCAGTATATCGCACAATTCATGGTGCAGTAACACTTTACTGCGGTTTGGGCCGCAGTAAGCTAGAAAAAATCAGATTAATTTCCTCTCTAATCTTTCATCTTCTTTTTCACACTAGATCTCCACTTCCTCTTAACTCTTTTTCACGCCCTCTCAATTTCCTCTCTAATCTCTCTCTCCCTCTCTCTCACACAAGATCTCCACTTTCCCCTCTTCCAACAGCCCCTCCGAGATCTACAACACTTACTCCAGGCTCTCCCAGATTTGGTGAGATCGTGAATGACAAATCTAGGCCGTAAAAAGGAAGAGTTGAAGAGGGTTTTCGCAACTTTCGACAAAAACGATGATGGGGATCCAACACAGTGAGATCGGCAAATATGATGACTACTTGTTTACGAGATCTGGATCTCATCTATTGTACATCCGGGAATCTTCTTTCTTTTGATTAATTTCTTCATATTTCCTTATAAAAAATGGTGGGTTTCTTATGCTCTGTATTTTTTATGAAATATTTGAAGAGAAGATCTGGATTTGATTCGTTTATGAGTTTCTTTATGATTTGCGAATATAGTGATGATTTTTCATGAGATCCCCCTCCTCCTCATTCTTCTTCTTTTTGCTTTCTCCTTCTTCTTCCGCCGCCATCGCCCTTGCTCACTGACGCTGTCTTCTCACTATTGCTCCTCCTTTTTGGGTTTTTCTGGGTTTCATTAGAGGAATTCGGATGAACATCCATCCGGATTCGTCCACTTTTTTTAATTATTCAAAACGGTTACTACGGCCATGGCCGTAGTAAGGCCGCAGTAGCTACTGCGGCCATGACCGTAGTGGAAAACGAATTGCGGAGGTTTTTACCACGGCAAAAACTGCGGCCTCTCCCGCAGTAGTTATTGCGGCTCTACTGAGGGTTTGGCCGCAGTAAATGGAGTTTTCTCTACGTAGTGAAACATATGTACTACTATATATCTAAAGTACTTACAGGTAATGACCGTATGTCTAAGATATGCTCAAAACATCAATGCATGTTCCATCTGAAGAAAGCATCAACAAAAAATGAGCTACTTCAGCAAACTCAAGATTCCAAGGACTGGTAGAAAAGACCTCAGAGAAGCAGATGCCATCCTTCAAAATTTGTGCCTTTCCTTGGATTCAGTAATGGAGCTCATCTTTACATGTTCTTTTATCTTCATTGTCTTACTCATAAGATTCCAGAAAAGTTGCTTATTAAAAAAATGTGCAGGTGCTAGAAAAGCTTTTGGAAAAAAATTTATCTGAAAGGCGATTACATTGTACCTATTAGACGCCATTGATGCAACAATACTATGCATCAAAAACTCACTGGAAGGACCCAAATATTGTCACAGACTCACAGTCAAAGTTGGAGGATCCACAGCCTACAATTAGCCAATGACGCACACTAGTATCTTAAAAGCATAAATTTTCTATGCTGCGATCGTGGATGTGTTTGTTTCCACCATCACATTTTTAGAGATAGAAGGGCCCAAATGTTTATTATAAAAATATTATTAATACTCCCTCCGTCCCTGAAAAATTGTACACATTTCCTTTTTGGGCTGTCCCAGAAAAATTGGTCACTTTCCTTAAAAGAAAACTTCTCACTCTCAAAGTTACTAAACTATCTTCACTTTATCTTTACTTTTTCTACCTCGTTTTTTGTGCACTCTCAACTAAGGGGCAATTAAGTAAACATATACAAACATCTTACATTCACCTTAATCTCCGTGTCCAAACAAATCTACCAATCTTTCGGGGACGGAGGGAGTAGGATGGAGTCCACATAATTGTTTCCATTCAAGAGTGATAGTGGAAAAAAAACACTTTCACAACCGGAGCATGAAAAATTTATCCATCCTAATATGCATCATTACATAATACATACAAAAGTCTCTAATACGATCAATGTCACATTTTTTGATATCCATAGTTTGTGTCATTGGTACATTGAGGGTCATACAGTGTGTCATTGGCGAAGCATTTGATTTTGTGCACCAATGGTGAAAACGATGCTCCTAAAATGCGTCATTATCAAAAATACCTACAAAAGCCACTAATGCATCGTTGGTACATTGAGGCAGAGGCGGAGCCACGTGGGGGCACATGGGGGCACGTGCCCCCATTAAAAAATTTAAACTTTGAATACTTTCAGTAATATGTTTTTAAAGAAATAAAGAACAGGGGTCGTTTTGACATAAACGGAAAACTTTAGGGAAATGGTTTGGGATAAAACACAGAGTGGGAAGGGACGGGCACGCGATCATGCAACAAACTTGCGTCACTTTAGAGGGTTTTATTTTGGTCAAATGAAACTTAACACCCTGAATTTAGTGCACTGGACACTTGATGACCTAAACTATGATTAGTTTGACTTAAATCCTAAACTATGAAAGTATAACACTTCAGTCCATTGATCATTCAAAATAAAGACAAAATTTTGTTATTATCCATAAAATTTCATAAATGACATCGTTCGCATAATAGTTATTTATTTATTTTTATAAGCTATTTGTTCTATTTTTCCCATAATTGTTCTTTAATTTTAAAAAAAATTATAAATGATTTAGAGTATCTATTAAAATTATAAATATGCATTACCATTCATATATAGAGTCTATTATGTTCAAACATTTCGTAATTTATTTAACCTATTGCTCTTTAAATAATTTTATCAATTCTACAAATCTTTCAAGAAAACTTTACCTTCTCTTTTTATCAACTTTAAACGATATCTAATGACCTTTTTTATTCTTTATTATGATTTTCTCTAAAGGGTAATTTACACTAGCTATTTTTTTAAAAAAAATTTTGTAAAAGTTTATATATAAAATTATTAGTTTAATTATAGTGAGGAAGCAAAAATATACTTTTAATAATCCATTTATCTCTAGGTCTTCAAAATTCATTAATTTCTGAGTTCAGTTAAGCATATCATGTTTATTTTGATAGAAGGAATATATGATAAGTGCAAATATAATCTAATTTTTCCATTTAACTTAAGTATGCAAATTGTGCCCCCACAAGAAAAAATTCCTGGATCCGCCACTGCATTGAGGGTCTTCATGTGTGTCAATATTATCCCAATTTAGGGGTGTTCATATGTGTCAATATTATCCCAATTTAGGGGTGTTCATATGTGTCATTGACGCAATTTATGGTCTTCATATATGTCATTGACGCAGTTTAGGGTCCTCATATTTTTCAAAATTTAAATGTTTTTTTATGTTTTACAATGCTTTTCGTTTTTTTTTTCAACTAGATAAACGATTTTTCAAATAAACTTATCTTAAAACGACTTTGTTTTGTTTAACGGGCCAAAAAAAAAGAGTTTCATAGCTTCCGCACCAACTTTGATCCATCATATTAGAACGACTCTTGAACCGGTACCTTGGTCACCGTGCTTTAGACGCAGCAATTCAGAACTAATGTAAAAGGACATATAAATCCCAACAATAGACAAAAACAAGTGACAAAAGCATACTAATATCTAAGTACTAACAGATAATGACCATATGTCTAAGATATGCTGAAAACTTCAATGCGTGTCCCATCTGAAGAAAGCATCAACAAAAATGAGCAATCTCAAGATTCCATGGACTAGTAGAAAAGGTCTCAGAGAAGCAAACCAATTTTGTGTATTTCCTTCTCCCTGGCACCATGGATTCTGTAATGCAGCTCATCTGTACATGTTCTTTCATCTTCATTGTGTTACTCATAAGTAGAATTAGGATATCAAGCTCTAGAAACAACACCTCAAAGCTGCCTCCTGGTCCACAAAAGCTTCCAGTCATAGGGAATCTGCATCAGCTTGGCAGTTCTCTTCCCCATCATGCACTTATGTCCTTGGCTAAGAAATATGGGCCTATTATGCATCTGCAGCTTGGTTCAGTATCCACCATAATCATCACCTCACCAGAAATTGTAAAAGAGACCATGAGAACTCATGATCTCACCTTTGCAAATAGGCCTGCTCTCATTGTGCCAAAGATCACCACTTATAACTTCAAAGATATCGTTTTCTGTCCATATGGCAATAATTGGAGACAGGTCAGGAAAGTATGCACAACTCAACTTTTGAGTGCAAATTCAGTTCAATCTTACCGATCAATAAGAGAAGATGAGGTTCTGAAATTGATCAAATTGCTCTCTGAAAATGTTGGGAAGTCTGTGAATATCACCAAGATGGTCTACTCCATGGCATATGGCATAACAGGAAGAGCTGCCTTTGGTGAAAAGTGCAATGAGCAAGCAGAGTTCATATTCCTCATGCAGGAAAAGGTTAAGCTAGTGTCAGGGTTTTTGATCTGTGATCTGTATCCTTCGGTGAACCTGCTGCAACTATTTAGTGGATTAAGGTTTAAAGTTGAGAAACTTCATCAAGGGGTTGACAGGATTCTTCAGAACATAGTTAGTCACAGCAGAAGGAAACGAGCAACAAGAGAAGCTGGAAATGGAGAGACAAGGGAATGTCTTCTAGAAGTTCTTCTAAGGCTTCAAGAGCAAGGTGGTGAACTTTCACTGGAAGACACCAACATCAAAGCAATTATTGTGGTTAGTACTTTTTATAAAATTAATCTTTCATTGAAGCATCAACTTAAGAGGCCAAATTTATGGGATTAGATTCAATTAGGATAATTTTAGAAAGTTCTATGTTATGTTTCTGCCACTAATTTCATCCCTTATTAGTAATCAGCATTCTCTTTTACTGTTTCCTAATCTGATTAAATGACATTAGATTCAAGGATACTTTTGGAAAGTTAATTAATCTTCCACAAAATTAAAAATGACACCAAGTATGGGATAGACTGATGGAATATTTTGAAGAAAAAAAGGTATTTTATTCATTTTTTTTGAAACAGGTATTTCATTCATTTTACAGGAACATATATGTATCTTTCAGAGTCATTTCCTCCCAATTCCAAACTATGAACAAGAATATGGTCTTGATTTCATGTTTTTTGTCAGGAAATATTCTCAGCTGGAACTGAAACTTCAGCTACAACAGTTGTATGGGCGATGTCTGAGATCCTGAAAAACCCAAGAGTGATGAGAAAAGCTCAAGATGAAGTAAGAGAGGTTTTCAGAGGAAAAGGAAATGTGGATGAAGAAGATCAGCTACAAGATCTAAAATACTTGAAGTCAGTTGTTAAAGAAACCCTGAGACTACACCCACCAGCACCTCTATTGCTTCCAAGAGAATCCAGACAGAGCTGCAAAATAGATGGATATGAGATACCTGCAAAAACAAGGGTCATCATCAATGCATGGGCTATAGGAAGGGACCCTACTTTATGGGAAGAACCTGAAAAATTTTACCCAGAAAGGTTCCTTGATAGTCCGATTGACTATATGGGGACAAATTTTGAGTTCATCCCATTTGGTGCTGGAAGGAGGATATGTCCAGGCATATTGTTTGCAGAAGCCAACATGTTGCTGCCTCTGGCACAATTGTTGTTTCACTTTGATTGGAAACTCCCAGATGGGTTGCAGGGAAGAGATCTGGACATGACAGAAGAGTTTGGTGCAACAGTGGGGAGGAAGAGTGATCTGGTCCTTGTTCCAAATGCTTGTCATAACTGAATAAGGTCTCCAATAATATGGGTTAGCTCTTTGTTGTTCCATGTCTCTTGAATGTTGTTAGTCGGGTGGAGGTTCTTTGAGGTTCTACTGGTGTGCAACTTGTACCCTCACCATAAAAAACTTGTACCCTCACCATAAAATATAGTAGAAGAGAAGTTATCTTTACTAAATAAAATATCTACATCCTTTTTCCTGGAAATGGAATTGGCCTAGAGTGATATCATCTCTCCAATTCTGCAGCACACACTTGCATAATATGGTCTACCCTGTTATGCCCAGTGGGAAAGATCTGTAAAAGTTAGGAGAGTGATGTTAATGATAGTTTCCAATAACTCCAACTCTCCAACCATAAAACTTATTCTTATAAAATTTAATGTGTCCCATTTCTGATTATAGCTAAATATATGTGCCTGCAAAATTTTCAGTTGTTAAAGTAAAGCATGAGCATGATCTAGTGACTGACCTGCTGCCTGTGTGGCCAGATATTAGCTGGAAATGCCCGAAAGGTCACCGCTGTTCGATTTGAAAAGATAGGCACTATCAGAAGCCAAAGAGGTAACACGGTTGGTCCCCAAGCTCATGAAGAGAACAAGGAGCAATGATGAGGACAGTGAGGATGGATACATTTTAACAGAGACAAGCAAATGGCCACTCTGATGGCTTTGCAACTAATATGAACACAAACAAGACAATGAGTCCCGGTGAACATTAGTTAGATCACAGAAATCTATTCTTTTTTTCATGCTCTTTTTTTCCTTTTCCTCTTTCTAGATTTGATGAAGAGAAATTGGAGCAGTGATGAGGACAAAAAGCGCAGTGAGGATACATTTCATCATAGACAAGCAAATGGCCACCCTGATGGGTTTGTAACAAGTGAACACAAACAAGGTAATGAGATTCCCAGTGCACAGTAGTTTGATCTCAGAAATCTGTTCAATTTTTTGCTGCTCTTTTTTGCCCTTTCCTCTTTTCTAGATTTCATACATCTCTATGTTGATGAGTCAAAAAAAAACTCCATGGACAGAATTAAGATGGAGGAGTTAAAAGGAAAACCCTGTGATTGACCAACTCTTAGAACTTTTCATAAATGCAGTGAGGTATCAACATGTGAATCTTCCAGGTATGTTGCATGGTTGATTCCATCTCTGGGCCATAAACTTTCCAGAAATGGCATTCCTCTGTCCTGTAACTCAGCTTGCATGCTGCGCAAGATTGATTCTCTGTCAAGGGTGCTCCGGAGAGGTGGCCTTGGTTGGCGGATCAACTCAGAGCAGAAAAACGATTTCGGTGAGTGCAACTCGTAAGGTACATCCGGGTTGTAGATCGCAGACAACTGCTGAAGGAACTCTTTGTGCTCTCTCGTCTCCTTCGCTCTCTGTAACTTCCTGAATCTCTCCTGCAGCAGGCCAATGGAATGAACTGCTGGTACCTCGGACTTTGACCCCATTGGATATCTATCAGAAACTGAACATATTGCAGTAGATCAGATTGAATTCCCCCCGGCCCCCTTATTATATAGTCAGATATCAATCTGCGTATCAACATCTTTTCTGATGCAGAAGTGGGAAGCATCAGCCGCTTGGAACATAAGCTCCAAGAAGATGCAGATGCTTCTTCAGACGGTAAAGAGGCAAAGGGCGCATTTTGGCGAAACCGGCGTGGCATTGGTTTGTCTGTTTCCATTTCGGATGCCGGTCTTGTGTTGAGTTGCTGTTGGATCTTCCTGTCTTGAGGAATCTGTAATGCAGAGAGTAAAGAGGAGGCAGGTAGCAGAGTGTTGCGTGGAGGACAGAAGGAAAGGGGACAAAAAAGAAGGTGAGAGTTCTTGGAGTTGATGTTGGTTGACATGAACATGTTTCGTTTGGAGGTAAGAGAGAGGATCGACATGCCAAGGATCTGCCGCTGGTTCAATGAGATGTGTTTTCTGTCTTTAAGTTGTTTGATTCAATTGAAAATGGCGCCAAGTTGCTTTTGTCCTAAGAAATGTGCTTCTTCTTTTGCTTAGGTTCTTCAGAAATCAAACTCTTCTTTTTGGCTCTTCTATCTTTAGAATCTGACATGTCGGAATGAACATCATACCGCAGCAATGTCATTTAGTTTTTTTTTTTTTTTAAGTTTTCTTTTCCAGTTTTCTTTGAAAGACATTTTTTTTCCTTTTCACTATGCCTATGTTCATTTGGAGCAAAAAAATTGAAAATTGTCAATTTAATCTATTCCTCTCACAAATTTCATATATCAATTTTCGTGTGGTGTTTAAGTTTTGTTCCTTTTGTGGCTGGCTGTTTTTTTTTAACGGCAATTAAAACTTTATTAAAAGATCAAACGAAGTACAAATAAAAACTTTATACTCATCTCATGAAAAGTAAAAATCTCCCACTAAATGTAATTAAAAAAACAAACCCTTACAATGAAACTGAGCAACCCTTAATTGTTTGCTCCCCATTCTAATCTTCTTAGCTCATGTAACAACTTTGATTGAGAAGATTTAGGTCCAAATCTCAATCTTAGCTCGAAATTTTCAAACTCATCCATTAATTGCAATCTTTTGTAGTGGCTGTCTAGGGCTAGGTTATAGGATTTTATAAAATTGATCAAAAAAAGTGATAGGATTTTATACAAAATAACGTACTGAGGATTAATTAATGACTTATAAGAATTATTGTCACTTAAATTTAGTTGTTTCTCAACTTTTTTACAAAGTGTTTCCAATAGAACACGGTATAATTTATCATGAAATATTTATCCAAATATTGAAATAACCCCGATTGACTTTCAGTTCTAGTACTATTTCGATTAGTGAAAGGGCGCTAGCTAATGATATGTGACGACCAATGTGAAGTACTTTCATTTTCCTACTTCTGACGTAGCTACTACCTGTGATCGAACTCAAATTAATTAAGAATCCATGTTTTTTAATTTGAAATTATATATATATATATAAAGTGACTATACTTAACCACTCACAATATTTAATGGAAGCATGCAAGTCGCGTCCACTAGTTGTAACTAAACCTCTCTATATGTGAAAAAGAAAATTTTGGCTTTTCTGATTTATAGAAGGCCATTCATTGTGTTCATTTGAAAGGAAAAAAAAATGAGAGTATAATAAATTCATTTTAAAAAAATTGATATAAATTTTGCGAAAGAAAAAATCGATTTGACAGTTTCAAAAATGAAAAAATTTATTTTGTCAATTGAAAATTTTTAATACTCCCTCCATCCCCAAATAATTCTACACTTTGACTTTATTGTTTCAAGATTCAATATTTGACTCAAATTTTAACAAAGATAACAAGTTTTAAAAAATTCATAAAAAAATATATTTAGAAAGTTTATACTTCAAATTATGATATGCATATAAATTTTTAACTTTAAATATTTAAACATTCATGAAAAAAAATTATAGATTAAATACTGTAAAACAATAAAAACAAAGTGTATAATTATTTGGGGACGAGGAAAGTAGCACATAAGTCGTTTAGCTTATATACAAAATTTCAAAAAAAATTAATAGGCATGGAGAGGTCCGTTGGCTCAATTATAAGCATACGTCTTTGCGTCCAAAAAAAATACTCCCCGTCAAGATTGATTTGTTTCTTTTTCGATATTGTGTTACATAGATTACTATTAAAAATAAGTTATTAAAAAATTATTAAAAAATATATTTAGAAATTACAAACATTAATCTATAATTTACATTAAAATATTTGATTTTATATATTAAAATATTGAAAAAATAAATTTTAAATTTAAATGGTGAAAATGAAATGTACTAAATTTTGAGAGACCGAAGTAGTACCTGTCTTTCTTGCAACTTTTCTATACATATGTAAAGAAAATAGAAAAAGTGTGAGATGGAAGGAATAAATAGTCAAGAATTATCTATGGATAATCTAGTAATTCCTAGGTAGAAAAAGGATAAATCGTAAAGTTTAATTTTTTACGAAATAAATAAATAAATAAGAAAAATACAATTTTTATGGGAATGAATATGATCAGATTGTACATCTCTATAAAGCACCAATTCAAATAAGGATCAAGAATTGTTTTCTCATCCAAATTAGATGCAAAACCTCTGCACACATAACTTTTACAACCAAATTAATGCCAACAATTTTCTTAATATATATATAGGAGTAAGTATTACTAAAGGAGCGTAAAAATGTGTCATAGCCATCTTTCTTCTCCTTCGTCTTCCTCTTTTTTCGTTCTTTTTCTTCCTCTTCTCTTCGTTTTTTTTTGAACGGCAAGCACTTCATTAAGAAGGAAAAAGAGGAGAGGAACAAAGCAAGTTGCCCCCAGTGGAGGCAAAACTTGTGGCGAGAACACAACAAAGGAGAGCGAGGAAGCTCCCACAAGAAAAACAAGCAAACAAACAAATCACTCCAGGCAACAAGACACAACAAAGGAGCAAGGAGCCAATCTGTCCAAGAAATCCATGACTTTGGAAGTCTAGTTGTGATCCAAAGGAATTACAACACTGAATATCAGCAAAGATCCGGGAGGCTTTCCATGGTTTGTTTTCCATAACCACGTTGTTGCGAGCCTTCCAAATCCTCCAAGCCGAGACATATAGGATGCCAATCCACACTGCGTAGCTTTGGGCGGGGCTTGAGAGATAATAGCGGCACCAAAGATGTCTTTGAACTCCGAGAGACGGTTGATCTGGGTGCCGCACTGTTGCAACTTTCCTCCAAATCTCCTTAACCACCGGGCAACACAAAGAAAGACGTGATCCGAAGATTCCAACGCGCCAATGCAAAGAGGACAAGAAGTTGATTCTAGCTCCACACCGCGATGGAAGAGTTGCAGACGGACCGGGATGAAGTTTCGGAAGCTCTCCAAATGAAAACGTTGACCTTTTTAGGAACCTTATTGCACCAACGCATAGGGGTGTCATGCCTTGTTGCAATATTGGAACCTATCAAGGTGGACAAACGTCTGATCGTGAAGCATTCGTCCTTGGCTGGATCCCAATACCAGAATCGGCAATATCCGCTTGGGGACAAAAACACGAAGAACATGAAGCAAATGATTAAGGGCACTGCAGATCTTCCTCAACCTCCCACGCCACTCCAAACCCAACTCCACTCCCCTCAACCCATCTAATTCATCAACCACCCGACATCGCTTATCGGTCTCCAACTCATAAAGTCTCCGAAATCTAAACTTAAGGGCAGCACTTTCTAACCACTCATCCTCCCAAAATAAAGTATTATCCCCCATCCCCACTCTTCTCTTGATAAGATTAGAAAACCCTAGACCCAAGCCCTCCACCTCCCCTGAAGCCTTTGAGATATCTTGCCAAACCCTCCACCACTCTACCCCTTCTCCAAACTGCAGGGAACCCGGAAACCCCACGTAAATGCTAGCCACTACCCTTGCCCAAAAGCTAACCGGCTCCGTCACCCACCTCCATCTCCACTTAGCTAAAAGCGCAAGATTCTTGGCACGTAGACTACCCACTCTCAACCCCCAACTTCACTATCACCATACAACTTTTCAATCCTAGCCCAAATCATTTTTCCCATCCCGAAGCCCCCATAAAAGTTGTTTGAATACGCTCAATTTTTTTACCACACCAAGAGGCGCACGGAACACCGAAAGGTGGTAGAGGGGCAAGCTACCAAGAACTGAATTCATCAAAGTTAAACGACCACCAATCGACAGAGAGCTAGCCTTCCAATTGGATAGCCTGTCCGCTACTTTGGAGATTACTGTGTCCCAACTCTTTGCCCGGCTCATATTGAGACCCACCGGCAGACCCAAGTAAAAGAAGGGAAGGCGCTGCCGAACAACGAAGAGAAGATGCAAGGTTAATGATCGTATCCATCTCCACACCCACACCAAAACTTATGCTCTTGTCCAAGTTTATTTTTAGACCAGAAACTGATTCGAAACATTGGAGCACATCCATAAGGGCGTGGGCAATGTCGGACGACCATTCTCCATAGAAAATCGCGTCATCAGCGAACTACAGGTGAGAGAGGATCACCCCCTGCAGACCCAAACGAATTGGAGAAAAGATATTTTGACTCACCACCTCCTCCATCATGAGATTCAAAGCCTCCGCCGCCAGGATGAACAAGAAGGAGATAGAGGATCCCCTTTCCGCAAACCTCTTTCCCTTCGACATTCGAAGTTGGACTGCCATTGACAAGAATTGAGACTCTTGAATCCGGGCACCCCGCAATCCACCTTCTCCACTTGGACCCAAAGTTCATCTGGAGAATAAAGTCCAAGAATTTCCAATCGACGAGTGTCAAAAGCTTTGGCAAAATCCACCTTAAAAAGCAACATTTGTATATTCTCTCTTTTAGCCCATGAAACCGCCTCGTTAACTATCAAGATCCCATCGGTAATTTGTCTTCCACTGATAAACGCCGATTGGGTTTCCCCAATCAAACCTGCCAACACCCCTTTCAGCCTCTCAGCCAACAACTTAGCAACTATCTTGTAAAGGCAACCGATAAGGCTGATTGGGCGAAAATCTTTAATGAGAATAGGGTCAGCCACTTTCGGGATCAAAGCGATGAAGGAGGAATTGCACCCAGCTCCAAACTTACCAGAGGTTTCAAATTTCTTAACCGCAGCCACCACCTCCTTCTTTATTATCTCCCAGATGGATTTAATAAAGTTGAAGTTAAACCCATCTGGGCCTGGAGCCTTTCCGCTACCGCACAACCAGACAGCTTTCTTGATTTCCTCCTCAGAAAAATTCAATTCAAGACTAGAGATCTGAGCTTCATTGAGTTTCCGGAACCGATGACTAGTGAAAGCTGGTCTATCCAACACTGGCTCCTTGAAATGCTCCTTGTAGTAATCTAGAACAGCTTCCTTAATCAGAGTCGGATCTTCAGACCAATTCCCATTAATCATTAGCCCCTGCAACGAGTTCCTAGTCCTATTTCTATTTACTGCAGCAAGGAAGAACTTGCTATTTTCATCGCCTTGAATCGCCCACCTGAATCTTCCTTTTTGCTTCAGATCTTTTAAAAGCTTCCTCTGCTCCTGTAAAAACTAACTTTCGAGTCTTGCCATAACCTCCACCGAGCCTTTGCTAAGTTCTGAGCTTCGGCCAAAGTATCCAGCCGAAGGTAATCACCTTCAGGGCCTCCACTCTTCCTTCCAGCCCACAACCACTGCTTTGTTTCTCCACTCTTTGATCTTGCATTTAAGGTTCTTAAGTTTTCCTTTAGCACATAATCGGCCTCTCTCCCGGTGTATCTGCAACCATGAAGATTTAACCAAATCTTGAAACCCTCAAACTGAGCCAATGATCGTAGAAAGCGAAAAGGTGTCGGACCAAAATCCACCAAACCAGCTTTCGGCACCACAGGCGGTGATCGAAAAGATTCTGTCTCCAACAACAGCTACCACATCGGGCGATCACGAAAGGAAAGACCCATTGACCAAGAACCGATCCGGCTTGCTCATTTTTAAACCATCACTCTGACCCAAGTATAACGGCGACCTCCTGTTTGACCTCCCGCAAGTCATGATTTACGATAAGCAATTAAAGTCCGCAGCACTTATAGGTTTGAATCTTGAGCCTCTTCTTTCTTCTGCCCGTCTCACTACATTGAAGTCGCCCATAATACAAACGACTTGCAACACGTCGGAAAAAAGCGATCCAAGCTCCTCCCAAAGGACGCGTTTACGGCTAGTCGTCTGCAGACCATAGACATTTAGCAACAAGTATATGTTCGCCTATCCTTCCACCGCCCTATAAGCCCGGGTAACCCACCCGAAACAATCTCCTTTGTCGACCACACTTGCTTATTCCGGAAGAAAAGAAGCCCCCGATCTCCCGGTCGCCAATTCTTGAGCAAACCCCGGATCACCGTGCCTCAGGAGGCCCGGTAACCAGGAGGCCCAACTTCCCGCCCTAAAAGCGATTCTTGAACTGCTAACACATCAACCTTCTCTTTAGCGACTAATTTCCTTAATTGAAGTAACTTCTCCCACTCCCAAGCCCCCGATATTCGAGTAACGAGCTTCATTTAACTAAACTAGACCCACCAATGTTGCCGACCACCTCTGACTTTTCCCCATAAATGACACCCAGAGCCCTACCAACATTCTGAACTCTGCTCGTGGAAGAAAAAGATTCGACACTTACATGGGTACCTGCGATCGAAGACGGTGACTCCGCGACTTTCATGAACCAAGAAGATTCAGAATCTGCCTGAGGCTCCAAGTTCTTTGCCAGGAGATTTGTTTGAGGCCTCTTGAGGTTCGAACAGCTTTCACTCTGGCTGCTTGCTTCATCTCCCTCAAAGAAACGGCCGCACAAACTCCCCCCGTCATCTGCTGCGTCTCTATCCAATGTGCAGATCTCGAAACGTTTCGGTGCCCCTTCCTCCTTCTTGTCGGATGGCGCGCACGTCGTCAGAACTGCTCCGAAGATCGGCCGAACTACCCGACCCCGCAAGAATGGGCAAGAGATTAGAAGCTCTCACCGACACAAGGTCAAACCTGTCGCTATTTCCTCTCAGAATCTCGCAAGTCTGATGGTTGTGGGAACAGACCTGCGCGACATTCACGTTGGGCAGAGGCTCACAATTCGCCCCATGTTGATCCGTGACTCTATTGGGCTCACAAGTCGCCCCATGTTGATCCACGCCTCCATTGGGCCACAGAGAATGGGCTTCATTAGTTACAAAAGTTTCAGGAACCAAAGAAACGTCGGCCCGGAAGGAAGACGGGGCCCAAAAAGGTGAAAGGATTCGTTTCCTACTTCTCTCGGTGCGGACCGCTCTCACGTATCTCCATACACTCCACCTTTTACGAGACTTTTCGTCTATTCCATCCCGGCCGTCCTATCCAAAACACTTCTTTTAGCCAAAAACGCTCGTTGAATTCTAAATTGGGCTTCAGATCTTGCTGGCGGCCCAACCTCCAGAGGTGAGTCACTGAGCGAGTCGCCTCCCTCATCTGAGTTGTCCTCCACCAGCCAGTTCGCCTCCTCTTCCTCCTCCTCATCTTCCGAATCTGCCAATTGTTTCGCATAACGGACGCCAAAATCTACCACTTCAAACGCATCTTCCACCACTTTACTTTGAACCGTGAACCTTCCACCGATAAGCGCGACCACCGCGTTAATCGACTCAACTTGATCGGTGAGGGCGCAAGTCGCCCAATATGGAGCTGATCTCTGTGTGAGGTGAGTTCCTCAACTTCAATGACTTTACCTCACAAGCCCGCCACCGTTGAGAACGTCCCCGAATGCCAAATATGAACCGGAATACGAAATATTCAACCGGACCACACGTCCCTGGTCGAAGGGCTTCCTTCCCCAAATTCCACGACCATACATCGGTGAACCACTCTGCCAAAGACTCCATTCCATCGTTCAGCAACTTTTGAGCTTCTTACGCATTCAATCAAAACACGTAGCCCTCCCAAGTACTTTCTTGTGATGTGCACAAATTGATATGATCACGGGAGCGGCGAGCGAAGCCGCGAGATCGTGCGGAAGTGCAGATCTAGCTTGAAGGAGTCGACAAACAAGGAAGAGATAGATTCGACCACAGACACCTCCCAACTACGAGGTTGGGCAATATCTGCGATACGCCTGGGGGAGTATGGAAGATCTAGCACTTCTCAACTACGAGATTGAGCAATACTAGATATTAAACTTGGGATAAATCACCATGGGGATGGCGGAAAATAGCAAGGGGAGAGAACCGGAGCTTAAGGAATTTTCTTTCTTAAGCTTTAAACATGTTCGACCTTACAAAAGAGTATGTTGTCCCTTTTATAGGAGAGAAGGGGACAGACTCTGACTTATGCGCATGCATGCCATAAAGTGTACAATACTTGTGCATGCATGTCTTACTAAAAGATAAAAAGGTAAAAGCTAAAGTAGATAATTGTGCTCCCGAGTGTCAGCGTGAAAGGTGGGAGTGTGCCAGAGTGGTTGGGAGTGGTTGGACGACTTGAGGAGCTTAGGTGGCTTCGCTTCGTGGCTTCGCCCGAACTGGAAGGCCCGCACCGAAGACCTCGCCTTCGTTAGGAAGCTTCGCGGAGATGGTTTAGCCGGAAGGCGAGGCCTTCTCCTGGAGGCTTCGTGAAGAAGGCTTCGCCTTTGCTTGGAGGCTTCGTATGAGGGAAGCCCAGTCAGCGTCTGAACTGGAAGTCCTCGTATTGAAGGTTTCGCCCTCGCCGGAGGCCGTAGAGAAGGCTTCGTCCAAAGGCTTCGCCTTCGCCAGAAACTTCGCATGGAGGTCTTGCGTTCACCTTGAAGACTTCACGTTGGAGATTCGGAATGAGGGCCTTAGCTTTGAGGCTTCGCGTAGGCGGCCTCGCTGTGGGCTTCGCCATCGCGGTACGCCTTCGTATGATGAAGCCTAACCCTCGCCTTGAGGCTTCGCAGAATGGCTTTGCACGAGGGCCTCGCCATCACTGGATGCCTTAGCATGATGTAGTTCATCCTTCGCCGGGAGGCTTCACAGGGACGGCTTTGCCAAAGTGCTTTGTCAACGCCTGGGTGCCTTTGCGTGAAGAAACCTATCTTTCGTCTTGAGGCCTCGCGTAGGGTCCTTGCGTGGAAGCGTTGCGCCTTTTCCATGTCAGGTGCTAGTCCAAACCATGGATTAGGCCACCTGGGCCTCTGAACCTCCTCGCCAAAGGATTGCTCCAAGCCTCACTCGACTGCCTCTTCGTCTGGGACACTTTGTTGTTGCTTGGGGACCTCATGATCACATCACAAATCCCCCTCTTTCCGGAGGCCAGAAATTTTATCCGGCAAAGAAACATGTTTGATTTCGCCGAAAACGGACCGCTTGAGCCATAGCAGTTCCTCATTTCGACTATAGCTTTAAGGTCGCCGATCCACCGCACCCTCAACCCTCGGAGGACCGCTTTGTAATATCTTCTGCTATCTCTCGAGAATGCAGCCAACCCCCAGTGAGACTCACTGACGCCCTTTCTCGATTACGCTCGCCACCATCACCTTTAATGATCGCCGTCGCCCTTTCTCGAATCAGCTCGCCACCACCTCCTTTCTTGGTATCTTTCCTAGATCTCTTGAACATAGCCTCATTAACGGTAATTGGCTCTGCTCCAACAGCTACGAGATCTAATCCTAGACAAGAGATTGTTCACATCATTGACGTCTTTAAACTTAACAAAGCCGGACTTCTTCCCTGAATCGTCCTCTTAAAAGGTATGAAAATATCAATCACCTTGCCGAACATCGAAAGAATTTCCACATACTCTCCCTAGTCCACTCGGCGGAAAATTGGTGAAGTAAAGGCTTATACCCACTCGATCGATAACCACTGATGAACTCATTGTTAGGTAGCTTGCCCTAATCCGGTTTGTTGCCCGTGCAACCCACTATGGTGGTTTCCTTTGTCTCGCCATCTCCGCCGCTCCTTCTCCCTCTACTATTCTCTCTCATGATTCGCTATATCGTGGTCATATAGTATATCGCATTTGTGTTGTGTTGTCTCTTCCTCTTCTCTTCGTTTTTTTCATCGAGTTTCTTTCTCCTCTTCTTCTTCTTCTACTCTTTCTTCTTCCTCTTCTTCTTCTTCTTTCTATGTAACTTTTGCTAGGAGTAAGAAATCATGGAAAGAAAAAAACCATTTATCTCCTCCAAAACTTCTTTCCCAGCCATTACCACTGTCATACGTTCGAACTACCGTTGTCTTGGGTCAGTCTTCTGCTGACGTTGGAGTGTGTCCTCCAGCGGCTCAGCCTCCCCGTTTAATTCTCATCCGATATTTCTTGGTCTTGCTGCTGCATCTGGTTCCGGTACGTTTTCTTTGGTCCCATCACCTGATCACCGACGGTTCACTTGTGGTATGGAAGGCCTCACACGCGGCCTAATATTTTTGAAAACGACAGGAATGAGCGGAGACTTGTCCTGCCAAGGAAATTGATTCATAGGTCCTCGAACTGATTGAGTTTTGGATCTCCCTGCTAGTTTGTTTATCTTTTGAATTGATCCCGTCATGTTGTCAATGATCCGGACAGTCCAAGACTACTCGAATCCGTTCGACGAGATGTGAATCGGCCCTGGCATTTTTTGCTCTTTTTTGGTGCAAGTCTGGTACCCAGCCCGGCGTAGCAGTTGCTCTCAGATGTGGAAGACTTCAGTTAATCGTCAGATGGCACAAGTCGCTTTTGGAGGGGGTTTACAGGCACCTCTGTCACACTATTTTCTCAACATCTCAGGCTTGTTGTTCCAACCGTATAAATCATGGTTTTAAATCTCGTCTCGTCTCAGCCGGTATACTGGTCTCGTCTCGGTACCGGTCGTGAGAAGGTAAGATTTAGGACAATCTCATCTCAGCGGCCGTACCGGCCTGTCTTTGCCATCTCGCAGTCGTCTCGTTTACCAGCGATATTGTACAAAATGACGATACAAGGGGCAAAATGATCAATTTTAAAAAGTTTAAGGGGTAAGTTGAATTTTACCTTTTGAATTTTAAATATAAATAAAGAGAAAGAGGCTCACCAATCATAAAACACATATCTAGTCACAAAGTGGACCTAAATATTTTCTTTATTCACAAAATTAACCACTCTTAATGAACCTTGTAATTGCAAACATCAATGAAATTAAATCTTCACATATCTATGATGATAAATTACTGGACTAGTTGATTTGATTTGGTTTATGAATCATATATGTGTTTAAGGTTAAAATTAAATGGTATCTAGGTTTTATAATATATATACACCACCGGTACATAATTTCTAGTACGTCCGAAATACCGCCGATACACTTATATTGTCTTGTATAGTTCAAAAACCGATACGGTGATCAGTACGAGATTTAAAACTTTGGTATAGATGTCCATATCCGCTTTATAACTAGCTACTTTTCGTTTTTAGCTATTTAGATTATTTTGTTATGTTGGTTTTCTTTAGTTACGAGGTTTTCTTTTTCTTTTTTGGAATTTGTATTATGTTCTAATAATATGTAGATCTTTACCGTTTTTTTAAAAAAGTATTACTACATTAATGAACATGCATATGCATGCACGTCAACTAGCTAGGTTATGTATTTATTTATTTCTCTACAAATACAATTTCTTGATCATGTGATCACGTAATGTGTGTTATTTCAATTATTACTAGTTGTTGACTACAATTTTTTCCTTTGGGCCAAACTGGTTGATGATATTGACTAAGGTAAGTCGTTATGATAATGATATTTAATAATTAGTCTCCAATTAATTAAAATAAAACTTTGGTTGAGACTCTTCTGATTGGCTAATCACTACGTTGAACCCATGAACGGTGGATCCACACGACGACTGAAACCCTAAAAGAAACTTTTAGCACACGTAAATTAAAAATAAAATATAGAAATTAATACTTATAAAAATATATGGTACTCCTAACATTATAAAATACTACTATCAAATGAAAAAAGTAAACTCAATCGATCACGTGCCATTAAATATTACTACTAGTACTCACCTTGGAGCTAGCTTGGAATATATTTTGATCCCTTGACCTCCAAATTATAAAAGTAGCTAGCTAGCTAGTTCTCTTCCTCTTCTCAAAGCATATACAGCATGCTCATTTTTGGATCCTAAACAGATCAGAATAATAATGAAGGTATGTAAATTAATATCCAAGTCCTTTTATTCTTTTTTTTTAACCGTTTACCATATTGATAGTAGTACTACTATATATATATTGTTACTATTTAGTAGTACTGTTACTGTTGTAAATTACCATGGTTGACTAATTAATTAGAATATATGGGTTAAAAGTAATATACATACATACATACATTCCTTTTGCAGCAAAAGATCATTATTGAGTTCGCCACGCAGTGTGCGAAATGCAGAACCACGGCTCTGAAGATTGCAGCTGAAGCAGAAGGTACGTTAGTTAAAACTGTATATGTATTAATTATATCTCCAATTAGATTTGAAGATACATTATTAATTGTTAATTAGTATATCAGCTGTAGTTTTTCTCAAGAATTTGCAGACAATTAAGTTGGATCTACAATTGTTCCATGATCCAGAATTCATGGTTTGCTGTTTAATTTTCATGTCTCAATTTCTAATATAGTACTCCTCCATCCTGAATTTGAAAAGAATTTGACTAATTTGTGACTCCCAACAATTCAAATCATAGAGATGTAAGCGATTGTTGAAATTATGATCTCGCCTAATTAAACTGGGGTTATATAGTTTTGCTTATGTATATATTGATATTGCCTAATTAAAAATGTAGGATATATCCATTAACTAAAAAAAATTAATCTCTCCATCTCCAGAAAATCAATGGGTTTCTTTCTCTCGATGATGTGAGAGATCGATTCAAATTTTGTGCGCCTAAATTTGGCCATTAATAATCTATAATTTGTGTCTAAATTATTTAAATTATATATTAAAATGTTGAAGAAACGCATCATTTTTTTTATGGACGTATAAATTAATTCATACTACCAATACAAATCTTGAACACATGACAGGTGTGACACAAGTGGCATTACATGGACCTGAAAAGAACAAGCTACAAATAATTGGTGAAAATGTGGATGCAGTCCATTTGACAAAGCGTTTGAGGAAGAAGCTGTGCCATGCAAAGCTAGAGAGTGTGGTAGAAGTGAAAGAAGAAAAAAAGGAAGAGAAAAAGGAAGAGAAGAAGGAAGAGAAACCTGCTGGGCCTGCTCCACCTCAATACATTTGCTGCCCAGGCCCAGCCCAACCTCCTTTTGAGATCATCAGGCTCGATCCAGCCCCGGCTCCTTGTACCATTATGTAATACTTAAAAGAGTATTAATTTTCTTCATAAAAAAATAAGAGTATTAATTTTACTTTTTAATGCGACTATTTTTATTTTTTTAGTAGGTTATGGTAATCACTCAATGAACTAGTTCTAATACCCGTCTAAGGCACGAGTTCCAAAAATTAATATTTAACGAAATTTATAAGGTGTCAATATTAACAATGTAATTGGAGTAAACTTACGGTAAATTAGTGCATTTTACCAAGTTCTGTGTTAAACTTACAATTGAAATATGAACATGCATATAATATATTCAGAATATAAACTCAAGACGATAAATTTACTTTTACTTCATTTATTATAAAAATGATAACTTTGTCGTACATAAACTGACAAATGTGCATGAAAAAGTAAAACACCACTTTCTTCAAACAATCAACAAACTGTACTTAAATGTATTAAACTCCATCTGTAAGATCTAAAATCAGGTGATATGAACCGTTTCCCTATCATATATGACAAATTAGATGAATAACACTTTTACAGAAAGATCTAATATTTCAGAACTACATACCTGATATCGACATGATCATCATTTGGTGTCACTTCATCTACGTCTTTCTTGGGTGGCTTATCCGTATTATGTTTTTGGATGTGGTGTTTTTGTTATGTACTTGACTACTTATTTATAATGATAAGAATTGATATAATCAAAGTTTTTTCTTTTAAAAGCACATTTCTTTTTTATATTAATATTTATTATCGTGCGGGTACCCATGACCCGATCCGTAAAAACCCATCATTGTCGTGGGTACCCGCGTTGTGTGGGTCAGTTATGGATAGGAAAACTGGGTATCAATCTGTACATTTTCTTTTCTATCTACCACGCCCCGCCCCGCCCCGCCCATGAAAACCCCTAACAGATAGGTCAAAATAATAGACACTAAACGCATAAATTGTTTTGGGAAAAATATTCAAAAGCATTCACATATCTCTCAACAACAAAAAAATTCACGTCTCTTAAAAGCACTATAATGTAAAAAAATAACAATCGTTCTTGTAAACAAAATAATATAAAATATAAATGTGAAATTTTTTAGTTTTTTAAATATAACGTAAACTTAGTGATCAACTATTTATAATGTGCATGCTATTAATTTGCACATTGTTTTAGTGACAAATGAACAATTGTTTTTTTTCTTCCTCTCTCCTTTTGTTTCTATTTATTTATTTGTTTTAGGGATATCTCCCTTATCTTTTTCTCAACTTTAAAAAGCTGCATATTGCATATCGTGGTATTTTTTTGTTGCGCATATTGATTATCTGTTTATCTTCAAATATATGCAGTTGGGCAAGTGTGAAGCGTGTCTGTAAATGAATAAAATGCATGTATAGGTTTGCATCAATTATCTATATGCTTCTGTTCGAACACTGAAGGTCATGTAGTGTACACTGAAGGTCATGTAGTGTACATTTAAAAGCGTTAGAAGGCCGGGAATGGATTTAGGAATTTCATTGCAATTCAATATAATTGGAGTAATTAGTAATTAGTGATATTAATAGTATAGGAAACTGATTAATTTAGGCATCTATTATTATGGTTTGCATTAATGATAGAAAAAAAAATTGGATATGATGTGGTGTTTATGTGTATTTGAGGTGGCTTCACCAAATCACATTCACTTTTTTTGACAATTAATATAGTGGTCCTGTATTAATATATAATAGTAGATAGTAGATTCAAATAATATAAAATGAATGCTCCTATATCAACTCTATTGCGAAAATTGTACAACTAGATCTTAGTTATAGTAACTAGATGGATAGCATACGTAATGAAGTCAATGAGCATGGTTTCTTAATTAGGATTAACGAGGCCGCACTACGTTGTGGTTCATGATTTTAGTTTAAATGTAATTTATTTAGATTGATAATAAATATATTAAATAAGTTTAAAAAATATGAAAATTGAGATTATAAACTATGTTACATGAGTAAAGTGTACCGGATGTCCTTAACTTTTAATTACGTCATATTGTGGTCTTATTTTAACTTTTTGTCATCTTAAAGTCCTATTTTAAATCTGATTGTGAGCCCAAGGCAGTCGATCTAGAGCCCAGGGGCCGCCAATCTCGAACCCTGGCCTGTTGACGGCACCGGTGTCGTTCCGGCAGTGGTCGGTCGGCGAATGTCCGATGGTGGTGGTGGGAGGAAGAGGAGGGGAAAAGTATAGGACAAATTTGTTAGATTTGAAATTGTTTGGGGGAAGTTAGATAATTTTTCAAACTGTTTTGAGAAATTGTTAGTTTTTTTGTATGTTTATGAAAATTGAGGGTAAATATAAAGTTTTTCTAAACCTCAAGGATACCCTATAATTTATCTTTTTTTCCTAAGGGGCAAAATTGTCCAAAAGTACCACGAATGCATCAAAAACTTAAAATATGACTTTAAGATGACAAAAAGTTAAAATATGACCAGAATAGGACGTAATTAAAAGTTAAGTGACATCCAGTGCACTTTACTCTATGTTACATACTCCTACTTGATATGTATCGTATGTATATTTTAGTATGAATAAAAATGTTTAGTAAACTAAAAATGAGTCAAGAAGCAGCTGAGATTACTTCTTTCAACATTTTAGTTGAGATTATGGATCAAATATGATGCACTTTTCTGCATGCTAGGGGCATTTATTATTCAGATCATATCAAATCTCATTGCATTTATTATTATATTATTTACCATTTTCATCATTGTCAATCAATAAGCGAATTGAAATTAATTGTAATATCGATAAAGTAAGAATATCAAATAACTATTCATCCTTATCAACTCACACTACGTACTTGGAGGCCATCGGGTAATGCATGGGGTAACGCCTGGGGCGTTACTATGGGGCCGAAAAGCGTAGTAGCGCCCCAGGCATTACTCAGGGCGCTACCAGTCAGAGGCCTGTCAGAGCTAGTAGCGCCCTGGTAACGCCCTTGGGCGTTCGTGGGGCAGTAGTAGTAGCGCCAAGGCATTACCGAGGCGCTACCGGTCGAGCTTGTTAGAGAGTAGCGCTCTGGTAATGCCATTGTGCGTTACGGACGTTCAATTTCAAAATATTAAAATAAATTTCAGAATACTAAAATATTTTTCAAATATTTAAAAATTTCGATAATTTACAAATATTAACAAATTAAGATAATTTACAAATATTAACAAAAAATGATATTAAAAAATATTAAAAAATTAATTACGGTATTAACAAAAATAAATATTAACTGAATAAATTAATTGGGTGCACATAAAATTAATGATCATTTTTTTGATTAAGTATGTTCATATTTCTTTTAGAAATTCCCATTAAAATTAATGATCATTTTTTTGATTAAGTATGTTCATGTTTTCTTTTTCGGATTTGATAGAAAAATTCATTAGTTTCTAACCATGGAAAGATAAAGAAAATATAATTTTAAATAAAACTTACTCTCATTATTATTTACTAGTTTATCTAAAATAATGATAATAATAATATAGAATCCCATTATAGTAATAAAAATAATATAGAACAATCCATAATGACTATGGCATCTTTTATAAGTACAATACTTGGGAATCATGCAATATAGACAATTGGTGCAGTGGGGAGATACGAGTTGCTCATTTTACTCACCCCAGAGAGCTGGGGTTCGAATCGCACAGATGTGGGATGTGGAGGAAATTGCGCATAATAATAATTTGGGATAGTAACGCCCAAGTAGGGGGGTGTGGCGCTACCAGGCCTGTCAGCTTGGCAGACGCGCTGTCAGGCTTGGTAGCGCCCTGGTAACGCGTTGGGCTGAAGTAACGGCTCGAATGGTAGCGCCCTGGTAACGCCCTTTGGCGTTACCATTCGTAACGGATTGGTAACGAAATTGACGTTACCAGGTCTTCTACAGATACGTAGTGTCATGTCTCTAAATATGTGCATGTATAATTGTTATGTATAATATATTATGAAAGTTATATATACAATAAGGAGTAACGAACAAACAATAAAAGACTTATACTCCTATATATAACAAACATTTTTTAAAAAAAATCAAAAAAATAAAATCACTCAATTAACTATTTATCAAGTTTCTATATATATATATATATATATGTGTGTGTGTTATAATGTATATAATATAATGTGCATATATAATTAGAGAAAAAGGGAAAAAGAATAAAATATATCATACATTATGTATAGAGATGTATAATAACAAATAAAAAAGAAAATACTTAAGCTATATAATTAACAAATAAAAGAAATTCTAATATATATATATGTGTGTGTACGATAATAGAAACCAATTAAGATAAAGGAAAAGAATAAGAATATTTAGGTAACGGGTAAAGTACACGTATAGTCTCTTAGCTTTAATGCGTGTCCTATTTTGGTCCTATTTTGGTCCTCTTTTAGGAATTCGTCTCAGATTAATCCCTTTGCTTTAATATTTGTCCCAAACCAGTCCTTCTGTTAGATTTTCTGTTAGAATTTCCGTTATCTATGCTATTTTTACGTAATTACCCCTTCCATATTAGCCTATTTACATTTTTAATTGAAATCTTACCATTGAACTTTTAAGAAAAGTTCATTTAAACCCAAACTTTAAACACTTCTTCATAAACGCTAGACGAAGGTGAGATTCGTCATCTTCATCGGATTCGTCGTCGAGGATAACCGGGGAGGTGCTGGAGTTAGAGATAGATCCGACCCGTTTACCCTTGTCATCGGCGCCGTCGAGCGAAGTCTTCTGGGAGGAGCACCCGGCCCTTCCGATTCGTCATCCATGGGAGTCTTCGTGTTGCTGCGATTTAGAGCTGACGCGAGACGAAAAACGGTAGACTACAGTAATGGAAGGAAAACGAAGACGTGACCGTCGATCTTTTTCAATTGAGTCTGCCGAAAACTAGGATTTACGGCGGCGGTGCGGCGGCCTTCGGCTGCCGGCAAGTTTCTGCGGCGGACTTGGGTCCAACTAGTGGTGCGACGGTCGGAGGTTCCAATGGTGGTGGTTGTTTGTAGCAAAAGGGTCAAGAGATGGAAGGAGGTGGAGAGGCTGATGGTCTGGAGAGGGAAGGAGGTGGAGATGGATGGTGGTTGGGTTAGTGGTGGTGAATGGAGGAAGAGGAAAGGTTGGGGTTGGTTTTGTAACTTTTGAAATTAGTTGGGGTTTACTTGGAAATTATTAAAAAATAAAGGTTAAATTCAATTTTAAATAAAACATTTCCATAATTGCCCTTAATTAAACAGCGGTTTTAACAGAAAGTGTAACGGAACAAAACAATAAGCTACGGGATTAATCTGAGACGAATTCCTAAAAGATGACCAAAATAGGACACGCATCAAAACTAAGGGACTATACGTGTACTTTACCCATTTAGGTAACTTTGGTTCTAGAGGATAATAATCTCAAAAGTTTACCCTACAGTACCATAACACATCCTATATCCTATAAAACAATTTAGATTACTATTCATCCTAGTTGGAAAAGTTTTTAATTGTATAGATGCATATATAATTAGAGGAAAAAGAATAAAATATATCATACATTATATATAGAGATGTACAATAACAAATAAAAAAGAAAAAGAAAAAGAAAATACTTAAGCTATATAATTAAAAAATAAAAGAAATTCTAATATATATATGTGTGTGTGATAATAGAAACCAATTAAGATAAAGGAAAATAATAAGAATATTTAGGTAAGTTTGGTTCTAGAGGATAATAATCTCAAAGGTTTACCCTACAACATAACACATCCTATAAAACACTTGGATTACTATTCATTTTAGTTGGCAAAGTTTTTAATTGTATAGATATATAATTCATCCTAGTTGGCAAAGTTTTTAATTGTATAGATGTATAATAAAATATATAATATAATAATATAATTTTGCTCACCTAGTTTTTCAGGTTTTTTCTTCTATCTTTTTTCTTTTTACTAAGAGGGTCATCATCAATATTTTACTCATAATTTCAAGTCAAAAGGCTATTTAATAATCAAGTCATGGGCGGAGCTATATACATGTGGTCGATAATTAGGACTGATCATTCGGTTAATGCGGTTATAAACATATCCGCATTAACCTCATACTTTAGTTTTTCGTTATGAGACCTCGTAACCACATTAACAAAATAAAACCTCATAACTGCAATGACCAGAACTGAAATAATTGTGGTTAATTCGGTTAACCACAATTTCTTTTCAATAATTCATTAACTTTTTTTAATTGAAAATTAAAACAAAAACGTTGCTTAAAGATAGAAAAAAATGATTCAAGCAAATATTACAATCCAAAATTCACAAAGAAAACCTTATACCATTCAAACAAACTACTTTATACTTGAACGAGAAACTCCGGCAAGAAACAATTTTTTTAAGGGAATGACTTTCATTCAAACTTACTTGGCTAAAGCCGCAAAAAACCAAGACAGGGAACATTTAATGTGAGTGAATGAGGAAGTAAGCATTTCATAGCATGTTCTTATCTCAGGATGGTCAGTGCCTCCCCATGCCTACACATAGCTTCGCCAATGGATAGATAGATACAATATGAATCATATGCCAAACATGTATAGTGGTACAAAGAAATTTTGTAGGATGGGTTTAGTTCCAATAAGTTTTTAGATGCCTCTATCCAAATTTTCATTTGACCCAATAATTATGCCCGAACGCCTCCTTATATATATATATATATATATATATATATATATATTAATTGGCACCATATTAATTTCTAATTGCGATAATATCCCAAAAGCATTTTTTTTCTTCTTAACTATAAATGATTGATAAAAGGCTAAAATATCGTTTAGTACCTCGAACTATAGTCTTTTATGTAAACGAGGGTCCAACATTGTTTACACAAAACACTATAGTTCGAGATACTAAAATTTAGCCTTGATAAAATTGGTCAACGTTTAATTTTGAATCTGAGAATTTATTTAAGCAAAATTTAAATTTTACTAATGGAAGAATGATGGGTCCAACATCTCTATCTTCAAGAGAAAATAACTTTGGATTTTGATAGACTTGATCAAGATAACTTGTATAAGAGTTGACTAAAAAATTGTTGAAAATATAAGAGAAAATTGTTCTTTATATCAAAATGATTTAATTGTTGAAAATATAAGAGAAAATTGTTCTCTATATCAAAGTGATTTCTTCCGATCAAAAAATTTCATTCTCAAAGTGTAAAAACGACCTTCATTTATAGGTAGAAAATTGATCTAGGAAAGGAAAAATAAAATAAAATGAAACAAAAGATAAAATTAATGCAAAATTAAGTCTATAATAATTGTTCAGTTTATTTGTAGCATTGATAATTATCCTATTGAAGTGGTCAATTGATACTTAAAACCTTTGATATGAAAGGATAAAACTTGTATAAGTTTGTGTAATTGGTGATTATCCATTCTTATCCAACTTCTTTCATATTGTCACTTAGATCCTCAAAGTTTCCAAAGTATTTTATTTCTTGCTATTCTTGGACCCAAATGATGAAGAAGAATACTTGTACCAATTCAAGGGCAAGTTTTTTTGAACTTTACACTTCTCGATATTTTTCCTCCAACTTTTTATACTCTTAACATTTAAACCCTCCAAGTTGTCCAAGGGCCTGGGTGAGTTCAGGACCAGCCTATGCATATTCCTCCTTCTCCCAAACCTACCATAATTTGACATTTCGGGTAAAAATTTTACCGTAGATAAAGGGAAAACATTACCGTAGATATTATTAAAAGGGAAAACATATGATTTTTTCGGGTAAAAATTTTACGTAGATATTAAAAGGGAAAACATGAGTATTTGTATATACAATAACAATTTATTTTTAAATACATAAAAAGGGGCTTTTTAATTTAAACGAGGATTGGGGTGGTGCTACTTTTCGATCACTAATCCAGTGGAAGGGTAAATTTTGTTCTTTATGAAGAAAGATAGGCAGTTTCATGGATCAATTTGTGTTATTTGATCTTAGAAAAAAGCGCTCATGGGTCTTCTGCAAGGTAAGGTGAAACAGTTGCACTGGACATGGAAATGGTGATTTATTATCATTTAATTGCTATGCGGAGAGCTCGATGATTTCAGATTTCAAGCGAGAGAAGCCGGATCTCAGCCAAGTATCTATTGCTGCGTCATCTCCGATCTGTGTGATTCTTCCGTCGACTGATTCTCTTCAGTGGAGGAGCTGCGTCCTTGGCTCCTATTCTTCGAGACGATTTCTGGGTAAGCTCTGTTCATTGGGTTGTTTTCGTTTGTTTAATTTTCTAGTTAACCGTGGGAAGAAAGTAATTTTTCGTTCAGTAGTAGTATTGGGTAGCAGTTAACCATGGGAAGAAATCGAAATTTCGTTTTTTCGCTCACTGAAGAAGTGATTTTTTTTGGTTCAGTTCATACCTGATTTTCTGTTGCTCGCTATGCAGATTTAATTGCTTTAGGTAGTGGGAATTGCAGTTGTTCTTGAAGACCATGAGCATTGAAAACCCTGGTCGTCCAGATTATCCCATGAGACCTTCCACTTCTCCCTTTGCTTCTGCACCTCCTGCAGCCACCCCTTTTTCATCATCTGGTCCTGCTGTTCCAGGTGCCGGCTGGAAACCGACCTCCTACAGCAGTTGCAGCCCAGGCAATGCCATCCTTCTCACCCGCAGGACCTGCACCTGGACCCCCGCCTGCTCACTCGATGCCACCTCCATCTGCAGCCTTTGGTCCACCATCTGGGCTGCCAGTGCAGCGGTTCCCTGCTCCACAGGTTTCCTCAAGTCCACAAGCTCCCTATCCTCGTGCACCACCAGTAGGACCACCACCATATCAGCCTCCTGGTCATATGTCATCTCCACCACTTTCCTTCAACCCACAGTCTCAAGTACCTTCAGTGCCAATGGGATATCCACCGCAAAGTGGGAAATTTCCCCCAACTAGTTTCAGTTCCCCTGGATTTTCACAAGATCCCTCTCTCACTGGTCCACAACCAAACCTTCAGCTACCTTTTGCAACATCTGCAGCTAGTTTACAGCCACCTTTGCCAGGTTTCCCGGCTAAGCAGCCCCCTGTACAAGGTCCTCCAGTTCCATCAACAATTTCAGCTCAGCAAGTTACGCATGTTCCTCCAGCGATAGGATCCCCTACTCTTCATGCCATGCAACAAGGTTATGTTTCTCCACCTGTGGCAGCTACATCGGGCTTCCTCTCAAGGGACCAAATTCAACAGCCTGGCTTCAATTCTGTGAGTGGCATGCAAAGCTTAACAGAAGATTTTAGTTCTTTTTCAATTGCATCAATGCCTGGATCAATTGAACCAGGACTTGATTCTAAAGCGTTGCCTAGGCCATTGGATGGTGATGTGGAGCCAAACGTGTTTGCTGAGATGTACCCTAGAAATTGCCATCCCAGATATTTGCGTCTTGCTACAAGTGCCATACCAAATTCTCAGTCTTTAGCTTCAAGGTGGCATTTACCACTTGGAGCTGTTGTTTGTCCCCTAGCAGAACCCCCAGATGGCGTAAGTGCTTCAATTTGTGTATGATGTTTAAATTGACTTGTTTGAAAACTTACCTTTAACTCCATTCAATTAACGTTTTCCTATTTCTCTTCATTTTTGAATCTCAGGAGGAAGTTCCGGTTCTTAATTTTGCTGCAGCTGGGATAATTCGTTGCAGAAGATGTCGTACTTATGTGAATCCATATGTTACTTTTACAGATGCTGGGAGAAAGTGGCGGTGCAATATATGTGCATTTCTTAATGATGGTACGATAAACTAACTTCTTAAAGAGTTCTGCCATAGCATTTTGTTTCAATGTTATCTGTTGTCTTTTCCAGCAAGCATTATCATGCATTTTGCTGAGTCCTTTTATTTACCATATATGTGGAAAACACCTACCTAAATATACTACTAATTAACTAACTCAACTAACTAGCCTAATAAACTAAAAGACTAAAACACCCATCATAGAAATTTATTAAGAGGGTAGACTTGACATTTCCATGGTGTGTGGAATACCACATATGTGGTAAATAGACATCCACCATTTTGCTTGAATTTTTATGTGTTTGGCAAGCTTTGTTATGTTCTTTTTTTCTTCTTTTGCAATATCTTTAATTGGCCTACACAATAGAAACATTTTCACTTTTTAGTTTTATTTATGTGTTTGCCTGTTAGGACTTCTATCTGAGACTGCATCTAAACTTTTCCATACTTGTGCAATTTATATTGGGAATGCCTTTGGTCTTCTTCTTTTTATTCTCAAATACACCTCCAAAGGTCTTTGATTTTCTCCGAAATCAAGTTAATGAAAATTATGAATATCTTATGCACGTTTTGACCTTTTCGAAAATTTTCTTTTCTAAGGGTTTAACTATTTTTCCAACCTGTTACCTCTTTTTAACTAGATAGTTCAACAAGGTTTGGAAAAAAATTGATAGTAAAACTATTAGAGCTCCAGGGGAGTTTAAACCCTTAGAGCAAATCAGGACAAAACCTTTCTGACAATTACAGCTCTTCTTTTTCTATATGTGTTTCTATTGTTCCTGTGGTTTTGGCATTACTGAAGTTTGTAGCAGGACTCTAGATTCTTTTATGGTGTTTCATCATCTCTTTATTAGGCTACTTGTAAGCATATATACATGTCTTGTTTATCTTGTAACATGTGCAGTTCCTGGTGACTATTTTGCCCATCTGGATGCATCTGGGCAAAGAGTGGATCTGGATCAGCGACCTGAGCTTACAAGTGGCAGTGTGGAATTTGTAGCACCGACTGAATATATGGTGCGGCCTCCGATGCCGCCGCTTTACTTTTTCCTCATTGATGTGTCAATATCTGCAGTAAGAAGTGGCATGATCGAGGTAAGTAATGTTCTTTACAAGAAGCACTAGTGACAGTTATACTCATTAGACCTCAAGGAACTTTGACTATTTCGCCAGGTTTGGCCCATCCACATGCTCTGAAAATAGGTTTCAGCGAGCAGTGTAAGACTTATAGACAAAGATAGATCTTTAAGTATGTATAATGAATAGATTATACTCCATCCGTCCTCAATTAATGTATACATTTGACTTTCATGTTTCAAGGTTCAGTGTTTAACTCAAATATTTACTAAGATAAATAGTGGGAAAAAAATCATAAAAAATATATTTAGAATATTTATACTTCAAATTATGATATGGATAAGAATTATTGAACTTAAAATGCCTAAACACTCATGAAAAAAAATGATAGATTAAATACTGTGAAACAATGAAAGCAAGTGTGTGTATTTTTTGAGGACAGAGGGAGTATTAGTTCTTACTTTTATAATTCTACAATATGCGTTTTCCTTTCAAAAAATGCAATTAAAAAGATCAGGACTTATTGGAAATTGTGTAGAATTTATGGAAAGTGATCCTAAGGTTTTTGAGAGATTTGTGGAATTGATGGAAAGAGAGTTGGGACAAGCGTAAAATGGTTAATATATTGGGAAAACTTTCCAAGTAAGCAAACGAGTCATTTGTTTTGGGTGTCCAAAAAGCAAAATGCTTCATTTGTCTTAGGAAGGGAAGAATAAAACTTTTCTTTTTCTTTTGTTGTTAAAAGAAAAAGACACATTTAATGCTGAAAATGGGCAGTTCTGTCTGATGTTTCTGTTTTTTTATATATGGTGTGTATGGTGATCGATCACCATCAGCATTCCCTGACACTGATAAATTAGCGATTTCACTTAGTTTTAAATGAAAAGACTAAGGTTTCTGATAGATAATTTTGTTTTGTATTCTTTTTTTAATCACACATTTATTGGTTTCAATTTATTTTATGCAACATGTAATTGGTATGATGCAGAATCTCATGTTGTCTTGAATGTTCTGTACGTAGGTCGTTGCACAAACTATTAAATCATGCTTGGATGATCTGCCTGGATACCCAAGGACACAGATTGGGTTTATTACGTATGACAGCACTGTACATTTTTACAATATGAAGGCAAGATAAATCTGGTTATATTGAAGAATGTAACTATCCCTTTGTTTTGCTGATGAGTTTCTAACTAACTCACATTTGCTTATGCAGTCATCCCTGACACAACCTCAAATGATGGTGGTGTCAGATCTGGATGATATCTTTGTTCCATTGCCAGATGATCTCCTTGTCAACTTGTCTGAATCAAGAACTGTGGTCGACACATTCCTAGATACTTTGCCGTCCATGTTTCAGGATAATGTTAACGTGGAATCTGCTTTTGGCCCAGCCCTCAAAGCAGCTTTTGTGGTCATGGTGTGTTATGTTTGACGACATCATGCAAACATGCTTAGTTCATTCTAGCTGTGTTGCTACAGTCTTTCTCCAATGACTACCTTATTTTTTTACCCTTGCATTGAAAAACAATGCTTATCCTGCCTTGTATATGCAGAGTCAACTTGGAGGGAAATTGCTCATATTTCAAAACACATTGCCATCGTTGGGGGTTGGTCGATTAAAATTACGAGGAGATGATTCTCGTGTTTATGGAACTGATAAAGAACATTTATTAAGATTGCCGGAAGATCCTTTTTACAAGCAAATGGCTGCCGATCTTACAAAGTACCAGATAGGGGTTAATGTTTACGCTTTTAGTGACAGATATACTGATATAGCTTCTTTAGGTACAAAATATTCAGTTCATAAGTACTTTCTTTAATATTACTGCTTTGAATATTCATTTTCTAAACCTTACAGTAGCTGTTGCGATAAGTAAAGATATGTTGGTTTCCTTGTTACCAGGGGCATTGGCAAAGTATACCGGAGGTCAAGTATACTATTATCCAAACTTCCAATCAGCCATTCGTGGAGATAAGTTGAGGCATGAATTAGCTAGAGATCTCACTAGGGAAACTGCTTGGGAAGCAGTCATGCGCGTAAGATGTGGAAAAGGTAGGCATCTTCATGTTATCTAGCTGTTTGATGAGGGCATATTGTGGAACAGACAAGGTTGTGTAACCTACACTTGGGGTTTAAGGTCACCTGTTGATAGCTGCATCCTGCATGCATTTGGCTTGACTTGAATTCATAATAATGAATCTCTCTCAATTTTCTTTGTTCCTATTAAGTTTTCATATGTGCTGTGGGCAGCAGATGAGTCTTGCTCTCCATTTTATTATATTAATGGTGTTAACAAATTCATTGAAACACGATCCAGGGATCCGATTTACATCATATCATGGGAACTTCATGCTGAGATCCACAGACCTGTTAGCACTTCCAGTTGTGGATTGTGATAAAGCGTATGCGATGCAGCTGGTTCTTGAGGATACACTTTTGACCAATCAGACTGTATATTTCCAGGTTGCTCTGCTGTATCCTTTGTTTTGGAAGCTTACTAGCATAGGTTGGAATCACATACTGTAGTATAAACCAGTAATATTAAAATACACTTTTATCATTTGTGGTCATGGATTATGAAGTCTTTATAAAATGTAAAACTTACCTGAACCTCAAGTAGCCGTGAAAGTTCAAAGCTTTGTCTTATTTTTATGGTACCATTGGGTTTTATTCATGGAAAAAAAGAAAAAGTTCCCTTAACAAGGAAAGATACACTGCATCTTGTGGAGAGAGGCGTATCAGGGTACATACAGCAGCTGCACCGGTAGTTACTGACCTTGGAGAGATGTACCGACAAGCTGATACTGGTGCAATTGTTTCTTTGTTCGCTAGACTAGGTAAGTTGAAACATATATTTGTTCTGGATCCTGGTGTTGTGGATTATTTTCTGATGAGTTGATTACATGCAGCAATTGAAAAAACCTTGTCCCATAAATTGGAAGATGCAAGAACTTCTGTACAACAGAGGATCGTGAAAGCTCTTAGAGAATACCGTAACCTGTATGCTGTGCAGCATCGCTTGGGAGCTAGGATGATTTATCCAGAGTCTCTTAAGTTTTTGCCCTTGTATGGTCTGGCACTTTGCAAGTCACTTGTTCTAAGAGGAGGGTATGCTGATGCTCAACTTGATGAGCGTTGTGCAACAGGTTTAACAGTGATGGCATTACCTGTTAAAAGCTTATTGAAGCTTTTATATCCTACTTTAATTCGAGTTGACGAGTTTCTTCTAAAGGTGAAGGTTTCTGCATTCTGCTCACTCAACAATTTTGAGAGTCCAGTGTACAATCATTCTAATCTAGATCTGTCTCCATACCTCATTTACTGCAGCCTGCTGTTCAAGTTGATGATTTCAAAAGTGTTATGAAAAGATTTCCATTAGCTTCAGACAGCTTGGATTCAAGGGGCCTTTATGTATATGATGATGGCCTTCGTTTCATTATATGGTTTGGGAGAATGCTTTCACCTGATATATCCCGAAATTTGCTTGGGGCAGAATTTGCAGCGGAACTCTCAAGGGTATGCAGAAAAAACTATATTTCACTAATTCAACATATATATTGGTTTATAGATGGAAGGCTTGAGCATAAATTCATGACATTGTTATATTGTAACCTTCCATTATTTCTGCATTGTATTTTATTCCGTGTCTCTCGTTTCTCTGGTGCATCAGGAGTCCTATCATTATATTTCACTTTAATGCCAGCTATATTAGGGTCGGCGGCATGAAGTTTGTAATGTAATCAATTGTCTGAAATTAGTACACACTTTAATTCCATGCAAACGACATAGTGGTAAGGTTTTAGGCAAGTTGCCCTTTCTGCTGCACCCTTCATGCATGCCAAGTAATATGCATAAGGAATCATATATGTTAACTGTAAATGAGCTATCGTATCATGTCATTGTACCGGTGATAATATGGTCCACCTACCTCCTCTCTTTGGTTCTCAGGTTACCCTTGGTGAGCATCAAAGTGAAATGTCAAGAAGATTAGTAACCCTGTTAAAGAAACTAAGAGAGGCTGACCCTTCATATTATCAGCTTCCTTATCTTGTAAGACAAGGTGAGCAGCCTAGAGAAGGCTTGTTGCTTCTGACGAATCTTATTGAAGACCAAATTGGGGGTACCCCAGGTTATGTCGATTGGATCACCCAAATACACCGTCAAGTTCAACAAAGTACATGATATCCAGGAAATAGCAGGTTGCTTAAAGATAGCATTTTTTCCGTGTTCTCATCTTTGTTGTGATAGAAGTTAACTTTGATGATGATGATCCACGTTCATTTTAATGCACAGGGGTTTTCTGATGTTCTGTAAAGTGATTCTATGGCAATAGATAGCTGCTAGCTCCTTGGGAATGTCTATGGCAGCAAGATGTTTTACTTGAGCAGCAAAGGTCTAATTCGTCATTTCCTGTTACCAGGGGGCAACACTATCCATTTTCCTTTTTGACAGTGTTACTACGTGAAATACAGAAATCTTGTTGAAGTTCTAGCTTGGAGATTTACTGCAATTTTTGTGTGCGCTTTCTCTGTTTCAGTTACTTACCCTTTAGATTCTGGGACTCAATTGTAAGAGGGATTTCATTGTGATAGTGATTTTTGTTGCTGAATAGTTGGAAATAACTTGTAGCCCTGACTGAACAATCTAGTTTTAAGGTCTTAATTATTGAATGGACAATCTAGTTTTAAGGTCTTAAGGAACAATTAAAAATGTAACTGTTTGCTTCAACCATATATATAGTACTTTGCGTGTATATATGGCTAGAGATCTTCACATTAACTATCTTCACATTAAACATATGCTTCCATATGTTGGTCTCGTTTGGCAACAACTTTTTAAGAGTAGCTTTTGCGTTTTGAAAAGCTATTTACGGGTAGAGTTTAGCGTTTAGCTGTAGCTGTTTGATCTCGATTATTTAAAAATTATTCAAAACGCTACAGTTACTTGAAACAGCTATTGCCAAACAGGGCCGTTATGAAGATCATATCCGGAAAATATCGATTTCATACTCAAGAAAATCGAAAACTATGCATACCGAGTGTCGACATGGCGTTTTAGCAAAATTGAATATGCAATTACGATTTTGTCCTTTCATAAGTTTATGTTTTAATAGTAATAGTAGATCATTGCATGATTACGCATGTATTATTTCCATATTACTATAATCAATTATACTCGATCTTATTATCTATTCGTTATACTATATAACATTAGAATGAGCGAAAATACATAAACATGATTGATTGTATTATTTTTGTTAGTATTATATGCCCAAAATCAATTAGTCTAGGGATTAATGTGCAAATTCTAATAAGATTAGAATTTGCGTATGGGCTATAAATATTATCAATGTGGAATAGTTCCATTAACCCTAAAACACATTCTCCACCACAAAAACCCTAGCTCTCTCAAGCGTCCGGTTCCCTTCCGCTAGCACGGAATTATCGGAGTGGTGCGTCGATCGTGTGGATCAACCATAGAGGAGTTACACTTGGAGCTCTTGCGAATCAGGTTCCAATTAACTGTTTCATGTTTCTGCTGCGTGCATGTGATGCAATTGATTAGTATATTATCTTACAATTTTGATTATATTCATCCCGTAGCTGTATGAGGAGTACCAACTAATTTTCTGAATATGTTAAGAACCCGGTCATAGTTAATTAGAGGATGACATATGTTTAGTTCTTAAACAATGCCCGATCTAGGGAGGCTTCTTTATAATTACATGGAAGGGCAGAAATTTAAGATAAGAGTCTTAGGGAAATTACCGACCCCCACAACAATAATTGTGAAAGCTATGAGCCGAAAGAGTAGATGCGTTCCCTCTTTGATTTTACACTGGAGCCAGAATTAGTAATTGTTGGGCAAAAGAAAGAACCGACAGGTAATTGGGAGAGTCTTACTTTTACCTCATTTGCAAAAAACTAAGACCCATCAGGAGAAATAATTCACAATCTCAACTAAAAGCCAGAAATGACACGAAAGAACGAAAGCTAGTGACTCAACTGAAGAATCACATGTAGAGCAAAAAGAAATTAATTGTAGGAAAACAATTCTGTATGTAAAGTAATTTAATTTAATATTATTAGGATGATTTTTTCACTAATTTTTATTCTTCTGCAGGTAGGAGTTGTTGTATATGAAGCTCATATGTACTATAGTTTTTATCATCTATCTTTCGCTTCTTTGAAAAAGATTATCCATATATAAATAGCTTATCAATGAATTTCTAAAATCAAATAAGAAATACTAGCATAAGAAGTGTAAATAAATGAACTATTTGAGATGGAGGGAGTAATCAAATTGGGTGTTTTTTTTTGTGGGGAGGGATGTGATTTTGAAAGTTGAATGTGGTATTTGTGAGTGGAAAAATTAAAGAAAAAATAATTTGATAGATAATTAATGAATTTAAAAACGTTTTATGTGTTGAGATTTGAAAAAATTGGAAATCAAAAAACAAATTGTGTTGAACGTACCCAATCTGAAATCTGCATAATCGCTATAACAGAAAAAAGAAGAGAAACTCTTCCTAATTTTAATGGTCTTTGACTTTCATTCAAACACATTTTAAAAACTAGTACAAACATCCATTCAAGCACATCAAATTGTGTGTACCAAAAGAAAAGAATAGTGGCATTATGCAAAATCTTGAGCATTTCATTTAGTGGACATACTTCTCAAGATATTTGTAAAGATCTTGAATTCGAATTTAATGTTCCGGTATTTCCAACTCCTACCACCCTCTTTGTATTAAAAAAATAGCATTATGCAAATGCTTTATGGTGCAATAAGTTACAGTTAGCAGTTATTTTATTTTATTTTTTGGAAGGTAGGAGATTCAGTGACTAATAATAATAATAATATGGAGTATACTTAAAAACTAAACCGCTATAGGTAGACGTTGACAAATCTGCTGCAAAGTACTAGGCCCAACTAGTTGGTACTGAATCGTCCACTAGTTGGTACTGAATCGTCCACATGACTTTACAGAGACCGATATGATCACTCAAGTGTACCCTCTTCTACCCTCTTTTTTGGGGATTGTATCTTCTACCCTCTTTTTTGGGGTTGGGGAGGGGGGACATTTGATTGGATATTATATCACTGCCCTTCTAAAAGTAATGTAGAATTTATTTTTCAATTATTTTATAATGTAAATTCAAAACTTTTGCATACATTCACGTGTCTAGTTTACAACCATATTCTCTTTAATATTTATTATATTATAGAATAGTATACATAAATTTAAGCCAAATTAACATTAAAAAATCACATATTTGTAATATTTTTAGAATGGATGGAGTAGTTTACAGAAGATTTTTTTTGAACGGATTTACACAAGATTTAAGTGTACGTGGTAATGTAAGAAAGTCATACAACAGTAGCTCGTTCTCTATAAAGTTCAAATTAATTTGATTTACTTCTCTAATTACAAGAACCAAACTAAAAGCTAATTACAGAGCTCGTAATTATGAACTTTCAGATGTTTAGTGTTTTCTCACTTTAATTTTTCTAATAGTAGTAGTTCATTTTCATGCATCTCATGGCCAATATGTGATGTGATGTCATGGCATGGCCAATGGACTCGCTCAATAATGACCAGTTTTGAAGCTAGAATGAGTATTTTCCCCAATTATATTTTTCAAATAATCTACTCTTTCTTTACTTTTTAATAGTTATGATTGATTTTTGATATGTTATTTCATCCAATTTTTTACTTGCAAGAATTTGTTGAAAAAAATATTAAAAAATATTTTTACAAATTAGAGAGACATTGATTTATCTTATACGTATAAGTAACTTAATATTGTATATCAAAATTTAAAAAAATTCATAAATTAGAGATCGAAAAATAACATAACTATTAAAATGAGAATGAGGGTGTACTCTCTCTATTCTACAAAAATTGTAACTTTTATTTTTATGTGTTATGAATTTTCTGAATTTTTAAACATATAAAGTAAAATAATTCACATTCTTCTTATAATTTAAAATCTATATTTTTTACACATATTTATAATAATTTTTTTTCATCCTTTATCTTAATAAAATTTTGAATCAAACATTACAATTTTTGTTGATCCAAACTTTTGGTTGACCGAAGACTTTAACCCGAAGATGTGTACCTACTACCTATGAGCTCTATGAATGATGATGAGAAGGCTGAATCAAACTTTCAACAAAGTGTAAATTACAAAAACCTCCGAAGTTTAATGAAATCTTCAATTTATCTCATCTATTTTTAAAAATTTATAGTTATCTCTTTTAGATTTATCGAAATATTCACTTACTCCCCTTGATCATTTGTAGTATTAGTTGATTCTTAAAAAATTTAGCTGTAATATATGATAATTATACTCCAAAACAGTTAAAAAGCAGCCTGAGCTCACTAGGCGACAACGACGCCTAAACTGGGTGGCCGATTGGGAGGGAGAAAGGAAAAACAAAATGTTAAGGTTGAAGTGTTAAAGTTAGAAATACTAGTGACAATAAGAGTGGTTATCATTAAAATTCGTAAGGGTTAACCAACACCACACACAGTGAATGGCGATAACCGAAGATTTCACTAAACCTCAGAAAATTATTTGTAGATTTTTGAAAATAGAGGGGGAAACTGATGATTTCAGCAAACATCATGAGGTTTTTGTACTTTCCCTTCAACAAAATAGTATTCTTTCCGTCCTCAAATAATTATACACTTTGTTTTTGTTATTTTACAGTATTTAATTTATGATTTTTTTCATTAATATTTATACATTAAAAGTTAATAATTTATATGCATATTATAATTTAAAGTATATTTTTTTCTCAAATTTTTAAAACCTTTTAATCATATGTAGCCCAATCCCACAATATATCAGCTCGCTGAACAGACCAACATAGACACAAAGAGTTACTCACTCCGTCTCAAGTGTGTTGTCACTTTTAATTTTTTTTTGTGTAGATTAAGATTGTCTTTGGTTATTAACTCATTTTACATAAAATTCCATCATTACTCCTCTCAAACCCATTCTAACCCCTCCCAACCCACTCCCTAGACTATTTGAGTGAGTTTATTTGTAGGGGTAGAAGTGGATTAAAATAAAACACAAGTGGGAAAATGCCTTTTCATTTGGGACAAAAATATTTTGATGTTGTGACAACACACTTGGGACAGAGGGAGTACCCCTTAACAATTAGAACTTGCCATTTAAAGTTTTAAATGGACAGTCACACATTTACACAGGAAGAAACATATTTCTTTTTCATATATTTTTTTTCATATTATCCCTGAAAAATATTTTCACTTTCACAAAAACAAAAATTTTAACCACATTACTAAAATACCTTTAAAATTTATTCGTGGGTTTTATTCTATTTTCTAACCCTTAAAGGAAAATTAAAAAGTTTTTCTCTTTCTCTTCATTCTCCTTAATCTCTGCACTCACAAAAAGTGAAACATTATTTGGGAACGGATGAAACATGAAAGGATTTAAGAAAGGAACGAAATTTTAAAAAATTGAAGGCCCAAAATTAACCCAAAAAGAAAATTACAATACTGGTAAAAAAAAGTAGAAAAACAATATCATGTGTCACAATCATAAATAAAAAATTTTAATATGCAAATTAAAAGAAAGATGGAAGACTTAAGAGAAAATTACTTTAATTTTGCCTCTGTTACATAATAATGTTAAAACCGATAAATGACACTGAATAACTTAGTTATAATCAGTTGAATCTATGTAGACCCTCGAGCGAGGTATGAGTGCATCTGCCCAGGCACATAATTAATGCCCACTAACAGATGTTAAAGCATCTGTTAAATATATAGTCAAGCTAGCATGAACACCTCAAGCTGGTATATATGAGTGCATCTGCCCAGTACTTGTGTGATTCTTGTGAATGCAGAAGGCACCACACGTAATTTGTGCGAGGCAGATCAGGTGGTTGGGATCAACCATCAGCACCGATCGAGAGGAGACAGATGACGATGCGTTTAATATCGGGCTGATTTTGATTTCCTAGAATGTTGAATTTCTACAAATTAATTGAAGTTTTGGTGGTTTTGTTGCATGGTTTGTTTTCCTACTCGTCTATGGTTGTATAATTTTTGTACTCCATTTAAATTTTTCAGTTTACGTACATACATTTGTTTATTTGTTTCAGACAATTCTGACATTTGTTTAAATTAGCAACTGTTGGGCCAAAGAAATAACCGAAAGGTTTGGGAGAGTCTTTCCTTTACCTCGTGTGTAAAAACTAAGACCCATCAGGATAAATAATAATTGAATCTCAACCAAAAGCAACTCCAAATAAGTAAATGACAGGAAAGGACGAAAGCTAGTGACTCAACTGACCTGTCGGAGATAGGGGAGTACTGAAGAATCACATGTAGAGCAAAAAGAAATTATAGCAGAACAATTCTCTATGTAAAGTAATTTAATTTAATATTATTAGGATAATTTTTTCACTAATTTTTATTCTTCTGAAGGTACAGTGGCGGATCTAGAAATTTCATTGAGTAATGTCACTTCATACATTAATTCTACTAAAATAAATTTCTTAATTGAATTACATGAGTTTTTCACACAATGAAATGAACAATATAGATTCCTAAAATTCAATTATTTTCAACACTTATATATGCAATTAAAAACTGTAAACAGATGAAAGAAAAAATATAACAGAATAAGAAAATGCTAGGAAATATATATAAAACTAATTAAGTGATCAAGAATGAAAATTGTATTAAAAAATGAAAATGGAAAAAGGAAGCTAAGAAAAAAGGGGTGATGTACGTACGAGTCAAATGAAAAAAATAATAAGAAGATATATATATATATATATTAAAGAAAATAGTAAAAAATAAAGAAACCAACATGAAAAAGGAAAATCTTAATGATGAATTCATTGTGCATTAATACTAATTCAAAGATACCATTAATTGCTGCGTCATCTCCGATCTGTGTGATTCTTCCGTCGACTGATTCTCTTCAGTGGAGGAGCTGCGTCCTTGGCTCCTATTCTTCGAGACGATTTCTGGGTAAGCTCTGTTCATTGGGTTGTTTTCGTTTGTTTAATTTCATTTAGTGGACATACTTCTCAAGATATTTGTAGAGATCTTGAATTCGAATTTAATGTTCCGGTATTTCCAACTCCTACCACCCTCTTTGTATTAAAAAAATAGCATTATGCAAATGCTTTATGGTGCAATAAGTTACAGTTAGCAGTTATTTTATTTTATTTTTTGGAAGGTAGGAGATTCAGTGACTAATAATAATAATATGGAGTATACTTAAAAACTAAACCGCTATAGGTAGACGTTGACAAATCTGCTGCAAAGTACTAGGCCCAACTAGTTGGTACTGAATCGTCCACTAGTTGGTACTGAATCGTCCACATGACTTTACAGAGACCGATATGATCACTCAAGTGTACCCTCTTCTACCCTCTTTTTTGGGGATTGTATCTTCTACCCTCTTTTTTGGGGTTGGGGAGAGGGGACATTTGATTAGATATTATATCACTGCCCTTCTAAAAGTAATGTAGAATTTAGTTTTCAATTATTTTATAATGTAAATTCAAAACTTTTGCATACATTCACGTGTCTAGTTTACAACCATATTCTCTTCTTGAATTTTTTTATGGTGTTTCATCATCTCTTTATTAGGCTACTTGTAAGCATAGATACATGTCTTGTTTATCTTGTAACATGTGCAGTTCCTGGTGACTATTTTGCCCATCTGGATGCATCTGGGCAAAGAGTGGATCTGGATCAGCGACCTGAGCTTACAAGTGGCAGTGTGGAATTTGTAGCACCGACTGAATATATGGTGCGGCCTCCGATGCCGCCGCTTTACTTTTTCCTCATTGATGTGTCAATATCTGCAGTAAGAAGTGGCATGATCGAGGTAAGTAATGTTCATTACAAGAAGCACTAGTGACAGTTATACTCATTAGACCTCAAGGAACTTTGACTATTTCGCCAGGTTTGGCCCATCCACATGCTCTGAAAATAGGTTTCAGCGAGCAGTGTAAGACTTATAAACAAAGATAGATCTTTAAGTATGTATAATGAATAGATTATACTCCATCCGTCCTCAATTAATGTATACATTTAACTTTCATGTTTCAAGGTTTAGTGTTTAACTCAAATATTTACTAAGATAAATAGTGGGAAAAAATTCATAAAAAATATATTTAGAATATTTATACTTCAAATTATGATATGGATGAGAATTATTGAACTTAAAATGCCTAAACGCTCATGAAAAAAAAATGATAGATTAAATACTGTGAAACAATGAAAGCAAGTGTATGTATTTTTTGAGGACAGAGGGAGTATTAGTTCTACTTTTATAATTCTACAATATGCGTTTTCCTTTCAAAAAATGCAATTAAAAAGATCAGGACTTATTGGAAATTGTGTAGAATTTATGGAAAGTGATCCTAAGGTTTTTGAGAGATTTGTGGAATTGATGGAAAGAGAGTTGGGACAAGCGTAAAATGGTTAATATATTGGGAAAACTTTCCAAGTAAGCAAATGAGTCATTTGTTTTGGATGTCCAAAAAGCAAAATGCTTCATTTGTCTTAGGAAGGGAAGAATAAAACTTGATGTCCATAAAGCAAAATGCTTCATTTGTCTTAGGAAGGGAAGAATAAAACTTTTCTTTTTCTTTTGTTGTTAAAAGAAAAAGACACATTTAATGCTGAAAATGGGCAGTTCTGTCTGATGTTTCTGTTTTTTTATATATGGTGTGTATGGTGATCGATCACCATCAGCATTCCCTGACAATGATAAATTAGCGATTTCACTTAGTTTTAAATGAAAAGACTAAGGGTTTCTGATAGATAATTTTTTTTTGTATTCTTTTTTTAATCACACATTTATTGGTTTCAATTTATTTTATGCAACATGTAATTGGTATGATGCAGATTCTCACGTTGTCTTGAATGTTCTGTACATAGGTCATTGCACAAACTATTAAATCATGCTTGGATGATCTGCCTGGATACCCAAGGACACAGATTGGGTTTATTACGTATGGCAGCACTGTACATTTTTACAAATGAAGGCAAGATAAATCTGGTTATATTGAAGAATGTAACTATCCCTTTGTTTTGCTGATGAGTTTCTAACTAACTCACATTTGCTTATGCAGTCATCCCTGACACAACCTCAAATGATGGTGGTGTCAGATCTGGATGATATCTTTGTTCCATTGCCCGATGTTCTCCTCGTCAACTTGTCTGAATCAAGAACTGTGGTCGACACATTCCTAGATACTTTGCCGTCCATGTTTCAGGATAATGTTAACGTGGAATCTGCTTTTGGCCCAGCCCTCAAAGCAGCTTTTGTGGTCATGGTGTGTTAATGGTGTTAACAAATTCATATCAAGTTTTCATATGTGCTGTGGGCAGCAGATGAGTCTTGCTCTCCATTTTATTATATTAATGGTGTTAACAAATTCATTGAAACACGATCCAGGGATCCGATTTACATCATATCATGGGAACTTCATGCTGAGATCCACAGACCTGTTAGCACTTCCAGTTGTGGATTGTGATAAAGCGTATGCGATGCAGCTGGTTCTTGAGGATACACTTTTGACCAATCAGACTGTATATTTCCAGGTTGCTCTGCTGTATCCTTTGTATTGGAAGCTTACTAGCATAGGTTGGAATCACATATGTAGTATAAACCAGTAATATTAAATTACACTTTTATCATTTGTGGTCATGGATTATGAAGTCTTTATAAAATGTAAAACTTACCTGAACCTCAAGTAGCCGTGAAAGTTCAATGCTGTCTTATTTTTATGGTACCATTGGGTTTTATTCATGGAAAAAAAGAAAAAGTTCCCTTAACAAGGAAAGATACACTGCATCTTGTGGAGAGAGGCGTATCAGGGTACATACAGCAGCTGCACCGGTAGTTACTGACCTTGGAGAGATGTACCGACAAGCTGATACTGGTGCAATTGTTTCTTTGTTCGCTAGACTAGGTAAGTTGAAACATATATTTGTTCTGGATCCTGGTGTTGTGGATTATTTTCTGATGAGTTGATTACATGCAGCAATTGAAAAAACCTTGTCCCATAAATTGGAAGATGCAAGAACTTCTGTACAACAGAGGATCGTGAAAGCTCTTAGAGAATACCGTAACCTGTATGCTGTGCAGCATCGCTTGGGAGCTAGGATGATTTATCCAGAGTCTCTTAAGTTTTTGCCCTTGTATGGTCTGGCACTTTGCAAGTCACTTGTTCTAAGAGGAGGGTATGCTGATGCTCAACTTGATGAGCGTTGTGCAACAGGTTTAACAGTGATGGCATTACCTGTTAAAAGCTTATTGAAGCTTTTATATCCTACTTTAATTCGAGTTGACGAGTTTCTTCTAAAGGTGAAGGTTTCTGCATTCTGCTCACTCAACAATTTTGAGAGTCCAATGTACAATCATTCTAATCTAGATCTGTCTCCATACCTCATTTACTGCAGCCTGCTGTTCAAGTTGATGATTTCAAAAGTGTTATGAAAAGATTTCCATTAGCTTCAGACAGCTTGGATTCAAGGGGCCTTTATGTATATGATGATGGCCTTCGTTTCATTATATGGTTTGGGAGAATGCTTTCACCTGATATATCCCGAAATTTGCTTGGGGCAGAATTTGCAGCGGAACTCTCAAGGGTATGCAGAAAAAACTATATTTCACTAATTCAACATATATATTGGTTTATAGATGGAAGGCTTGAGCATAAATTCATGACATTGTTATATTGTAACCTTCCATTATTTCTGCATTGTATTTTATTCTGTGTCTCTCGTTTCTCTGGTGCATCAGGAGTCCTATCATTATATTTCACTTTAATGCCAGCTATATTAGGGTCGGCGGCATGAAGTTTGTAATGTAATCAATTGTCTGAAATTAGTACACACTTTAATTCCATGCAAACGACATAGTGGTAAGGTTTTAGGCAAGTTGCCCTTTCTGCTGCACCCTTCATGCATGCCAAGTAATATGCATAAGGAATCATATATGTTAACTGTAAATGAGCTATCATATCATATCATATCATATCATATCATATCATATCATGTCATTGTACCGGTGAAATAGCAGGTTGCTTAAAGATAGCATTTTTTCCTTGTTCTCATCTTTGTTGTGATAGAAGTTTACTTTGATAATGATGATCCACGTTCATTTTAATGCACAGGGGTTTTCTGATGTTCTGTAAAGTGATTCTATGGCAATAGATAGCTGCTAGCTCCTCCGGAATGTCTATGGCAGCAAGATGTTTTACTTGAGCAGCAAAGGTCTAATTCGTCATTTCCTGTTACCAGGGGGCAACACTATCCATTTTCCTTTTTGACAGTGTTACCATTTCCAATTCCAAACTTCTCCATCATCAAATCAAACCAAAATTAACAACCGTTGGGCAAAAGAAAGAACCCAAAGGTTTGGGCGAGTCTTTCCTTTATCTCGTGTGCAAAAACCAAAATTAGCAACTGTTGGGCAAAAGAAAGAACCCAAAGGTTTGGGAGAGTCTTTCCTTTACCTCGTGTGCAAAAACCAAAATTAGCAACTGTTGGGCAAAAGAAAGAACCCAAAGGTTTGGGAGAGTCTTTCCTTTACCTCGTGTGCAAAAACCAAAAGCCACTCCAAAGGAGTAAATGACAGGAAAGGACGAAAGCTAGTGACTCAACTGATCTGTCGGAGAAATAAAATTTGTTTAGAAACTAGACTTGCTAAATTACCATTTTTTGTTAAAATTTATAAATTTATATTTGAAAATGTTAAAGAAATAAAATTAAAGATTAAATGCTGAAAAACCAAATATTGCAATAAAAAAGGGATCGAGGAAGTATAAAATAATCAATTTATATTTAAAATTACCAATTTAGTGTAGAAAATATGCATTATTATTATTTTATATTTAGATTATTTCATGATAATTTCATATCATGAATGATGATAGATAGTTTTAAGAAAATAACTGGTTAGACCGATGATTCAAACGGTTGGACCGGTTGGATCATGAACCAGTTGTAAAACACACGAAGGACTCCTAAGGATATTGGCCACTTGCACCGATGGCGGAGCTCACTGAAGGTATCCATATGTAACACTTTTGTCCCTGTAATAATAAAACACTCATGTTTAGCACCACCTTTAAAGAATTCAGTTGGACTCCTCCATGGATAATATTGATGGATCTTAGTACCTGGAGAAGATAAAAAGATGACTTAAGATATCTATGCAATACAATACAAGACGAAACAAAGACAACGATGAAACAAACCATCGTAACGTAACTGCAGAATAGATTCGGACTTACATGGAAACAGACCAAATACTGTGACCACAAACAGAGGAACCATACAAACTGAGCCACCAATATTGGGATTCCTCCATATTTTGTAGATGAACAGAAATTGTGATCCTTATTATATATATATATATATATATATATATATATATATATATATATATATATATATATATATATATATATATATATATATATATATATACTCAGTATAATTTCAAAGGAGCCTAGCTAGAAGAAACTTCGGTCAAGTTACTTCCCAGACATACAATACAAATATCTTGGTGTGTTAGCCTGTTAAGTCCTGTTTCTTTCAAAGGCTTCTGAAGTTCTTGGAATGTACTTTTGTAAAGCTTTTGAAATTAAGCTGGTAGTTTTCTCCTCTTGCATGCATGCATGCTTCTTTTTTTTTTTTTTTGGGAAATTACCTTTAAGATTAATTTGGTTGCAGGTTCTAATGTAACCTTACTGGAATATATAGCATATTGTTGACACTCAATTTTATCCGGACTAATAATTTAATTTGCAATTGCGACTTTTGGTATCTTCCATAATTTTGTGTGATTTTATGTCATTTTCATCATATTTGTTATTTTATGTACTTTTTGTCATCTTAAGTGATTTTTTTTTTCATTTTAAATATTTTTCGTACCTTTTTGTCATTTTCATTAATTTATGTCTTTTTTCATAAATGTAGGATTTAAGTGTGATTTTTACTAATTAAAAAAAAGAAAAAAAAGGGAAAAAGAAAAAAAGAAAAAAAGAAAAAGGGGAAGCACGCTTCTGCATCTTGACAGTATCTGCTCTCATATAACTTGTAGATCACTTCCTTCACCATTGGACAAAAACTAGCATAAGTTTAATAGGTAAATGGATATTCAAACTTTGCAATTGGACTATAAATTGGGGCAAAGGGGGGAAGAAAAATCTCCCTCTGTGTTCATCAACCAACCGGCTCTTCCCTCCATCCTTCCCCCCAGCCCCTTCCATCTTCTCCCTCTAGTCACCATCTCCTTCCGCCAATCACCTCCAACATATACCCTCAGAACCGCTGCCTCACGCTGGGCTTAACCGTCCGTCCCTCGCCGCCGGAGGTGGCCAAACCGAGGAGAAAACACCGCTGACCTTCCGGACCCGTTTTGCTCAAGACTCGCCGGATTCCAGCAGCTCCACAACGATTCTGTCATCCAAGACGCCGCGGCCCACCACTCCGCCGACCGAGCTGTGTAAGTTCCGGCCGTCCACGCCGCCGTTGATTCCAACGTGCTCCACCGTCGACGGACGTCGATCCGGCCATCACCACACCTGCCAAAACTCGCTGTGACCCACCGGTGTTGGGTCAGTCAAGCTAGCCACAGCCGCCGGAATCACACCTTCCCGCCGCTCTCTCCTCCGTACAGCGCCATCGGGGTTGCGCGTATGAACCGTCCAGCAGCTCCTTGTGTTGTTCTCTCCATCGGAAATCGCTCGCCGGATGTCACCCACGCCACCACCAGCGGCTGGAGTTTTTCTCTCGCCACCCCCGCCATCCCACAGATCCACCGGAGACGACTCGGCGCTGCTGGTCGCTTCTCGTCTTGCAGGTAAGACAAGCCAGCCAATCAATATGTTACTGTTTTGGTAGAATTCTCGTTGAGTCCCTTATCTTTAGTCTCTTTTGTTACTTAGGTCACTAACATTGTCCATCTTTCAGGTATGTCATGTAACTGTTTCAAAGTTAACAGTTTGGGCACTAGGCCTAAACCTTTCTTGCGTTTCAGTTAATATTTTTGTTGTAATATCCATCTAAATTGTTTTAATTTTATTTTCAAGATATTTTGAATTTTATTAGCTATTTAAATCACTAAAAATTCTTTTCTTTTATTTCATTTTTAGTGTGGTTATTTGTCTTTTTCTTTATGTCTTAAAATCGAGCAAAATTTATAAAAACACCCGTGGTATCAATTTTGGGCGCTTGAAAATTTATGATTTATTTTTTCTGAGCGTAACTGACAACGAGCTTAGATCTCTCGTAGACCATTTTCAGGTTCTCAATCGACCTAGGAAAAAATAGATTGGTGACGACTCCTTGTCAAAAATCACGTCGCTACACATATTAAATGTAGGAGGAGTATGTTCTTGTAGCTTTAGATTATATTGTTGTATATATAAGTGTTTTAAGGTTTATATATACAATTGTTTTGATTTCCTTGATACTATTGTATCTCTATTTTAAGGCTGATACATTTGTTTCTATTTCCAGCTCGATCGAAACTCGGCCAACCAAATGTTGTGGGATGGTCATGAAAGAGGCTTCATATTCTTACTGGTTAGTGCGTAGTAATCGAGTAAGGGGCCAAAGTAGCGACTTTACATCTTTTCGACAACGGGTCCCCCTGGCATTCAGTCCAGGGCCTCCCCAATAAGAAGAATTTGTTGTTTCCTTGAATAATGGGAATGTTGGACGTTTTCGTCTGAATCATAGGGGGCATAACATGTTTGAACCAATGATTACAGGATTCACACAATTTGAAGCTAGCTAACAATATCCTATGTCCTTCAATCTACTATAGATTTGATGAATCGGTTGATGAGTCGAATCAATACACACTTCGACTAACAATCCGAAATGGATGACTAATCAGTATTGTTGTTTCAATAACAGAGCAACACATTCAGGATCAATTCATCAACGTAGAATCTCATGTTTTCTATGAAATTTATACACAATCAATTTCATAGAAAACATGAGATTCTACGTTGATGAATTGATCCTGAATGTGTTGCTCTGTTATTGAAACAACAATATTGATTAACCATCCATTTCGGATTGTTAGTCGAAGTGTGTATTGATTCGACTCATCAACCGATTCATCAAATCTATAGTAGATTGAAGAACATAGGATATTGTTAGCTAGCTTCAAATTGTGTGAATCCTGTAATCATTGGTTCAAACATGTTATGCCCCCTATGATATAAAACAGCAACGGTGAGGAAACTTTGTCACTGCTTTTTGCATGAATTTATGATGTTAACTAACTTTAGACAGTCATGTGAACCTATAAATTTCAGGTCACCGAGTCTAAACATAGTTGAGACTAATGTGCAGTATGATGATGAACAGTGAGGAAACAAACCTGAGCTAGTGACATAGAATCTTTAACACCTCGGACCAATTCTTGTATCTGCAGGCAAAGTATCAATCTTCAGTTATTATTATCAAAACAAAGAAAATAGACATATACTAGCTCAGAAGGACAACAGAAAGAAAATAACAAATACAAGAATAGAACTAATATTTTGAAAGCATTGAAATTGTTGGATTCAAATTACCACCTATAAGCACGGTATTCTTAAAATCCATAGAATCGTTATGTTCAAAAAATTAGAACAATGACATCAAATTTTATATATTTACACATTTAGTCCTTGAACTTTTAAAAAATTGTAAAATGGTCCAAAAAATTTACACATTTAGTTCTCAAACTTTTAAAATTTTACAAAATTTTCTCTAAAAATTACACATTTAACCCCCAAACTTTTATAAATTTTACAAAATGGTCCCTATAAAATCCATATTCCTAGAATTCATGAAACCAAACACAAGATTGTGAGAATATACATTTCTATTTTCCATTATTGATACTTTCTATATTTTCACGATTCACGGATTCTTCAAATCCGCGAATTCCAAACGTCTGAATTTAAAGCGCTTCAACTGATATATTTTTAATATCAATAGAAGACACAATTGTCCTTATTCCTGCTCAATGATTTAAATAAGATCCTGCGCAGTTAGGTCTAGGGGTGAGAACGAGGCCGAGCCGAGCCCGAGCTGGCAAGCTCGAGCTCGAGCTCGTGAAATTTAGGCTCGGCTCGAGCTCGGCTCAATTCTATTCGAGCCTAAAATCGAGCTCGAGCTCGGCTCGTGAAAAGCTCGAGCTCGGCTCAGCTCGTGAGACTCGATTGATTGTTGGGTGAGCTCGAGACGCTCGTCTCGATTAGGCTCGAACCGAGCTCGTGAGGCTCGAAATATTCTTACCTGTTCAATAAACTTTTTTTCTTGATCCAGATGAATGCAAATTCCTTACTTGGACATCTTCATTCTTCACAACCAAAGGAGGACAATATAAACATTAAACAAACAATAATACACCTAACACTACAACCATGTTCAAGTACCATCAGAATTCCATAAACATCTTCATTCTTCACAACCAAAGGAGGACAATATAAACATCTTCTTTCTTGATCCATATTCAGAACCTGCATATTAACTATTAAGCAAAGGATAACCTTCCCAGACACAAAATATAGCTCAAATGCCATCATAATTCAACCATTCCAATTTCCAATATATACTAATAGATATAACAATGCAGCAAGCCAGCAACTGGCCAAGTTCAGAAGCAACTAAAGAAAGTACATCGGTTCAACCATATTCGAAGTTTCACATCGAAGTTGCATACTAAAGAAAGTACTTCAATTCAGCCATATTCAAAAGTCGTTCAAAATAAACACCGCATCTACTTCAATCTTCACCACATCAGAAGCACAAAAGCCCTACATACAAATGTTAACATAAGGAGGCAAACAATGTCCAACAATGAACATATTTAAAGGACAACTTTTATAGGGGAGAGCAATACAAAGCAAGAAGACATAAATAATGTTAACGAACCTTCTTTACCCATGAAAGCAGCATATTTTTGTTTCTAATTTGGTAAATTAATCTCCACCGGCTGCACCAACTATAAAAAAATAAAACTTGATTTTTTCATCAATGTAGACATAATTCTTAAAACCATAAGTAACAATCAAATAGAACTAGCAGTAGTAAGAGACATGTTTCAAGAAATGAGGATTATAAGACTTACTCGATTTTTCTTCTTGATACCATGCAAATTCCTGAGCCAATCCCCACCACAAATTAATGCTTGAACCGTTTCAACTCCAAGTGATGCACGATATGCATCGATAACTCTAGTGCAAGACTAAAAGTTGCTTCGAAGCAATCAAGTAATAGGAATAGCGAATATCAAGCCATCCTCGATAAAATATGGTACTTCGCTTGTTTTGCTTTCCATCATTGCAATATGTCGAACATGTCTGAATCATCTGAGCACACATAGAACCGTTCTTCCAAATAAAACTCCAAATCTGTTTTCATTGGCTCAAGTCCCCACTTCTCACCCTGATCTTGATTATTCAGATCTGTAGCACCATCTTCTTCGGCACTAACTTGTACCACGTCTTCCAAGTGGGCCATATCAGTATCAATGGTTGTGTCTATCACATCTTCTTCAAACGTTTCGGGACCATTAGAAGATCCCATGTCTGCATTCAATCACGTACAGTAGTGATGCAGCTACAATGACAGTATCTTTCTATGGATAGGAGGCACATGAAAGTAACTACATGAAAGTAACATGCTTTTGCATTCTCTGTCGAATTGTAAAGGTAAAACTGACATGTTCTTTATTTTGCTAAAATCTGTAACATAATCTAACAAAGCCGCATTGCCTCAATCATGCAATCGAATATGTTACACTTTGATCTTAATCAGTTAGCTAATCTGCTCCAGTTAATATATACTCGTATATATATATATATTCATGATTTTTTGCCATACACACACAGACTTATTCATCATGATCATGCTGCTTCTTTGTGTACACATGATCTCACCAAGAATGAATGACAGAAATGATGATGAATTAATTCTACATCGATTGCTTCCACAAACCACAGTTCAGAAATGTTCATTCCATTTCCCTAACTCTAAACTAGAGAGCTACAAATAGTAGTATACTAACAACTGAATTGAAGTAGGTTGCAGCATAATACAAAAAAAAGTTTGTAGCATGCATCTGAGGTTCGGTTGAATAACCTACCTGGGAGATCCGTTGCTGCGATTGAAGGCGAGGATGACGCCGAAGTTGAAGGCAGAGGTTCACCTCGGAGATGGAGTTGAAGATGGAGGCTCACCACGAAGTTGAAGACGGAGGTTGAGAGCTTGAGCGGAGTAAACTCGAGTTGAAAACGAAGGCGTGACGATCGGAGTATTGGACACGGACGACGAACTCGAAGGTGGGTGAAAAGCTTGACGGCGGCCGGAATCGAAGGGCGAGGTGAACGGTGGGTTTGGCTAGGTTTGGCTCCGCGGATCCATTCGCGATTCGCAGAGCGCTATCGAAGAAGAATTAGACGATTAGTGCTGGGCTGCTGGCTGGGTCGATGGTGCGGTTGAATCAATTTGGGGAGGGTAGGGTTATAATCGGCAGTTTACTGGAGTAGGAGCTAGGGAGACTTAAATGTAAGAGGGTATTATAGGTATTTTACTAAGGATGTTAAGGCTCGTGATCATTACGAGCCGAGCCTATCAAGCTCGGGCTCGGCTCGTATAATATACGAGCTTAAAACCTGGCTCGAGCTCGAGCTCGAAGCTCGTGAAGCTCGGCTCGTCAGGCTCGTGAGAGCTCGAGCTCGAGCCGAGCTCGAGCCGGCTCGATTCGTTTCTCACCCCTAGTTAGGTCCTTGATCCTAGGAAGAAAAAGCTCATATCACTGAGATTAGGCTTATAGTTCACCCAATTTGTTGTTCGTTCAGTTCAGCAAAGGTCCTAGGCAAACTAATGTCTGCAAACACAACCAACTAATGCCTTTGCATTTTCCTTTTAACTTTTTTCCTGTTTACCATCAGTAGATGAATTAATTATGCAATCTGAGATTCTGAATGAATTGTCAAATTAAGAATTCAATGCTAGCTTTATTATTGATTATGACAACTTGAAAAAGAAAGAACAAGAGTCTTAAAGATACAGGCTTAAAAAGATAAACTAATTAAAACGGAGAAATTAACTGGAAAGTAGAATAAGAATACATTATATAAACAGAAAAACCAGTAAAAGTGTAAAAACAAAGATGAATACAAAGATATATATATATATATATATATATATATATATATATATATATATATATATATATATATATATATATATAAAGCAAAACAAATAACAGAGTGATTGATCATTTCGATCGAGAAGCAAATAAAACAGTTTCATGCCAAGATAATGCTAAACTATATATAGCCGAGGCATGCAATTCAAAGAGAGAAAAGGTTAAATTTGACTGAAAATCACAAGTAAAGAAATTAAATCAGAGTTATATGATCAGCTAATTACAAGTTTTCTAAGACTATAAATATTGGTCCATGATTACAAGTCAAACACACCACCGGCCCTAGCTAGACTTAGCAATTACGTACACAAATCAAGTACTACAGTTTAGTAAGAATACTAACCTTTCAACAAGAACCCGGCCAACTGTACATGGCCAGCCAAACACTACGTACGTTAATTCTCCATGCAAGAGCAACCGACGAAAGTAAATTTCCATAATACATATGACGTCGTTGTAAAAACAAAACTGTCTGATACATGCAAGGCTCAAAGTATATGAACAAAACTATAAATAGCTAGATAGTTTGCAATCAATGAGGCAAGTCAAAGAAAGCAAATAGAAATACTCGATCCCTGAAATTCAACCGGCCAGAACAATTGCAATTCGTCCCTCGACATATCTTCGGTTCATCAACCTGTCACACAGGACCTCCACCATCGAAGCCTCCGAGCACCAGCCATGGTAGACGCAGGTTCGTCCTCCTCCGTCGTTGCCTCAAGCCTTCCGTGTCACACGACCGGATCTACTCCGTCCCTTTACAAATGTCGCTGCTCTCCGGCCTCCGGGTCGCCAGCGCTCCTCACCAAATCCTTAATTCTCCTAAGTTTGGTTCGTCAACTGTAACGATGTGCGCTTTACCTGCGCTCTGAAGTGGGTAACGCATTTCATCTAGTTATTCATTTATATAAATGTAACGTTAAGCAAGTTGAAATTACATATAAGTGTAGATACAATAGCAATAAAATCAACATTGAGGTGCGTTCCTCATCGGGGGCAACGCATTTAATTTCATCTAGTTATTAATTTACATAAATGTAACATTGAGCAAGTTGAAATTAAATAGAAGTGTAGATACATTGAGCAAGTTAAAATCAATATTTACATAAATGAATAGAATTCTAATTATTTGAATCTCAATATATAAATACTCCATTCATACCTTTAATTGTTACGTTTGATTTTTGCACTTTGTTTGACTCAATTTTTTAGGCTTTATTATCAGATAGTCCCATAAACTATGTTGACTCAATCACTTTAGTCCATGAACTATAAAACGTGTCAACTCAGTCCCTCAACTATGCATTGTCAAGCACTTTACCCATTTGACCGTATCAATGTTAATTGACCTTTGAGAAAATGCATATTATGATTCTAGTTCTTTCTAATATGCTCAAAGTCCATAAATCTATCAGATCTAACAAAAATATAATCTCACTGGATTTTCTGCTAGGGTGGGTCGGGTTGAACAGAGGAGTGAGGCTGGCTGCTACAGCCTCTTGAAGTTTTGAATTTAAGCATTTGCTATCTAATACTTTAAATTCTTACAAATAGGTCACCATCTGTATAAAAAAACTAACAACGTTAAAGTCTCATTGAACGAGTTACCGAGTTAAAGGACTAAAATGCTTGAACTTACATAGTTTAGGGACTGAGTTTGCACGTTTTATAGTTCAGAGACTAAATTGGGCGAGTTGACATAGTTCAGGGGACTATTTGATAATAAACCAAATTTTTTACTAGAAAGATTTTGTTAAAAAAATTGAAAAAAATATTTCTAAGACAAATAACAGTTCGAGAAGCAAATAAAACAGTTTCATGCACTTTTCATGCAAAACAGTAAAAACAAAGATGAATACAAAGATATATATAAAGCAAAACAAATAACAGAGTGATTGATCATTTCGATCGAGAAGCAAATAAAACAGTTTCATGCCAAGATAATGCTAAACTATATATAGCCGAGGCATGCAATTCAAAGAGAGAAAAGGTTAAATTTGACTGAAAATCACAAGTAAAGATCAGAAGATCAGAATTATATGATCAGCTAATTACAAGTTTTCTAAGACTATAAATATTGGTCCATGATTACAAGTCAAACACACCACCGGCCCTAGCTAGACTTAGCAATTACGTACACAAATCAAGTACTACAGTTTAGTAAGAATACTAACCTTTCAACAAGAACCCGGCCAACTGTACATGGCCAGCCAAACACTACGTACGTTAATTCTCCATGCAAGAGCAACCGACGAAAGTAAATTTCCATAATACATATGACGTCGTTGTAAAAACAAAACTGTCTGATACATGCAAGGCTGAAAGTAAATGAACAAAACTATAAGTAGCTAGAGTTTCCAATTCAATTCTTAATCTTTTATTCCTCCCAATTATGACACGTCCAGAAGGACATGAACAGTCCAATTGAAATCAGATTAGCAAGAAAATAAAAATCTCGCTAGAAAACGGTTAGAAAAAAATTTAAAAATTTAGTCGGATAATAATTGAAGTAAAAGTTTTCTTAATGAGAAGGAAAATTATATTTTTCATTATTCATTTTATTATCAATTTTTAAAAAATTGAAAATTTTTAAACTATAATTAATTTAAAAAATTCCTATTAGCATCTTGTAAACATAAAAAAAAATTTGCAGATCATTTCAAATGCAAATCCATAATTATACTCTTCTAGGAACGTAATTATATTACGCACGCTACTTGTAAAGCGTTTCTAAACATTGTATATAAGTGCCGTAACAACATTTTTTTGTGTTGTCATTTAGGTACACAACACAAAAAAATGTGGCTGTAGGATTGATGTAGTAAAGCCCTATACTAAGTGTCTTTATATATAGCTACTAACACACATGATGTGCTCCTATTTTTGCTTTTTAGGAACGCCTTCATCTCTGTAATTAAGCTTTACTATATGTCATTTTTTTTTGTTTGTAGTGTCTGTCCTGCTATATATAATTCCAACACTTTCAAGGTTTGAATAATGCTGTCTGTTGTAGCTGAGTTCAGTCACTTGAAGGATTTGAAGTCGTCGTGCCGTTGATCCAGATGCAACGTCAGCGAACGTGTCAAGGAGTTCAACTTATCTTAGGAATATATTCTAGCTAGCATTATCCAGTTGCTTTGTTGAGTTTTACTCAAAGCATGCAAACTCTATGTTAATCTACTTAATTTATCTTAGGTACGTCAAAACTCTTAGCTTCTTCTACTCGTTCAATTAAGAGACGATGTGTTTTACATTCAACAACACTTTCTTGTCCTACACCGTCTCGGGTAATTAAGTTCATTGGTCTAAATCATGCATCCATTCATATTGAAATTTCCATTCATATTACATACACTAATTTTGTTTTACAAGCACTCAAACGCCTTATTTTTGTTTTCCACTCACTCACGCTCACACTCTTGCTTAACTTCACACACACACACACACACACTTGACACTCTAGCTTAGCTTGCTACACACACTCTCACCTCCGGCCGGCCTTGTCTATTTATATTATTGGAGGTCGGTTAACTACACAATGGTACAAGATATTTTCTTAGAATTCTGTAGGATGTTGGTTAGATAATTTCTATGATTAATCTAGAGTATCAGATATTTTCCTATAGATTTTTCTAGTTAGCCAACTCCTTGATAATTCTAGCATTTGGGCTTATTGAGCAAGCCCACAAGCCCATATTTACATCTTTATTTAAATATTGTTCCCAAATTTTTCAAACACTTCTAGAAAGTTGGTTTTGACTTTCAACACTCCCTCTCAACACCGACTTTCTTCCGCTTCTTGTTCTATGCTCGCGTTGGTTTTATTAGGGGGCTTCAAACATAAGTGAACAAAAAGTTATTAGGTGAAAAACTGAGTGAATTGGAGGTGAGTGAGAAAAGTGAAAATATGATGGTTAAGTTTGAGGCACCCGTGAACTAGAAGTTAAAAACACGTGAATTCACCACATGTGCGTTTCCCGCCTCAACTTCCTTCCTTTTGCGCCTCTCTGTGTTGCGTTTACAACCGAAATGAGTTCCCCCTTCATCCAAACTTACTTCTCTTCATACCTAAGCTGTTCTTGGGTCATCTTGAAACCGAAATCAGTGTTGGAGGTCATCTTCTCTGGACAGAACTGAGCTTGGACAGACTCGTGAAGAACTGAGCTTGGAGGTCGCGCATCTTCTCGGACAGAGTCGTGAAGAAATGCGCCTTGCCTTTGGGAGAGAAATGCGCACATGTGAATGGGTATGTTCAACAACCCACTGTTATGATGTAACGCTGCCTTCCCATCTGCTTTCGCGTCTCGCTCCGTCCGTTGTCTTGGTTGTTAAGATGCGTGCGCAGAGGTAGGGTCATGTGTGCGCTATTATGTGCGCTCATCTCGTGCGCCGCGCACAAGTCGCTGTGTGCGTAGAGATGCGCGTCTGCCGTGCTACGCGCAGATGGTTTTCACGTGTCACGACGTTGTGCGCTAGGTTGTGCGGCGTCGTGCGCGCGCGCGCGATCGTCGTTCCAGATTTAAGACCAACTGATGCTGTGTTTTTCTATGAAATGCAGGAAGTGATGAACATGTTGGCTTCCTCTTCGTGAAGTGAAAGCGGCCATGCCGAAAATATCCGATCGTCGACTCGTTCTATCCGTTCTTGAGCAACAAATGGCAATCGCTATTGGAATTGATGAGGATGACGATAAGTTTGAGGAGCTATACGATGCCTATGTTCTAATCAGCAACTCACGCTACCTGAACACTCGCGTTAGGTCGCCACGGTCCACGGAGTTCTTGCTGAATTGTGCGCTCAACCTAAATGCGGCGAATTCAAACAGAACTTCCGGTGCGATTTGGAGTCGTTCCTCCGATTAGTTGAGCTTTTGGAACCGTGTCCGATTTTCCACAACCGAGCAAGTGTGCACAGCATCGCATCACATGGCAAGTGTGTGTTGCTCTATGGCGTCTCGGACACAATGGGAACGGTGCAGCCACCGCAATGCAGTCAATGCTATTTGGCTTCGGTGTTGGAACCATGGTTCTGTTTACGGGCAGGGTGGTGACGGCACTGTTGCAAATTGGCACCAAGTATGTTTTGTGGCCTTCCAAAGAAAGAAGAGTGGAGATTGGACAGGTCATGGAGGTGGAGGGTTTCCCGGGCTGTGTTGGTTTTGTAGATGGAACCACCATTCCTCTAGCGGAGAAGCCATTGTCGATGGGGAATATTCTTGGGACCGCAAACATAGGTATTCCATAAATATGCAAATTGTTTCGGCAGTGATAGACGTATCATTGGGTTTGCATGCGGATGGCACGGCTCATGCACGATCTTTGGAGTTTGGAGGAAGTCGTTACTGATCCAAGACCCCGGCCAAGATTACTTTAGCAAAGGGAATACTTGATCGGGGACTCGGCTTAAGGTGTCTACTGTTACCTTATTCCTGCCTTAAAGTCACAAGCAGCAGACGTTCTCATTAACAAAGATTTAAATTTCGTACTCGCCAAATCACGAGTGAGGAAAGAGCACAGAATCGTTATTCTAAAAGGGAGATGGACATGTCTGCGGGAACATCGCGGGCAAATAAGATCTTCAAATGATGTGCGAGACAGTCGTTCGACTAGCAATCGCTTGTGTCATCCTACACAACATGTTGAGCAATCTCGGGGACTCGTGGGAGGAGCTGTTCAGTGAAGTGACTCCCGTAGACGTGAGCTTCGCAGAGAATGTGGGGGTCTCTGACGTGGAACGCGCGAATGCCTTTATAGAGGAAGTCATAGATTATGCCGTGCAGAAGGGTTATTTGATTGGTGTACTTCCTCTAGTTCAATAATACAATGTTCTTCTGTAAGTAGCTACAAGTACGGGATGTTTTGTGTGAAACTGCTTTGGTCTTTGTTTAATAGTAATATATTTTTGAGAACTTAACGCAACCATGTAAGGTAAACCGTTCAACGAATAACGTAAACCAAAAGCGTGCGAAGATGCATGCGCAATCGAGATAGCACTAATGCGCGGCGCAGTGTGCGCATGCATGTGTGTGCGCATGTGTGTGCGCGTCAGCATGCGCGCACGTCATGCGCTATAAGCGTAGTTGTGCGGCTGGTTGTGCGCGTAGTTGTGCGCCGCGCACAACCGGGAACAAGAATCGCTATATATAGCTTAGGGTTTTTAAGTGGCAGCCGTCGCATCTTCTCTCCACCATTTCGCACAGAGCGCACGGTTCGCAGCGCACGAGCGCGAATTGGACCTCCCTCTTCGCCAAGACTTCGAACTACCGAGAGAGCGGGCAATGGCCAAGGTACGCGTCGCATTCCCTCCCTTGCTCTTGTGTTCTTCTCACAGCGCACTGATTTTGGTACACCTTTGCGCACAACTTTGTCGATTAGCAATATGGTATTCGGTTCTCTGCGCACAACTTTGTCGGTTAGCATGTCTTGTTGCGCACGGCATTGTCGAACTGACCGTCTTTGTTGCACCTTGTTAGGTAGGGCGTCGGCAGGGGAAGGAGCCTATGCCTACGGAGGACAGTTCTTCTTCGAGGATGAACGAGCTGCGCAAATGCCCCTGTCAAGCCACCTTCTCGCTATAGGAAATTCCTAAGCAAAACGGCCGAGGATCGGTATCGACTCAACCGGGACAACCGCCCGTTGATTCTGATGAGGAGTACGATTTGCATCACGAAGCACTCGATGTGCTACGGGAAACACCGGATGCCCTCCACCGGCGAAGTTGGTAGTGCCACCTCGTGAGGTTAACCGGACATTGGTTAACGAATTCTACGCCGTGGTGTACGAGGCAATTTCGGAGAAGGAGGAGTTTGACGATGACCCAACCGAGGTGCAGATTAGAGGGAGGCGGTAGACTTCTCCCCTACTGCCATTAGCTCGTTGCTTGAGATACCGAATGATCCGACCACATCGAGGTGACAGTTCCACAGGATTTGAGCGGACTACAGGGGTTATATCCAATGCAGACACCCCGGTTGAGTGGATGGCAATTAAGGGCCGGAGGGACAAGTTTGTTTCAGTCCGTGTGCTCACGTCAACTTTTCAGGTACTAAACAAGATCATACACACCAACCTCCAGCCAACAAGGAGACCGCATCAGATCGGCATTGAGCGGGTCGACACGTTGTTCAAAGTTGCTACGGGGCGGTGCCGTCGGTTGGGGACGCTTATATGGGAGGGTATTGTCTCAAGCGCGTGGCATTCCAAGAACAGTCTCATATACCCCCAGCTCATTACTGACACTCTGCTATAATGCGCAAGTGCCGTTGGAGGACACAGATTCGGTTCCGACCATACCTCCCAACATCTGGCGGCACGGGGACCCATCGCGGGATGCGATACTGCTGAGTTCGCGCTGCTAGCGACGCGGGCGACGGGCACAAGAAGGGGGCAAGTGCCGCTCCGGTTGGAGGTGCATCGGATGGCGGCGGCGACGGCGAGCGGGATGATGGGGAAGTCCGGTTACTCCTCCGGCTCAAGGTGAGGGGACTAGTACGACCGCACGCGCGCCACCATCTCGGCTTGAGAGGTTTTTTACGCATATTAAGGCGCATATGAAGGAGCTGATTTCCGGTGTTTGTGCGAAGATAGATGTTGTTCTTCTTGAGGCAAAGGAGAGAGATAGGGTCCGGGGTGAACGCATGGCGGCATTACGAGGCTCAGTCGAGAGAATTAGAGGGTAGGCAGCTCGCGGAGGTCGAGAGAGAAGGTAGTGGAGGAGCGGATTTTGCGGTCTTTCTTGGACACAGGTAATTTCACGGGGGACACTTGATCAGTCGGGCGAGAGAACCGTACTATCGGCCGTGCCATTCTGCGAGCTTTGGGCGATCTCCCCCGGCCAGTCCTCCCACACGCCGCATCCTACTTCGACCTCCTCGGGCATGCCTTCTACTCCTTCTACTCCTGCTTCTCCTGCTGCTCCTCCAACCGGTCCAAGTGAGGTGCCGGAACCAGTTGCGGAATCCGGTCCGGCGGCCAAGCGAACGAAGATGGCAGCGCGGCGCCCTTATCCCTTGTGCAAATGGCCCACAACGCCTGGTGACGGTCCCAGCGCGAGGGCCCGATGCGGGTGNNGTTTTCATGTTCCGNGCATCTGTGNGCGTCGTTGTGCGCAGATATGTGCGCCGCGCACAAGTCTCCGTCCNANTGTGCGCCTATCTNTGCGCACGTATGTGCGCCGCGCCTGATTACTGCTGTGTACTTGAAACGTTATTTGCGAATTTGTAGGTTATTTGCAGGTTATTTCAAACGTTATCTCCTTTTCATTTGTAGGGTATTTGTAGATTAAACTATGAATGTTATGCGCGGATTTCTAGGTTTGCACGATACCGTTTCTTTTGGTTGTAACGTCGCTGTAGTAACCAAGAAATTTGCAATTCCAAAGCAATGAAATAGTAAGGTACAATCAAGAAGGTGCGTAAAAAGATGCTCAATTCATTACAACACTCATTACGAAGGAGGGCCAACATTTCTTTGATCTCGTCGGGTGACTTCCCATCTGCAATCAAGGTTTGCAGCAATGCAAACCTCCTCTCCCTACACTTCTCGGCCTTCTCTTCCACACGTCTCACTCTCTCATCCTCTTTGTCCTCTTTGCGCCTTCGCTCAACAAGCTCTTGCGCCTTCGCTCGCCAAGCTCTTGCTCCTCCTTCCGCCTTCGCTCGCCAAGCTCCTGCTCCTCCTTGCGCCTCACTTCGCGTTCCTCGCGCTCCGTTTCCCACCTCATTTGTTCGAACTTCAGCCTCTTTTCCTCAATGGTGAGAAGAGCAGCGGCCTTCGCGGATGAGCAATCTTGAAGTGCCTGGGCCAATTGGTTCCGGGCATGCGAGGGCGTTTTCCGACCCGATATGCTTGGCAGTTCCTTCCTTCGATCCCTTTTCAACTTCTTCCCATCGTCCCGGTCCACCGCCGCAACGCGCTTCCCGCTTGTACCGACCACCTCATCCTCGATGTCAGTCCTGCGGTTGCCTCCTTCTGAGGAGACAATGGGTAGAGGTCATCGTCATTGCTACCCACAACGTTCCCGACATCGACTCCACCGTCGCACGGACTCTCCGTGAACTCATGAGGACCGGAGCTGCCAACAACTGCATCCGCCTGGTGGTCATCGAAACTGAATGTCACCTCTTCATCATTATTGTACCTACGATCATAAACATGGATGCATCAGTACGCAAAACTATTCTCAAATTAAACACTACAGTTCAACATACCTTAAAACTTCATTGAGATCGGTTCAGCGTGGGACGCTGCACTATCGAACACCGCAGCAGACTGATGTTCGGCCGATCACCAACGAGCATGCATTCGCTCGAAATGCGGGCACAAGTAGTCGAGCCGCCTGGATGGTGTGGATATTCCGCTTCCGGTCTTCTTCGGTCACACCAAAACCAAGTCTTTGTTGCTTTTCTCACGGGCGGCTTTATACTTGCTCAAGTAGTTCCGCCAACGGTCACCCACAGATTTCGCATCAAGCTTGAACTTGCCCTTGTATTTGTTGTTGATGATGGCCGCTAACTCCTTCCAAGCCATGTTCTTACGCAGAGGTGGCACTCCAACCTCTGTCTTCCCGCTGACACCGAATACTTTCATCTTATTAGCCGGATCCTCTAGAAACGCTAGGATCGTGGCATACTGCTCAGAATTGAATCTGGCGTTCTGTTGTGCGGGTTGGCTGGGCTGGCTAGACATGGCCTGCTCGAACATGCAACACATCAACACAACAAAGACAAGTTACCACAGTTCAACTATTACAGAGGAATATAAACCTAGAACAAATACACAACTCCTCTATGGCATTCTACGCATGATAGTACAACAGATGCGACTCCCAGAGGTTCTTGCATTATGCGCAATCATGTGCGCAACCATGTGCGCACTAATCGTGTTTCGCGCACATTATCATGCGCCACAATGTGCGGCATTCTGCGCGCGCACACTAATGTGCGCACCTATATGCGACAGATGTGCGCTGCAAGACACTAATGTGCGCACCTGTCTTGCACAGATGTGCGCTGCGCACATTGTCGTCTTTGCGGCATGAGATGCAGCTCATATTCACACCGAAACAGTTCAAATTCACACCGGGGAGTGCACGACGAGCTCTACCGACCCGACCTGAACTCAAGCAAGACGAACTGACCTAACCCATCGACAATTTCAACTACGAAAGTACATACCTCAAGCAAGACGAAAGTACGGCGGCGGCGGGACGATGACGACGACGAGAGCGGCAAAGTGAAGAGAGGTGAACAAGGGGTGAACAAGGGCGTTCACTTTCGCCCAAATAGGCAGAGTGTGCGCGGACTGAGGTGAATTCACCTCGGCTCTTGGCGTGGATAAGAAGAGAGTGAACACGGCGTTGTTCACGCGTTTTTCTTATGTTTGAAGCCCCCTATTTTCATACTTCTTGCTCTTCGCTTTCCAGTCTTTTCAATCTGTGAATAATAATCCTCTGCATCCTACCTTCACTTATTTTATTTTCTAGATCTAACTTAGATATTTGTTGCAAATAGATTTAACTTTGAAAAGTACTGACTTCTTGGTAGATCCCGTTGGGCAATGGAGAGGAGCACATTTTCTAGCCTCTCGTAACTTCGCTTCCTTCGTCCTCGCGAACATGGTAGCAAGAGTGTCCCACGCCTCCTTGGGCGTCGTCGCGTCTTGAATCTACTGCAAGAATTCATCCTTGACCGTTGTCGATAGGATGTACTTCACTTTACCGACCCTTATCTTCCACGCCTTTAAAGCTTCCGAATCTTCCGGTCGTGTGTTGCTCTCCTCAATGAGATCCCATAAATCTTGTCCTTCTAAGTAGAACTGGATACGAGTACTCCAACTTGGATAATTATTGCCATTCAACTTTTCGAGATGACTTAATTTGTCAAAATCCGTCATTGGTCATTGACCAACTTTCACGATCCCAGCATCACAACTTGCAGAGTGTCATCTTCAACAGATCCTTGACCTCTCGCCTCGCGTTCCCTTACTACTTCTTCAAAGAATTATCCATGTACCGGTATATGACCACTTGACAGACTCTCCGCTTAACTCAGCTCGTAACCCGATGAGACCTCTACACGCTTCTCCTAGCACGTCTTCACTTGGGCGGAACTTCTCGTGTGTGGCACTTGATCGATCCCATTTTGATAACACTTGTTGAGGATCAAACCTTAAATAATTGACCTTTTATTAATTTTGGGTCAATTATATTACACCCTAATTTTGTTTTACAAGCACTCACACACCTCACTTTTAGAGGATCCACTCACACACCTCACTCACTCACGCTGACACTCTTGCTTAACTTCACTCTCACACACACTTGACACTCTAGCTTGCTACACACACTCACCTATAGCCGGCCTCCTCTATTTATAAAATTGGACGTCGGTTAACTACACAATGGTACAAGATATTTTCTTAGAATTCTCTAGGATGTTGGTTAGTTAGATAGTTCGTGGATGATGTTATTTACCAATAATTCCTAAGATTAATGTAGAGTACTCATATTTTCCAATAGATTTTTCTAGTTAGTCAACTCCTAGATAATTCTAGCATTTGGGCTTATTGATCAAGCCCACAAGTCCATGTTTACATCTTTATTTAATTGTTCCCAAATTTTCCAAATACTTCTAAAAATTGGTGTTAACTTTCAACAAAAACTAATTCTCATACCCGACTTCGTCACATGTTCACTTTTTTCAATAAAAATTAAAAATGTTAAAATAAATTAAAAACGGCTTGCTTCGCCTAACTTGGTTTATTGTCCAAAACATATACTTGTACATGTAAAATACAATAATATTTTAAAGTACATGTAATAAAGAAATCAGTGGCGGAGCCACATTGTGAGTGGGGTGGGCCATGCCCCCCCACAAATTTTGTAATTAACTAGTAGTATTAATACATTAATTGTGATAATAGTTATTTTTTTAAGTTTATATATATTATGTAAAATTCATTTAATAAATAAATTGATAATTAATTTTTAAATTGGACTTAATTGATTAATCCAATCTAAAAAACTGTATTAATTTAGTCCAACAATTAACCAAAACACTAACCTGCAGCTATCCTAATTATAATTCACTTATCCGCCACTTACCCACTACTCCTTAAGCTCTGCCTTTTGACTCTTTGTTGCTGTTGAGAGCTTTACTGGCAATTTGCAATTTTCAATCATACCACCAATTGCATTGATTCAATAAGATGAGTTATGTGAGTATATGTAGTTTTTTTCTTTTTCCATAGCCTCAATTCCTTAATCTTGACATTAATTTTTATTTTTCCGTTTTTTGTTTCTATTTTCAAATTTATTTTTGAATTAAATATTTTATATTAGTAGCCTATTAGGTGGAATTATTTATTACGAGTACTAATTTCTTTCTTTGATAGTTTGGTTCTTTATATTGAAAGGAGTTTCTTTGAAACTTTTAGACTAGATTCTATTCTCAAATATTTTGTTGATGTTAAAGAGTGGCGTGTCCAGATCAAACTTCCTAAATAAACAAATGGATGTATGTCGGATTTTTATATCATATTAATTTGTAGTCATATCATAATCTTTTGACAATTGTTTTCTTGTTGCCATTTAACCTGATTTTTTGTAAGTTACTGGGTCCCCCGAACCTAAATTCCTGGCTCCGCCACCGAAAGAAACCATCTCCTAGCTCAAACAATCTTCTCGAGTGTGCTTAATTATGTTACATTTGATCCTTAAACTCGCGATACGATGGTCAGTAATGACAGTCCTATGACAAATTCTCGATCCAGTCCATACCATTTTTCTTGATCGCTTTCTAATTGTGGTCCGAATGCAAAACCATTAACACTCTAATTTTGCACCATATCTCAGTGTGCAACACATTTTCACTAGTATTTTTCATTTTAGGTTAGGAATATACCCGAGTCCAATATGTTTTTATGCTCACGTGCCACAGAGCAAAAAGTGTAGTAGAGATAAATTTCATCAAGGTTAAATGATTTTTCGTGTTTAAATTGCTAGCTAGCTAGCTATATTATGAGCACGACTCCTTGCTGTGACAAATAGGATATGAAGAAGAGGCTAGGTCAAGAAATAGTACCAAGTACATGAAGAAAACATATTCCATATAGTAGACTCCTTGCTGTGACATATAGGATATGAAGAAGGGGCTAGCTCAAACTTGCACCATATAGAAGAAACTGAAATAAGTCTAATATAAAAGAAACTGGAATAAGTGTGTTATAGAAAATTGACTAGCCATAACGAGGAAAAACGATGTGCTTTAGAAATGCTTTGCGTCTTTGTGGAGGACAATGGATGACAACACGTAATTTTGGGGATTAGACATCAGATGATAATAAGCATTTGATATCAAATATTCCTCAAGCTCCATTTCTTTGAAAAGCGGCTACAACTCTTCTTCTTAAATGGGGAACCATTGCAAGGTATTCCCGGACTTAGCACCATGAAGATCCATTACTTGCACCATTGACTACATCTTTTGACCACCATTGCATCATCATCATCATCATCTTTTTCACTCCCTTGTTCTTCTTTTGTTACTTCCGACTTGAGAAGAAGACCTAGATGCATCTTCAGCTGTAAGATCATAAGTCTCCAGATTAACCTCTTGTTGCGAGACGAGGTCATCTATCTCATCAATACTATCAAAAGCACGACGACGAACTGCTTCTCTTACAGTCAAACTCTCATCCCCAGTTGCTCTATCATTGTTGTAAAGGACAACGAATTTGTCGTAATGCGGCACCAGTTTTCTCATCCCTTCTTCTACGGCCGGCTTTTCCTGAAAAAGAATTCACATTATTATAACTTATGCAAACGAAGTTGAGAACACTTTTAATAAAAGAACTGTTTTAGTACTACTAACCTTATAAGGGCTCTCCAGACCTCTGGTTCTGCACTCCATAGCCTTGTAACAGGATTCCAGAAAAATCCACTCATGTCATCTTTCAAGAAGTCGTAGCACCCCAAAAGCTTGATTTAAGTTTCTTCCAATGATTCTTAACCCTCTCTTTAGTAATAATATCGCTATATTTTTCCTACAGAATCTTGACAACATTTTTGTAGGCTTCTGAAATGAAAGTACTGTTTTGCTTGAAACCATTTTCACATTGGAACAATAATGCATCCAACAAACCTTCATCTATTGCATCCGTCCAATTCACTGACATTTTTTATTGAAGCCTTCTTTTCCACTTAATGTGAATTCTGACATTCTGGAAAGAGTGATAACGATGATAATGAGAATATAAAAGAGTAGAATGTCAAAGATAGAGTAAATTCAGTACATAGTCCCGTATAAATAATTATTGTCATGTTTTGGTCATGTTTTAAAAATTTGTCATGTTTTGGTCCTATCTAAGGGTTCGATGTCCTATTTTGGTCCTTCCTGTCCACTGATATCGTTATTTTTAAAGGATCTCTATGAAAGTACCATTTTGCCCTCTGATTAATCGACGTCGCACTCACTTTGGATCCAAATTAGCAACTTAAGAAGCTACAGTTACCTAAGTAGTATAAGGAATATAGCTAAGGGCTGCAGTTTTAATTTACCCAAAATTAAGCAATAATGACAACAAAAGATGGTACAGGGTTGTAGATTGTTTTGAGGATCTACTTTTGGAAAGGTGCACATACAGTGGCCAATTGCACATCTGGAATCCTGTTTCCAACCAAATTAGGAGATTACCTACCCCGGACACCGAAACTCTTATAGCTGCAAGGATCCTTTATCATCGTGACCGGTGATTCATTGTATTAAAGTTTTTAAGACCATTAATCCAAGGAGGTGACCCTATTTATAGGAGGTCAGTGGGAGAGGACTGGGTGGCTTGCAATGAGGAATTGTTTGTGCAAGCCTCACAGATGGATAGAGATGTGAGCTATACTGCAGATCCCGCGGATAATTTGCCTCCAAACCATTGGTTTTCACACAAAATGAGGCCAAGTTTGGTTCATCTCTAGGGCATGGTGTGTGCATTATATACTAATGAGGTCTCATACTGGGACGTCACTATTGTTTGATAATTAGTTAAAATGGTTATTATCATTGTACTTACTTGGCGAATGGGGAATGATATGCTTAATGGTTGATGCATTAGACAACCAACAGTGCCCTGACGTTCAAGCTTCATCCTCATGTCATCCTCAACATTCCCGATCGCGTCAAGTTTCAGTTTCAGCATTGAAGATGTTATCTGTGGTTTTACCGAGTCTGCAGGGTTCTGGCTTCTATTGAGAGGTAAATTAAAACCTTTTGAAATGTTTCATGTTCCGCAGCTACAACAATCTAGGATTGAAGTTTTGCAAGAAGAACCAGTTCTGTTTTGTTTTAGTATGGACTCCTTTCTCAAGTATATGCATTTAGGGATTTACATCTCTTTTTGTTGTCGTGGTTACTGTCGTTGGTGTTATATGTGCATGATTGTAGAAAATTTCAACAATCACATACCATAGGAGGTATGTCTTGGACGTTAGTCAAAGTTTGTCTCCTGAGGTAGTAGATACTTGGTATGTTGTTTTGGGTATGTCAATTGACACCAGTTCATACTTCTCTATGCACTCTGAATGTTCAACCAGGCGTGGAAAGTTAAACTGCAGCATATTTGGTTTGTGTATTTTGATTTTCATGTCATTGAGAATATATATTTGCTGCTTTTATGCTTTTTTGAGATTAATTTAGTTATTGACAAGTATAGTGGGTGACCCTTTCTATATGAGGGACTGATCTTGTGAGGAATTGCATGCTGCCCATGGCATGTATCTCTTGGCACTTCAAGAAAGCAGCAACTGCGAATAAGTCTAACCTGCATTATGCTCTGTTGCCATAAAAGCTCAGAAAGCTGGGTTTTTCTTAATGACTCTATAACACACACAAACCATGTTTAGCATGTTTAAAATCAAGCCCGAACTTCACAAAATTTACGAATCCCGACATTAGCACTTAATCACACAGATTAACTCACACACTTACCAGGTGTTGGTAACAATTTCTATCATATTCTTCTCTTTTACTTTTCATCTTTGGTGTTTAATTCATGCTGATTTTGAGTAGTATCATGAGTAGGAGTGGGTAGATTTCATCTCTTCTTGAGGTTTGGTCTTATTAGAGGTTTGATTGTGATATTCTTGACTTATATGAGTTTAGATACCAATTCTATGATCATTAAATGCATGACTTGTGCTAGAATATGCATATTCTAGTTTAGTCGTCTAGGTGTTCGAAGAAATGCTCGAGAGAGGTTTTAATGAACGTGACTCATAGGAATTGGTTGGTTGGTTTGTTGAGTGTTAGAGATAACTTCTAGGAGTTGATTGATTAGTAGATTAGGAGCTGTTCATGCCTTGTCACCTAATGCTAATACAACGAGAGTTGGTTAGGTTAGTGATTGATAAGAGATTAATATGCCATCTAGAGATGGAAGCATGTTAGCCTTAGTAATCCATCTCTAAACCATGAGTTAAGATGTACAAATAACCTCTAATATGCATGAACTCCCTAAGAGAATTCTATACTTGAAAGTCCACAAGTCCCGATTTTCGTTGCTCTTACTTGTTTTTCACTCTTGACTCTGCATTTTGTCACATTTAGATTAGTTGCAAGCTCCATCAACCAACCTATCAAGTCTTTGTTGCCATCTTTCATTTCATCCTAGCGTAGTTTCACATATTGCACGTTTAGTCTTTAAACGCTCGATTCTCTTGGGTCCGATCCCTTACTCTTCGCCTCTATACTATTTTTGACAAATACAAGGTTTAGTTAAGATGTTTATAAATGTATTTGAAACATTGCACCCGTATTTTGCATTGAGCAAAAACACCATTGATCAAGTCACCGAGAAGCTCCACAACTCTAAGAAGAACAAAGAACGAGACCCTCTAGCAAATCAAAAAAAAAGAACGACACCCTCTTTATCTTTATGAGCCTTCTCCGGCCAAAAGAAGTCACCGGGAGAATGTTCTTACCACTGATCATGAAGGGGCTAAGACCAAGGAGAACGAAGCCGCCACGACGCCATGTTGGGTGGTCAACCTCTCAACATAGCCGGTGTTGTCTTTGTTACGACATTGTAGCTTAGGATTCAACCTCCAATTCTGATTATATTACTGCTATTATGGATGTAATTTGATAGATAATTTACTAAGGATTAAGTGAAATGGTAGTTAACCTTAAGTAAAGTAGTAATTAGCGTTTCGGTGATCGAGTGCTTAAATTTAGGAAAAATTATAGGTTACTAACCATAATTATCTCGACTCATTTATGGAATGTTCGAACTTCAGATTGTTCAAACTCGTACCTTTAACTATTCAACTTGATACGGTTTAGTCACCTGAATCGGTAACTTAGTTAATGCCATTAAAAATCTAACGGTGGGGTGGCCTAGTTGTAGCTTTTTCAACTTTTAGGTTTTTAAGAATAAAAGTTAACTTTAGGCCACTTATGTGAATATCTCATCGCATAAAACAGAAGTAAACTTTGGCTTTGTTCGAAGGTGATTCTTTTAACAACAACGTGCAACTTTTTAATTATTTGATATATAAGGAAACATATCGATTTGATATAAGGTGGAAGGAAATTGGATGTTTAAATTTATGGAGGTAAAAATGAACCTTTTCTAAGAGAAGAGATAATAGTAAATTGGGGAAAGGGAATTTTCTTGCCTTGATATGAAACTCAAAGGTTTCTCTAGTCCGATCGATGGTGGATAAAGTTTAGAATCAAACTCAAAGGTTCTTCTTGTAGGTTTTGGAAACAAGAGGGAAAAATAGCACGTTTCCCAAAGCTTACAGGGTTTTTAGGATAACCAACATCCTAAGTTAAACGGTGTCATAGCCGGCCGAACATGGGCGGTTATGTTTCCTCGCTCTTGGTTCCTATGTGTTTATATAACTCCTTTCAAATTTCTCTTATGGTTTTTGGTTTTAGGGCTTCGAGTTGGTAATTCAACCTCTCTTCTTATTTGTGTGTGTCGCTCTTTCTGATTAGACTTGGCAAATTTGGGTGATGGTGCGGAAGAATCGGCACGCGAGTACCCTTGGCCCCAGGACAAGCCACTCGAGAAGCTCCACAACTCTAAGAAGAACAAAGAACGAGACCCTCTTTCTCTTTTGAGCATGCTTGCCAAAAGAAGTCACATGGAGAATGTTCTTACCACCGATCATGAAGGAGCTAATACCAAGGAGAACGAGGCCGCCTACGACGCCATTGTTTCGTTTCCACATGATGAGCGGAGCAAACAGTTTCTTGATGCTGCCTTCTCGAAGAACCTATCTGAGTTAAAGAGTAATACTACTAAATTCCATTGTTTCCAAGTGTTTAGTGTTCCATTAATTTTTCCTTTTCTATTCATATGTTTTATCCCTGAATTTGGATTCCACTGAAGAGATAATAGTGAATTAGGTATATTTAGAAAAGTTTCAGGATTTGAATTTGTCCGTTCGGGATATGCAGGATTGGTGAATGAGTGGCGAGCAACAACAACATGTAGCAGCGACAGATTGCGCGGATAATCGATTGTATGGGTAGGAACGCTTTGCATTTGGCTTGTGACAGGCGTGAGTATCTATTTATCAATGAAAACGTCATGTTTACCCTCTTAATCAATTTCTAAGGGTGTTTTAGCCTTTTAATTTATTAGATTGCTTAATTGAATTGGTTAATTAGTAGTACAACAATTTCTTTGAAACAAGCAATTGTACTTAAATCATTTTTAGTGATTAAGTCATTCATAGGTTTGATTATTTCAAAAACAACAATTTCTTTACTCAAGAAATTATTTAATTTAATAAATAAATCTTTTGAGTAATAAAATTACTTTCCTTCAAATTTTCATTTGAAATTTGTTGTTGTTGTTGTTGCTCCATTTGATTTAACTCTTCTTCCCATGAGTTCTTCCCAAAATGGCATTTGTGTACTTCATTGTACACCCTAGTGGTGCGGAAATGTAAATTGCGAAAGTAGAAGTTAGGTGAGCGGAATGTAAATTGCAAGATTATAAAGAGTTAGATGATTAATGGAAAAGATTTGAAGATGGAGAAACTATTTTCCATCAAGAACACAAAAACTCTTTATCTTCAAAAATGGTTATGCTAGAACAAGAAGATGACTTTGATACCAATTGATCTGTTTTCTTATGGATTAAAAACACAATTGAAGATTTTCTTTCTTGTCTAGAAAATGATGATAAAATTGGCCAACACCCTCTCGTGAATCCAAGAAATGGTTCAAGTAAAAGTGAAGTTTTGTCAAGGGAAGGAAGATGGATCCACACCTCTTTCTTCAAGAGAAAACAACATTGGATTTAGCAAACTTGATCAAAACCTTTGAACAAGAGTTGAGTGGAAAAGTGTGGTAGATATGAAGAGAACTTTCTCTCAAATTTGCAAAGTGAATTTCATATATAATGTGTGTTCCTCAAAGTGTAGAAACAACCCCTATTTATAGGTAGGAATTGACCTAGGGTAGAAAGAAAATAAAATAAAATTACAAATAAAATTAATGGAAAACTAATTTTAATACTAATTGACCAATTTATTTGTAGCATTACCTATCATATTCAAGTGTCCAGTTGATGCTTGTAACCTTTGGAGATGAAAGATGTAGAAGTGTCTGTAATGGTGAAATTGTCCTTTTTCCTCCAACTTCTTTCTTCTTATCATTTGAGTCATTGAGGCTTCCAAAGTGGTTTGCTCTTCTTGGGCCCAAATGATGATGAAGAAGATTTGGGATGCTCCTTTGGCTTGCCTTTTGGGTTTGACACTTCACCATATTTTTCCTCTTAACTTCTTTTATTTTGACACTTAGGCCTTCAACTTTGGAGAAGCTAGCATTTAGGTTCATAAGTGGATTCACATCATTATGCTTGCTTGATCTTGTATTGGACCGGGTTGGAGGTCCAATGGTTTGGTTCGGTCTATATCTATAAGCTTAAACCTTGAAATAATGCAAGTCATTTGATGATATCTTTGATACTTGAAAGATTTGATTCAAACGACAAAAAGGAAAAAGTAGAGGAAATGTTGTATAAGGGCAAAGGTAAGAAACTTTTGCATTTTCGAAATGTTAGTGTTTATTTTAAGTGTGAACAATGTAAAGAATCAGAGGACTTAATTACCTCTTTACCTCTTAATTGTAGTTGGAACACTTAACGTATCCGAACCAACCAATTAGTTTTTCAGTAGGTTTTGGAAATAAGAGGGAGAAATTGAAAGTTTCCAAAAGCTTCAAGGGTTTTTGAATTTTGCCCAAGAATAACCAATCTCGTAACTAAACGGTGTCGTTTCACTGTAAAAAGAACTGGGCTTCTTCTCTTATCGCTCTCGGCTCTGCTGCGTTAGAACTCCTGCTCTCAAGTTCGGGGCAAGAGAGGCGCGAGAAACCCTTCCTGTGATTCCTCTTTACTTAAGAATTAATTTATCGTTTGGTTTTCGATTCTGTTTGTCCATTCCGTATTCTGAATTGCGACCCATCTTTTGTTCTCTTTCTTCCTGTTGGTGATTGGATCCAGGATAGTTTTCAGTTCTAGGGTTTATATCTTAACAGGAATGGAGTTCTGGTGATTCAGTCTTATCTGTTCTTTTCCTGTGATTTTCATATTCATGTCTGGCTGGCTCTTTGCAGATTGGAGGCTTCAGTTGAGACATGGCGCATTTGGGTGATGGTTCGGCACGCTACCCTTTTCCTCGCCCTCTGTACAGGGAGGTCAGGGAGTTCGAATTGAATATGAAGAGTTTCGACAAGCTCAACGACTATAAGAAGAAGAAAGAACGAGACCCTCTTTCTCTTTCTGAGCCTGATCCTGATAACGCGTAGAATGAGGATCGGAAGTAATATTCGATTCAACCAACAAATGTTCGAATTACAACTCAAATGTCCAACGAAGAAACTTCGAGATGAAGCTAATCTGAAGTAATTAACTAAATGAGATAAGAACTTCGATCGGATGATCCAAGCACTGTGCACCAGAGGCGACGACGAGCGTACCTGGAAGTTGACACAGATTTTAGAGAGAGCTTGAAGGAAGCTGAACCTCAAGAGGAAAGGAGACTGAGCTCACTTACAGAGAAAGTCGTAGTCGGTTGTGGAGGAGAGGAAGCCGTTAATATGTCAGATGCAGATAGTGGCTTGGTGTGTCCATTGCCAGGCCCAAAACTTAGCCGGCCCATTGGGATAGGTCCAATCTGCTGCAACAGATCCGGCCAAAAGAAGTCGCCTGGAGAATGTTCTTAGCACCGATCATGAAGGGGCTAAGACCAAAGAGAACGAGGCCGCCTACGACGCCATGTTGGGTGGTCAGCCTCTCAACATAGCAACAGGAGTACCAGGTGCAGTTGACGAGATTTTAACCAAAATTACTTCTTTTTTGAACTTTTCCTCAACAAATTATACACACACTTGCTCTTGATCTGATCTGCTTTCTCTTAATTGCGTTTCTTTTCCACATGATGAGCAGAGCAAACAGCTTCTAGATGCTGCCTTCTCCAAGAACCTATCTGATTTAAAGAGTAATACTACTGAATTTCCATCGTTTCCAACTGTTTTAGTGTTCCATTCATTTTTTTTTTCCAGTACGTATGTTGTATCTCCTGAATTTGGATTCCAGTGAAGAGATAATAGTGAATTAGGTGTATTTAGAAACGTTTCAGGATATGAATTTATCGGTTCCGGATATGCAGGATTGGTGAATGAGCTGGGGGAGCAGCAGCAAGATGTAGCAGCGACAGTTGCGCGGATAACCGATTGTATGGGCAGGAACGCTTTGCATTTGGCTTGTGACCGGGTAAACCTCAGAATGTGCGAATATCTTGTCCGGGAGGTCAAGTTGGACCCTAATATTACAGATAGTTCAGGTGCTTATTACAACAAATCTCTTTTATGTATCAGAGTAATTAATCCCTGTCATTATAGTAATTAGATGGTTGTAGGTTTTATTGATTTCACTGATTATGTAGGTTACACGCCATTGGTTTATGCGTATGGTTCGCTGCAATCGGTAAACTTCTGATTGAAAATGGTGCTGATCCTAATGCTGCAATCCACAATTATGCTGCAAGAAGTAAGTTGCAAGATAGTATCATTAATGTGCTGGTACTTTTTTTTCTTGGTAAAGTTTTCAGTTTTGGCCTGGATGAGTCACTTTAATTGACCATTGGTGTTTGCGGCTAGATAGTAAAGTTGAGATATTCGTTTGCTCGATTAATTGTAGGACTGTATAGGTCTCCTCTGGGATTTTTGTTTTCGGAAGGTGCGGAAGTGAATGCGTTAATTGGTGGTGTCACACCATTACATATAGCTGCAGCTGCTGGGGTTAAGGATAATGTTAAGACTTTGTTAGAGAAGGGTGCTGATGTGAGTATGGTTAATGTGTACTTGATATTTTAGCTTCCATAGTAATATCTGCATTACTTGCAACTGCACCTAGAGCTGTTCTTTAATTTCTTTATCCTACATTTTTTGCAACAATAGAATCCGCTAATTGAATTTTTTAAAATTTTCTCCAGCCAAATAACCCATGCTACATATTATCACCCTTGTTGATGTCTACAACGTCGCTTTCACCCTCACTCGAGTGTGTGGAGATGTTACTGAAGGTATTCCTTTCACCCATTTACATTGCCGCTTTCACCTGGAATTTGACTATTTGACTACTACTCCATACCCATGTCTTTTGTATATCACTGTTTGAGTTATAATATTACCTTCATCTAAAATTAATGAAGTACACAAGTGTGAAATAAGGAAAAGTGTTGGGCAATTCCCTTTGAGTTTCACAGATTCCCATGGCTGATATTTTCTATAACTTTTAAATGTGACACTGCAGATAAATTCTCTGCAGTGCATCTGTGTCTGATTTAAAGGTTATCCTCTAGCGTGCTGTATTCTTTCGTATTAATTTCTGATCCCTAGATCTCTTTTGAAATTGCTTTCAGGCTGGAGCTGATCCAAATATCAATGCAAGCGGAGATACACCTCTTCATGCTGCGGCGTCTTTGGGCCGCACGTGTATGATCAGAAGCCTTTTGAGTGCAAATGCTGATCCAAATATTACTAATGATGTAAGTAAATGGGTATTTTATGTTGATTGTGGTTTTTATTACTATATATAAGTTTTGTGGTTATCAAATGATTTAAGCCCTCATTCGGATGAGCATCTTGGTGTGCACTAGACCCTTCTGAGCACCAAACACAATCACACTGAATTGTGCTATTTGGTGCATTCTACTAATTTGTAGTTACTGGGTGGTTTATTTACAGACAGCAGTTTATTATCATGTACTTCCTATTTTTGAAGTTCGAGCTAACTGTACTGTGAGAACAAAGATTAATGTTTTCCCCTTTTATCTTCTTAATCTACCTTTGGTATGTTGACGATCTACCCCCTAATTAGAGTGGCTTGACGCCGCTGGAGGTTGCAGCGGGAAAAGGAAGGGAAGAGGCCGTAAGGCTTCTCTTTCCAGTAACAAGAAAGATACCTCACATCCCAATTTGGATGCCTACAGAAGTAGTCTCATATGCCAAGTCAACAGAAGCAATAGAAAAGGTGCGCAACTTGGAATTTTACTAATAGTAGAGTTTCTGGCACTTGATTGTGTTAATCTTTTCTTGGAATCGTTTTACAATTGTTGATGCATCATCCATCCTGTGTTGTAGAGGCTTCAGAAGTCGAGGGAAAACGCCATGATCTCGAAGTTAAAGGGAGACGAGGCCTTCAAAAGAGAGGATTATGCTCATGCTGCAGCTTGGTATAGAATGGTAAAATGGACATTTGTTTAATAATTTTTTCCACCCATTTTTCTCTCGTGAGATTCTTGAATCGTGTACTGTCAACTTTATATTTTCATGTTTGTAAATTAGGCGAGCTCTTGCAAAGCACTTCGCTTGATGGACTGTGATTTTATGGATGCAAAACCATTTACAAACCTGACCCTGTGATGTTCATCTGAATCAACCGGACCTGGCAAGGACTATGGTTTCAGCTGTTGATGAACTGGAAACACCAGAGGGTTACTATCTTCAAGGTGCGGTATTGAGGATGATGAAGGTATGTACATTCGTCACTCTTTCTAATTTGGTTTTGAATTACAAACTGATTAAGGTGCTGTTGATGATTAAGGTGCTGCTGCTGATGATGAATTACAAACTGATTACCAGTCCTATTATGCATGCATTCTCATAAATGATTATGCATTCTGATGATCTTAGGACTTCTGCGAAGCTGCAGCTTTATTTCGGGAAGTCTTGTCACTTGATCCAGGGAACAAGAAGGTTAAACGTGCATGGCAGTAAGTAGTACTCCTACTCCACCTCCTCCCCATGCATGCATGCATGCATCATTTTTCATGCATGCATACATACATAGATAGCTCATCACCTCTCTGTATGGTTTGCAGAGAATGTTATGAGAAGATTCAGCGGCCTGGTGGAATGTTGTATGAAGCCTATTACAACACCCTTCCGACTGTAGACACTGGTGGCCATAGCTCTTTATTATTTAATGGGGCGGAGATTTAGCTGCCTGACCTGTTGTAGAAGATGGTAATGCATACATTGTCACTAAATAAATCTCCGTGCTGCTTATTGCCTCTACTTAAAGATGAATTTGTTTACGACTACATATTTCTCCACAAGCAGCACCACCACGCACGTTGCTAGAATGCGAACGACAATTCATCTGCTTTGCTGATATGTGGTGCTGAAATGCAAATGACATTCTTTAAATGGGTTAAAGCTTCCATTGTTGCATATTAATTTTAAAGATTTGAAGCATGAAGTATATAAAAAAACATGCTTGATAATCTTGTTCTTCATCCCACATTGATGGTAGATGAGAGAGGAGCAAGATGTAAGTATTTAATATGCTCCTTACATCACAGAAGATGCTTACAAAGGCTTTATAGCTCTTGATCATGTATAAAGACATGCATTATGGGTTTCTACATCAATTAGTTAAAGTAATTATAGCAAATGAATAGTAGAATTGTCTTTACTTGCCAAGTATAAATAATTATTTAGAGAGAATTCGAGTTTCGGGTCAGACTACCAAATTTCGGGTGGAACCCGACCCAAACCCGAAATTTGGACAAAAAGTCAGGTTCGGGTTACCTAGGGGCATTTCCACCCCTAACCCCGGTCCTAACCCAACAATTCGGGTCAGGTTCGGATTCGGGATGTGGATGCGGGTTCTGCTTACACTCCTAGACATTAGTAGACATTAGTGTTATATTTTGACCGAAAAGAAGCTAGTATCATATGAGATCGGTATTGAATAGTACATAACATTTGAGAGTTCATGACTGATTGTTTACATTCCGTGAAATGTCTCCCCAAATTCTATCCAATTGAAAACAAGGCACCCAGTCATTAAACCAATCAACGCTTGACACGTGGAAAGCCCATTTAACTTGCCGCTCCTCTCCGTTATAACTATCGCCTTGTTTTGGTTCCGTTGGCCGTTAACAGACCTTTTATCGATACTCCGGTGAACTCTGATTAGGCGTCTGCAGTGGTTCGGTTCGAACCGAATAAACTAACGAATCGAACCGATTCGGTCTGTCGGTTCGGTTTATTCGGTTATGTGGGTCGGTTTCGGTTAAAAACCGAATGGTATTTGGGCGGTTTGATTCGGTTTCGGTTGTGCCACCGAATAAACCGAATCCCAACCCAGTCCAAATTAGTAGCCAGAACCCAGGTCCCAAACCAAGCCCATTACCCATTATTTTCTGTAACCATCCCAAGCCCCATTATCCACCCCCTAAGCCCAAGTATAACCCAAACCCAACCCATACATAACTAACCCAATTACATTTTTACCCACTCAATTATCAGTTTAACCCTTCCCTTCCCCTAACCCGACGCTACGCTGCTGCTGCTCGCCTCGCCTGCTGCTGCCGCTCTGCCTCTCCAGTCTTCAGCTGACCAGCTCGCCCTTGCCTCCTTCCTGAGTCCTCCTCGCCCTCGCCGCGCCTCGCCCTTGCCTCCTCCTCGCCTCGCCTCGCCGGCTCGCCCTTGGAACCCGACTCTGCTGCTGCTGCCTGCTGGCCGCTCCTTGCCTCCTCCTCGCCTCGCCGGCTCGCCCCCCTTGGAACCCGACGCTGTTGCTGCTAGCCGCCCCTCGCCTCGCCTCGCCCTTGCCTCCTCGCCTCGCCGGCTCGGTTTATTCGGCCGAAAACCGAACCAAACCGAAACCGATCGATTTCGATTTATTCGGTTATTTATCATCCACGACCAAAAACCGACCAAACCGACCGAATACCCACCCCTAACTCTGATCATCTCTGCCTGGGAAAAACGGTGCTTAGCTTATCAACAGAGGACAATTTGAAATGGAGGAAATTGCAGAGGAAGAAAGTGGCCTAAAGAGGGTTTTGTGGAGTGAGTACAATTTTGAACTCTCTCTCCCTGTTAACCTTTCTACCTTTCCATATATTGTACCCTTTATTAGCCGGTGCTGTGCTGTTACGTCATTGTAGCTTAGGATTCAAGGCTCCAATTCTGATTATATTACTGCCATTATAGGTGTAATTTGATAGTAGATAATTTACTGAGGACCTCTCAGATTTTTCTACGGTGGCTGCTCCTTTTCCGGGGGGCGTGGGGGGTTCACTCTAGCTGAATTCAGATGGCCTTTTCTCGAATAAAATTTGGTGAATTAAAACTTTGTTAATATTTTTTCCTAATAAAATTAGTAGTTGCTTTCCAAAAAAAAAGTAAAATGGTAATTAGCCTTTCAGTAATTGAGTACTTAAATCTTGGCCAAATTATAGATTACTAACCAGAATTATCTAGACTCGTTTATGAAAGGATCGTTCAGACTCGTACCAGTTTAGGTAACTAGGTTAATGCCATTAAAAATCTAATGGTGCGGTGACCTAGTTGTAGGTTTTGCAACATTTAGGCTTATAAGAAGAGTAATAATAAAAAGTTATCTTTAGGCCATTGATGTAAATATCCCAACACATAAAACAAATGTAACTTTGGCTCTCTTGGAAGGTGCTTCTTTTAGCAACATTAATGTTCAACTTTTAAATTATGATTTGATATATGTGAGGAAAAAATATTGATTTAATATAAAGTTGAAGGAAATTGGAGAAAGTTGAAATTTATGGATGTAAAAATCTAACCTTTTTAAAGTGAAGAGATAATAGTTAATTGGGGAAGGAATTTGTTGCCTTGATATGAAACCTCACCTTATGAATAATTTTGTTTGTTTATCTAGTCTGATCGATGGTGGATAAAGTTTAGAATCAAGCTCAACTCAATAGTTGTTTTTATATGAGTGGCTTTAATTAACCGTTGGTGTTTTTGGCTAGATAGTATAGGTTAGATATTTGTTTGCTCAATTAATTGTAGGTCTCACTCCATTACATGCAGCTGCTGGGGTGAAGGATAATTTTGAGACTTTGTTAGAGAATGGTGCTGATGTGAGTATGGTTGATGTATACTTGATATTTAGCTTCCATAGTAATGTATGCATTACTTGCAGCTAGGTACACCTAGGGCTGTTCTTTAATTTCCATGTCCTACATTTTTGTAAAAAAATCTACTAATTGAATTATTTATTTATTTATAAATTTTCTCTAACTAAATGACCGACGCTTATCACCCTTGATGATGTCTACATTGCTTTCACCCATCTACATTACCGCTTTCACCTGAAATTTGACTTCTACTCCATACCCAAGGCTTTTGTATTTCTTCACTATTATAATATTATTACCTTAATCTAAAATTAATGAAGTACACAGGTATGAAGTAAGGAAAAATGTTGGGAAATTCCCCTTGGAGTTTCACAGATACCCATGGCTGATATTTTCTATAACTTTTAAAAGTGACAATGCAATTAAATGCATTGCATTTGTGTCTGATTTAAAGGTTATCCTCTGTCATGCTGTATTCTTTCGTGTTAACTTCTGATCCCTAGATCTCTTTTGAAATTGCTTTCAGGCTGGAGCTGATCCAAATATCAATTCAAGTGGAGAGACACCTCTGCATGCTGCGGCTTCTTTGGGCTCCGCGTATATGATCAGAAGCCTTTTGAGTGCAAAAGCTGATCCAAATATCAATTCAAGTGGAGAGACACCTCTGCATGCTGCGGCTTCTTTGGGCTCGCGTATATGATCGAAGCCTTTTGAGTGCAAAAGCTGATCCAAATATTACTAACGATGTAAGTAAATGGGTCTTGTACGGTGATTGTGGCTTTTATTACTTCGTTTATACTCGTATAAGTTTTGTGGTTATCAAATGATTTAAGCCTTCATTTGGAGCATAAAGTTCTTGCTTCGACAATTCAAACGCAGGAGAAGGTTTTTACTAATGAGTCGATAAACTCTGAATACTAGATATGACCTCAAAATAACAGGGGTCAATGTCAGTTTCATAGGGTCCTTTATGGCCTTGACTTCGCTTTTCCGACATCAACAAAAAACCTTTGCCGCATGTGGGCTTTTCCCAGTATTTTAAGACGATTATCTGAACTAACACATCTTTTTGATAGACGAACAATTGATGAAATTATAAATGAGTCAGGCATTTCCATTTCATTAGGAATTGATGATCTTTTAACAATACCTTCTAAGGAATGGCTAGTACAAGATGTTGAAGAACAAAGTTTGACGGTCAACGCTATATACTCTATAACATAGGCCTTATCCATACAAGTAACGGAGAACATACGAAAGATTTAGAATACTATTTTCGAGCACTAGAACGAAACCCATTCATAATATTTATTACTTGAACTTGAAGCAGTTCCTTCGAGCATTTATCGAAAGAGGACAATTGCTTCAATTAGAGAATTACGATCTTTGGCTTTGGAACTGAACCATTTTCTTGTATCTGAGAAGAACTTCCAGTCTAATAGGAAGGAAGCATGATTGGGGATTCATGATGGGTGCTGAACTGTGCTATTTGGTGCATTCTAGTAATTCGCAGTTACTGAATGGTTTATTTTCACTTGTGTGTTTCCATGCTTTACTTACAGCAGTTTATCATCATGTACTTCCTGTTTATCGAAGTTTGAGCAACTCTTCTTAATTTACCATTGGTACGCTGGTGATGCACGATCTTCAAGGTGTGGTATTGAGAGGATGAGAAAGGTACGTACGAACTGATATTCTCATAATTTTTCTGTTGGTTACTTTAAACTTACATTCTGATCTTAGGACTTTGGGAAGCTGAAGCTTTATTTCAGAAAGGCTTTTCACTTGATCTAGGAACAAGAAGCTTAAATAATGTGCATGGCAGTAAGTAGTACACCTCCACCTCCACCTCCTCCTCCCATGCATACATCATTTTCCATCTTTTACCTAGATAGATAGATGGCTTACAGATAGACAAAAACCCATGTGCATTACATTTTCACAAGACCAAAATGAACGTGGATCACCATCATCAGATGTGTTGAATCTATTACATGGACACCCACTAATATTATTGAGATATATTGAATCTATTAATCAAATTGACCCTTATGGTTTCTCAAATGTGTTGAACACCCCCTCTAACATTATAATTTCATTTTTGAGTTACTATTCTTTATCTCATGTGTATTTAATCAAATAATATTCCCAAATTTTTAATTTTAATTTTAAATTGAGTATAAAAAATCCAAAAAAAATCATCAAATATGAAAAGAGATGTTTTAAAACAATACCAATAATAATTTGGGACATTTATTCAACACCATGGTGCATACTGTCTTAAATAAATTTGATGCTCATACTTTTGCCTATTTCGCACATACATTCAAACGTTCAAATTTCAACAAAAAAAAGTGAAAAGAACCCTAAAATTTATGACCTTTCAAACAATTGATGGGTCTTGCTCCAATTTATTGTAATTTACTTAAATTGAGAAAGTGTAAATACTTGTATGTTGCTCATCACTGTCATTTAGTACTCTATTTCAGTGAAAGTTTTGATTCCTTCTTCTCAGCTTATTCAAATGTCATTTTGAAAGCAACAACGCATCATCTTGCATGCCTGCATACGTACCCACCCCTCCTTTACGTTCATGTATTATCATAATTCTTAAGACCTTTGAGGCTCAAGAAGTAAAGAATCTTACTGTCATAGACGTTCCAAAGGACCTAGTAGCTTCTATTAATGCCATAGAATCATTTTACAGATCGACAGCACATAAAGAGACTTTATCAAGTGTAGCAATTCTGTTTAAAGCCACAAACCAAGGGATCATAAACGCGTTTTAGGGACATTAGCGGTCCCACACCAGTTTCTTCCAAAAACATCAAAGTTCATAATAACATGCATATAAGCCTTTTTCACAGGGAATCTAGTGAGAGCATAAATATCACAGTTAGAAAACCAATCAGATAAACCTTTCGCTCTTAAAAATAGCATTAACACCACAGAGGCTCTTTTAGGGTCGACACATACCAAAAATCACAGCCTTTTATATAGTAGCTATGAATCCATCTCACCCAAAGAGAAATCTTATCAATTAAGATACACCAGATTTTTATGAACTTTCAAACAATTGATGGACCTTGCTCCAATTTATTGTAGTTTACTTAAATTGGGAAAGTGTAAATACTTGTATGTTGCTCATCACTGTCTTGCACTCTATTTCAATGAAAGTTTGATTCCTTCGTCTTATTCAAATGTCATTTTGAAAGCAACTCCTCATCATCTTGCATGCCTGCATACGCATGTATTATCATCATGTTTCAGACCTTTGATGCTCAAGAAGTAAAGCATCTTACTGTCATATATAGACTCCAAAGGACCTAGCGAGTAAGGCAGCTCATAATTTTTTTCTTCTCACGTTCACCCATTGAATGGCGTCACAGGATAATGATGATGATGACTACTTCATTTTCATGCGTGGTGGAAAGCCATGATGGTGTTATACGGGGGCACGAAGGTAACTATGGCTCATTCATTGAGCAAGTGCGGCATTTAGCGAATGAAGTGGATGATCATGATCACACGATCAGTTTTCGATTGCATTATTGGATGACCGATTGGAGAATTCGTTGGAAATCACAGAGATGATGTTCTGAACCGTTTGTAACGAGAAGAGGTCCTTGAGCTACTTTTTATGGCTCGGTTAGCTATATGTTGGAGAACCAATGTCAACTAATTCGGCTTCTTGTAGATGAATGATACTGTTGCTTTCACGATCAGCCAGATATTATGAACCCGAATCTCCGTTAAAGCTGTAGTGTTCCACGACATCTTTGTATGATACGAGACAGAATGACGGCCGTGGAAATCTTCTTCAAGCGGATCTTCTGAACTTACAAAATCGCAGCAGTTCGTCTACTTACTACAAGAAATAATATTGGGGTTGGTCAATTGGAACTCCGAATCTTTGCAAATCTCTCCTTGATCAAGGCAGTTGCAGCTTATACCGGCGATCTTATGAAATATCTTACAATCGTAGTATAGGAAGATGAATATCCGGCTATGATATTCATATTGAGCATGACTAATTAATAGGACTGGTGAGTAACATGCATGTTCAAGATTAGTTGCTTTGTTAATTGTAATCTTTGTTAAGCTTAGTTAATGAATCGATATCTTTTTGAAACTAGGGCCGGCTAGCTGTTGATTCAACGTCATGCGGGTTTAAAGAAGGAGAGCTAGGTCAAGTGAGGTGGGGAAACGAGATTTCTTAGGCGAACGCAGTTGTTTAGGGTGGAATAATTAGGTGTCGTAGTTGATGTATTTGCATTCTGTTTCGCTTGCTGCTTTGCTGTGTGTGTGTGTGTCTGTTTTTCCTTTTTTGTTGTCTTTTCTTCAATCTAGGCTGGTCGTGTACTTAAGATTTCTTTTAATAAATCTTTGCTATTTATTAAAACTTAAGAAATAGCAAAGATTTATTAAAAGAAATCTTAAGTTTTGACAATCACACGGCCAGCCTAGATTGAAGAAAACGACAACAAAAACAGAAAAGAACACACAAACACACACAAGAAAGAAGCAAACAGTAACGCAAATACATCAACTACGACACCTAATTATTCCACCCTAAACAACTGCGTTCGCCTAAGAAATCTCGTTTCCCCACCTCACTTGACCTAGCTCTCCTTCTTTAAACTGCAGACGTTGAATCAAACTAGCCGGCCCTAGCTTCAAAAAGATACAAAATTCATTAACTAAGCTTAACAAAGATTACAATTAACATAGCAACTGATCTTGAACATGCATGCATGCTACTCACCAGGTCCTATTAATTAGTTACGGCTCAATATGAATATCATAGCCGGATATTCATCTTCCTTTACTACGATGTGTTATTTCATAAGTGCTGCGGTATAAGCCGCAACTCGTCTGATCAAGGAGAGATTTGCAACAAGATTCGGAGTTCCAATGACCAACCCCAATATTATTTCTCGGTAGTAAGTAGACGAACGTTGCAGGATTTTGTAAGTTCGTGAAGACTGCCGCTTGAAGAAGATTTCCGCGACGTCATTCTCTGTATCATCAAGATGTCGTGGAACACTACAGCTTTAACGGAGATTCGCTGTTCACAATATCTTGGCTGATCGCCGTGAAAGTAATGTACCATTCATCTGCTAAAAGAAGCGAATTAGTCGACCTTGGTTCTCCAACATATAGCTAACCGAGCCATAAAAAGTAGCCTCAAGGACCTCTTTCCGTTACAAACGGTTCGTAAACATCATCTCCGTGATTTCCAACAGTAATTCTCCAATTGGGTCATCCAATAATGCAACTGGAAAACTAATCAGATGATCATGATCATCCACTTCATTCGCTAAATGCTGCACTTGCTCAATGAATGAGCCATAGTTACCTTCAGGCCCCCGTATAACACCATCATGGCTTTCAGCCACGGAACATGAAAATGAAGTAGTCATCATCATCATTATCCTGTGACGCCATTCAATGGGTGAACGTGAGGAAGAAAAAATTATAGAGCCTGCCTTACCTGCTAGGTCCTTTGTAGTCTATATATGACAATAAGATGCTTTACTTCGAGCATCAAAGGTCTGAAACATGATGATAATACATGCGTATGCAGCATGCAAGATGATGAGGAGTTGCTTTCAAAATGACATTTGAATAAGACGAAGGAATCAAAACTTTCATTGAAATAGAGTACAAGATGATGAGCAACATACAAATATTTACACTTTCCCAATTTAAGTAAACTACAATAAATTGGAGCAAAGTCCATGAATTGTTTGAAAGGTTATAAAAATCTGGTGTATCTTAATTGATAAGATTTCTCTTTGGGTGAGATGGATTCATAGCTACTATATAAAAGGCTGTGATTTTTGGTATGTGCCTGACCCTAAAAGGTACTCTGTGGGTGTCAATGCTATTTTTAAGAGCAGAAAGGTTTATGCTGATTGGTTTTCTAACTGTGATATGCTCTCACTCGATTCCCTGTGAAAAAGGATTATATGCATGTTATTGTGAACTTTGATGTTGTCCCTAAAACGTTTATGATCCCTTGGTTTGTGGCTTTAAACAGAATTGCTACAGATGATCAAGTCTCTTTGTGGAAGCCTGAGGTTAGTACTACATGTGTTTTCTGTTCTAGCTTCGTTGAATCGACAAATCATCTCTTTTTCTACTGCCCTTTTTCAATGCTTATTCTCTCTGGTGCTTTGAAATTTGGTCAAGCTCTTTTCTCCTCCTTCTAATTGGCATCTCTGCTACAAGTGGACGCTTAAAGTGGTGGCATGTAAGAGTTTGAAAGCTAAGCTGCATCGTGCTCTTCTTGCTGCGTCTGTTTATGAGATCTGTTGTGAGAGGAATTCTAGATGTTTTGCTGGTAAAGTTACTTCTCCTGAAGGTGTTATTCTCAAGGCTGTGAGATTAGTCCAGATTCGTGACTCACTATCTTTTGAAGAAATCTTTGCGTGCGCTTCTTCTGCTTGGCGTTTTGTTTGTTGAGTGTGGGGCCTTGGTGTTTTGTTATTATGCCCCGGTTTCGTTAATAGCTGTGTTTATTTTCCCTAGTTTGCTTCTCTCGTTGTAGTATTTGCTTCATTATGCTGTGCAGCAGGAGCAGTTTACATTTGCCTTCTTATTTTTGGGATCAGGTTTACCATTTTCATTGTAGGCCCTGTTCCCTTATAATGTAAGTGTCGTTGGGCTTTTTAAATCTATGAAATTACAGGAGGTGTGCTCCCTCCTTTCTCCAAACAAAGAAAAAAAGAAAAGAAAAGAAAAGATGTGGTTGGAGAGATTTGAGGTGAAATCGTGTTGACGAGAATGACTTAAAAGTAAGACTCCTCACCCTTGTTATTCCTAAGGAACATCATTATGAATAGCCAGGAAGTATGCATAACTCTTTCATGCACTAAAATTTGTCATATGCTGCTTTACAATAAGGTTTTGGTTCTTTCTGAATTGATCCCATCTTCATAGCATAATTACAGATTGTGACTTTGCAGTTTGTGAACCAGCGTATCACAAACTTGGGTGACTAAATAATAATAGGAGATTTGCTGAATTCGAAATGGACATTCCTTTGTGATAATTACCCTTCTAAGAAAACACAGGCAGGGTAGACAAGAAGTTTTTTTATGCACCACACAAAGACATCTTTAAGCCTTCTCATATTTCATACTATGATTTATGAAGATAAGTTTCTGGATGTTAGTCCTGATATGCGAACCTTTTGTAGGTTTAGTTTGCCTCTGAGAGACTGCTTTATAAACAAGTATTTTTCATTTGGGGTTGTTGATATTTGGCCACATTAAGCTAAACTCTTAGGTTATTTTATAAACAGCTAAAAAGTTATCACAAAGATTATTGTCCAACTTTCATTTATCATGGGGTAACTAATTAACTTTACTCACTCGATTCCCTTGTTAAAAGCAAATGTAATGTGTCTTCCACCTAATTCTTTAGGTGAATAATCGCTTCTTTGTGAATTGATTAATACGATTCATTTAAATACATAACCATTTACACTTTATGTCAAGTTTTTTTAATAAATTATGTTTATTAACCTCAAATATATAATATATATATATATATATATATATATATATATATATATATATATATATATATATATATATATATATATATATATATATATATATATATATATATATATATATATATATATATATATATATATATATATACACACTAAAGGGAAGAGATAGAAGAGCCTTTATCTTCATTCTTTCTTTGTTCAGTTGTTTAATTTAATAAGCTGGCTACCCTAAGAAACATTCAATATTCCGGAGACCTTGAAAGTACATGTATAGCAGAACAAGAAGATACTTGATTTTTTTAAGCAATAGCAAAGATTTATTAAAAGAAATCTTAAGTTTTGACAATCACACGGCCAACCTAGATTGAAGAAAAAGACAACAAAAAAAAAAGAAAAAGAACACACAGACACACACACACAGCAAAGCAGCAAGCGAAACAGAATGCAAATACATCAACTACGACACCTAATTATTCCACCCTAAACAACTGCGTTCGCCTAAGAAATCTCGTTTCCCCACCTCACTTGACCTAGCTCTCCTTCTTTAAACCAGCACAGACGTCCAAGCATGAAACCACTGCGTCCAATCAGATTCATGAATCAACAGCTAGCCGGCCCTAGCTTCAAAAAGATACAAAATTCATTAACTAAGCTTAACAAAGATTACAATTAACATAGCAACTGATCTTGAACATGCATGCATGCTACTCACCAGGTCCTATTAATTAGTTACGGCTCAATATGAATATCATAGCCGGATATTCATCTTCCATTGCTACAGTGTAAGATATTTCATAAGTACTGCCAGGTATAAGCTGCAACTCGTCTTGACTGAATGAGAGAGTTGCAACAGTATTCCGGAGTTCCAATTGACCAACCCCAATATTGTTTTCTTGTGTAGTAAGTAGATGAACCATTGCAGGATTTTGTAAGTTCAGGAAGACTGCTGCTTGTAGAAGATTTCCACGGCCGTCATTCTGTCCTGCATCATACAGTATGTCGTGGAACACTGCAGCTTCAACGGAGATTCGCTGGTTCACAATATCTTGGCCAATGATGCCGTGAAAGCAATAGACCATTCATTTGCTACAAGAAGCCGAATTAGTTGACCTTGGTTCAATGGTTCGTAAACATCATCTCCTGTGATTTCCAACCGTAATTCTCCAATTAGGTCATCCAAGAATGCAACATGAAAACTGATCAGATGATCATGATCATCCACTTCATTCGCTAAATGCTGCACTTGCTCAATGAATGAGCCATAGTTACCTTCGTGCCCCGTATAACACCATCATGGCTTTCCACCTACGAAACATGAAGATGAAGCCATCATCATCATTATCCCAGGACGCCATGCAATGGGTGAACGTGAGGAAGAAAAAAATTATAGAGCTGGTCTTACCTGCTCGGTCCTTTGGAGTCTATATATGACAGTAAGATGCTTTACTTCTTGAGCATCAAAGGTCTGAAACATGATGATAATACATGCGTATGCAGGCATGCAAGATGATGAGTTGCTGCTTTCAAATGACATTTGAGTAAGACGAAGGAATCAAAACTTTCATTGAAACAGAGTACAAGACAGTGATGAGCAACATACAAGTATTTACACTTTCCCACTTTAAGTAAATTACAATAAATTGGAGCAAGGTCCTTGTGTATGCTATATAATTGACACATTTCATGCTTCAGCAGGAGGAGATCCAGAAGTAAACTGGTTATATTGTAAAGCGCGCTGAAGGGATATATGATGAGGATGCTAATACTTCTATTGATCAGTTGTCGGAAGATCTAAACATTAAAATGCCAGATGTAATTAGCAGTATTGATCGCTTATTATTTGCTGTGCAAGTAATTGGTTCTTGTGCTTATGCCACCAAATGCTATATTTCAGGAAAGCCAGAAATAGTTTCTCACCATGGAATATAGAAGAGAATTTATTTGTACTAGATAAAAAATCTACATCTAGAGAAAAGGCCTCCAAGACGGCGGACCATATCGGGTCATGCAACACGCAATAAATTACCTCCCACGGCCGACTAATATCCTCCGGCGGGGTTTCGCCGGAAGTTCACCTTCCGCCAAAGTGGGTCGATTTCCCAACGAAGATTGTATATCTACAACACGCAGCTAAATACTATACAACTTTTTCACCAATTTATAGTCAGATGGGTGGGGTATTCGACCTGAGACAACATTCCACCAGGCCGCTGAATCTTCTCATAACATTCTCTGCAAACCAGAGAGTGAGGCGGCGATGAGTGAGCTATCTATGTACCTAAAAATGAAAAATAATGCATGGGAGGAGGAGCACTTACTGCCATGCACGTTTAACCTTCTTGTTCCCTGGATCAAGTGACAAGACTCTATGAAATGAAGCCGCAGCTTCAGGGAAGTCCTGAAACAGGGATCAGAATTAATGCATAATCAGCTCAGAAATCAACATGAAGGTAGCCTTCTTTTCAAGGAAATTTAAGCAAAAAGTTTTGAGCTTTTCAGATGGATGGAAAAATTCAAAAGAAAAAGGTGGTGGGAAATCTTTGTTACTACTAAAGAACACAACCATAGAAAGAGAGTGATTTCAGGCAGATACCTTCATCATCCTAAGTATCACACCTTCAAGATAGTGCCCCTCTGGTCTGTGCAGTTTCGCAAAAACTCTAGCATCATTTCTTGCCTTGTTAAGTTGATTCAGATGCACATTGCACAGGGCTCGGTATCCATATAACTCTGTACGGGTAAAATCAGGCCCGATCAAGTAACTTAATTCTAAATCTTCAAAGACACTCAATTCTAAACCCTGCAACGAATTGACACAAACATGAGTATAAAGTTAACGCGCAAGTCATGAATTTCATGAGAATGAAGAAAAAATTACTGAAAAAAAATTACAGAAAAAAACCATTTTACCCCAGTACGGCAATGTTCATAGCTTGCTTCTAGAGCCTGCAACAAATTGACACAAACATGAATATAAAGTTAACATGCAAGTCAAGATTTTGTGAGAATGAAGAAAACAACGGGTCAGAAATATTACAACAAAAAAAAAGGTCAATTTTACCTTTGTATACCAATATTCAGCATGAGCGTAGTCCTTTCTTTTGAAGGCCTCATCTCCCTTTAATTTCGAGGTCGTAGCTTTTTCCCTCCACTTCTGCACCCTCTGCAACACAGGATGGATGCATCAACAATTGTAAAAAGATTACAAGGAAAGAACAAAGGGACCAAGTACTTGTAGCATTCGCAAGTATGATTATATGAGACAAGTTGTGCACCTTTTCTACTGCTTCTGCTGAGTTGGCATATAACTCTACCCCTGATGGCATCCAAACTGGGATGTAAGGAATCCTTTGTGTTACCGGGAAGAGAAGCCTAACGGCCTCTTCATTTCCTATTTCAGCTGCAACCTCCAGCGGCGTCAACCCACTCTATTAATAAAAAAGGGAAAAAAAATTCTTAAGCAACCTAAACAAGCTTCATCTCCACGTATAAGAGGTCCATTTCAGAAAGAGGATGATGATCCTTCTGCTCAAAAGAGGACATGAACTTAGGAAGGCAGGGACTGCATGAAAAGTACATTGCTTTGAATATACTAACTAAGAAGAGCAGAGGTGCGAGATTAAACCGTCCACATACCAAAGGTCAATTAAGAAGAGAAAATGCGAAAACAATGGTTTTGTGCTCACGGTACAGTTAACTCATGCTTAGAAAAGAAAGAAGTACATGATAATAAACTGCTGTCTGTAAATAAACCACCCAGTAACTACAAATTAGTAGAATGCACCAAATAGCACAATTCAGTGTGATTGTGTTTGGTGCTCAGAAGGGTCTAGTGCACACCAAGATGCTCATCCGAATGAGGGCTTAAATCATTTGATAACCAACAAACTTTAACATTAAAAAAAAAACCACAATTACCGAACAGGACCCAGTTACTTACATCATTAGTAACATTTGGATCAGCTTTTGCACTCAAAAGACTTTTAATTACAGACGCACATCCCGTAGAAGCCGCAGCATGCAGAGGTGTCTCTCCGCTTGCATTGATATTTGGAGCAGCTCCAGCCTAAAAGATATTTCAAAATAGATTTAGGAATCACAAGTTCAAAAGCCTTGGATATTATTGGTCAAACGAGTCAACAATTTTGGTGAAAACAATAATGTCGATGGGTGAAAGCAATACCTTCAGTAACATCTCCACACACTCAAGTGAGGGTGTCAATGACAACGAAGCCATCATCAAGGGTGATAATATGTAGTTTGGATCATTCGGCTGTAGAGAAGTTTAAATTTCCAATTAATAGGTGGATTTTTCTCTCTTTTTTTGGAAAAAATGTAGGATAAAGAAACTAAGGAACAACTCTAGTTGCAAGTAATTATGCAGATATAACTATGGAAACTAAAATATCAAGTATACATTAATCAAACTCACATTAGCACCATTCTCTAATAAAGTCTCAACATTATCCTTCGCCCCAGCAGCTGCAGCTGTATGTAACGGCGTGAGCCCACCAAATAAAGCATTCACACTCGCACCTTTCGAAAGCAAAAAACTTAGAGAAGACCGATACGCTCCTACATTCAATCGAGCAAATACACATCTCACTTCTACTATCCAGCCAAAAACTTTACCAAGATTAAAAAAAAAAAAACACCAGCCCATAAATGACATAATTATCCTGCAACTTACTACTTGCAGCATATGTGTGGACTGCAGAGTTAGGATCAGCACCATTTTCAATCAGAAGTGAAGCAATTTCTGTGGAACCATACGCATAAATCAATGGCGTGTAACCTGTGTAATCAGTGGAATCAATAAAAGCTACAACCATCCAGTAATTATTATAAAGACAGAAAAATAATTACTCCGATAAATAAAAGAGATTTTTCGTAAAAAGCACCTAAACTATCTGTAATATTAGGGTCCAGCTTGACCTCCCGGACAAGATATTGGCACGTTTTGACTTTTTTTCTGGCACAGGCCAAATGCAAAGCATTCCGACCCAATCTATCAGTCATCCAGGCAAATGTCGCTGCTACATCTTGATGCTGCTCGCCCAGCTCCTTCACCAAACCTGCAGTTGCAGGATTGGATAAATTCAAATCCTGAAGCTTTCCTAAAGATATTAATTAACCCTAATTCACCACTATCTCGTCACTGGAATCCAAATTCGGGGATAAAACATACGCACTAGAAAGGGAAAGATGGATAACAGTTGGAAACAATGGAAGTTTAGTAGCAATACTCGTTAACTGAGATAATTGTCCGCAGAAGGCGGCATCTAGAAACTGTTTGCTCCGCTTCTCATCTGGAAACGAAATAATTGAGAGCAGATCAGAGCAAGAGCAATAATTGGGGAAGCGACGAGGTCGTCATTCATCGAGTAGGAAACATTAAGAGATTATTACAAGTATTAGGAATAGGAGAGAGAGTAGGAATTCTCATAGGCAAGGTGCCAAGGGATGTCTTGAAACGTTGGCCGGGCGTCTCTATTTATAGAGAGTTGAACCCGGATTTGAAACCTTCGGAGTCCTATTTATAGAGTGTCGTCATCCGAGACGAGTTGCGCACTTGAATTAAAAAATCTTGACTGGAAAACATCTGGAATTTCTTGAGTATAGTCTGATTAAAACATCTTTATGTGACTGATGAACAGTGTCTTGAACAACCATTAATTTGCATATGTCTTCAAAAGTCTTGATGCTGTCTTCAAAAGTCTTGATGCGTCATTATCTTGAATAGTCATTGATTTGGATGTTTCGGAAAAGTCTTGATGAGTCATTAATGTTTTGTCTTCTTCGAAAGTATCTTTCATCTGAATCATTAATTATCTTGCTTTGAGTCATTTGTCTGCATTCTTGAATTATTGATGAGTCATGTCTTGGATCTTGTCGTCTGGAGGAGCAATCTTGAACCTTGAAAATCTCTTGAAAATCTTGAGTCATTAATATCAGTAGGATCTGGACCCTGGATGGGTTGATTAGGAAGTTGAACCCTGGATGGGCTGAATCTTGATTGCTGAATCATTAATCTTGTCATTAAACTTTTGAGCCCCTGATGGGCTGAGCTTTGTCCTTACATATCTAATGTAAGGTCTTCATATGGATCCTGGGCGAACTGGACCGTCATTAAACTGGGTTCTCCGCTTTCTGTAGACATGGGTCTTGCGGAGTCATTAGAGACACTAGCTCTGCTAGATTCTCGGATTAACTTGAGCCATTCTTACGGTTTATTGCATGCTGCCACTCAGCTTGAATTCTTGATTTTGCCGTGAGAAAAGAGGCATGATCTTGCTGTTCTCTGGCTGTTGGTTGGAAATGATCTTGTCGGACCTTCTCCTTAGAACAACCTTGTTGATTGAATTTTTCCCACAACTTGATTTTATATTCTCGTGCAGTGTGGCTCATCCTTTTCCGGGAAAGTATACTGCCAGGCCATTATCCATGGTATCTTGTATTTGATCACGAACCTCATTAATAAGGAGGATTCTTTCAAACTCATTAATAGGGAAGATTCTTTCGAATCGGGGGAGGAATCATTAATATCATTAATATCATTAAAATGATCATTAAAAAGTTGAAACCCTTCTTGACAGATGTCCGGAAGGAATTCCTTTTCTAGTCCCATAAAGAACCAGAAATCATTAATAAACCATTTGGGGATATCATTAATATCATTAATCAGGTTTTCATGGAAGAAGAACATCCATGAATGATTAAAAGCTGCAAGCAAGAACCAAGTGTTGGTCCAAGCTTTCATGTAGTCGAGATAATTAAAACACTTGAAAACTTCATTAGGCCTTTGAAAACGTCTAGGAGTTGATAAAGGCATACCCCAACTGGACGGAGTCATAACCTTATCGATCCTAACTTTGGAATAATTAATATAATTAGAGCCAGAATTCTTAAAATGAGTTATTACCGCAGATTTCGTGGTTCACAAGATAAACTCATAAAAATCTCGGGATTTATTAATAGTCTCGGTGTGGTAGTGGAAACCAGAAAGAAAATCTTTTCGACGACGAGTGTCGAAGGAGGCTTTGGATTTGTTTTCGTGTAGTGAAGAAATTCTTTTCTGCCATAAAAAGGAATTCATAGGCCTTTTGCTTAACATGATAGGTTTGTCTGTCTAAAAACTCTGGAGCTTTGGAAAAAGTGGCCATTCTGACATTATTAGGAATATTTGAGGGTATGTTGGGGGATACCATCTTGCCGGGGTTACCGACTTTGAATCTCCCAGGACAGTAAAACGATTTTGGGATACTAGCTCAAGGCTAGTTTTTGGAGCCGAGAGGGCTTGGACGTAATTAGTGGGTGGAATAGTATCACTATTCCGAAAGTAGTCATTAGGAGAAATCATTACCATTTTAGGAGTATTAGAAGTACTAGCGATTTCGTTCCTCCTTTAGATTGGATTTGGTGATTGCAATCCTCTTGCTCATCTTGAATAATTTTGTCCCTGCAAAAATTCTCTTGAAAGAAAATCAGGAAGGCTATTGGATTCACCTTTAATGAATTCAATATCAAAATCAAAATTGCTAAGTAAAGCTTGCCACCTAGCAAAGATTTGTTTAGAAACTAAATTTTTAACATCCTTTTCAATTATATCCTTAGCAGATTTGCAATCAATTCTTAACCTGAATTTCTTCATGTAAAGATCATCTTGAAACTTATTAATACAAAGTACTACAGAAAGGATCTCTTTCTTGATAGTACTGTAATTAATCTGAGTTTGGTTCCAGAATCCTGAAGTAAATCTTACCAAGGATTCTTCGTTCTGATCATTAACCTTTTGCTTTAAAATTCCGCCATAACCAATGTTATCAAGGCGTCAGTCTCAACAATTAAATTAGCACTTGGATTTGGAATACTTAAACAGGGAAGAGTTTTAATTTTTTCTTTAATTAATCTGACAGCTTCAGTATGCTCATTAGACCAAGGTTTTGGATTTTTCTTTAATCTCTCGGTATAAAGGCTTGCAGATTATCTTTAAGTCCTTAAAGAAATCTGAAACATAATTAAGACAACCTAGAAATCTTTGTAATCGGGTTTTGTCTTTGATTTCATTAGGAAACTTTGTTGTGAACTCAAGACTTCTTGCAATAGGATTAATTAGGTTATTCTTAATATCATGACCCAAAAATCTAATTTCTGTCTGGAATAATTTCATTTTGTGAAGGGACACGACCAACCCATAATGATTTATCACATTAAAGAATATTTCTAAATGTGAAAAGTGCTGATTAATAGAATTGGAAAATATCGGGACATCATCAATATAAACAATTGCAAAATTCTGGATTGGTTGAGTAATGTCATTCATTATATTCTGAAATTCGAAGGAGCATTATTCAATCCAAAAGGCATCACATTACATTCATAGTGTCAAAAAGGGACATTAAAACCAGTTTTGTATTTATCCTTTTCATTAATCTGTATTTGCCAAAATCCTGACTTCATGTCGAATTTTGAAAATACTTTTGCGCTATGTAACTTCTTGAGCAAATCTCTTTTATTAGGAATTGGGTATCTAATCCATTCTAAAACCTTATTAAGAGGTTTATAATTAATAACTAGTCTGGGAGCTCCTCTTTCTAATTCAGCTGCATTCATAACATAAAACGCTGAACAAGACCAAGGGGACTTAGATTTCCTTATTAATTTTTTATCAAGTAACTCATTAATCTCTTTCTTGCAAACATTTTCTAATTCTTCATTCATATGAATAGATCTGGATTTTGTAGGAATATCCTTTTCATTAAAATCTTTAACATAGGGTAGATTAACAATATGTTTTTTTCTGTTCCAAAAAGCATTTGGGATGGAAGCACAAACTTCCTTTTCCAATTTTTCTTTTAATCTTTCAATTCTTTCTTTTACAGGAGGTAGATTAAGCTCATCTTTTACCCTTAAGTTTTTAACTTCATTAACCAAAAATTCATAATGCTTTTGTTTTGCTTGAAGCAGATTAATAGAAGTAGGCCTATTATTGGAATCTTGTACAGTCTTTATGCTCTTTTCTTCTACCGGATAAGCAAATTTAAATCTAATTTCTTTCCTAGGATTTTGGATATTATTTCACATGGGGTAACTTTAAAGGGGTACAAACTCGTTATGAACGGAGTCCCTAAGATAACCCTAGTACCTAGATTCTTAACTAATATAAAAGGTATTTTAAAACACAAACCTTCATTACAAATTTTTACATTACTAATTTTATAATTAATATGCAGGTTTTGATTATTAGCAGCAAGTAAAGTTTCTTTAGTTTTTTCAAAATACTGGGTAGGAATTAATCCTTCTTGAATACAATTTTGGTCAGCACCTGTGTCAACGAGTGCGATAAAGATTAAGGTGATATTCATCATTAATAATTAAGCTTATGTAAACATACCATTTGTGGTAGCAAATTTTAGAAACAACGTTCAAATAGGAATCTCTCGATTATCATTTTTGCTAGAACATTCTCCTTCATTAGTATTTTCTATTTTTAATTCTTTAATATCTTTCTTAATATCATTAATCTCTAATTGTAAATCTTGAATGGTAGCAGACCTGCTGCTTCCCATGATCGAAATATTACTAATTTGTTTGGATTGGGGCCTTTTGACATTATTATCCTTTTCTAGGATTCCTTTTAAAGTTAAAAAGGCTTCCTTTCTTTTTTCTAAATCTTCTTCTTGAATGATTGCTTTTGGTAAAGAGTCGATATTAGTAGAAAGCATATTGCAGTATTCTTTTTTAGAGCATTTATTAATATCAGGAGAATTAATATCAGAATTATCAGGAGAATTAGTGTCAGAACCTTCATCTTGAATTTCATTAATAACAATAGAACCTTCAGATTCAGAACTATTTTGAATTTCATTAACAGTAGGAATTTCTTCCTTCATGTTATCTGGGATTTCTAAGACATTAATTCTTTTCTTCATTTTGCAATCTTTCTTGCAATGACCTTTTGCTGACATTTCCAACATGTTGGAGATTCTTTCTTTTAAAAGATTTCTTGGAACATTTATTAAAACGTATTTTTTATTAATATCATCAATTTCCATTGGATTTTTAATAAAGGATCACTATTATCGGGAGGAACAGACTTATGATTTGACCGACACATTTGTTGTCATTAGCATGAGGAGGAGTAATAGTTGAAAAAGGATAATTAATCTTATTAATATTAGCATAATGTTCAAACCAAGTAAAAAGAAAATATGAATCCCAAATCTTTTCATCTCAAAGAAACCATTTCTCTTTGAACTCTTCAGTTTCATTTTTGGAAAACGTATTAAAATACCAATTAACCTTCTTACTATTTTCAGGAGACTTCAAATCCTTCTTTAAAAATTCTTTATTAATTTCAAATTCTTTCACTATCATATTAACAAAACCTTTTGAGTCTGCTATATTGATCTCAGTAGAACTAAAATCCATTTTACCCATTACTTGATCTGGAAATGAAACTGCTCCTTTATCAGAAAAGAGTTTTGCCATTCTAAAATTTCAAAGATTGAATTTCAATCTAATTAAATTCTAAACTTTTCTTCCAAAATCTAAGACTCTTTGTTTCAACCGGGAACACCAACTCCTTCTGCGCAAAAACGTGGACTTACACTCCTATCTGCCACTCGTCGCTCTAGGATCTTCCGGCTTACCAACGCTTGAAACAACTCCAAGTCTTAAAATTCTTTCAGAAAACTTTAGAACCTAACAGACTTAGATTCTTTCTTTAAAATAATAGACCTAGCAACAGTCTTTTACTGGTAAAGACTCAGGTTTCAAATCCTGAATCAAGCAAGTGCTAAAATAGTCTTTAATTCTTGAAATCTCCTTAGAGACTCAGTATACCCCTTTTTTCTTTTTAAAATTATTGTAACTAGTTCAGCTTTCCGATACTTATATTAATCCTATGTTCAAAGCTAGATGGAGAAGGCAAAGCATTTAATGTTCTTAACTCATAGGTATAGGAATTAGTCAAATTTTCATGCATTATTAAATCCATTATAGCGTTATCTAACGCATTTTGAACCAATTAGAGAGAACCATGATTAGGCAATCGACAATAAAGTCTTTATCTTATTAAAACGTTCCAATTTTTCATTAAGAAGATCCTTAAGTTCTGGAATTTGGAATTTTAGGTCAGTTCTTCTGTTATATAAATTAAATCTCTCATCCAAGGATATATTAATAGAATTTTCAAAATCATTGAGTTGGTGCTCTATTAAAGCTAGTTCATGTTCAAGAATACCAATGGTCTGGTGTAAATTAACCAAATTATTAAAAGCTTCATCAATAGCAGTTTTGTACCATTGCAGAACCATCTAAGCAACAGATAAAATGACCTTTAGATCCTCAAATTTCTTACGCTTTTATTAAAATTTTCTTCTTCCTTAGTAATTATTTCAACAAGTTCACTTCTTCCGCGAAAATATTAAACCCGTGCTCAAGACACGAACTCGAAGCATCATTATTTTGAAAAAGCAATTCATTTAATAACCTTAATTCATTAGCATAAGAACTTATTAAATCATCATGAGCCACTAAATCATCTAATGCGTTAACTAATGCTTTTATACCAAGAAGGAAATACCATTTCAAGCGATTGAAAGTAAAACCTTTATCTTATTATATCTTTCCATATTTCTATTAAACCGATCAATGCTCTCTTGGAGTGAAGAGGCTAACTCTCGTCTCCTTTGGTATAAATTATGATCTTTGTCAAGATTAAAGTTCTCAAATCTAGAAATCATATTATTAAGGTTAACCCATTCATTTTCATAGTAATTAACAATATTGCTATCATATATTAAATTTATAGCAGCTTTTCTCAGAGCTTCTTTATACCAATGTGGAGCCATAGAAAAACTCAAAATAATCACAGAAAGATGGACTGAAATACTTCTTGTATTGAAAAACTTATTAAACAACTTACAGAGATCTCACAAAGAGATGAGGAAATACAAACTTCTTGAGATCAGATCATTAACCGACAAGTCTATCTCCCTACCAGGCCGAAAAGATGGCTCTGATACCAATTGGGGGAAGCGACGAGGTCGTCATTCATCAGAGTAGGAAACATTAAGAGATTATTACAAGTATTAGGAATAGGGAGAGAGAGTAGGAATTCTTGTAGGCAAGGTGCCAAGGGATGTCTTGAAACGTTGGCCGGGCGTCTCTATTTATAGAGAGTTGAACCCGGATTTGAAACCTTCTGGAGTCCGCTGTGTCGTCATCCGTGACGTGTTGCGCACTTGAATTAAAATATCTTAAGTGGAAAACATCTGGCATTTCTTGAGTAGAGTCTGATTAAAACATCTTGATGTGACTGATGAGCAGTGTCTTGAACAGCCATTAATTTGGATATGTCTTCAAAAGTCTTGATGCTTGTCTTCAAAAGTCTTGATGCGTCATTATCTTGAATAGTCATTGATTTGGATGTTTCTGGAAAAGTCTTGATGAGTCATTAATGTTTTGTCTTCTTCTGAAAGTATCTTTCATCTGCTGAATCATTAATTATCTTCTTTGAGTCATTTGTCTGCATTCTTGAATTATTGATGAGTCATGTCTTGGATCTTGTCGTCTGGAGGAGCAATCTTGAACCTTGAAAATCTCTTGAAAATCTTGAGTCATTAATATCAGTAGGATCTGGACCTGGATGGGTTGATTAGGAAGTTGAACCCTGGATGGGCTGAATCTTGATTGCTGAATCATTAATCTTGTCATTAAACTTTTGAGCCCCTGATGGGCTGAGCTTTGTCCTTACATATCTAATGTAAGGTCTTCATATGGATCCTGAGCGAACTGGACCGTCATTAAACCGGGTTCTCCGCTTTCTGTAGACATGGGTCTTGCGGAGTCATTAGAGACACTAGCTCCTGCTAGATTCTGGATTAACTTGAGCCATTCTTGGTTTATTGCATGCTGCCACTCGGCTTGAATTCTTGATTTTGCCGTGAGAAAAGAGGCATGATCTTGCTGTTCTCTGGCTGTTGGTTGGAAATGATCTTGTCGGACCTTCTCCTTAGAACAACCTTGTGGATTGAATTTTTCCCACAACTTGATTTTATATTCTCGTGCCAGGCAGGGCTCATCCTTTTCCAGGAAGGTATACTGCCAGGCCATTATCCATGGTATCTTGTATTTGATCACGAACCTCATTAATAAGGAGGATTCTTTCAAACTCATTAATAGGGAAGATTCTTTCGAATCGGGGGAGGAATCATTAATATCATTAATATCATTAAAATGATCATTAAAAAGTTGAAACCCTTCTTGACAGATGTCCGGAAGGAATTCCTTTTCTAGTCCCATAAAGAACCAGAAATCATTAATAAACCATTTGGGGATATCATTAATATCATTAATCAGGTTTTCATGGAAGAAGAACATCCATGAATGATTAAAACTGCGCAAGAACCAAGTGTTGGTCCAAGCTTTCATGTAGTCGAGATAATTAAAACACTTGAAAACTTCATTAGGCCTTTGAAAACGTCTAGGAGTTGATAAAGGCATACCCCAACTGGACGGAGTCATAACCTTATCGATCCTAACTTTGGAATAATTAATATAATTAGAGCCAGAATTCTTAAAATGAGTTATTACTGCAGATTTCGTGTCTGTCAGGATAAACTCATAAAAATCTCGGGATTTATGAATGGTCTCACTGTGGTAGTGGAAACCAGGAAAGAAAATCTTTTCGACAACAGCATCGAAGGAGGCTTTGGATTTGTTTTCAGTGGTGAAGAAATTCTTTTCTGCCAGAAAAAGGAATTCATAGGCCTTTTGCTTAACATGATAGGTTTGTCTGTCTAAAAACTCTGGAGCTTTGGAAAAAGTGGCCATTCTGACATTATTAGGAATATTTGAGGGTATGTTGGGGATACCATCTTGCCGGGGGTTACCAGCTTTGAATCTCCCAGAGAAGAAAGCGATTTTGGGATACTAGCTCAAGGCTAGTTTTTGGAGCCGAGAGGGCTTGGACGTAATTAGTGGGTGGAATAGTATCACTATTCCGAAAGTAGTCATTAGGAGAAATCATTACCATTTTAGGAGTATTAGAAGTACTAGCAGTATTTCGTTCCTCCTTTGGATTGGATTTGGTGATTGCAATCCTCTTGCTCATCTTGAATAATTTTGTCCCTGCAAAAATTCTCTTGAAAGAAAATCAGGAAGGCTATTGGATTCACCTTTAATGAATTCAATATCAAAATCAAAATTGCTAAGTAAAGCTTGCCACCTAGCAAAGATTTGTTTAGAAACTAAATTTTTAACATCCTTTTCAATTATATCCTTAGCAGATTTGCAATCAATTCTTAACAGAATTTCTTCATGTAAAGATCATCTTGAAACTTATTAATACAAAGTACTACGAAAGGATCTCTTTCTTGATAGTACTGTAATTAATCTGAGTTTGGTTCGAGAATCTGAAGTAAATCTTACCAAGGATTCTTCGTTCGATCATTAACCTTTTGCTTTAAAATTCCGCCATAACCAATGTTATCAAGGCGTCGGTCTCAACAATTAAATTAGCATCTGGATTTGGAATACTTAAACAGGGAAGAGTTTTAATCTTCTCTTTAATTAATTTGTGACTTCAAGATGCTCATTAGACCAAGGTTTTGGATTTTTCTTTAATCTCTGGTATAAAGGCTTGCAGATTATCTTTAAGTCCTTAAAGAAATCTGAAACATAATTAAGACAACCTAGAAATCTTTGTAATCTGGGTTTTGTCTTTGATTTCATTAGGAAACTTTGTTGTGAACTCAAGACTTCTTGCAATAGGATTAATTAGGTTATTCTTAATATCATGACCCAAAAATCTAATTTCTGTCTGGAATAATTTCATTTTGGGAAGGGACACGACCAACCCATTTTGCTTTATCACATTATAGAATTTTTCTAAATGTGAAAAGTGCTGATTAATAGAATTGGAAAATATCAGGACATCATCAATATAAACAATTGCAAAATTCTGGATTGGTTGAGTAATGTCATTCATTATATTCTGAAATTCAGAAGGAGCATTCTTCAAGCCAAAAGGCATCACATTCCATTCATAGTGTCCAAAAGGGACATTAAAACCAGTTTTGTATTTATCCTTTTCATTAATCTGTATTTGCCAAAATCCTGACTTCATGTCGAATTTTGAAAATACTTTTGCGCTATGTAACTTCTTGAGCAAATCTCTTTTATTAGGAATTGGGTATCTAATCCATTCTAAAACCTTATTAAGAGGTTTATAATTAATAACTAGTCTGGGAGCTCCTCTTTCTAATTCAGCTGCATTCATAACATAAAACGCTGAACAAGACCAAGGGGACTTAGATTTCCTTATTAATTTTTTATCAAGTAACTCATTAATCTCTTTCTTGCAAACATTTTCTAATTCTTCATTCATATGAATAGATCTGGATTTTGTAGGAATATCCTTTTCATTAAAATCTTTAACATAGGGTAGATTAACAATATGTTTTTTTCTGTTCCAAAAAGCATTTGGGATGGAAGCACAAACTTCCTTTTCCAATTTTTCTTTTAATCTTTCAATTCTTTCTTTTACAGGAGGTAGATTAAGCTCATCTTTTACCCTTAAGTTTTTAACTTCATTAACCAAAAATTTATAATGCTTTTGTTTTGCTTGAAGCAGATTAATAGATGTAGGCCTATTATTGGAATCTTGTACAGTCTTTATGCTCTTTTCTTCTACCGGATAAGCAAATTTAAATCTAATTTCTTTCCTAGGATTTTGGATATTATTTCACATGGGGTAACTTTAAAGGGGTACAAACTCGTTATGAACGGAGTCCCTAAGATAACCCTAGTACCTAGATTCTTAACTAATATAAAAGGTATTTTAAAACACAAACCTTCATTACAAATTTTTACATTACTAATTTTATAATTAATATGCAGGTTTTGATTATTAGCGCAAGTAAAGTTTCTTTAGTTTTTTCAAAATACTGGGTAGGAATTAATCCTTCTTGAATACAATTTTGGTCAGCACCTGTGTCGACGAGTGCGACAGTATTAAGGTGATATTCATCATTAATAATTAAGCTTATGTAAACATACCATTCGTGGTAGCAAATTTTAGAAACAACGTTCAAATAGGAATCTCTTCGATTATCATTTTTGCTAGAACATTCTCCTTCATTAGTATTTTCTATTTTTAATTCTTTAATATCTTTCTTAATATCATTAATCTCTAATTGTAAATCTTGAATGGTAGCAGACTTCTGCTGCTTCCCATGATCAGAAATATTACTAATTTGTTTGGATTGGGGCCTTTTGACATTATTATCCTTTTCTAGGATTCCTTTTAAAGTTAAAAAGGCTTCCTTTCTTTTTTCTAAATCTTCTTCTTGAATGATTGCTTTTGGTAAAGAGTCGATATTAGTAGAAAGCATATTGCAGTATTCTTTTGAGCATTTATTAATATCGGAGAATTAATATCAGAATTATCTTGAAGAATTAGTAACAATAGAACCTTCATCTTGAATTTCATTAATAACAATAGAACCTTGATTGAACTATTTTGAATTTCATTAACAATAGGAATATCTACCATCATTTTATTAACAATAGGAATTTCTACATTCATGTTATCTGTGATTTCTAATACATTAATTCTTTTCTTCATTTTGCTATCTTTCTTGCAATGACCTTTTTGATGACATTTCGAAAATGTTGGAGATTCTTTCTTTTTAAAAGATTTGTTGGATAATTTATTAAAAAGTATTTTTTTATTAATATTATAAATTTCAAACTGGATTTTTAATATATGATCACTATTATCGGGAGGAACAGACTTATGATTTGACCGACACATTTGTTGTCATTAGCATGAGGAGGAGTAATAGTTGAAAAGGATAATTAATCTTATTAATATTAGCATAATGTTCAAACCAAGTAAAAAGAAAATATGAATCCCAAATCTTTTCATCTCAAAGAAACCATTTCTCTTTGAACTCTTCAGTTTCATTTTTGGAAAACGTATTAAAATACCAATTAACCTTCTTACTATTTTCAGGAGACTTCAAATCCTTCTTTAAAAATTCTTTATTAATTTCAAATTCTTTCACTATCATATTAACAAAACCTTTTGAGTCTGCTATATTGATCTCAGTAGAACTAAAATCCATTTTACCCATTACTTGATCTCGAAATGAAAGCTGCTCCTTTATCAGAAAAGAGTTTTGCCATTCTAAAATTTCAAAGATTGAATTTCAATCTAATTAAATTCTAAACTTTTCTTCCAAAATCTAAGACTCTTTGTTTCAACCGGGAACACCAACTCCTTCTGCGCAAAAACGTGGACTTACACTCCTATCTGCCACTCGTCGCTCTAGGATCTTCCGGCTTACCAACGCTTGAAACAACTCCAAGTCTTAAAATTCTTTCAGAAAACTTTAGAACCTAACAGACTTAGATTCTTTCTTTAAAATAATAGACCTAGCAACAGTCTTTTACTGGTAAAGACTCAGGTTTCAAATCTGAATCAAGCAAGTGCTAAAATAGTCTTTAATTCTTGAAATCTCCTTAGAGACTCAAGTATACTCCTTTTTCTTTTTAAAATTATTGTAACTAGTTCAGCTTTTCCGATACTTATATTAATCCTATGTTCAAAGCTAGATGGAGAAGGCAAAGCATTTAATGTTCTTAACTCATAGGTATAGGAATTAGTCAAATTTTCATGCATTATTAAATCCATTATAGCGTTATCTAACGCATTTTGAACCAATTAGAGAGAACCATGATTAGGCAACTGACAATAAAGTCTTTATCTTATTAAAACGTTCCAATTTTTCATTAAGAAGATCCTTAAGTTCTGGAATTTGGAATTTTAGGTCAGTTCTTCTGTTATATAAATTAAATCTCTCATCCAAGGATATATTAATAGAATTTTCAAAATCATTGAGTCGGTGCTCTATTAAAGCTAGTTCATGTTCAAGAATACCAATGGTCTGGTGTAAATTAACCAAATTATTAAAAGCTTCATCAGTAGCAGTTTTGTACCATTGCAGAACCATCTAAGCGACAGATAAAAGGACCTTTAGATCCTCAAATTTCTTACACTTTTTATTAAAATTTTCTTCTTCCTTAGTAATTATTTCAACAAGTTCACTTCTTCTGGCGAAAATATTAAACCTGTGCTCAAGACACGAACTCGAAGCATCATTATTTTGAAAAAGCAATTCATTTAATAACCTTAATTCATTAGCATAAGAACTTATTAAATCATCATGAGCCACTAAATCATCTAATGCGTTAACTAATGCTTTTTTATACCAAGAAGGAAATACCATTTTAAGCGATTGAAAGTAAAACCTTTATCTTATTATATCTTTCCATATTTCTATTAAAACGATCAATGCTTTCTTGGAGTAAAGAGGCTAGCTCTCGTCTCCTTTGGTATAAATTATGATCTTTGTCAAGATTAAAGTTCTCAAATCTAGAAATCATATTATTAAGATTAACCCATTCATTTTCATAATGATTAACAATATTGCTATCATATATTAAATTAATAGCAGCTTTTCTCAGAGCTTCTTTATACCAATGTGGAGCCATAGAAAAACTCAAAATAATCACAGAAAGATGGACTGAAATACTTCTTGTATTGAAAAACTTATTAAACAACTTACAGAGATCTCACAAAGAGATGAGGAAATACAAACTTCTTGAGATCAGATCATTAACCGACAAGTCTATCTCCCTACCAGGCCGAAAAGATGGCTCTGATACCAATTGGGGGAAGCGACGAGGTCGTCATTCATCAGAGTAGGAAACATTAAGAGATTATTACAAGTATTAGGAATAGGGAGAGAGAGTAGGAATTCTTGTAGGCAAGGTGCCAAGGGATGTCTTGAAACGTTGGCCGGGCGTCTCTATTTATAGAGAGTTGAACCCGGATTTGAAACCTTCTGGAGTCCGCTGTGTCGTCATCCGTGACGTGTTGCGCACTTGAATTAAAATATCTTGAGTGGAAAACATCTGGTATTTCTTGAGTAGAGTCTGATTAAAATATCTTGATGTGACTGATGAGCAGTGTCTTGAACAGTCATTATCTTGATGTGACTGATGAGCAGTGTCTTGATCAATCTTGGATATTAATTTTGAGGTGGTGATCAGTTTTGGATTTGTCTTCAAAAGTCTTGATGTGTTATTATCTTGAATAGTCATTGATTTGGATGTGTCTGAAAAGTCTTGCTGAGTCATTAATCTTCTTGTCTTATTCTGAGAGTGTCTTACTTATTTATATTGTTGAGTCATATTTTGCCGAGTCATTTAAATCTTGTATTCTTCTTCTGAATTATTAGGCTGATAAGTCTTCATTTTTCATTAAAATCTTGTCTTCAATTGTTAGTCTGAAAGGTCTTCACTTCTCATTAAAATCTTGTCTGATGAGTCTTCTCTTCTTGAAGTTGTGTGGCCGACAACTTTGAGATCACCAATCTTGAAAATCTTGGCTTATTAATATCAATTAGGACTTTGGGCCCTTGATGGGCTGATTAGGAAGTTGAGCCCCGAATGGGCTGGACTTTGGATTATCCTTACATATTTAATGTAAGGTCTTCAACGGATGGATCATCACGAACTTACGAACTCACGATCTTACGAACCTCATTAATAAGGGAGGATTCTTTCGAATCGGGGAAGGGATCATTAAAATCATTAATAAGACCTATAGAGGTCCATGAATCATTAATAAATCATCCTCATTAAAAAGGGAGGATTCTTTCGAATCGGGGAAGGGATCATTAAAATCATTAATAGTGTTTTCATGGAAGAAGATCAACCATGAATGATTAATATTTCGCAGGAACCGTCTGTTGGTCCAAGCTATTATTAAAATTCTTTTGAGAACATCATATCATTAGGTTTATTAACCTTATCAATAGATATCACTCTGGAAGTGGGATTTAGGAAGGAAAAGTAGAATGAATTAATATTTATGAATTAATATTTATTAATAAAAGTAGGAGAACTCCTTAGGAGACATATGGCATTAGTATTAATATTATATTTATTATACTCATTAATTAATATAGTATTAATAGAAGTAGGTGTAGACATTAAGTGACATATATCATTAGTGGCTAAAAGTCATATAGCATTAATAATATTAATATAGTATTAATAGAAGTAGGTGTAGTCATTTAAGTGACATATATCATTAATAGTACTAATATTATAGTAATAGAAGTAGGTGTACTTTATTAAGTGATATAATTTATATTATTCTTTAAGAGACATAATATTTTCATTAGGATTATTAGGGAGTAGAACTACTTCCCATTTCTTCTGCGACCCTTTTGCTTATCTGGAGCAATCTTGAACAATTTGGTACCTGAAAAATAAAATTGCTTGGAAGAAAGTTAGTTTAATTAAATATTAATCTGGAATCAAATAAAATTTGCCTAAAAAGGATTTATAAAAGAATCTTGTAAGATTTTTATGTTCTTCTCTTTTACAGGATAAACAAAATTAAACCTTATTTCCTTTTCCATGACTTTTGAAATTACTTCAGAAGAGGTTACCTTGAAAGGGAACAAACTCGTAATGAACGGAGTCCCTAAGATAACATTAGCACTTAAATTGTTGATTATAATGAAAGGCATTTTGAAACGCAAATCTTCATTACAAATTTTTACATTACTGATCTTGTAATTAATATGCAAATTTTGGTTATTAGCAGCATACAAGATTTCTCTTGTTTTTTCAAAATAATGGGTAGGAACTAGTCCTTCATTAATACAATTTTGAGTGCACTGTATCTACTAAAGCGGTAGTGTTCAGGTGATATTCATCATTAATAATCAAACTTATATGAATAAGCCATTTATGATTGTAAATTTTTGAAACAACATTTAGGTAGGAATCTACCTGATCATTAATTTTGGTCGAACATTCTTCTTCATTAGCATTTTCATTAAAATCTCCTCTTTGCAGCTTCTCTGCTTCATGTAACCCTTTCATCCAAAGGGTTCTCTGGATATTTTGATTTTCCATTTTTAATTCTTTAATCTCTCTTTTGATATCATTAATCTCTAATTGTAAATCTTGAATGGTAGCGAGGCTTTTCTTTGCTTCCCATAAGTTTTTAAAAAATCGAAATATTGATAACTTTGTTTGACCGGGTTTTCTTGGTTTCATTATCTTTCTCGAGGATTCCTTTTAATGCTAAAAAGGCTTCCTTTCTTTTTTCTAAATCTTCTATTTGAATAATTGCATCATGCAAAGAATTTATATCAGAGGAAAGCACATTACAGTGGCATTTTTCAAAACAGTTCTCATTAATTTCAGAATTTTCAGATTCTTTATCAGAACTATTGGTAGATTGAATTTCATTAATAAAAGGGATTCCTTCTTCTTCATTTTCAGAAATATTATCAGATTGACTATATTCAAAAGGAGAGTCATAGGTCATTAAATTCATTAACTGTTCTTTCATTTTATTAGAAATTTCTAAAGCATTAATTTTTCTTTCATTCTCAGTCTCTTTCAAAATGACCCACTTGTCTGCATTTCCAACAGGTAGGAGGTCCTTTCCTTTTTCATTAAAAGATCTTTTGGTATTTTTATTAAAATTATTCGATCCGTCTTTTATATCTTGAATTTTTATGATTATAAAATTCAGGTTTATTAAAACTGTAACTCTTTCTTTTGGACTTTTGGATTTTCATCTTTTTTGAGGAAGGAGCATGGACTTTTTCATATCCATATTGAGAACAGAAATCTCCTAATTCTGCTCTAGCTTGTATTTTATCATTTTTTATTTTACTCTGGAGTTTCATATTTGTACATAACTCCAAACCTTCTAAATTAATAAAACTTATTAATTCACCATAAGTTAGATCATTATACGGAATTATACCGTTGTATTTTGTCTTGATTCGCATTCGAACTTTCTCGGCGAACAAATTAGGTAGTCCAGCAATGAATCTTTCTTTCCAAACAGTACTACCACAATCAGTTCTAGTATATACCTTTGTAAGGAAAACATCTTTATACCATCTAAAATCATGTAATTTTGGACATTTTAAATTCATTAAAATTTCAGAATCTCTTTGACCAAGTAACTCTGGATTTCCTTGAAAAAATTTTAATATGGCCCAAAGTAACATTTCTACCGCATTACTTTCCCCGGTATCATGTTCTATACCATCTACATTAAATTTCTTAGTACTTCTATCAATTTGAATTTTTAGATCATTAGTAAGAAGATTATTCCACCAACCTCTTAGTTGACCCGTGAACCCATTCACAAGAAGACGCAAGGCTTCTTGATTAGTATTTTCATTATTCATGTAGGCATTGGCCGCCATTTCCATTTCACAGTTATGGAAAAAGTTGGTAGTCTGTGGCTCCGTCTATGTTCCAAACATATATTGAATTTCCATTATAAGCCTTATCATTCTTTCTTTCTTCAAACATCATATCGGAGGAGATGGTTTTGAATACCAAGTTTTGGATTTATAAAAATCTGGATTTTCGACTTTATTAATACGGGAAGGATTAAAATCTGAGGAAGAATTATTAATATTCATAGTTTTGAATTGGTTTTCTAATTTATCTAATTCAGAGATGACATTAATATTTTTTCCTTTTGCTAATTGTTTATTAATGTTTTCAATTTCCAATTGGATCTTTGATATGGAGTTATCATTAAACTTATTAATTCCTTTTAACCTAAAGTCTGGGCTTATAGGTATAAAGGTGCCGGCTGAGGAAGGAGGAGGTCTTGAAGGAGGAGCTTCCTTGACATAACTGGTTGAAGGCAGATTATTAAAGACTCGGATTCCTTATTAACAATTCTGGGTTCCTTATTAATAACAAGCGGCTCTATCCTATTCAATTGTTCTCCAATAGAGATTAGAGACTGATTAGCATAATTAAGCTGAGAATTAATATTAATAAAAGGTATCTTCGTGAGTCTTCCAACTCCTTTTGAGGAACAGATTTAAATGGCTGACCGACGCATTTGTCGTCATTAGTATGATGAGGAGTAATTAAAATACCTTCGGAGGAGGATGAGCAGATGTTATTTCTTTATCATTAATAGTGGTCCATTTTTTTGTAACTTGATAATAGGAGTAATGGTTGAAAAAGGATAATTAATATTTTCAATATTAGCAAATCTTTCAAACCAAGCGAAAAGAGGAATATGCATTCCTAAACTTTTCATTTCGGCAAACCATTTTTCTTTAAAATTATCAGTTTCTTCCTTTGAAAACGTATTAAAATACCAAGTGACCTTTTTGCTATTTTCAGGAGATTTCAAATCCCTTTTTAAAAATTCTTTATCAATTTCAAATTCTTGAATTATAACATTAACAAAACCTTTTGTAGAAAATACTTCCATTTCACTGGGAGTAGGATTAATACTCGAAGAAGTTTCATCTTTGAAATCATAGACTGGATGAGGAATTTCATTATTAAAGTCAACATTTCTCAATTCCGTAGGAACAGAAACATTTAAAGATCTTGGAATACGATTTTGAAAAGGAGATCTTGGAATGTGATTTTGAAAAGGTGATGAGGATTTATATATGGAAGATCTGGAGGTTTCAGGTTGACTGAACCTAGATTGAGGAAAATAATTAGAAAAATCAATTTTGACCGATCCGTCCGTTGACTCAGTAATTAAAGCATTTTGATTCATTAAATCTATGGGTCGATGGGAACAAGGTTCTCTAAATCCCATTCATTAGATTTTGAAATTTCATTCCATTTTAACTTTTTGGAACATGGATCGAGAATTTTGGGAATTAGCCTCAAAGACTATGGTTTCGTCTCTCAGCGAACTGAATCTAGCTTTTGGCTCTATGGTGGTGGTCATGACTTTGTAATAGACACGGTAGATTAAACAAATAGACTTAGCATTATTAGCAAAATTCATATTCTTAATTTTTATAGTCAGACTCAAAGTATCAAGTATATGAGGATCAAAAAGAGAAATTGTAAAATTTGGATAACAATTAAAAATCTTGGACCATTAGCAAGATTGGATTACGCCATTGCTAGCAGAGAATTATTAAAATTCAAATGTCTGGCATCTCTTAGAATCATTAAAAGAGGAATATCGAGTCCTATTCTAAACATGGGTTTAATAGCAATCTGGACCATCCCAATATGCATAAACTTATATTTATCCTTTTTATGATTATTAAGCGCTTGATTGCTTATTAACCGAATTGTTTCAATTTCTTGATTCAAAGGAATAGTTTGTTCTGTTTGTTTTATGGAATAACTAGACGAAAAATCAAAGCGTTCGATTTTGTAGATTGTCTTTGGATTAACTTTAGGAATAGACCAATTATGAAGCTTTTGTTCGATATCGGCAATATTGATTTACGTGGAATTAAAGTCTTCACAATTATCGTGGTTAAATCCAGATCTTGAACCAGTTTCCTTAGGCGAAAAGAGTTTAGTCATTTTATCCATCTTAAAGATTAAATCTTTATCCAATCAAATTCTAAATTTTTTCTTCCAAATTCTAAGACTCTGATTGTTTCAACCGGGAACACCAACTCCTTCTGCGGAAAACGTGGACTTACACTCCTATCTGCCACTCGTCGCTCTAGGATCTTCCGCTTACCAACGCTTGAAACAACTTCAAATCTTAACATTTTTCAGAAAACTCTAGAATTTAACAGACTTAGATTCTTTCTTCAAAAGGAATAATCTAACCAAATTCTTTCAATCTTAAAAACAGTTTCAAAATCTGAATTTAAACAACGAGATAAAAGGACCTTTAAATCCTCAAATTTCTTTAAAGTGCTTGAACTCTAGCTTTCCCTTCTTGATTATCCCGTCAAGTTCGTATCTCCTCTCATTAATATTCATTTTATATTCAAAGCTTAAAGCTTCACTATCATCTAGATCAAAAACAATGCATTCAAACTTCTAATTTCATTAATACGTGATTCCAACCAATCATGTTTTATTATTAAATCTTGTAAAACTTCTTCCATAGCAGTATGATACCACAAAGGAAACACCATATTTAAACAGATGAAAAGATTAGTCAATATTCAGGATTGAAGCAAGTCGTCTTCTTTGGTTTTTTAGTTTTTCAATTTTATTTGTCCATCTATTAATCAGGTATTCTTCAGAATTAATCATAACTTTGTAATATCGAATATTAGAATTAGAAATTCCAACAGTATTTAGTTCATGATTATATGATTCAATTCTCCTTTCAGATTCTTGGATTTTAACACGGAATGAATTAATTTCATTAATAAAGTCCCAATGAATTTCACACAAAATACTACGATAATGTTCATAAGGATGCATGATTAAAACACAGAAAGATGGATTGAAATACTTCTTGTATTGAAAAACTTATTAAACAACTTACAGAGATCTCACAAAGAGATGAGGAAATACAAACTTCTTGAGATCAGATCATTAACCGACAAGTCTATCTCCCTACCAGGCCGAAAAGATGGCTCTGATACCAATTGGGGGAAGCGACGAGGTCGTCATTCATCAGAGTAGGAAACATTAAGAGATTATTACAAGTATTAGGAATAGGGAGAGAGAGTAGGAATTCTTGTAGGCAAGGTGCCAAGGGATGTCTTGAAACGTTGGCGGGCGTCTCTATTTATAGAGAGTTGAACCCGGATTTGAAACCTTCTGAGTCCGTGTGTCGTCATCCGTGACGTGTTGCGCACTTGAATTAAAATATCTTAAGTGGAAAACATCGGCATTTCTTGAGTAGAGTCCGATTAAAACATCTTGATGTGGTGATGAGCAGTGTCTTGAACAACCATTAATTTGGATATGTCTTCAAAAGTCTTGATGCTTGTCTTGTCTTGATGCGTCATTATCTTGAATAGTCATTGATTTGGATGTTTCGGAAAAGTCTTGATGAGTCATTAATGTTTTGTCTTCTTAAAGTATCTTTCATCTCTTGAATCATTAATTATCTTCTTTGAGTCATTTGTCTGTTCTTGAATTATTGATGAGTCATGTCTTGGATCTTGTCGTCTGGAGGAGCAATCTTGAACCTTGAAAATCTCTTGAAAATCTTGAGTCATTAATATCAGTAGGATCTGGACCCTGGATGGGTTGATTAGGAAGTTGAGCCCTGGATGGGCCGGGCTTAGGATTGTCCTTACATATCTAATGTAAGGTCTTCATATGGATCCTGGGCGAACTGGACCGTCATTAAACTGGGTTCTCCGCTTTCTGTAGACATGGGTCTTGCGGAGTCATTAGAGACACTAGCTCCTGCTAGATTCTGGATTAACTTGAGCCATTCTTCTGGTTTATTGCATGCTGCCAGCTCAGCTTGAATTCTTGATTTTGCCGTGAGAAAAGAGGCATGATCTTGCTGTTCTCTGGCTGTTGGTTGGAAGTGGTCTTGTCGGACCTTCTCCTTAGAACAACCTTGTGGATTGAATTTTTCCCACAACTTGATTTTGTATTCTCGTGCCAGGCAGGGCTCATCCTTTTCCAGGAAGGTATATTGCCAGGCCATTATCCATGGTATCTTGTATTTGATCACGAACCTCATTAATAGGAGGATTCTTTCAAACTCATTAATAGGAAGATTCTTTCGAATCGGGGGAGGAATCATTAATATCATTAATATCATTAAAATGATCATTAAAAAGTTGAAACCCTTCTTGACAGATGTCCGGAAGGAATTCCTTTTCTAGTCCCATAAAGAACCAGAAATCATTAATAAACCATTTGGGGATATCATTAATATCATTAATCAGGTTTTCATGGAAGAAGAACATCCATGAATGATTAAAAGCTGCGCAAGAACCAAGTGTTGGTCCAAGCTTTCATGTAGTCGAGATAATTAAAACACTTGAAAACTTCATTAGGCCTTGGAAAACGTCTAGGAGTTGATAAAGGCATACCCCACCTGGACGGAGTCATAACCTTATCGATCCTAACTTTGGAATAATTAATATAATTAGAGCCAGAATTCTTAAAATGAGTTATTACTGCAGATTTCGTGTCTGTCAGTATAAACTCATAAAAATCTCGGGATTTATTAATAGTCTCAGTGTGGTAGTGGAAACCAGGAAAGAAAATCTTTTCGACGACAGTGTCGAAGGAGGCTTTGGATTTGTTTTCAGTAGTGAAGAAATTCTTTTCTGCCATAAAAAGGAATTCATAGGCCTTTTGCTTAACATGATAGGTTTGTCTGTCTAAAAACTCTGGAGCTTTGGAAAAAGTGGCCATTCTGACATTATTAGGAATATTTGAGGGTATGTTGGGGGATACCATCTTGCCGGGGTTACCGACTTTGAATCTCCCGGGACGGTAAAGCGATTTTGGGATACCAGCTCAATGCTAGTTTTTGGAGCCGAGAGGGCTTGGACGTAATTAGTGGGTGGAATAGTATCACTATTCCGAAAGTAGTCATTAGGAGAAATCATTACCATTTTAGGAGTATTAGAAGTACTAGCAGTATTTCGTTCCTCCTTTGGATTGGATTTGGTGATTGCAATCCTCTTGCTCATCTTGAATAATTTTGTCCCTGCAAAAATTCTCTTGAAAGAAAATCAGGAAGGCTATTGGATTCACCTTTAATGAATTCAATATCAAAATCAAAATTGCTAAGTAAAGCTTGCCACCTAGAAAAGATTTGTTTAGAAACTAAATTTTTAACATCCTTTTCAATTATATCCTTAGCAGATTTGCAATCAATTCTTAACAGGAATTTCTTCATGTAAAGATCATCTTGAAACTTATTAATACAAAGTACTACAGAAAGGATCTCTTTCTTGATAGTACTGTAATTAATCTGAGTTTGGTTCCAGAATCTGAAGTAAATCTTACCAAGGATTCTTCGTTCTGATCATTAACCTTTTGCTTTAAAATTCCGCCATAACCAATGTTACTGGCGTCAGTCTCAACAATTAAATTAGCATCTGGATTTGGAATACTTAAACAGGGAAGAGTTTTAATCTTCTCTTTAATTAATTTGACAGCTTCAGTATGCTCATTAGACCAAGGTTTTGGATTTTTCTTTAATCTCGGTATAAAGGCTTGCAGATTATCTTTAAGTCCTTAAAGAAATCTGAAACATAATTAAGACAACCTAGAAATCTTTGTAATCGGGTTTTGTCTTTGATTTCATTAGGAAACTTTGTTGTGAACTCAAGACTTCTTGCAATAGGATTAATTAGGTTATTCTTAATATCATGACCCAAAATCTAATTTACATGCGGAATAATTTCATTTTGGGAAGGGACACGACCAACCCATTTTGCTTTATCACATTATAGAATTTTTCTAAATGTGAAAAGTGCTGATTAATAGAATTGGAAAATATCGGGACATCATCAATATAAACAATTGCAAAATTCTGGATTGGTTGAGTAATGTCATTCATTATATTCTGAAATTCGAAGGAGCATTCTTCAAGCCAAAAGGCATCACATTCCATTCATAGTGTCCAAAAGGGACATTAAAACCAGTTTTGTATTTATCCTTTTCATTAATCTGTATTTGCCAAAATCCTGACTTCATGTCAAATTTTGAAAATACTTTTGCGCTATGTAACTTCTTGAGCAAATCTCTTTTATTAGGAATTGGGTATCTAATCCATTCTAAAACCTTATTAAGAGGTTTATAATTAATAACTAGTCTGGGAGCTCCTCTTTCTAATTCAGCTGCATTCATAACATAAAACGCGAACAAGACCAATGGGACTTAGATTTCCTTATTAATTTTTTATCAAGTAACTCATTAATCTCTTTCTTGCAAACATTTTCTAATTCTTCATTCATATGAATAGATCTGGATTTTGTAGGAATATCCTTTTCATTAAAATCTTTAACATAGGGTAGATTAACAATATGTTTTTTCTGCTCCAAAAGCATTTGGGATGGAAGCACAAACTTCCTTTTCCAATTTTTCTTTTAATCTTTCAATTCTTTCTTTTACAGGAGGTAGATTAAGCTCATCTTTTACCCTTAAGTTTTAACTTCATTAACCAAAAATTCATAATGCTTTTGTTTTGCTTGAAGCAGATTACTAGAAGTAGGCTTATTATTGGAAACTTGTCAAATCTTTATGCTCTTTTCTTCTACCGGATAAGCAAATTTAAATCTAAGTTCTTACCCTAGGATTTTGGATATTATTTCACATGGGGTAACTTTAAAGGGGTACAAACTCGTTATGAACGGAGTCCCTAAGATAACCCTAGTACCTAGATTCTTAACTAATATAAAAGGTATTTTAAAACACAAACCTTCATTACAAATTTTTACATTACTAATTTTATAATTAATATGCAGGTTTTGATTATTAGCAGCAAGTAAAGTTTCTTTAGTTTTTTCAAAATACTGGGTAGGAATTAATCCTTCTTGAATACAATTTTGGTCAGCACCTGTGTCAACGAGTGCGACAGTATTAAGGTGATATTCATCATTAATAATTAAGCTTATGTAAACATACCATTTGTGGTAGCAAATTTTAGAAACAATGTTCAAATAGGAATCTCTCTGATTATCATTTTTGCTAGAACATTCTCCTTCATTAGTATTTTCTATTTTTAATTCTTTAATATCTTTCTTAATATCATTAATCTCTAATTGTAAATCTTGAATGGTAGCAGACTTCTGCTGCTTCCCATGATCAGAAATATTACTAATTTGTTTGGATTGGGGCCTTTTGACATTATTATCCTTTTCTAGGATTCCTTTTAAAGTTAAAAAGGCTTCCTTTCTTTTTTCTAAATCTTCTTCTTGAATGATTGCTTTTGGTAAAGAGTCGATATTAGTAGAAAGCATATTGCAGTATTCTTTTGAGCATTTATTAATATCGGAGAATTAATATCGAACCTTCATCGGGAGAATTCATGTAATAACAATAGAACCTTGAATTTCATTAACTACAATTGAACCTTCATTAACAGAACTTTCTTCCTTCATTTCATTAACAATAGGAATTTCTTCCTTCATGTTATCTGGGATTTCTAAGACATTAATTCTTTTCTTCATTTTGCAATCTTTCTTGCAATGACCTTTTTCTTGACATTTCCAACATGTTGGAGATTCTTTCTTTTAAAAGATTTCTTGGAACATTTATTAAAACGTATTTTTTATTAATATCATCAATTTCCGATTGGATTTTTAATAAAGGATCACTATTATCGGGAGGAACAGACTTAATGATTTGACCGACACATTTGTTGTCATTAGCATGAGGAGGAGTAATAGTTGAAAAAGGATAATTAATCTTATTAATATTAGCATAATGTTCAAACCAAGTAAAAAGAAAATATGAATCCCAAATCTTTTCATCTCAAAGAAACCATTTCTCTTTGAACTCTTCAGTTTCATTTTTGGAAAACGTATTAAAATACCAATTAACCTTCTTACTATTTTCAGGAGACTTCAAATCCTTCTTTAAAAATTCTTTATTAATTTCAAATTCTTTCACTATCATATTAACAAAACCTTTTGAGTCTGCTATATTGATCTCAGTAGAACTAAAATCCATTTTACCCATTACTTGATCTCGAAATGGAACTGCTCCTTTATCGAAAAGAGTTTTGCCATTCTAAAATTTCAAAGATTGAATTTCAATCTAATTAAATTCTAAACTTTTCTTCCAAAATCTAAGACTCTTTGTTTCAACCGGGAACACCAACTCCTTCTGCGCAAAAACGTGGACTTACACTCCTATCTCGCCACTCGTCGCTCTAGGATCTTCCGGCTTACCAACGCTTGAAACAACTCCAAGTCTTAAAATTCTTTCAGAAAACTTTAGAACCTAACAGACTTAGATTCTTTCTTTAAAATAATAGACCTAGCAACAGTCTTTTCTTGGTAAAGACTCGTGTTTCAAATCCGAATCAAGCAAGTGCTAAAATAGTCTTTAACTCTTGAAATCTCCTTAGAGACTCGGTATACTCCTTTTCTCTTTTTAAAATTATTGTAACTAGTTCAGCTTTCCCGATACTTATATTAATCCTATGTTCAAAGCTAGATGGAGAAAGCAAAGCATTTAATGTTCTTAACTCATAGGTATAGGAATTAGTCAAATTTTCATGCATTATTAAATCCATTATAGCGTTATCTAACGCATTTTTGTACTAATTAGGGAGAACCATGATTAGGCAACTGACAATAAAGTCTTTATCTTATTAAAACGTTCCAATTTTTCATTAAGAAGATCCTTAAGTTCTGGAATTTGGAATTTTAGATCAGTTCTTCTGTTATATAAAGCAAATCTCTCATCCAAGGATATATTAACAGAACTTTCAAAGTCATGGAGACGGTGCTCTATTAAAGCTAGTTCATGTTCAAGAATACCAATGGTCTGGTGTAAATTAACCAAATTATTAAAAGCTTCATCGAGTGATTTTGTACCATTGCAGAACCATCTAAGCGACAGATAAAAGGACCTTTAGATCCTCAAATTTCTTACGCTTTTTATTAAAATTTTCTTCTTCCTTAGTAATTATTTCAACAAGTTCACTTCTTCTGGCGAAAATATTAAACCTGTGCTCAAGGCACGAACTCGAAGCATCATTATTCTGAAAAAGCAATTCATTTAATAATCTTAATTCATTAGCATAAGAACTTATTAAATCATCATGAGCCACTAAATCATCTAATGCGTTAACTAATGCTCTTTTATACCAAGAAGGAAATACCATTTTAAGCAATTGAAAGTAAAACCTTTATCTTATTATATCTTTCCATATTTCTATTAAAACGATCAATGCTTTCTTGGAGTAAAGAGGCTAGCTCTCTTCTCCTTTGGTATATATTATGATTTTTGTCAAGATTAAAGTTCTCAAGTCTAGAAATCATATTATTAAGATTAACCCATTCATTTTCATAATGATTAACAATATTGCTATCATATATTAAATTAATAGCAGCTTTTCTCAGAGCTTCTTTATACCAATGTGGAGCCATGGCAAAAACTCAAAATAATCACAGAAAGATGGACTGAAATACTTCTTGTATTGAAAAACTTATTAAACAACTTACAGAGATCTCACAAAGAGATGAGGAAATACAAACTTCTTGAGATCAGATCATTAACCGACAAGTCTATCTCCCTACCAGGCCGAAAAGATGGCTCTGATACCAATTGGGGGAAGCGACGAAGTCGTCATTCATCAGAGTAGGAAACATTAAGAGATTATTACAAGTATTAGGAATAGGGAGAGAAGTAGGAATTCTTGTAGGCAAGGTGCCAAGGGATGTCTTGAAACGTTGGCCGGGCGTCTCTATTTATAGAGAGTTGAACCCGGATTTGAAACCTTCTGAGTCCGCTGTGTCGTCATCCGTGACGTGTTGCGCACTTGAATTAAAATATCTTGAGTGGAAAACATCTGGCATTTCTTGAGTAGAGTCTGACATCTTGATGTGACTGATGAACAGTGTCTTGAACAGTCATTAATTTGGATATGTCTTCAAAAGTCTTGATGCGTCATTATCTTGAATAGTCATTGATTTGGATGTGTCTGGAAAAGTCTTGCTGAGTCATTAATGTTTTGTCTTCTTCTGAAAGTATCTTTCATCTGCTGAATCATTAATTATCTTGCTGAGTCATTTGTCTGTTCTTGAATTATTGATGAGTCATGTCTTGGATCTTGTCGTCTGGAGGAGCAATCTTGAACCTTGAAAATCTCTTGAAAATCTTGAGTCATTAATATCAGTAGGATCTGGACCCTGGATGGGTTGATTAGGAAGTTGAGCCCTGGATGGGCCGGGCTTTGGATTGTCCTTACATATCTAGTGTAAGGTCTTCATATGGATCTTGAGCGAACTGGACCGTCATTAAACTGGGTTCTCCGCTTTCTGTAGACATGGGTCTTGCGGAGTCATTAGTAACACTAGCTTCTGCTAGATTCTGGATTAATTTGAGCCATTCTTCTGGTTTATTGCATGCTGCCAGCTCAGCTTGAATTCTTGATTTCGCCGTGAGAAAAGAGGCATGATCTTGCTTGTTCTCTGGCTGTTGGTTGGAAGTGGTCTTGCCGGACCTTCTCCTTAGAACAACCTTGTGGATTGAATTTTTCCCACAACTTGATCTTGTATTCTCGTGCAGTGTGGCTCATCCTTTTCCAGAAGGTATATTGCCAGGCCATTATCCATGGTATCTTGTATTTGATCACGAACCTCATTAATAGGAGGATTCTTTCAAACTCATTAATAGGGAAGATTCTTTCGAATCGGGAGGAATCATTAATATCATTAATATCATTAAAATGATCATTAAAAAGTTGAAACCCTTCTTGACGGATGTCCGGAAGGAATTCCTTTTCTAGTCCCATAAAGAACCGTAAATCATTAATAAACCATTTGGGGATATCATTAATATCATTAATCAGGTTTTCATGGAAGAAGAACATCCATGAATGATTAAAAGCGCAAGAACCAAGTGTTGGTCCAAGCTTTCATGTAGTCGAGATAATTAAAACACTTGAAAACTTCATTATGCCTTTGAAAACGTATAGGAGTTGATAAAGGCATACACCAACTGGACGGAGTCATAACCTTATCGATCCTAACTTTGGAATAATTAATATAATTAGAGCGAATTCTTAAAATGAGTTATTACCGCAGATTTCGTGTTCACAAGATAAACTCATAAAAATCTCGGGATTTATTAATAGTCTCAGTGTGGTAGTGGAAACCAGGAAAGAAAATCTTTTCGACGACAGTGTCGAAGGAGGCTTTGGATTTGTTTTCAGTAGTGAAGAAATTCTTTTCTGCCATAAAAAGGAATTCATAGGCCTTTTGCTTAACATGATAGGTTTGTCTACCTAAAAACTCTGGAGATTTGGAAAAAGTTGCCATTCGACATTATTAGGAATATTTGAGGGTATGTTGGGGATACCATCTTGCCGGGGTTACCACTTTGAATCTCCCAGACAAGAAAGCGATTTTGGGATACCACCAAGGCTAATGCTTTTGTTTTGCTTGAAGCAGATTAATAGAAGTAGGCCTATTATTGGAATCTTGTACAGTCTTTATGCTCTTTTCTTCTACCGGATAAGCAAATTTAAATCTAATTTCTTTCCTAGGATTTTGGATATTATTTCACATGGGGTAACTTTAAAGGGAAATCCGGGTTCAACTCTCTATAAATAGAGACGCCCGGCCAACGATTCAAGACAACCCTTGGCACCTTGCCTACAAGAATTCCTACTTCTCTCCCTATTCCTAATACTTGTAATAATCTCTTAATGTTTCCTACCCTTATGAATGACGACTTGCCGCTTCCCCAATTGAAACGATTTTGGGATACCACCAAGGCTAGTTTTGGAGCGAGAGGGCTTGGACGTAATTAGTGGGTGGAATAGTATCACTATTCGAAAGTAGTCATTAGGAGAAATCATTACCATTTTAGGAGTATTAGAAGTACTAGCGATTTCGTTCAATTTTTGGTTAATGAAGTTAAAACTTTAAGGGTAAAAGATGAGCTTAATCTACCTCCCGTAAAAGAAAGAATTGAAAGATTAAAAGAAAAATTGGAAAAGGAAGTTTGTGCTTCCATCCCAAATGCTTTTGGAGCAGAAAAAAACATATTGTTAATCTACCCTATGTTAAAGATTTTAATGAAAAGGATATTCCTACAAAATCCAGATCTATTCATATGAATGAAGAATTAGAAAATGTTTGCAAGAAAGAGATTAATGAGTTACTTGAGAAAAAATTAATAAGGAAATCTAAGTCCCCTTGGTCTTGTTCAGCGTTTTATGTTATGAATGCAAATTGAATTAGAAAGAGGAGCTCCAGACTAGTTATCCTGCAAAAATTCTCTTGAAAGAAAATCGGAAGGCTATTGGATTCACCTTTAATGAATTCAATATCAAAATCAAAATTGCTAAGTAAAGCTTGCCACCTAGCAAAGATTTGTTTAGAAACTAAATTTTTAACATCCTTTTCAATTATATCCTTAGCAGATTTGCAATCAATTCTTAACAGGAATTTCTTCATGTAAAGATCATCTTGAAACTTATTAATACAAAGTACTACAGAAAGGATCTCTTTCTTGATAGTACTGTAATTAATCTGAGTTTGGTTCCAGAATCCTGAAGTAAATCTTACCAAGGATTCTTCGTTCTGATCATTAACCTTTTGCTTTAAAATTCCGCCATAACCAATGTTACTGGCGTCAGTCTCAACAATTAAATTAGCATCTGGATTTGGAATACTTAAACAGGGAAGAGTTTTAATCTTCTCTTTAATTAATTTGACAGCTTCAGTATGCTCATTAGACCAAGGTTTTGGATTTTTCTTTAATCTCTGGTATAAAGGCTTGCATGATTATCTTTAAGTCGTCTTCTTTGGTTTTTAGTTTTTCAATTTTATTTGTCCATCTATTAATCGTATTCTTAATTAATCATAACTTTGTAATATCGAATATTAGAATTAGAAATTCCAACAGTATTTAGTTCATGATTATATGATTCAATTCTCCTTTCGATTCTTGGATTTTAACACGGAATGAATTAATTTCATTAATAAAGTCCCAATGAATTTCACACAAAATACTACGATAATGTTCATAAGGATGCATGATTAAAACAGAAAGATGGATTGAAATACTTCTTGTATTGAAAAACTTATTAAACAACTTACAGAGATCTCACAAAGAGATGAGGAAATACAAACTTCTTGAGATCAGATCATTAACCGACAAGTCTATCTCCCTACCAGGCCGAAAAGATGGCTCTGATACCAATTGGGGAAGTAATGCGGTAGAAATGTTACTCGGGCCATATTAAAATTTTTCAAGGAAATCCAGAGTTACTTGGTCAAAGAGATTCTGAAATTTTAATGAATTTAAAATGTCCAAAATTACATGATTTTAGATGGTATAAAGATGTTTTCCTTACAAAGTTATATAATAGAAATGATTGTGGTGGTACTGTTTGGAAAGAAAGATTCATTGCTGGACTGCCTAATTTGTTCGTCGAGAAAGTTCGAATGCGAATCAAGACAAAATATAATGGTATAATTCCGTATAATGATCTAACTTATGGTGAATTAATAAGTTTTATTAATTTAGAAGGTTTGGAGTTATGTACAAATATGAAACTCCAGAGTAAAATAAAAAATGATAAAAAAACAAGCTAGAGCAGAATTAGGAGATTTGTTCTCAATATTGATATGAAAAGGTCCATGCTCCATCATCAAAAAAGATGATAATTCAAACGTCCAAAAGAAAGAGTTACGCTTTTAATAAACCTGAATTTTATAATCATAAGAATTCAAGATATAAAAGAAGGTATCAGAATAATTTTAATAAAAATACCAAAAGGTCTTTTAATGAAAAAAGGAAAGGACCTCCTACCTGTTGGAAATGCAGACAAGTGGGTCATTTTGAAAGAGACTGCAGAATGAAAGAAAAAATTAATGCTTTAGAAATTTCTAATAAAATGAAAGAACAGTTAATGAATTTAATGACCTATGACTCTCCTTTTGAATATAGTCAATCTGATAATATTTCTGAAAGTGAAGAAGAAGGAATCCCTTTTATTAATGAAATTCAATCTACCAATAGTTCTGATAAAGAATCTGAAAATTCTGAAATTAATGAGAACTGTTTTGAAAAATGCCACTGTAATGTGCTTTCCTCTGATATAAATTCTTTGCATGATGCAATTATTCAAATAGAAGATTTAGAAAACAGAAAGGAAGCCTTTTTAGCATTAAAAGGAATCCTCGAGAAAGATAATGAAGCCAAGAAAACCCAGTCAAAACAGGTTATTAATATTTCTGATTTTTTAAAAACTTATGGGAAGCAGCAAAAGCCTGCTACCATTCAAGATTTACAATTAGAGATTAATGATATCAAAAGAGAAATTAAAGAATTAAAAATGGAAAATCAAAATATCCAGAGAACCCTTTTGATGAAAGGGTTACATGAAGCAGAGAAGCTGCAAAGAGAAGATTCTAATGGAAATGCTAATGAAGAAGAATGTTCGACCAAAATTAATGATCAGGTAGATTCCTACCTAAATGTTGTTTCAAAATTTACAATCATAAATGGCTTATTCATATAAGTTTGATTATTAATGATGAATATCACTGAACACTCTGCTTTAGTAGATACAGTGCAGACCAAAATTGTATTAATGAAGGACTAGTTCCTACCCATTATTTTGAAAAAACAAGAGAAATCTTGTATCGCTAATAACCAAAATTTGCATATTAATTACAAAGTCAGTAATGTAAAAATTTGTAATGAAGATTTGCGTTTCAAAATGCCTTTCATTGTAATCAACAATTTAAGTGCTAATGTTATCTTAGGGACTCCGTTCATTACGAGTTTGTTCCCTTTCAAGGTAACCTCTTCTGAAGTAATTTCAAAAGTCATGGAAAAGGAAATAAGGTTTAATTTTGTTTATCCTGTGAAGGAGAACATAAAAATCTTACAAGATTCTTTTATAAATCCTTTTTAGGCAAATTTTATTTGATTCCAGATTAATATTTAATTAAACTAACTTTCTTCCAAGCAATTTTATTTTTCAGGTACCAAATTGTTCAAGATTGCTCCAGATAAGCAAAAGGGTCGCAGAAGAAATGAGAAGTAGTTCTACTCCCTAATAATCCTAATGAAAATATTATGTCTCTTAAAGAATAATATAAATTATATCACTTAATAAAGTACACCTACTTCTATTACTATAATATTAGTACTATTAATGATATATGTCACTTAAATGACTACACCTACTTCTATTAATACTATATTAATATTATTAATGCTATATGACTTTTAGCCACTAATGATATATGTCACTTAATGTCTACACCTACTTCTATTAATACTATATTAATTAATGAGTATAATAAATATAATATTAATACTAATGCCATATGTCTCCTAAGGAGTTCTCCTACTTTTATTAATAAATATTAATTCATAAATATTAATTCATTCTACTTTTCCTTCCTAAATCCCACTTCCAGGGTGATATCTATTGATAAGGTTAATAAACCTAATGATATGATGTTCTCAAAAGAATTTTAATAATAGCTTGGACCAACAGACGGTTCCTGCGAAATATTAATCATTCATGGTTGATCTCCTTCCATGAAAACACTATTAATGATTTTAATGATTCCTTCCCCGATTCGAAAGAATCCTCCCTTTTTAATGAGGATGATTTATTAATGATTCATGGACCTCTATAGGTCTTATTAATGATTTTAATGATCCCTTCCCGATTCGAAAGAATCCTCCCTTATTAATGAGGTTCGTAAGATCGGGAAGCGGCGAGGTCGTCATACATCGAGTAGGAAACATTAAGAGATTATTACAAGTATTAGGAATAGGGAGAGAAGTAGGAATTCTAGTAGGCAAGGTGCCAAGGGATGCCTTGAAACGTTGGCGGGCGTCTCTATTTATAGAGTTGAACCCGGATTTGAAACCTTCTCGAGTCCGTGTGTCGTCATCCGTGACGTGTTGCGCACTTGAATTAAAATATCTTTAGTGGAGTCTGATAAAATCATCTTGCATTTCTTGAGTAGAGTCTGAATAAAATATCTTGATGTGGTGATGAGCAGTGTCTTGAAAGTCTTGAAGTAATCTTGAGGTGGTGATGACGATGTCTAACATCATTTTGGATTTATCTTCAAAAAGTCTTGATGCGTCATTATCTTGAATAGTCATTGATTTGGATGTTTCTGGAAAAGTCTTGATGAGTCATTAATCTTCTTGTCTTCTTCTGAGAGTGTCTTACTGATTTATCTTCTTTGAGTCATATTTTCTTTGAGTCATTTACGTCTTGTCTTCTTCTTCAATTATTAGGTGATAAGTCTTCATCATTAAAATCTTGTCTTCAATTGTTAGTCTGATAGGTCTTCACTTCTCATTAAAATCTTGTCTTCATTTATTAGGCTGATGAGTCTTCTCTTCTTGAAGTTGTGTGGCCGACAACTTTGAGATCACCAATCTTGAAAATCTTGGCTTATTAATAGCAATTAGGACTTTGGGCCCTTGATGGGCTGATTAGGAAGTTGAGCCCCGGATGGGCTGGCCCTTGATGGGCTGATTAGGAAGTTGAGCCCCGGATGGGCTGGACTTTGGATTATCCTTACATATTTAATGTAAGGTCTTCAACGGATGGATCACGAACTTATTACGATCTTACGAACCTCATTAATAAGGGAGGATTCTTTCGAATCGGGAAGGGATCATTACTCCTATTACTGAAGTTACAAAAAAATGGACCACCATTAATGATAAAGAAATAACATCTGCTCATCCTCCTCCCGAAGGTATTCTAATTACTCCTCATCATACTAATGACAACAAATGTGTCGGTCAGCCTTTTAAATCTGTTCCTCAAAAGGAGTTGGAAGACTCACGAAAATACCTTTTATTAATATTAATTCTCAGCTTAATTATGCTAATCAGTCTCTAATCTCTATTGGAGAACAATTGAATAGGATAGAGCCGCTTGTTATTAATAAGGAACCCAGAATTGTTAATAAGGAATCCAGAGTTTTTAATAATCTGCCTTCAACCAGTTATGTCAAGGAAGCTCCTCCTTCAAGACCTCCTCCTGCCTCCGCCGGCACCTTTATACCTATAAGCCCAGACTTTAGGTTAAAAGGAATTAATAAGTTTAATGATAACTCCATATCAAAAATCCAATTGGAAATTGAAAACATTAATAAACAATTAGCAAAAGGCAAAAATATTAATGTCATCTCTGAATTAGATAAATTAGAAAACCAATTCAAAACTATGAATATTAATAATTCTTCCTCAGATTTTAATCCTTCCCTGTATTAATAAAGTCGAAAATCCAGATTTTTATACATCCAAAACTTTTTATTCAAAACCATCTCCTCCTTATATGATGTTTGAAGAAAGAAAGAATGATAAGGCATATAATGGAAATTTATTTTCATTATTCATGTAGGCATTGGCCGCCATTTCCATTTCACAGATTATGGAAAAAGTTGGTAGTCTGTGGCTCCGTCTATGTTCCAAACATATATTGAATTTCCATTTGACGGGATAATCAAGAAGGGAAAGCTAGAGTTCGAAGCATCTTTAAAGAAATTTGAGGATTTAAAGGTCCTTTTATCTGTTGCTTAAATTCAGATTTTGAAACTGTTTTTAAGATTGAAAGAATTTGGTTAGATTATTCCTTTTGAAGAAAGAATCTAAGTCTGTTAAATTCTAGAGTTTTCTGAAAAATGTTAAGATTTGAAGTTGTTTCAAGCGTTGGTAAGCCGGAAGATCCTAGAGCGACGAGTGGCAGATAGGAGTGTAAGTCCACGTTTTCCATGAAGGAGTTGGTGTTCCCGGTTGAAACAATCGAGTCTTAGAATTTGGAAGAAAAATTTAGAATTTGATTGGATAAAGATTTAATCTTTAAGATGGATAAAATGACTAAACTCTTTTCGCCTAAGGAAACTGGTTCAAGATCTGGATTTAACCTCGATAATTGTGAAGACTTTAATTCCAGAAATCAATATTGCGATATCGAACAAAAGCTTCATAATTGGTCTATTCCTAAAGTTAATCCAAAGACAATCTACAAAATCGGACGCGTTTGATTTTTCGTCTAGTTATTCCATAAAACAAAGAACAAACTATTCCTTTGAATCAAGAAATTGAAACAATTCGGTTAATAAGCAATCAAGCTTAATAATCATAAAAAGGATAAATATAAGTTTATGCATATTGGGATGGTCCAGTTGCTATTAAACCCATGTTTAGAATAGGACTCGATATTCCTCTTTTAATGATTCTAAGAGATGCGGACATTTGAATTTTAATAATTCTCTGCTAGCAATGGCGAATCCAATCTTGCTAATGGTCCAAGTATTTTTAATTGTTATCCAAATTTTACAATTTCTCTTTTGATCCTCATATACTTGATACTTTGAGTCCGACTATAAAAATTAAGAATATGAATTTTGCTAATAATGCTAAGTCTATTTGTTTAATCTACCGTGTCTATTACAAAGTCATGACCACCACCATAGAGCCAAAAGCTAGATTCGGTTGAGAGACGAAACCATAGTCTTTGAGGCTAATTCCCAAAATTCTCGATCCATGTTCCAAAAAGTTAAAATGGAATGAAATTTCAAAATCTAATGAATGGGATTTAGAGAACCTTGTTCCCATCGACCCATAGATTTAATGAATCAAAATGCTTTAATTACTGAGTCAACAGACGGATCGGTCAAAATTGATTTTTCTAATTATTTTCCTCAATCTAGGTTCACCAACTCAAACCTCCAGATCTTCCATATATAAATCCTCATCACCTTTTCAAAATCATATTTCAAGATCTCCTCTTCAAAATCGTATTCCAAGATCTCTTTCACCTGAAAATATTTCTATTCCCACAGAATTAAGAAATGTTGATTTTAATAATGAAATTCCTCATCCTGTCTATGATTTTAAAGATGAAGCTTCTTCAAGTATTAATCCTACTCCCAGTGAAATGGAAGTATTTTCTACAAAAGGTTTTGTTAATGTTATAATTCAAGAATTTGAAATTGATAAAGAATTTTTAAAAGAGATTTGAAATCCTCGAAAATAGCAAAAAGGTCACTTGGTATTTTAATACGTTTTCAAAAGAAGAAACTGATGTTTTTAAAGAAAAATGGTTTGCCGAAATGAAAAGTTTAGGAATGCATATTCCTCTTTTCGTTTGGTTTGAAAGATTTGCTAATATTGAAAATATATATATATATATATATATATATATATATATATTCGTGTACTGCTAAATTTGGTTAACTGCACGCACCTCTTACTCTGTTGTTGAGAGGCTGACCACTCAACTGCTGCTGAATAAAACGTTCCTCGCGAAGGCGGCGTATCTTGGCGTGAGCAGACTCAGAAAGAAGGTCTCGTTCTTTCTTCCTCTCAGGCGGCTTGAACCTCGCCAAACAGGAAGCTTTAAGCCGGTAGCTCTTGAGTTTTGCGGACGTTTCGAGAATACCACCCCCCAAATGCGCCATGTCTCAACTGAAGCCTCCAATCTGCAAAGAGCCAGACACACGACCAAATAAGAAGAGGATACCAACTGAATCTCCAGAAGTCGACTCTGTTAAGGGATGTAAACCCTAGAACGAAAACCAAACCAACCTAGATCAGATCACCAGTCGGAAGAAAGAGAACAAAAGATGGCTCGCAATTCGGAAAACCAAGAGATAAATCGTAAACCAAAACGAGAAAGTAATTCTTACGTAAAGAGGAACTGCATGGAAGGGTTTCTCGCACGCGTCTTCCCAGAATTGAAAAGACGCTTTAACCAAATCAACTCTCACATGTCGTATATGCCATAGGGTTTCACTAAGTGAGTGAAATGGGCTTTACCGCGGCCAGCACCGCGGAAAGGCCGTGGTAATTATTGCGGGCGTGGCCTCAATAATTACTGCGGTAAAATTGTCCACGGTAGTCAACATTACGGGCGGCCGTGGCTTTTACAATGGCGTTGCCTTGCCTGCTGTGCCGCGGCAATCTTTGTGGACGGCGAGCTTCCTCCACCGCGGCCTGGCTGCGCCCATGGCCGCGATAAACGTTTTTAGCAAAAAATAAAACAATTTAATATAATAATTACATTATTGTTTTTATATTTATTTTTTTAATTAAAATATTTTTAAAATTTAATCTGATTTGCACAAATCTGTATATATATATATATATAATAAATTGTTAATTTACACCAAAATCTAAATAATGTTTACAAAAATCCTAAAAATTATTATTTCGGTCTACGTTTGGGTCCAGGTTTGGATCGGTGTTAAGATAATTAACAAAGTCGCCGCCGTGAACCCCCATAAGCCCTCCATGAATGCTCGCCGGTTCGGCCGCGGATCGGCATCTCCGGCGATAATCCCTCGGGATAAATGAAGCTCGTGCCCAAGTCGATATTGGGCCGCTGGAAGGGCTGGGACGGCGCCGCCGTACGGCGGCGGTTGTTGGAAGAACTGATGCGGCGGCGGCCGGAAGGGCGGAGGCTGCTTTGGAAGGGCGAAGGCCGGGACGAAGATCCACTGATAAGTGCGGCGGCATCGCGTTAAACGGGTTGTATCCCCTTAACGCATAGTCGACCGGATGTTGCCGACGGTGAATCGTAGGATCGCAACGCGTCGGTCTTCCAACCTCAAGAGCAACACTGGACCTCGAGCGCGCAACCCGACATCTCGAGGTCACGGATCTCATCCGTATCTCTCGATGATGGTCCTCCACTCAATCTCGCTGAAAGTTGAAATTTTAAAAATTTAACAATTTGTTATATAAAAAACAAGTTAAATTACAGAATATAATAATATGCAATTTAATTACCTGAGATCGCTGAGGTGGCTCAAAGCACCGTGGATGGATAATCTGGGGCGGGACACCGACCCAGTGTCCTTGAGTGGGCTAGCCCGCAACGGATCTGTAGATCTCGTCATCGATCGGGAAAGGCCCATCGCCTGTACTTGTCAATGAGACGCGTCTTATACGCCTCCTAAATAATCACACAAATAAACTTACGTTAAATAATATTGAAAGAAACAATATTATGAATTGAGGAAAATAAACGAATAATACCAGACGGTCGATTCCTTCCCAAGCCATGCCTCCCGAACTCCTCCCGACACGGTCGGGGCCCGGCTTCTTTGCACCTTTGTCCAATAGTATTTATGAAGTAATTAATTTTTTTATAAATTAAATATATTAAACTTAGATGTTTAAATGTTAAAGCTGGTTAAAGGAGATTACCAATATTACAGTCACCCCAAGCGGGTGGTGACTTTGGTGTTCCGGGGTCCGTTTCAAGCATGTGGGCCATGTCTTCGGGTGATCAGACAGCTCTCGGACCTTTTCCGGGTAACATTCTCGGGAATGCTTTCATGTTTGAGGTCACACGGGTCCCCCGCACATTTCCACGGAAAATATTTTTTCAGGAGCGGGACATGTTTCCGGTCGGTCAGTAAGCTCGGTAGCTTTATCGGGACCTCATAAAAGGGAACTTCTAGCATATTTGGGGTCGTACGAGCATTCCGCACGTTTCTGCGAAATATATTTTTGAGGTCGGGATTTTCGTTCCCAGGCATTTACGGGGGCTCGAGATGAAAACTCGGGGCTCGGGATGAAAGTTTTGTGGCGACAATGGTGTGAGGTGTACTATGACTCGGGATAAATAGTGTGGTGATAACCGAGCAAGCACACACGACGGGATTGTGGCTCGGGCAAACGAGCGTACACGTCGGAAGTTACTCTGGTGAAGTTGGCACGGGATTACACCCCAACACTTGGCATTTTCAGATTTGGGCTTGGGGGGTTAGTCACCATGGTGACTAAGGTGGTGACTAAGGTGCTTGGTGACAAGTGTCCTAGTGAGTCATTAATGAGGAAGTATAAAAGGGTGGAATTTTGGAAGAAATGCCATTTTTGGCTATTTTCTTCCTTCTCTCATCACATTCGCCATCTTCATCTCTCTTCCTACGTCTCAAGTGTTCATATTGCAAGGGCTTAAGGAAGGTGTGTTCTTGGTGTTAAGATTAAGGTAAGCTTGCTTCCTTCTTGATTTAGTAAGTTTGGAGCATGATTTTGGGTAAAGAGAACATGTTGAAACCGATTTGGTGTAAGCTGTTAGAGACCATGGCGAGATCTTCCCGACCATGGCGAGATCTTCCCAGTCAGCTGGCATCGCCATGCGTCCCAACTCACGGTCTTTTCCACACCCGGTTGTGGAATTTTTGCCTTTCCCGGTCTCGAACTCGGGACTCCGGGCTTAATGTCCCGTTTCATGGGAGACCGAGTACCACTTGAGCTAGCCCGGAGTCCCGAGTTTGAGACCGGGGAAGGCAAAAATTCCACAACCGGGTGTGGAAAAGACTATGAGTTGGGACGCATGGCGATGCCGACGCATGACTATGCCGGTTGGACCGGGAAGATCTCGCCATGGTCTCTAACAAAACAGCGCCTTTTTGTTAGAGACCAGGTTGGCATCGCCCTCGGGCGATTCCCGCATCGGCTCTCGCATCTCATAACTCACGGACTTCTCGTACCCGGTTACGAGTTTCATGCCTTCCCAGGACTCGAACATGGGACTTGGGCTTAATGTCCCATTTCACATGAGTCCGAGTACCGGTTGGGCTAGTAGCTCAAGTGGTACTCGGTCTCATATGAAACGGGACATTAAGCCCGGAGTCCCGAGTTCGAGACCGGGGAAGGCAAAAATTCCACAACCGGGTGTGGAAAAGACCGTGAGTTAGGGATGCATGGCAATGCCGACGCATGGCCATTGCCGGTTGGACCGGGGCAGATCTCGCCATGGTCGGGGAAGATCTCGCAATGGTCTCTAACACCGGTAGGACACTCTGGATGGGTAATTGAACATGTAAAAGATGATTTGTGTATGTTATGAGGTTCCAAGGGTTCCAATTGGAGGTCGGAAACTGCGGTTGAGCTAAAATTGTAACTTTTGGGGAAGTTAAAGGACTAAGTTGCAATTAACCCAAAAGTTGGCAATATTGGACAGAGAGGAAGAGAGTAAGTCGGTTAAATGGGCTGAGATAAGGGACACTTGTCCTCTTTAGATTAAATATGGAAAAGAAAAGAAATTAAAGGAAAATTATAAAAGGGAAGAAAAGGAAATATTTTGGCATTTCCATCTTCTTCTTCTTTCTCCTTCATGTCCGCCATTTTGGCTCTCTCAAGCTCCATGTGCTTTTCAATTTTTGGCAAGAAATCAACAAGGATTTGGGTTCCAAAATTGTGTATTTTCGTGTTGGTGGAGTTGTGCGGGACCTTACAGGCACAGTACCACATTTCGAGCCGGGAGTCGGGATTTCCCGGGGGTTGTGCTGCGAGCAGTGTTTCGAGGTAAGGGTTCAACTTCTCTCGTTATGCATTCTGGAATGAGACTTTATGTATATCGGGTTTAGTTGAGGCGGGTTCCGGGTGAGGACGGTGGTTCCGTGATCCCGAGACCTGTCATATGTGTCACGACCACCCCGCCCGGTTGCGGAGGCGGGGCCGACCGTGACGTTCGGAAGTGGAAGCTACGGCGGAAAGCGCAGAATCGGTACCACCGAAACCCGATGCGTGCAGTGGTCCCATGACCCGGCCTACAAAAACAGAATTGTCGTACGACGACCCGCAACCTCTGAGAACACATATATGGCAAGTATACAAAGCAACTTAACAAACAAACATGCAGTTCATGGAATACTTTTCATTACTCATGATAACCAAATCACCAAAACCATTTCGTACATATAACCAATGTAAGCAAGTCGGGGCTCCGCCCTCGACTCAGAAGACAGATACAGAACCAACACATACTCCAGAATATACGTCATATACACTATCATGATCCGATATTCATGCATGCAACTACACCTACAGAGCCACCAAAGTAAACCCTAGAATACCTAGGTGCGGAATCCGGAAACCCCTCGCTCAGAAGATTCCCGCACGAGGTACTGCTGCTGCTGCTGAAACCAAAACCAAAAGCACCGCGGATCTCTAGTCCGTCGGCTGCTTGTCAGACCGACCTGAAAGGTGGTAAACAGAAAGGGGTGAGTCCTCGGGAGGACCCAGTAAGGGCTGAGGTAAGATACAGTTTGTACAAGTGCTGCTGAACCGAACCTGCAAAACAGAACAGATACAAGCACAAATATACATATATATGAATGTATGCAAAGTCAGAGGTGAGCCGGAACCCATCACATGCGGTCCAACCGCTGACCCTTGTAATAATCACAGAACGACAGCCCTCTCCAAGAGGTCAGAAATATACAGAAGCACGGTACCGGCTGGGGTCATGATCCCCAAATTGTCGAAGGGTCACAGAAGTATACATGCACTCCCGGTGCGTGTATACACAGAATGTCGGCACCCTCAGTGCAGACACTACAGAACAGAACCAAGGAGCACTCGTGGCCTCTAAGACCATCCGGGTCTCGTCACAGAACAGAACCATATAATAATAATGCATATGCAGAACAGAAATATAATATACCAAAACGTATAAACAGAAATATCGGCGCCTAGCGCGGATATACGGAGCGAACATAAATCGTGAGGGGAAATGGCTGGGCCGTAACCCCAAAGCGGACAATATCTTGGCACTGTACACGGTCTGTGACAAGTTGGTATCAGAGCAGGTCGGGTCGGTGTGACCCGAGAGACAAAGTATGATCAGTTTCAGTATGGGTTTCTGGAGGCAAGTATACAAGTCCAGGAGTGGACGTTTGGAGCGGTCATGCCAGTTCATGGATAAGTGTCTGCGGGAGAAGACTTCGAAGTGCGGGCTGCTGTTCTGTGTTCCATTCAGGGACGGTTCGGACGAGTCAGCCACCTCCTTATTTGAACCACTTTGGAATGGGCGTGGAGCAGCGGGCGGTACCTTGAAGCATTTTGGAAGATTTGGAGTACTTTGGCAAGACTTTGGGGGATTTTGGACATCGGAGCATGTAGAGAAGCGCAAAGCTCGAGTGCGGGCTTCCGACATAATCCGGGTACTCTTATTTGTTGGTTGGTTGTGATGTGATTTTGTGCTATGAACATGATCTGCTTCTGTGTTTAAGGTTAAGGTATATTTGGTTTTGGTGATTCTGAAAATGAATCTCTGCATCATGCATTGCATTACACTACAGAGCCTTAGAGTACTGCTGCTAGCTTTTGGTAGAGAGAAAGAGTTAACTGTTTCGGACTTTTTGGATATGGGTTAAATTTTGTATTTGGTTGGATTGGTTTAAAGATATGGTTACCACTCGCAAACAGCGTGTTTGTGTTCCGGAGGGTCGGGACTGGGATCCCACACCTCCGAGGTTCAGGAGATGGGTTCAGCGTAACCCAGGATCTGAACAACCACACTCACCACCCCCGAGTTTTCAACAGCCACAGGGACCCCCTCCCAATTTGGTATAGGCATTGGGATGGGTTGGCTGTTGAAGAATTCTGTGCACATCGGTTGTGCTAACCGTAGCCTTACGGTTTCTGGAGAGGTGTTACCTCTCATGAGTTCTGATGGGTTGAAGGCGGTAAGGAGCAGCATGGAGCTGCAGGTTCTGGAACGTGTTCCGATCGTGGACTTGGAGGAGTGCTATGATCTGAACACGGCGGATGCTCGGTTGGAGCTGGATAGGATTCCAGTGGTTCGGAATTTTCCGCAGGTATTTTCGGAGGATTTAGCCGGGATGCCACCAGAGAAGGATCAGAGTGCGCAGCGGAAGCGTAGTGGGCCCAAGGTATATCGGTCTTTAAGAGATTCTGGAGCGAGTGGGCAAGTTGGCTTTACCCCCCGAGTATGTCTGTAACACACGATGTTTTCTGGGATGGCCTGTTGAAGGTTAGGTATAGATACGATATTATGCAGGGTTGTCTGGTAGAAATTCCGGCAAGCTGACTCGGGTGCAACAAGATGCACCCGGAGGTGGGACGCCGCCGAGAGGCTCTGGATAGTAGTCTAAACTACCACTCCCACCGCACGGTGACGATGGTTCGATTATGCTTAGTAAAGAGTATTTATACTCGGTTGGTAGCGATACTGTATGGTGCGAGTTACTCTTGGAGGACCAAGAGTTCTAAGGGGAGAATGTTATAGTCACCCCAAGCGGGTTGCGACCGGGTGACCCGGGGCTCGATTTTGGCTGCGGGTCATGTCTTTGGGCGGTTAAACGGCTCCCGAGACTTATTTGAGCATTATTTTGGGAATCATTCGGGTTTTGAGGTCGTGTGGGTCCCGGACATTTTCGCCGAAAATATTTTTCCGGGCAGGACTTGTCTCGGGGCGTCTGTGAGCTCGGTAGCACTCCGGGACCTCGGATTGGGAAACCGTTTGCATATTTGGGATCGTGAGAACGTCCTGCATCTTTTTACGGGGTATATTTTCTGGGGCGGACGCCCGGGATGGAAATTTTGCGACGGCTTGGGTGTAAAGTATGTTATATTTTAAGACGGATTTTATGGTAATATTTGTGGAATATTGGCGTTACGGGATTTTGGTTCAGGTCGACACGCGCGCACGACGGGTTTTGCTTGGGTTCAGCGGGCCCGGTAGGACAGTCTGGATGGGTAATTGATCATGTGAAAGATGTTTTATGAATGTTATGATATTTCAAGGATTGTGTCCAATTTTCGTTGCTATTGGAGTTCGGTAATGGCGGTTGGGCCAAAATTGTAACTTTTGGGAGAGTTGGGGATTAACTTGTAATTCAGCCATAAGACATCAATAATAGGAAAGAAAGAAGGGGCTGAAGTTGGCTGGAAAGGATGAGATAAGGGACACTTGGCTAGTTTTGGTTAAGTATGAAAAATAGATGAAAAAGGAAGAAATATAAAAGGGGTTAATGAAATAATTTCATCACTTTTCTTCTTCCTCTTCCTCTTGGTGCGCCATTTTCAGTATTCATTGAAGCTTCAAGTTCTTCAAATCTTGGCTGAAATCAACAATAAATTGGGTTCTAAGTGTGGTAAGCTTCTTCCCTTTCTCTCTTTTCATCTTGGAAACAAGAAATTGTGGGAAAAGAGAAGGATTTATGGAAATTAGGTTTGTTCATGACTACCATCTAGGATGATTCTTTTGCTTCCAAATTTAAGTATGTTGTTCTTGGGAAGGAGAGGAGTAAGAATCTATGGTTGGATTTTGGAAAAACCTATTGGTTGCAAAACCCTATTATTGCCGAATTTAAGGAGAATTTCTAAAATGTTGTATGTTTGTGTTCTTGGATCATGCTTTAAGTATGTTGTTCCTAGCATGATTCTAAGGCTTTCTGTGGTTTCAATTTGATGGAAAATAGGTTGTGTGGAAAAGCCCCAAATTGGGTGAATAGTATAATTAGGGTTCATGTGTGATTTTGGTGTTTAAGGTGTATATAATGTACATCACCCTCCTTCCCTTCAAGAGGCCTTTTAACGGATGTTGGATTGAGGGGAAAAGGCTGGTCGTAACCCCAAGATCATCCATTCCGTTAGAAACAAAACCGTGAGGGGGAAAAGGCTGAGCCGTAACCCCAAAGCGGACAATATCTTGGCACTGTAAACGGTGCGTAACAATATGGTAAGGTCTTGTTTGTAGCATGTTCTACTTCAAGGCCGGATGGTCTTGAAGGCCACGAGTTTATATTACATTGCATATCCGCGCTAGGCGCTGATATTTCTGTTTATACGTTTTGGTATATTATATTCTGTTCTGCATATGCATTATTATTATATGGTTCTGTTCTTTGATGAGACCCGGATGGTCTTAGAGGCCACGGGTGCTCCTTGGTTACGTACGTAGTGTTTGCACCGAGGGTGCCGACATTACTGTTTGTATCCGCACCGAGAGTGCTGATATTCTGCTCGTGTCCGCACCTTTGGAGAGTCCCGACATTCTGTGTATACACGCACCGGGAGTGCAGGTATACTTCTGTGACCCTACGACAGTTTGGGGATCGCGACCCCAGCCGGTACCGTGCTTCTGTATATTTCTGACCTCTTGGAGAGGGCTGTCGTTCTGTGATTATTATAAGGGTCAGCGGTTGGACCGCATGTGATGGGTTCCGGCTCACCTCTGACTTTGCATACATTCATATATATATATATATATATATATATATATATATATATATATATATTTGTGCTTGTGCTCGTTCTGTTTTGCAGGTTCGGTTCAGCAGCACTTGTACAAACTGTATCTTACCTCAGCCCTTACTGGGTCCTCCCGAGGACTCACCCCTTATTGTTTACCACCTTTCAAGTCTACCTGACAAGCAGACTGCGGACTAGGGATCCGCGGTGCTTTTGGTTGTTTTGGTTTTTAGCAGCAGCAGCAGTACCTCGTGCGGGAATCTTCTAGGCGAGAGGTTTTCTTGATTCCGCACCTGGGTATACTAGGGTTTACTTTGGTGGCTCTGTAGCTGTAGTTGCATGCATGTATAATTAGATCATGATATTGTATATGACATATGTTCTGGATTATGTGATGATTCTGTATCTGTCTTCTGAGTCGAGGGCGGAGCCCCGACTTGCCTATAATGATTATGTATATGAAATGGTTTCGGTGATTTGGTTGTTATGAGTGATGAACGGAAATCCATGAACTGCATGTTTGATTGTTAAGTTGTTTTGTATACTTGCCATGTATGAGTTTTGTAGGTTGTGGGTCGTAGTACGACCATTCTGTTTAGCGAGCGAAGTGTTCTCAGGCACCGGGCCTTCGAGAACTGGACTTCGCGGGCCGGGTCATGGGACCACTGCATGTAGCGGGTTTCGGTAGTACCGTTACCGCGCTTTCCGCCGTAGCTTCCGCTTCCGAACATCGCGGCCGGCCCCGCCTCTGCAACCGGGCGGGGTGGTCGTGACAAGTTGGTATCAGAGCAGGTCGGGTCGGTGTGACCCGAGAGGCAAGGTATGATCAGTTTCAGTATGGGTTTCTGGAGGCAAGTATACAAGTCCAGGAGTGGACTTTTGGAGCAGTCATGCCAGTTCATGGATAAGTGTCTGCGGGAGAAGACTTCGAAGTGCGGGCTGCTGTTCTGTGTTCCATTCTGGGGCGGTTCGGTACGGAGTCTGGCCACCTCCTTATTTGAATCAATTTGGAATGGGTGTGGAGTAGCGGGCGGTACCTTGAAGCATTTTGGAAGGTTTTGAGTACTTTGGCAAGATTTTGGGGATTTTGGACTTCGGAGCATGTAGAGAAGCGTAAAGCTCGAGTGCGGGCTTCCGACATAATCCAGTACTCTTATTTGTTGATTGGTATATGATGTGATTACGTATTATGAACATGATGCATACGTGTTTAAGGTTTTGGAGTTTGGTTTTGTGATTCTGAGATGAATTTCTGCATCATGCATTGCATTACACTCTGAGCCTTAGAATCTGCTGCTAGCTTTTGGTAGAGAGAGATAACTGTTTTGGCTTGGATATTTGGTTATGGGATAAGTTGGTTTTGGTTTGGATTTTTGGATATTGTTATATAGTTATTTGCTTTGGTTGGTTTAAGGAGATGGTTACAACACGCAGACAGCGTGATCGAGTACCAAAGGGTCGATCTGGGATCCCACACCTCCGAGGTTCGGGAGTTGGGTTCAGCGTAACCCAGGACCTGAACAACCACACTCACCACCCCCGAATCTTCAGCAGTCACAGGGACCCCCTACCAATTTGGTATATGTATTGGGATGGGTTGGCTATTGAAGAATTCTGTGCACATTGGTTGTGCTAGCCGTAGCCTTACGGTTTCTGGATAGGTGTTACCTTTCATGAGTTCTGATGGGTTGGAGGCGGTAAGGAGCAGCATGGAGCTGCAGGTTCTAGAATGTGTTCCGATCGTGGACTTGGAGGAGGATCAGAGTGCGCAGTGCAAGCGTAGTGGGCCTAAGGTATATCGGTCTTTAAGAGATTCTGGAGCGAGTAGGTAGGTTGGCTATACCCGAGTATGTTTGTAACATACGATGTCCTCCGGGATGACAAGTTGAAAGTTGTCAAGTATAGATTCAATCTTTATGCAGGGTTGTCGGTAGAAATACCGGCAACCGACTCGGGTGTAACAAGATGCACCGGAGGGTGGGGGCGCGGCGAGAGGCTCTGGATGGTAGTCTAAACTACCACTCCCGCCGCACCAGTGACGGTGGTTCGATTATGCTTAGTAAAAGAGTATTTATAATCTGGTTGGTAGCGACACCTATATGGTTCAGGTAACTCTTGGAGGACCAAGAGTTCTAAGGGGGGAGAATGTTATGGTCACCCAGAGCGGGTTGTGACCCGGGTGACCCGGGGCTCCGGTTTTGGCCTACGGGTCATGTTTTTGGACGATTAAACGGCTTCCAAGACTTATCGAGGATTATTTTGGGAACCCTTTCATATTTGAGGTCGTGTGGGTCCCCGGACATTTCCGCCGAAAATACTTTTGGGGTAGGGGTTGTCTCGGGGCGTCTGGCCAGGCTCGATAGCGTTCGGGACCTCGAAATGGGAAACCGTTGGCATATTTGGAATCGTGGGAACGTCCAGGATCTTTTTACGGAGTATATTTTCTGGGGCGGGACGTTTGGTCCCGGGCGACTCCCGGGACTCGGGACGGGAATCCCGGGGCTCGAGATGGAAATTTTATGACGGATTTGGTGTAAGTTATTTTATATTTTAAGACGGAATTTATGGTTATATTTGTGGAATTTTGGCGTGGTGGGATTTGGATTTGGGTTAGCACATCGGGATTTGCTCGGGTTCGCGGGCCCGATAGGACACTCTGGATGGGTAATTGAACATCTGAAAGATGATTTGTGTATGTTATGAGGTTCCAAGGGTTTTGTTCAGTTTTCGTTCCAATTCGAGGTCGGAAACTGAAGTTGGGCTAAAATTGCAACTTTTGGGAAAGTTAAAGGACTAAGTTGCAATTAACCCAAAAGTTGGCAATATTTGGACAAAGAGGAAGGCTGAAGTCGGTTAAATGGGCTGAGATAAGGGACACTTGTCCTCTTTAGATTAAATATGGAAAAGAAAAGAATTAAAGGGGAAGTATAAAAGGGAAGAAAAGGAAATATTTTGGCATTTTCCATCTTCTTCTTCTTTCTCCTTCATGTCCGTCATTTTTGGCTCTCTCAAGCTCCATGGTGTTTTTCATTTTTGGCAAGGAAACTTCAAGGATTTGGGTTCCATAAGTGTGTATTTCCGTGTTGGTGGAGTTGTGCGGGACCTTGCAGGCACACTGCCACTTTTCGGGTCGGGAGCCGGGATTTCCCGGGATTTGTGCTGCGGAGCGATGATTTCGAGTAAGGGATCAACTTCTCTCGTTATGCATTCTGGATTGAGACTTTATGTATATCGGGTTTAGTTGACTAGGGTTCCTGGTGAGGACGGTGGTTCGGTGATCCCGAGACCTGTCATATGGTAAGGTATTGTTTGTAGCTTGTTCTGCTTCAAGGCTCGGATGGTCTTGAAGGCCACGGGTTTATATTCTGTTCTGTATATCCGCGCTAGGCGCTGATATTTCTGTTTATACGTTTTGGTATATTATATTACATTACGCATATGCATTATTATTATATGGTTTTGTTACGTGGCGAGACCCGGATGGTCTTAGAGGCCACGGGTGCTCATTGGTTACGATACGTAGTGTATGCACCGAGGTGCCGACATTACATTTGTATCCGCACCGGAGTGCTGATATTACATTACGTGTCCGCACTTTGGAGGGTGCCGACATTACGTGTATACATGCACCGGGAGTGCGGGTATACTTCGTGACCCTACGATAGTTTAGGGATCATGACTCCAGCCGGTACCGTGCTTCTGTATATTTCCGACCTCTTGGAGAGGGCTGTCGTTCTGTGATTATTATAAGGGTCAGCGGTTGGACCGCATGTGATGGGTTCGGCTCACCTCGATATATATATATATATATATATATATATATATATATATATATATATATATATATATATATATGTGCTGTATGCATTGCATTTTGCGAGTTCGGTTCAAGACACTTGTACAAACTGTATCTTACCTCAGCCCTTACTGGGTCCTCCCGAGGACTCACCCCTTATTGTTTACCACCTTTCAAGTCTACCTGACAAGCAGACTGCGGACTAGGGATCCGCGGTGCTTTTGGTTGTTTTGGTTTTTAGCAGCAGTACCCCGTCTGGGAATCTTACGGGCGAGAGGTTTTCCGATTCCGCACCTAGGTATTCTAGGGTTTACTTTGGTGGCTTTGTAGCTGTAGTTGCATGCATGTATAATTAGATCATGATATTGTATATGACATATGTTACGGATTATGTGATGATTACAGTATCTGTCTTACGAGTCGAGGCGGAGCCCGACTTGACTATAATGATATTGTATATGAAATGGTTTCGGTGATTTGGTTGTTATGAGTGATGAACGGAAATCCATGAATTGCATGTTTGTTTGTTAAGTTGTTTTGTATACTTGCCATGGATGAGTTTTGTAGGTTGCGGGTCGTAGTACAACCATTACATTTAGCTAGCGAAGTGTTCTCAGGCACCGAGCCTTCGAGAACTGGACTTCGCGAGCCGGGTCATGGGACCACTGCACACAGCGGGTGTTTCGGTAGTACCGTTACCGCGCTTTCCGCCGTAGCTTCCGCTTCCGAACGTCGCGGCCGGCTCCGCCTCCGTAACCGGGCGGGGTGGTCGTGACACTTACATCATTAGTAACATTTGGATCGACTTTTTCACTCAAAAGGTTTCTAATCACGGATGCACATCCCATAGAAGCCGCACTTGCAGAGGTGTCTCTCCGCTTGTATTAGTATTTGGATCAGCTCCACTAAAAGCAATTTCAAAATAGATTTAGGAATCACAAGTTCAAAAGCCTTGGATATTTGTATTAGTCAAATGAGTAAATCAAGTATGTTGTGTTAAGCAAGTAGAACATATGTTGTTCTTTGAAGTATGTGAAAAAGCATGTTTGTTGAATTTTAGTCTGGAGGCCGAATCTTTGATGAATTTTGGGTGGATTTTTGTTGAAGAAAGTTGGTAGAAAGCATGTTATAAGTATGTTTAACATGTTTTTAAGTTGTTGGAAATTATTTGGTGAAATTCTTGTTGGAAACCGAATTGTTAATAACTTTGTGTTGATGATTTTGTGAAGTTAAAGTGTTGGAGAAATGGATTAAATGATGTTTTGGTGGAAAAAGTATGGTTTAAGTGGCTAAAGTGTAAGTTTAGAAAGTTTAGGGTCAAATTGGAAGGTTGGCCGAAATTAAGGACTTGGCCGAAAGTTTGGGGATTTTGGGAAAAGATTACTTGTGTGGAAAAGTTGACAAAGTTGAGTATTTTGTAACTTTGCAAAACTTAAGGCTAATCTGAAATTTCTTAAAAGTTTAAGGACTAAATGTGTAATTATAGGGAAGTTAAAGGAAAGATAGCCACTTTAAGTTATGAATTGAATAATGGACACTTTAAGTATGAAGTTGTCACTTTTACAACTTTGTGAAGTTTTGGGCAAGATTGCAAATTTACGAAAAGTTGGAGGACTTAAATGGTAATTTTGGATAAATTCCTAAGAAACTTTAGTTAATTAACTAGATTTATTCTGTATTTTGATTCGCAGATTAAATCTGCGTTTAGGATCTTGCTCGTGTGCACCGGGGCCACGGTAGATTCTGTTTGTCGGAGTAAGGGGTTTAGCTTTCTTAATACACAATGTAGTTCAACTCATATGTATTAGGCTAGTTAAGGGATAGTACTCGGGTCGAGGGTGGGGCCTAGTGACTCCCGAGGCTAGTCACATGGTACAATAGTGGTTTACAGGTTTTTAATATTATTCTGGACTTCATGATTATCGAGGGTCGATGACGGACCCGCTCTGCTTTTGGTTTACGGACTTATGCTATATAGGACATGCTTATCGGGGGTTCGACGACGGACCCATTTTCTGCTCTCGTGTCGAATTTATGCCGCCAATTATTCGACGATTAGGGCGAGACCACCCTCGCCGGTACCAAGTGTTATGGTCCCGATAATTGGCGTGAGCTTAACAAGCCGCCGTAGGGTGTTGTCGTGGTCGGGGACCATCGTATGGGAAAGTACCACCGTCTAGCAGGACTTCGAGCATCATGACATTTTCATGCTATATTCCTATTTCTACTTAGGGTTGTATTATCTACTAGTTCATTGCATGCTAACCTTTTATGCGGGAAAAATGTTTTAAAAAGTTTTCCCGGTATTGTACCTACCCCTTACGGGGTTCTTTCGAGAACTCACCCCAACATATTAAACATTTTATGGGGATCGTGGCAAACGACCTGCGGAGTAGACCTCCTGCAGTGATCGTTCTGCATTTTGTGTTCTGATAGGTATATTTCTGATTAAGCTTGGGGGCATTTCTCGTTAGGTCCCTTCTATGTTCTGTTGGTTTAAGTTATCCGTTTAGTCTGACGTTAATTTCTCCTGCTTATGTTCAGCAACAGCAGCAGTAGTTAGCGAGGTATAATCTGCTTTATGGCTCGGCTCTGTAGGCGTAGTATGCATATTAGATACATTTAGTATTCTGATGTTCTGGACTGTATTAGTTATTCGGGGGTTGTTTCCGACCCTACGAAGAGGGCGGAGCTCCTTCTACCTGTATTACTTACTATCTGTTTATTCTACGCGTGTGATATTACGTAAAACCACTAATGTGTTTGGTGTAGACTTAGGACTAGTAAGACGTCTTAAAACTACAACACGTGTTTACCTTAAAACCTGAAGGAAAACGTTTTAACGGACGGGTCCACAACCCTTTCAAAGAGAAACTCTGCATTCACCCGTCGCCGATACTTTCGACTTCCGCAACAACAATGTTTCCGCCAGCTTCCGGAGGCAGTGGGTTGACAAAGTGGTTGTTAGACTCACAATGAAAGATTGTCCTCTCATCAATGTACTTGAACTTATCAAGCACTTCTCAATGCACTTGAACTTATCAAGCACTTCCGTGTGTTCTGTTTAACTTCTTCAAACATTGCTTGAACTTATCAAGCTTACTTGAACTAATCAAGTATTGTGTTTTATAAACCCCAGACACAATGATACATCTCCTTAATCACAATCAGTCTCTTTCTTAGAATTTCAACGCTTTGAAACTCACGATTGTATTAAGCAACCAAGATCTCATTATAAACACTTATAAGTCAATCCTAATCATACACATAGTATGTGAGCCCAAGATTGAATTTTAGAGTATATGTATCATATACCAGTAACTTTCCTATAACTACCTAGATAATTGCACCAACTTGACTACCCAAAAGGAGGATACTCCGGTCTTATTTCTCCAAGAACTTCGACAACTAATCAAAGTAGTCTTATTGATGCAACTCACGATAGTAAGCTAAAGTCACTAAGAGTTTGTCAAAGAATCTCACACTAAGCAAGAATAGACAACTTGCTTACATTCTTTCTTTTGGTCGCATTTCATGGACATGGAACTCTAGGAACACATCCTTGATGAACATATCTTCAAGGAACAAATCCTAGGAACACATCTCAAAAGTTTCATATGAACACTAATTCAGTGTTTTACCTACACCACTCCTACTCGGAATGATGTCCACCAATGTGGAGGGGTGTGTCATTTTCTCCCTCTTAAAACACCAATAGTGTACTCCCTTTAACAAATAGGAGGACATGTCACAAACCATGAAATATCTCTAAGCAAGCCCCAGCTTACTTCTATCATAGGCTAGGATGTATGGTGGTCATATAAACTCGATGAACTTGTTCATCTCATCTTGATTTCATCTAAATCAAGACGACATATAGCTAAGGTGTCTGTGTTGGTTCAAGACTCCCACTCAAATGTATAACTTACCTAAAGTTACATGTTTTCAAAGAAACAACATACTTTGAGTCCTTAGCTGTCTCATCCCTAATCTACCCAAGATTAAGGGCGAAAGACTGTGTGAGAAAGTCTTTCCATGCCTATGTTTGACATGTTCTAATTTTTATTGTGTAACTTAAGATTAAACAAAAGAATGTGATTATAAACAAACAACTTTATTAATCATCCAACATTCCTTACAAACATGTGTGACACCCAAAGTGCTGAAGTACCAACATATTATAATCTACGCAGACCCATTGCTCTAACATGTCGAGCAAACACAAGAGGTGGCAATGGCTTAGTGAGAGGATCAGCCAGCATAAGGTCCGTAGAAATGTACTCTTCTAACTTCACCATCTTCAATTGCATCCCGCACAAAATTGTATTTCATGCTAATATGCTTAGTCTTTCCATGATACTTGAGATCTTTAGTGTAAGCCATGGCCGCCATACTATCACTATAGATAGTAATAGGCCTTTCCATTTTAATCCGAGATTCCAAGTTCTTAAGGAAGAACCCAAGCCAAAGGGCCTCTTGTACAGCCGAGGCACATGAGACAAACTCAGCCTCCATTGTTGATAATGTTGTACAAGTTTGTTTCTTACTACACCAAGTAGCTGCCCCACCGTTAAGCATGAATACATATCCACTTGTAGATTTGCTGGAGTCTCTATCTCCACCCCAATCAGCATCAGAATAGCCATGTAAATCAAGTTTCTTTTCTTGATAACATAACCAATAATCTTTTGTCCCCTTCAGGTGCCTCAGAACCCTTTTAACACTTTTCCAATGCTACATTCCGAGGTTTGAAGAATATCTTGCTAATAAGCCAACTTCTTGGCTAATGTCTGGCCTTGTACACAACATGGCATACATCAAGGACCCAATACCACTAAGGTATGGAATGTTTTCCATTTGTTCCTTTTCCTTTGGAGTCTTGGGGCACATATGCTCACCAATCTTGCACCCATACGCAAGTGGGGTGTTCATGGGCTTTGAGTTTGTCAAGTTAAATCTTTCAGAATCTTATCAATATAAGACTCTTGTGAAAGAGCTAACAACCTCTCCTTTCTCTTCCTATGTATCTTTACACCTAGAATGAAAGAAGCTTCCTCCATATTCTTCATGTCTAAGGTGGAAGACAACCTTTCTTTAATTGTTTTCATTAACTCAAGTCAACTACTTGCTATCAATATGTCATCTACATACAAGGTTATAACAGCATAGTTGGATCCATATGAGAACAAGTTGACACAATGGTCTTCATGAATCATTAGAAGCTATATCTTGTAATTTCATTATGAAACTTCAAGTACCACTGTTTTGAAGCTTATTTATGGTCATAGATAGACTTCTTAAGTCTACACTCCTTGTTCTATCAACCATCTTGAACAAATCCTTCAGGTTGTTTCTTGTATATCTCTTCACTCTAATCAGCATTGAGGAATACCGTTTTTACATCCATTTGATGCAATTCTAGATCCAACTTTGCTACAATAACAAGTAGTATTCGATGGAATTAAACTTCACTACATGTGAGAAGGTGTCTTTGAAATCAATACCCTTCTTGTGTGAATCCTTTGGCAACCAACCGTGCCTTGTATCTCTCGATACTTTCATCGAATTTTGCTTAATCTTAAGCACCCACTTATTTCCAATGACCTTTTGCCAGGAGAAAGATCGACAACTCCCACACACCATTTTCATGTATTGAGGACAATTCCTCTTGCATTGTCTTTAGCCATTCATTTCGTTGTGCACCTTCAAGAGCTTCTTTGATGCTGCTTGGTTCATTAAATTCTGATGTAACCAAGTAAGTCTCACCCTCGAGAGTCCTCATCTTTTAGGTTCTCTAGATTCTCTCTTTGATCTTCTCAAAGGAGGATTAGGTGGAGCAACAACCATCTGTGGAGGCGCACCAATATGGACATCCTCAAGCGGTGGCAACTCATGCACTCCCACTTGAAGAACTTCATTTACATCCTCATTTGGAGGTAACTCATGCTCCGATTCGTGAGGAATGTTATTTTGCTCTTGATAAATCTCAACTCCCTCTCGAGCAGATGTATCCACTTGTAGATTTTGTTCAAGTTGTTCCTTTTGATTTGGAACCATATTTGAAGTCACAACTCCAATTGGTTGATATATTTCGATTGGAATAGATGCACTTTGTGCAACCGGTGCCTATGTGGCACTTAGTTGATCCTCGTTAAGGATTGGTCCAAAAGAGTTTGTCTTTGCATTCACCAACTTTAGGAAACTCATATTCCACAAAGTTGCCATTTCTGGTGTCAAAAACTAAACCATTCTTGTGAATTATATCCAAGAACACATAGCCCATTGATTCTGTACAATAACCAAGGAAAGCACATTGCTTACCCCGTGGTCCCAACTTTCCCAAAGGATGGTCCGGGACATGTACATATGCTAAGCAACCCCAAGGGTGCATGTAGCTCAAGTCTGGGGACTTTTCCTTCCATAACTCATATGGAGTAGTATCAATGTTCTTGGTAAGCACTCTAATGAGAATGTGCACTGCACAAAGCAACGCATCACTCCAATAAATGATGTCCAAATTGGCCTTTGTCATCATGGATCTCACCATGTCCAATAAACTTCTATTTTTCCTCTCGGACACCCCATTTTGTTATGGAGTCCAAGGAAGAGTGAACTCTCTTTGAATGCCCTTGAAGTCACAAAATGACTTAAATGCTAATGAGTTATACTCTCCACCTCTATCAGTCCTCAAAGACTTGATCTTCTTACCCAATTGGTTCTCAACCAAATTCACATACTTCTCAAAGTATGACAAGGCCTTTGCCTTGGTTTTGAGTAAGAATACATGGGTGAATCAAGAATAGTCATCAATGAATGTTATAAAATATCTAAAACCATTTCTAGATACCACTCTCAATGGACTACAAAAGTCTGAATGTACTTAACTTAGTACTTCTTCCCTTCTAGTGCCTCGCCTAAATGGCTTCTTTGTTGCCTTTCCTTCAAGGCATGATTGGCAACTCGGCAAGTTCACCTTTGTCAAGGACCCAAGTAAGCCACTCTTGGCCAACTTATTCATCCTATCTTGACCTATATGACCAAGCCTTTCATGCCAAGTCATTTCATTTGTGACCTCGGTCATATGGCAACTAGATGAAGAATTGGTGTGGTTACTTGGTCTAAGTTCATACAACCCATTGTTAAGCATACATTCACACATGACTTGATGATCTTTCATAATAGTAACACTACTATTAGAAAAGGTTAAGCTATAATTGTACTTCAATAAGCTTGAAATAGAAACCAAGTTTCTACAAATACCATGTACATAAAGTGTGTCCACACGATAAACGTAGTATCCAGTACACACATGGACTTCACAAGTCCCAATATCAACTACTTCTAAAACATCATTATTTCCCACCAAAGACATTCTTCACACCTCTTGGGAGTTTTATGAATGTCACAAACAAGGACTTGTCTCGGGCTATGTGGTATGTTGCTCACGAATCTACTATCCACTAAGAATTGCTCTTAGTCAGAATGGTACATGTCACTAGATGTACATTAGATGTAGTAGGTTCACATATCTTGTTAGGATTTCTACAATCCTTAGATTAATGGGCCTTGTTGCCACAATTGAAGCACTTCACTTGGAAACATCCCTCTTTTCTTGAACTTATTCAAGTTTGGTCCATTTCAACCGCTGTTTCCATTGACCCTTGCCTTATCCCTGCCATTCCCATTGCTGCCCTTACCAAACCATTTCCCTTTCTTACTCCATTTCTTATTGGAGGAAGAGGTGGAGGCAACATATGTCTTGGAATGATTCTTAAGAGCCATTACTTTCGCTTCAAGTAACAAATGGCGGGTAATGTCATCAAATGACTTAATTTGAGGTTTGTGGTGCATGTTAACCTTCATCAACTGCCACTCCTCATCAGACAAGGACCTAATGATAGCCTGCACTTGTTGCTCATCAGTGAGGTCATGTCCCACTTCCTTCAATTGGTGGATCATGTGTGACATCTCACGCAAGTGGGAGCTCATGGTGTGATCCGGTCTCATGACATAGTTCTCAAACTTCAAGATCATGGACCTTTGTTTTTCAAAAGAAACATCACCAAACTTAGCTTTGACAGCGTCCCAAATGCCCTTGGCACTTTCAATTGTCGAGAATTCCACTATTATCTCATCCACCATAGTAGAGAGAATGGTGACTCGACACAAACTATTCTTTTACGGTATGCCACATAGGCATCACCATTTCCACCATCTTGAAGGTATAATCTCATTGCTCAACACATCAAGCGTGTCTTGCTCAATCAATATGAACTTGACCTTTTGTTACCAAATTGAATAGTTTTCACCATCCAATTCTAGGTCCTTGTTCAACTCAGCAATGATATTCTTACATGCCATCTACAATGATGCAATCACATGTTTTTAATGTTCAATCAACACAGCAAGACTAGTGCAAGCAACACATTGCACAAAATCACTTCAAGCATGTTCATACATAGCAAAAGAAGTGCATATAACACTCAATTTTCCATGGCTTCATACACATGTTCTCCAATGAGCCTCAAGAGGGTTCTATTCACTTGTCATACCTGTACACTTGGTCATGCAACAAATGCATGTACCATTGTACCATAACCTTAAACTATAGTCCTTCAACCTCTTAGTCACCATAAGGTTGATTCCCAGGAAAAATGGAGGAGTCACAATTGTCTCAAATAAAATCCTACTCCTTAGACATAATCTACATTATTAGACTTTAGAGTACAGACTTGTAGCTTAAATTACTAGCATGACACTTATATGTAACACGTACATGTAACCATTTGAGAACATGTGATGAGTGCATATTATTATATATATTACCCTCAATTTAGCATATAAACTCAATTAAATGCTATGTTCTTATTATTTTGCGCAAGGACTTTACAGGTTTAACTTTGGAAGATGTTAGAGCAAAATTGAGGGATCAGGTTAAATTGACAACGAAGAAGAGTTTGAGACGCAAAAGGATAAAAGAAGCAAAGAAGCAAGGCCAAACAAGTGCCTAGCACTTGCTTCAATTTGTGGAGAAATCGGCAGAGAGCAACTTAAGCAACTGCTAGGCAATTGCTTGGCTCCAAAGCCAACTGCCCAGTGATTGCCTTCTTGTAAGTTTTGGTTTTTCGCGACTTGGGCAACACAAATCAGCCCAGCAACACAAATCAGCCCACAAGCGCATCACTTCACTTTCTGGCCCTTGATCACACTTAATGAAGCAATCTTCACCATTGATGTCTCTTTACCCTATGATATAAAAATAGTCAATCACACAATTGATGGGGACGACAGATTAATGCACAACAAAGGAGGAGGCTAGGGTTTGCACAAGTTGACGATTTTCTTCATCGTTCTTCATCCTGATACTCCCGGTTTCATTGTTTCATTATTTAATGCCATTGAACATGTTTAGTGGCTAGTTTCTCTATTACTTTCTAGAATTGATTGTGATACTTGAACTTAGAGTTTTATATTTTAGTTCTATCAACTACTATTCCATGATGCTTGTTTAATTTCTCGGATATTTCATGTATTATTCTTTTGATCACGAATATGTGTGGTGTGCTTCACTTAGGAATAAGGAGGTGTTACTAGACCACGGGAAATTAAACTAGGTTTATATCTAGAACGGAAGTTCAAATAACATCTTTCTAGCCGTGGAAAAAATATAGAAATAACCTAGTTAGATGATAGATCATAGACCAAATTAGGGCCATTGAATTGATTCATAATTTACCTAGGTTCAGTTCGGGAGGAGGCTTCTAGAACAGATACATCTTCTAAAATATTAAACCTAAGTTCAAGTGGATCAACAATTCTAGGAAGTAGCTTTAGTAATCCGCTTTCACAACACTTGCACTTTAGTTTTGTTAATTAATTCCCACATAAAATCAATCAACCAATTTCTTTCCTATTCGTAAGTCATACATATTGATTAAGAATCACATGTCCTGTGGATTCGACCCGGTACTCACCGGATTTTACTACTTGTTGACAAGCTGTACACTTCTTTATTCTGATCACCGTGAGTTATGACCGGGTAACCGAGCTCGGTTTTAACTGCGAGTCACGGTTTTGGGAGGTCAGACAGCCCCCGGGACTTATCTGAGCATTATTTTTGGAAATCCTTCAGGTTTGGAGGTCGTGTGGGTCCCCCGGACATTTTCGTAGAAAATATTTTTCGGGTCCGTGGGGTTGTCTCGGGATGTACAGCGGGCTCGGTAGCGCTCCCGGGACCTCAGAATGAGAAACCGTTTGCATATATGGAATCGTGGGAACGTCCTGCATCCTTTTAAGGAGTATATTTTCTGGGGCGGAACGTTCGGTCCCGGACGACTCTCGGGGCTCGGGACAGGAATCCCAGGGCTCGGGATGGAACTTTTCCGACGGCTTTGGTGTGAGATATGTTGTATCATGAGACGGATTTTATGGTAATATTTGAGGATTTTTGGGCATGGTGTGATTTGTGGTTCGGGGCCGACACACGCGCACGTCGGGATTTGCTCGGGTTCAGCGGGCACGGTAAGACACTCTGGATTTGAAAATGGACTTTGGAAACAGGATTTGGGTGTGTTATGATATTCTGAGGGTTGTGGTCAGTTTTGTTTTCAATTGGGGTTTGTTAGGTGCGTTTGGGGCTAAATTGCAAAGATTTGAAGAGTTGGAGGACTAAATTGCAATTAACCCACAAATCAGCAATATTTGGGTAAGGACGAAGGAGTGAGGCGGCAAGGGAGGTTTGGGTTTAAAAGTGAGGGACACATGTCTCTCTCTTGTAATTAAAGAAAGAAATTAAAAGGGAAATAAGTATAAAAAGGGGAGAAAAAAAGAAAACATTATCAACTTCATCTTCTTCCTCTTTCTCTCTCACGCCTTCTTCGTTCTTCTCCATAAACACCATTTTTACTATTCATCAAGCTCTTCATGTGTTCTTCTTTTTGGCAAGGAATCAACAAGGATTTGGGTTCCATAAGTGGTAAGTTTCCTCCTTCATCTCTTTTCAAGATTGGAAGCTTGATTTGGTTGGGAAAAGAGTAAGAAAATGGAATTAGAGTTTGTTCTTAGCTACTAGCTAGGATGATTCTCTTGCTTCCAAATTTAAGTATGTTGATCTTGGGATGGAGGGGAGTAAGAATCTATGGTTAGATTTTGGAAAAACATCATGGAGGATAGAAACATATTTTGGCGAAAATTAGGGTTGTTTCTAAAGTTGATCATTTGTTGTGTTCTTGGATCATGCTTTGGATATGTGGTTCCTAGCATGATTCTAAGGCATTGTGTGGATTCAATTTGATGGAAAACAGGTTGTGTGGAAAAGCCCCAAATTGGGTGAATAGTGTAATTAGGGTTCATGTTGGATTTTGGTGATTTGGGTGGAATTGGTTAGTAATCAAGATTAGGAAGTGTAGTTGGTGGTTAAAGTGAGTGTTTGGTGGCTTGAATGGATTAAATTGGAAGTTGGGTAAAAATGTGGTAAAGGGCCGAATTGTTCAAAGGAAACTTTCTCTATGTTGGTGTTGTGTTTTGGTTGAATTGGATGGTAAATTGGTATCGGGGTTAGATTTAGGTGCGGTATGGTGTTTGAAACGTCGTTTTCGGATAATATATGGAAAAGTTACCTTTATGCGGGTTTATTGGTAAAATGTCGGGAATGAAGGGTTTAAAGGTTGGAATGTGTTTGTGGGTGTTGGAATAACAAGGTTTTGGCTCGGTTCGTAAAACCGAGCTTTGTGTGGATTTTTGCGGGAAAGTGCGGGTTTGGTTTACGGGGTGTATTTTGATGAGTTCTAAGCTGGTTTGTGATTGTTCACTTGATTACTGCGTTGGTGGAGCGGTGTGGGACCATCGAGTTCAGTTTGCACTTTTCGAGCCGGAGTTGGGATTTCCCGGGAGTTGTCTTTGCGGGCGGTGTTTGAGGTAAGGGTTCAACTTCTCTCGTTATACATTCGGAATGGGACTTTATGTATATCGAGTCTAGTTGAGGTAGGATTCGGGTTGAGGACGGTGATCCGATGATCCGGGACTGGCACATGGTAGGGTACATGTTTGTACTTGTTACATTTCAAGACCGGGTGGTCGTGGAGGCCACGGGTTTAAATGTTGTTCGCATATCCGCGCTAGACTCCGATAATTCTGTTTATACGTTTTGGTATATTATATTACATTTTGCATATGCATTATTATTATATGATTGTTCTTTGACGAGACCGGATGGTCTTAGAGGCCACGGGTGCTCCTTGGTTACGATACAGTGTATGCACGTGTGTTCGCGAGGGTGCGACATTACGTGTATCACGCACCAGGAGTGCAGGTATACTTCTGTGACCCTACGACAGTTTGGGGATCGCGACCCCAGCCGGTACCGTGCTTCTGTATATTTCTGACCTCTTGGAGAGGGCTGTCGTTCTGTGATTATTATAAGGGTCAGCGGTTGGACCGCATGTGATGGGTTCCGGCTCACCTCTGACTTTGCATACATTCATATATATGTATATTTGTGCTTGTATCATTACATTTTGCGAGTTCGGTTCAAGAACACTTGTACAAACCGTATCTTACCTCGCCCTTACCGGGTCCTCCCGAGGACTCACCCTTATTGTTTACCACCTTTCAGTCTATCCGACAAGCGATCTGCGGACTAGGGATCCACGGTGCTTTTGGTTGTTTTGATTTTTAGCAGCAGCAGTACCTCGTGCGGGAATCTTCTAGGCGAGAGGTTTTCTTGATTCCGCACCTAGGTATTCTAGGGTTTACTTTGGTGGCTCTGTAGGTGTAGTTGCATGCATGTATATTGGAACATGATATTGTGTATGACGTATATTCTGGAATATATGCTGGTTCTGTATCTGATTCTGAGTCGAGGGCGGAGCCCCGACTTGCCTATAATGATTATGTATATGAAATGGTTTCGGTGATTTGGTTGTTATGAGTGATGAACGGAAATCCATGAACTGTATGTTTGATTGTTAAGTTGTATTGTATACTTGCCATGTATGAGTTTTGTAGGTTGCTTGTCGTAGTACGACCATTCTGTTATTGCGGGCTGGGTCATGGGACCACTGCACATTGCGGGTTTCGATAGTACCGTTACCGCGCTTTCCGCCTCAGCTTCCGCTTCCGAACGTCGCGGCCGGCCCCGCCTCCGCAACCGGGCGGGGTGGTCGTGACACTTGCGGTGTCGCGAACATGTATAAATCTCATTTATATATCTATTTTCTATTGATTTAAACGTATTAAATCATACATTATAAGCATTTTAAACAAGCAAACACATTGCAAGTTCATGATTATACAATTCGGTCAAAACTAGTGCACATTTGCACAACACAAGTCATTTACATTACAAGTAAATGTTTACCAACTTTCGCCATTCAATGATTCTCATAGAATCCATACATCAACACATGATGTTCATACAGCTTTCATGTATTCATAGCATTCAACCAACAAACAGTCACCAAGATAACATGCTTATCACACTTTTCAGTTTTATGCGAATTTCTCATGCATTTTCAAACCGATTTTTTTCAAGCATACATATGTAAGAGATCATTATCCTCAAGCTCTGATACCATTTGTTGATTTTAGAGATCCCTCAAACATGCTCTCATGTGGATCTTTCTCATACACATGTAATGCTCTACTTCACATAACATATATTAATGGCTTCTTCTTTACAAGCATGATATTATCTCATCAAATCATGCCATGAAACCAATGAATCCAGCATCAAAAGAGTATGAAGATGGGGAACAAAACATGATACTAAGAGGCGTAAACATACCTTGCACCAAAGGAAAAAACCACTTAAGGATTATTTTAATCCTGGCTCCAATCCGACGTATGCTCCTTCCTTACGCTTTCAAGCTTGCTCCGATGCCCTTGGCTTCCAGAGATGATGATAATGCCGCCTTGCACCAAGAGGAGAAGGAATATGACGAATAAGATGTGAAGCACCTTGAAGTTCTTGTGTGGAATTACATAAATAATTCCACCCTTACTGCTCCAAAACTGGCCTCAAGAATTTGGCATTTTGAGATAGATTGATAAGGAAATGAAGATAATGTAATGAGGGATGGAGAATGAGTAACTTTCTGCTATCTATTTATAGAGGGATGAGAGCTATCAAAGCTCTCCCTTAAATGTGTCAACCACATTGCCTACCTCATCAATGTGGAAACCACATTGCCTACCTCATAAATTGTCAACCTCATAAATTGGCAACTACATTGCCAACCTCATAAGGCAAAGATGGAGTTATTCCATGGTTCAAGGTGCATACACCTTACACCAAAATTATCAAAATACCCTTACTTTAATAAGTGTCTTTAAAGGTGGTTATGATTGATAAATGAGATTACCATGATTTATATATAGTATGGGCGAAGGTCGTCTGCATGGAAGTTGCGAGGGAGTGGTTTCCCATCTTGGTCCTGCAACTCATAAACGCCCGGCCAGACTTGCTTGTGGATGATATAGGGACCTTCCCAGTTAGGTCGCAAGACGCCCTGTCTAGGGTCACGAGCCGTGAGGACAGACCTGAGTGGTGCCAGGCCTCCTGGTTTGAGTACCTTGGGCTTGACTTTTGCGTCATGTTGCACATTGAGAGGCTATTTGAGGCCGAACAAGCGGCGTGCCCCTTCGCGCAGCTTCCTCGAGCAGTCTAGTTTGGCGCGAAGTCCACGAGTCTTGGCTTCATCGGTGAAATTGATCATCCTGATTGTTGGGAAATCCGCATCAATGGGGAGGAGTGCGTCAATGCCATAGACCAGGGAGAACGGTGTCTCGCCTGTTGGCGTTCTCGTTGTTATTTTATAGTCCCATAGGACGCTTGGGAGCTCATCAACCCATTGCCCCTTTGCGCCAGCCAGGCGCTTCTTGAGCTCCTCCTTGATCGTGTGGTGGGTGACCTCAACTTGGCCATTGGAGTGGGGGTGTGCTAATGGGGCATAGATCATGCGGATCATGTTGTCCTCAGCCCATTGCTGGACGCTGTGGCTGGCGAATTGGCTTCCGTTATCTGTGATGATGGCGTGAGGGCTGCCATATCGACAGACGATGTTTTTCCACAGGTTTCTGATGATCTTGGAGGATGTTATCTTCACTAGGGGCCCGACCTCAATCCACTTTGTGAAATAGTCCACGGCGACAACACGTAACCCGATCGACTGTCACCTTTGGCATTGGTCCGACAGTCCACTTTACGCGTCCAACGCGTTTAACCGCGGCCTTATGCGCGGTAAAGGACGCGGTAAAACATGTATCATCGACGTAGTGAACAAACCACCAAAGATTCTGCCACCAGTCGCCGTCCTTCGCAGTTCGCCACCGGTAGGAGCTGCATGAGGAGCTAGGAAATTGGGGATTCACCCATGAAAACGGATCTAGCCGAAATCCATGCCGATCTCCTTCTTTTCTTCGCGTCGAGGACGTATTTCTACATCAAATAACATCAGTGCCCTTCTTTCCTTCGCAATAACGCTAGATCTATAACAAATCATGGCGGCCAACCGAAAATTAGGCATTACCGCAACATGCGAATTTGATGCGCCACGACAACATTATGATGCACGACCACGGGATAATGATGCACCTCCATAATAGAATGATGCACCCTAAACTTTTAGAACATCATCCCTTAAAATGTAAAATTAATATGATACCCACAGGAGGCAGTATGCGCACCATTATAAAAAAATTGATGCACCCTTAAAATGTTGTGTCTCAGAGACATTATGATGCACCATTTTATTATAGATGGCGCACCATTATGATAAAAATCAACTAGACAAGCATGCATTGGGTAAACCATTATGATGTGCTGCTCGTAGTTCCTGATGCACCACTAATACCAAAATGATGCACCATTCATTATGGTGCACCGCTATAAGATAAATACAGTCTTAACATTATGATGCGCCTATAAGTAAGAATGTTGCACCACTCCATTCATTATAGTGCGTCATATTGTCTCGTGGGCTGATCATAATTGTTCTTTGCTAATAATAATGTGGACTACTTGGGCGCATCATAATGGTGCATCATCATTATATTATAATGGTGTATCATAGTGTCTTATGGGTGCATCATAATTTTCTACATTTTTCCTAGTAATAGTGTGGACTCTTGCGTTAAAAATCATAATGGTGTATCATCTTTATTATAACAGAGGTGCGATATTCTATGGCGGAGGTGCATCATTATCACGTTGTGGTCAGTGGTGCATCATAACACCGTCGAGGCGCATCATTTTCCGCTGTTGCAGTAATGCGCAATGGCCGCCGGGATTTGTTGCAGGTCTATTGTTTTTCATGAAGGGAAGAAGAAGATCGATGTTATACGATGCATATGGAAGGTCGTCACATAAGGAAAGATCGAAACCGGCGGTGGCATGGATTTCGCATCAAATTTCAGATTTTGCGGCGATGTCGGCGGAAGTTGTCGGCAGATTTTACGAGTTCGTCATCCTGTCCTTTTTCTCCCCTTCTTCATCACATGCTAAAGTGTGCACAAGTGCACCATCTATAACTACTCAAATTATTATGCATGTTGAAAAATTGTGATTTTGGATTTTCGGACTCCAACTAGGAAGATATATGATCTATGATTTTCGTGTGATTTTATTCGGGTCGGGTGAGCCCGAACCCAAATCTGCTTGCACCTACAAACTGATCCGAAACCGATCCAAACTTTTTCAGGTCGGTCAACTGAACCCGAATTTAACGGGTTCGGATCGGGTTGAAGGTGTTAACCCGAAATTCATTGCTTTGCTTTTTTCCTTTTTTGAAAAATACTTTAATCCATTGTTTCTCAATTTTGATTGTAATTCTTATCATTATATAGAGAAACTTTAATTGAGGCTTAGTAAATGACCAATGTGGGACAAATAGTTAGTCTTAACACCTATTGGATAGAGAACTTTGTCAATATAAGTCCTGAGTCTCTTTATCTAGTATCAAGCATCAATGTGGGACATATGATCAAGTCAAATGAGAACTCTTTTTATCTAAGGTATATTAGTTTTCATCCCCATTGTTGGTGAAAAGAGAGAAGTAAGGTTTGACTATATATATTTCTAAGTAGGGGTGAGTTCGAGCCGAGCCGAGCCCGAGCCTAGCGGAGTTCGAGCTCGAGCTCGTGAAATTCGGGCTCGGCTCGAGCTCGGCTCGAGTTCGAGCGAGCCCAAAAATTCGAGCTCGAGCTCGGCTCGAAGGTTCGTGAAGCTCGATTCGAATCGGCCCCAAACGAGCTCGCGAGCTCGTTAGGCTCGATAAGGCTCGTTGATAAGGCTCGATAAGGCTTGATAAGGCTTGATAAGGGCTCGATAAGGCTCGATAAGGGCTCGATAAGGCTCGATATATAAACAGAGGTATATATGTAATTTCACACCAGGCTCGATAAGGCTCGTCGAGCCTATCGAGCCGAACCATTCATGTTCGAGCTCGGCTTGTTAATTATACGAGCTAAAGAATCGGCTCGAGCTCGAGGCTCGTGAAGCTCGGCTCGTTTGGGCTCGTCAGTGCTCGAGCTCGAGCCGAGCCCGGCTCGGCCCGATTCGTTCAACACCCCTATTTCTAAGGTCTCTTGCTTTCTCATTGTATGTCTTTAAAGACCGTCCCTTGTATGTTCTCGTCTCACATTGTTGATTGATAAGAGAAATGCAAATGACATTCTTTAAATGGGTTAAAGCTTCCATTGTTGCATATTAATTTTAAAGATTTGAAGCATGAAGTATATAAAAAAACATGCTTGATAATCTTGTTCTTCATCCCACATTGATGGTAGATGAGAGAGGAGCAAGATGTAAGTATTTAATATGCTCCTTACATCACAGAAGATGCTTACAAAGGCTTTATAGCTCTTGATCATGTATAAAGACATGCATTATGGGTTTCTACATCAATTAGTTAAAGTAATTATAGCAAATGAATAGTAGAATTGTCTTTACTTGCCAAGTATAAATAATTATTTAGAGAGAATTCGAGTTTCGGGTCAGACTACCAAATTTCGGGTGGAACCCGACCCAAACCCGAAATTTGGACAAAAGTCGGGTTCGGGTTACCTAGGGGCATTTCCACCCTAACCCGGTCCTAACCCAACAATTGGGTCGAGTTCGGATTCGGGATGTGGATGCGGGTTCTGCTTACACTCCTAGACATTAGTAGACATTAGTGTTATATTTTGACCGAAAAGAAGCTAGTATCATATGAGATCGGTATTGAATAGTACATAACATTTGAGAGTTCATGACTGATTGTTTACATTCCGTGAAATGTCTCCCCAAATTCTATCCAATTGAAAACAAGGCACCCAGTCATTAAACCAATCAACGCTTGACACGTGGAAAGCCCATTTAACTTGCCGCTCCTCTCCGTTATAACTATCGCCTTGTTTTGGTTCCGTTGGCCGTTAACAGACCTTTTATCGATACTCCGGTGAACTCTGATTAGGCGTCTGCAGTGGTTCGGTTCGAACCGAATAAACTAACGAATCGAACCGATTGATGCAGCCGGTTCGGTTTATTCGGTTATGTGGGTCGGTTTCGGTTAAAAACCGAATGGTATTTAGACGATTTGATTCGGTTTCGGTTATGCTTATTCGGTTTATTCGGTCACCGAATAAACCGAATCTCAACCCAGCCCAAATTAGTAGCCAGAACCCAGGTCCCAAACCAAGCCCATTACCCATTATTTTCTGTAACCATCCCAAGCCCCATTATCCACCCCCTAAGCCCAAGTATAACCCAAACCCAACCCATACATAACTAACCCAACCCATAACATAACTAATAACCCAACCCATATATAACTAACCCAATTACATTTTTACCCAATCAATTATCAGTTTAACCCTTCCCTTCCCCTAACCCGACGCTACGCTGCTGCTGCTCGCCTCGCCTGCTGCTGCCGCTCTGCGTCTGCCTCTCCAGTCTTCAGCTGACCAGCTCGCCCTTGCCTCCTTCCTGAGTCCTCCTCGCCCTCGCCGCGCCTCGCCCTTGCCTCCTCCTCGCCTCGCCTCGCCGGCTCGCCCTTGGAACCCGACTCTGCTGCTACTGGCCGCTCCTTGCCTCCTCCTCGCCTCGCTGGCTCGCCCCCTTGGAACCCGACGTTGTTGCTGCTAGCCGCCCCTCGCCTCGCCTCGCCCTTGCCTCCTCGCCTCGCCGGCTCGGTTTATTCGGCCGAAAACCGAACCAAACCGAAACCGATCGATTTCGATTTATTTGATTTTATGGTCGAATTCGGTTATTTATCATCCACGACCAAAAACCGACCAAACCGACCGAATACCCACTCCTAACTCTGATCATCTCTGCCTGGGAAAAACGGTGCTTAGCTTATCAACAGAGGACAATAAGCCCTTCAGGAAACGTCGCCGTCGTATGGAAGCTCACGGCGCCGGTCTCCGGCGCGTGTTAGTGTTGTCATTTTGCGTCGCCGGCATTTGGTCCGCCTATATTTATCAAGGTGTTCTTCAAGAGACTGTAAGTTTCCCTCTCTTTTTTGTTCAAGGATCTGATTCAATGCTCTTCATCGGGCTAACAGCTTCTGCTTTAAACGTCCATGTTCGATCTGTTATTTCCATAAGTGGCTTCTTAAATCTTGCTTTTGAATCAAATTTAATTCCGTAAAACCTCTGATGATTTCGGCTTAGATGTATATTATTTACTTGTTTTTATCGTTGGGCTGGAGTTTTCCTTTCTGGAAAGTCTTAATTCAACTGTGAATCTCATCTTCGTTTGCGAATTTTCAGGTCCACTAAGCGGTTTGGACTAGATGGTGCGAGGTTTGAGCATCTTGCATTTCTGAACCTTGCTCAAAATGTGGTCTGTTTAGTCTGGTCCTATATAAGTGAGACTCTCTGCAACGCATTACTCCATTGCTAGGAATTTATGATTTCATCATGGGTCAACTAAAGCTTCATTTCGCTCTTGTTTTGATCATGTAATTAAAACAAATTGAAAAGTGATTAAGCTCTGGTCAAGTGGTAGTTGTGGTGGTGCTCATTGGTGGACTTACTGGACTGCTGGCATAACAAACACCATTGGTCCAGCCATGGGTATAGAAGCATTGAAGTACATCAGTTATCCAGCTCAGGCATGTCTTATCCTTATTAACTTTCTTTGATTGCTGTTGCTCTTGTCATTCATCATTTCAGAAGTCAGGGACTTGTCTTTGCTGGGTACACCATATATACTGTTAGAACAATATAGATTGACTATGTGCTGGTTTTATTTGAGTCTGATTTATTTGTTTTATCACGAATTTAATCATGTCTCTGATGAAGTCTCATAAATTGTATTTCTGTTAGTATTTTTAAGCAACATGTTTGTGTTTGGAGTACTTAGTAGGAATTGATAGTGCAAGTTCTGTTGTGGAAAACTTCCAGTTGCAGTTTCATTTAGATCAAACTTCTTAAAGAACTTTTATAGTTTTCCGTTGTTCCTAAATGGCTTCTGTTCTTTGAAAATTGCAGGTCCTGGCTAAATCATCCAAAATGATTCCAGGTGAGCTCCTTACCAAGTAGATTTGCCTTTCTGTTACCACGCTTAATCATCCAAATTGCAGGTCCTGGCATGTGTTTCTTGTTAGTAAATTGTTTATATAAAAAAAATCCTTTTGTAGGCAGCTTGTTGTTTTAATTTGGTAGTAATATGTTATTTTTCTGGAAAATTTAATGTATCGGGAGAAACGCCAGCTTTTCTTTCAGGATTTACATGAAATTATAGATTGTCAGGTGAGGCATTTGTGTTAAAAGAAGTAATCTATATGTCTAATTCTGTGCAGTCATGTTAATGGGCTCGCTAGTTTATGGCATACGATATACTCTTCCAGAGTATATTTGTACATTCCTAGTTGCTGGAGGGGTGTCATTGTTTGCACTAATGAAGGTGAGGAATGTGCCATTTTGAAATGGAGGAAATTGCAGAGGAAGAAAGTGGCCTAAAGAGGGTTTTGTGGAGTGAGTACAATTTTGAACTCTCTCTCCCTGTTAACCTTTCTACCTTTCCATATATTGTACCCTTTATTAGCCGGTGCTGTGCTGTTACGTCATTGTAGCTTAGGATTCAAGGCTCCAATTCTGATTATATTACTGCCATTATAGGTGTAATTTGATAGTAGATAATTTACTGAGGACCTCTCAGATTTTTCTACGGTGGCTGCTCCTTTTCCGGGGCGTCGGGGTTCACTCTAGCTGAATTCAGATGGCCTTTTCTCGAATAAAATTTGGTGAATTAAAACTTTGTTAATATTTTTTCCTAATAAAATTAGTAGTTGCTTTCCAAAAAAAAAGTAAAATGGTAATTAGCCTTTCAGTAATTGAGTACTTAAATCTTGGCCAAATTATAGATTACTAACCAGAATTATCTAGACTCGTTTATGAAAGGATCGTTCAGACTCGTACCAGTTTAGGTAACTAGGTTAATGCCATTAAAAATCTAACGGTGCGGTGACCTAGTTGTAGGTTTTGCAACATTTAGGCTTATAAGAAGAGTAATAATAAAAAGTTAACTTTAGGCCATTGATGTAAATATCCCAACACATAAAACAAATGTAACTTTGGCTCTCTTGGAAGGTGCTTCTTTTAGCAACATTAATGTTCAACTTTTAAATTATGATTTGATATATGTGAGGAAAAAATATTGATTTAATATAAAGTTGAAGGAAATTGGAGAAAGTTGAAATTTATGGATGTAAAAATCTAACCTTTTTAAAGTGAAGAGATAATAGTGAATTGGGGAAGGAATTTGTTGCCTTGATATGAAACCTCACCTTATGAATAATTTTGTTTGTTTATCTAGTCTGATCGATGGTGGATAAAGTTTAGAATCAAGCTCAACTCAATAGTTGTTTTTATATGAGTGGCTTTAATTAACCGTTGGTGTTTTTGGCTAGATAGTATAGGTTAGATATTTGTTTGCTCAATTAATTGTAGGTCTCACTCCATTACATGCAGCTGCTGGGGTGAAGGATAATTTTGAGACTTTGTTAGAGAATGGTGCTGATGTGAGTATGGTTGATGTATACTTGATATTTAGCTTCCATAGTAATGTATGCATTACTTGCAGCTAGCTACACCTAGGGCTGTTCTTTAATTTCCATGTCCTACATTTTTGTAAAAAAATCTACTAATTGAATTATTTATTTATTTATAAATTTTCTCTAACTAAATGACCGACGCTTATCACCCTTGATGATGTCTACATTGCTTTCACCCATCTACATTACCGCTTTCACCTGAAATTTGACTTCTACTCCATACCCAAGGCTTTTGTATTTCTTCACTATTATAATATTATTACCTTAATCTAAAATTAATGAAGTACACAGGTATGAAGTAAGGAAAAATGTTGGGAAATTCCCCTTGGAGTTTCACAGATACCCATGGCTGATATTTTCTATAACTTTTAAAAGTGACAATGCAATTAAATGCATTGCATTTGTGTCTGATTTAAAGGTTATCCTCTAGCATGCTGTATTCTTTCGTGTTAACTTCTGATCCCTAGATCTCTTTTGAAATTGCTTTCAGGCTGGAGCTGATCCAAATATCAATTCAAGTGGAGAGACACCTCTGCATGCTGCGGCTTCTTTGGGCTCCGCGTATATGATCAGAAGCCTTTTGAGTGCAAAAGCTGATCCAAATATTACTAACGATGTAAGTAAATGGGTCTTGTACGGTGATTGTGGCTTTTATTACTTCGTTTATACTCGTATAAGTTTTGTGGTTATCAAATGATTTAAGCCTTCATTTGGAGCATAAAGTTCTTGCTTCGACAATTCAAACGCAGGAGAAGGTTTTTACTAATGAGTCGATAAACTCTGAATACTAGATATGACCTCAAAATAACAGGGGTCAATGTCAGTTTCATAGGGTCCTTTATGGCCTTGACTTCTGCTTTTTCCGACATCAACAAAAAACCTTTGCCGCATGTGGGCTTTTCCCAGTATTTTAAGACGATTATCTGAACTAACACATCTTTTTGATAGACGAACAATTGATGAAATTATAAATGAGTCAGGCATTTCCATTTCATTAGGAATTGATGATCTTTTAACAATACCTTCTAAGGAATGGCTAGTACAAGATGTTGAAGAACAAAGATTAACGATGAACGCTATATACTCTATAACATAGGCCTTATCCATACAAGTAACGGAGAACATACGAAAGATTTAGAATACTATTTTCGAGCACTAGAACGAAACCCATTCATAATATTTATTACTTGAACTTGAAGCAGTTCCTTCGAGCATTTATCGAAAGAGGACAATTGCTTCGAATTAGAGAATTACGATCTTTGGCTTTGGAACTGAACCATTTTCTTGTATCTGAGAAGAACTTCCAGATTAATAGGAAGGAAGCATGATTGGGGATTCATGATGGGTGCTGAACTGTGCTATTTGGTGCATTCTAGTAATTCGCAGTTACTGAATGGTTTATTTTCACTTGTGTGTTTCCATGCTTTACTTACAGCAGTTTATCATCATGTACTTCCTGTTTATCGAAGTTTGAGCCAACTCTTCTTAATTTACCATTGGTACGCTGGTGATGCACGATCTTCAAGGTGTGGTATTGAGAGGATGAGAAAGGTACGTACGAACTGATATTCTCATAATTTTTCTGTTGGTTACTTTAAACTTACATTCTGATCTTAGGACTTTGGGAAGCTGAAGCTTTATTTCAGAAAGGCTTTTCACTTGATCTAGGGAACAAGAAGCTTAAATAATGTGCATGGCAGTAAGTAGTACACCTTCACCTCCTCCTCCCATGCATACATCATTTTCCATCTTTTACCTAGATAGATAGATAGCTTACAGATCGACAAAAAAACCCATGTGCATTACATTTTCACAAGACCAAAATGAACGTGGATCACCATCATCAGATGTGTTGAATCTATTACATGGACACCCACTAATATTATTGAGATATATTGAATCTATTAATCAAATTGACCCTTATGGTTTCTCAAATGTGTTGAACACCCCCTCTAACATTATAATTTCATTTTTGAGTTACTATTCTTTATCTCATGTGTATTTAATCAAATAATATTCCCAAAATTTTTAATTTTAATTTTAAATTGAGTATAAAAAATCCAAAAAAAATCATCAAATATGAAAAGAGATGTTTTAAAACAATACCAATAATAATTTGGGACATTTATTCAACACCATGGTGCATACTGTCTTAAATAAATTTGATGCTCATACTTTCGCCTATTTGGATCTACACATACATTCAAACGTTCAAATTTCAACAAAAAAAAGTGAAAAGAACCCTAAAATTTATGACCTTTCAAACAATTGATGGGTCTTGCTCCAATTTATTGTAATTTACTTAAATTGAGAAAGTGTAAATACTTGTATGTTGCTCATTACTGTCATTTAGTACTCTATTTCGTGAAAGTTTTGATTCCTTCTTCTCAGCTTATTCAAATGTCATTTTGAAAGCAACAACGCATCATCTTGCATGCCTGCATACGTACCCACCCCTCCTTTACGTTCATGTATTATCATCATGCTTCAGACCTTGGAGGCTCAAGAAGTAAAGAATCTTACTGTCATAGACGTTCCAAAGGACCTAGCAGCTTCTATTAATGCCATAGAATCATTTTACAGATCGACAACACATAAAGAGACTTTATCAGCTGTAGCAATTCTGTTTAAAGCCACAAACCAAGGGATCATAAACGTTTTAGGGACATTAGCAGGTCCCCACACCAGTTTCTTCCAAAAAACAACATCAAAGTTCACAATAACATGCATATAATCCTTTTTCACAGGGAATCGAGTGAGAGCATATCACAGTTAGAAAACCAATCAGCATAAACCTTTCTGCTCTTAAAAATAGCATTGACACCCACAGAGTACCTTTTAGGGTCAGGCACATACCAAAAATCACAGCCTTTTATATAGTAGCTATGAATCCATCTCACCCAAAGAGAAATCTTATCAATTAAGATACACCAGATTTTTATGAACTTTCAAACAATTGATGGACCTTGCTCCAATTTATTGTAGTTTACTTAAATTGGGAAAGTGTAAATACTTGTATGTTGCTCATCACTGTCTTACACTCTATTTCAATGAAAGTTTTGATTTCTTCGTCTTATTCAAATGTCATTTTGAAAGCAACTCCTCATCATCTTGCATGCTGCATACGCATGTATTATCATCATGTTTCAGACCTTTGATGCTCGAAGTAAAGCATCTTACTTGTCATATATAGACTACAAAGGACCTAGCAGGTAAGGCAGGCTCTATAATTTTTTTCTTCCTCACGTTCACCCATTGCATGGCGTCACAGGATAATGATGATGATGGCTTCATCTTCCGTGGTGGAAAGCCATGATGGTGTTATACGGGGGCCTGAAGGTAACTATGGCTCATTCATTGAGCAAGTGCAGCATTTAGCGAATGAAGTGGATGATCATGATCATCTGATTAGTTTTCCAGTTGCATTATTGGATGACCCAATTGGAGAATTACTGTTGGAAATCACAAGAGATGATGTTTACGAACCGTTTGTAACGGGAAGAGGTCCTTGAGCTACTTTTTATGGCTCGGTTAGTTATATGTTGGAGAACCAAGGTCAACTAATTCGGCTTCTTGTAGCAGATGAATGGTCTGTTGTTTTCACGGCGATCAGCGCCAAGATATTGTGAACCAGCGAATCTCCGTTGAAGCTGCAGTGTTCCACGACATACAGTATGATGCAGGACAGAATGACGGCCGTGGAAATCTTCTTCAAGCAGCAGTCTTCCTGAACTTACAAAATCCTGCAACGGTTCGTCTACTTACTACACAAGAAACAATATTAGGGTTGGTCAATTGGAACTCCGGAATACTGTTGCAAATCTCTCCTTCAGTAAAGACGAGTTGCAGCTTATACCCGGCAGTACTTATGAAATATCTTACACTGTAGCAAAGGAAGATGAATATCCGGCTATGATATTCATATTGAGCCGTAACTAATTAATAGGACCTGGTGAGTAGCATGCATGCATGTTCAAGATCAGTTGCTATGTTAATTGTAATCTTTGTTAAGCTTAGTTAATGAATTTTGTATCTTTTTGAAGCTAGGGCCGGCTAGCTGTTGGTTTAAAGAATGAGAGCTAGGTCAGGTGAGGGCGGGAAACGAGATTTCTTAGGTGGGCAGATTGTTTAGGGTGGAATAATTAAATGTCGTAGTTGATGATTTGCGTTACTGTTTCACTTGCTTTGTTTCTTTGTGTGTGTGTTTGCTTAACAAAGATTACAATTAACATAGCAACTGATCTTGAACATGCATGCATGCTACTCACCAGGTCCTATTAATTAGTTGCGGCTCAATATGAATATCATAGCCGGATATTCATCTTCCTTTGCTACAGTGTAAGATATTTCATAAGTACTGCCGGGTATAAGCTGCAACTCGTCTTTACTGAAGGAGAGATTTGCAACAGTATTCCGGAGTTCCAATTGACCAACCCTAATATTGTTTCTTGTGTAGTAAGTAGACGAACCGTTGCAGGATTTTGTAAGTTCAGGAAGACTGCTGCTTGAAGAAGATTTCCACGGCCGTCATTCTGTCCTGCATCATACTGTATGTCGTGGAACACTGCAGCTTCAACGGAGATTCGCTGGTTCACAATATCTTGGCCAGTGACTGCCGTGAAAGCAACAGACCATTCATCTGTTACAAGAAGCCGAATTAGTTGACCTTGGTTCTCCAACATATAGCTAACCGAGCCATAAAAATAGCCTGAAGGACCTCTTCCCGTTACAAACGGTTCGTAAACATCATCTCTTGTGATTTCCAACAGTAATTCTCCAATTGGGTCATCCAATAATGCAACTGGAAAACTGATCAGATGATCATGATCATCCACTTCATTCGCTAAATGCCGCACTTGCTCAATGAATGAGCCATAGTTACCTTCAGGCCCCCGTATAACACCATCATGGCTTTCCAGCCACGGAACATGAAGATGAAGCCATCATCATCATTATCCCAGGACGCCATGCAATGGGTGAACGTGAGGAAGAAAAAAATTATAGAGCTCGTCTTACCTGCTAGGTCCTTTGGAGTCTATATATGACAGTAAGATGCTTTACTTCTTGAGCATCAAAGGTCTGAAACATGATGATAATACATGCGTATGCAGGCATGCAAGATGATGAGGAGTTGCTTTCAAAATGACATTTGAATAAGACGAAGAAATCAAAACTTTCATTGAAATAGAGTGTAAGACAGTGATGAGCAACATACAAGTATTTACACTTTCCCAATTTAAGTAAACTACAATAAATTGGAGCAAGGTCCATCAATTGTTTGAAAGGTCATAAAAATCTGGTGTATCTTAATTGATAAGATTTCTCTTTGGGTGAGATGGATTCATAGCTTTTATATAAAAGACTGTGATTTTTGGTATGTGCCTGACCCTAAAAGGGCCTCTGTGGGTGTCAAGGCTATTTTTAAGAGCAGAAAGGTTTATGCTGATTGGTTTTCTAACTGTGATATTTATGCTCTCACTAGATTCTCTGTGAAAAAGGCTTATATGCATGTTATTTTGAACTTTGATGTTTTTTGGAAGAAACTGGTGTGGAGACCTGCTAATGTCCCTAAAACGTTTATGATCCCTTGGTTTGTGGCTTTAAACAGAATTGCTACAGATGATCAAGTCTCTTTGTGGAAGCCTGAGGTTAGTACTACATGTGTTTTCTGTTCTAGCTTCGTTGAATCGACAAATCATCTCTTTTCTACTGCCCTTTTTCAATGCTTATTCTTTCTGGTGCTTTGAAATTTGGTCAAGCTCTTTTCTCCTCCTTCTAATTGGCATCTCTGCTACAAGTGGACGCTTAAAGTGGTGGCATGTAAGAGTTTGAAAGCTAAGCTGCATCGTGCTCTTCTTGCTGCGTCTGTTTATGAGATCTGTTGTGAGAGGAATTCTAGATGTTTTGCTGGTAAAGTTACTTCTCCTGAAGGTGTTATTCTCAAGGCTGTGAGATTAGTCCAGATTCGTGACTCACTATCTTTTGAAGAAATCTTTGCGTGCGCTTCTTCTGCTTCTTGGCGTTTTGTTTGTTGAGTGTGGGGCCTTGGTGTTTTGTTATTATGCCCCGGTTTCGTTAATAGCTGTGTTTATTTTCCCTAGTTTGCTTCTCTCGTTGTAGTATTTGCTTCATTATGCTGTGCAGCAGGAGCAGTTTACATTTGCCTTCTTATTTTTGGGATCAGGTTTACCATTTTCATTGTAGGCCCTGTTCCCTTATAATGTAAGTGTCGTTGGGCTTTTTAAATCTATGAAATTACAGGAGGTGTGCTCCCTCCTTTCTCCAAACAAAGAAAAAAGAAAAGAAAAGAAAAGATGTGGTTGAAGAGATTTTAGGTGAAATCGTTGATGAGAATGACTTAAAAGTAAGACTCCTTACTCTTGTTATTCCTAAGGAACTCCATTTTGAATAGCCAGGAAGTATGCATAACTCTTTCATGCACTAAAATTTGTCATATGCTGCTTTACAATAAGGTTTTGGTTCTTTCTGAATTGATCCCATCTTCATAGCATAATTACAGATTGTGACTTTGCAGTTTGTGAACCAGCGTATCACAAACTTGGGTGACTAAATAATAATAGGAGATCTGCTGAATTCGAAATGGGCTTTCCTTTCTGATAATTACCCTTCTAAGAAAACACAGGCAGGGCAGACAAAAGTTTTTTTATGCACCACACAGACAACTTTAAGCCTTCTCATATTTCATACTATTATTTATGAAGATAAGTTTCTGGATGTTAGACCTGATATGCGAACCTTTTGAAGGTTTAGTTTGCATCTGATAGACTGCTTTATAAACAAGAATTATTCATATGTGGTTGTTGATATTTGGCCACATTAAGCTAAACTCTTAGGTTATTTTATAAACAGCTAAAAAGCTATCACAAAGATTATTGTCCAACTTTCATTTATCATGGGGTAACTAATAAAATTTACTCACTCGATTCCATTTTTAAAAGAAAATTTAATGTGTCTTCCACCTAATTCTTTAGGTGAATAATCGCTTCTTTGTGAATTGATTAATACTATTCATTTAAATACATAACCATTTACACTTTATGTCAAGTTTTTTTAATAAATTATGTTTATTAACCTCAAATATATATATATATATATATATATATATATATATACACACTAAAGGGAAGAGATAGAAGAGCCTTTATCTTCATTCTTTCTTTGTTCAGTTGTTTAATTTAATAAGCTGGCTCCCTAAGAAACATTCAATATTCCTGAGACCTTGAAAGTACATGTATAGCAGAACAAGAAGATAGTTGATTTTTTTAAGCAATAGCAAAAATTTATTAAAAGAAATCCTAAGTTTTGACAAGCACACGGCTAGCCTAGATTGGAGAAAAAGACAACAAAAGAAAAGAAAAAGAACACACAGACACAAACACAAAGAAAGCAAAGAAGTTAAAATGTAACGCAAATACATCAACTACGACACCTAATTATTCCACCCTAAACAATCAAGGCCCGCATAAGAAATCTCTTTTCCCGCCCTCACCTCGACCTAGCTCTCCTTCTTTAAACCTCGCATGACGTCCAAGCATGAAACCACTGCGTCCAATCAGATTCATGAATCAACAGCTAGCCGGCCCTAGCTTCAAAAAGATACAAAATTCATTAACTAAGCTTAACAAAGATTACAATTAACATAGCAACTGATCTTGAACATGCATGCATGCTACTCACCAGGTCCTATTAATTAGTTACGGCTCAATATGAATATCATAGCCGGATATTCATCTTCCATTGCTACAGTGTAAGATATTTCATAAGTACTGCCAGGTATAAGCTGCAACTCGTCTTGACTGAATGAGAGAGTTGCAACAAGATTCGGAGTTCCAATTGACCAACCCCAATATTATTTTCTTGTGTAGTAAGTAGACGAACCGTTGCATGATTTTGTAAGTTCAGAAGACTGCCGCTTGTAGAAGATTTCCACGACCGTCATTCTGTCCCGCATCATACGGTATGTCGTGGAACACCGCAACTTCAACGTAGATTCGCTGGTTCACAATATCTTGGCCAGTGACTGCCGTGAAAGCAATAGACCATTCATCTGCTACAAGAAGCCGAATTAGTTGACCTTGGTTTTCTAACATATAGCTAACCGAGCCATAAAGGTAGCCTGAATGACCTCTTCCCGTTACAAACGGTTCGTAAACATCATCTCCTGTGATTTCCAACCGTAATTCTCCAATTAGGTCATCCAAGAATGCAACATGAAAACTGATCAGATGATCATGATCATCCACTTCATTCGCTAAATGCTGCACTTGCTCAATGAATGAGCCATAGTTACCTCCAGGTCCCCGTATAACACCATCATGGCTTTCCAGCCACGGAACATGAAGATGAAGCCATCATCATCATTATCCCGTGATGCCATGCGGTGGGTGAACGTGAGGAAGAAAAAAATTATAGAGTGGTCTTACTCTGCTAGGTCCTTTGGAGTCTATATATGACAGTAAGATGCTTTACTTCTTGAGCATCAAAGGTCTGAAACATGATGATAATACATGCGTATGCAGGCATGCAAGATGATGAGGAGTTGCTTTCAAAATGACATTTGAATAAGACGAGGGAATCAAAACTTTCATTGAAATAGAGTACAAGACAGTGATGAGCAACATACAAGTATTTACACTTTCCCACTTTAAGTAAATTACAATAAATTGGAGCAAGGTCCTTGTGTATGCTATATAATTGACACATTTCATGCTTCAGCAGGAGGAGATCCAGAAGTAAACTGGTTATATTGTAAAGCGCTGAAGGGATATATGATGAGGATGCTAATACTTCTATTGATCAGTTGTCGGAAGATCTAAACATTAAAATGCTAGATGTAAGCAGTATTGATCGCTTATTATTTGTTGTGCAAGTAATTGGTTCTTTTGCTTATGCCACCAAATGCTATATTTCAGGAAAGCCAGAAATAGTTTCTCACCATGGAATAGGGTAAAGTTTACTTTTAGTCCCTTAGCTTTCGGTTTGTCCTACTCATGTCCCATTTTAAGAATTTGTGTCATCCAAGTCCCCTAGCTTTGGTTATTGTATCATTTGTGGTCCTTTCGTTAGTTAGACTGTTAAGTTGACCGTTAGTTAAATGAAATGACGAAAATAGCCTTTTTCTTAATTTTCAACTTACCCCTGATTTTATGAAATTTGGACAAAACTCACACACACGACTCACACTCACACACACACGCATGACCTCTTCTTCGCTGCTGCCGCCGATCGCATCGATCTGCCCAACTCCCCAACTCCGCCATCGCACGTCGTCTCGCCGACCACCCTTGCACCGCCGACCTCGCCTCTTCTTCCTCCTTCCCCCGTCGCACAGCAGGTATGAATCTGTTCGTGCCTCTCAATCCCAACCCGGTCCAGACCCGAACTCAGATTCAGATTCCATCGCCGGCGTCATTGATGAATGGGGCGAGAAGGCCGACCCCACTCCCGAACCGGAGCCCACGATAGCGCCGGATTCGGATCCTCCCGTGGGCGAGGACGAGTGGGAGGAGGAGTGCGTGACGGTGACGGCGGCGGAAGGGGAGGAGGTGGCGATGGATGACCGGGTGGCGGATTTGAAGCGCTTCTTGGTGGATACTATTTTGACCGAGTGGGGTTCGGGCGAGTCCGGAGGTCAGGGCGGAGGTTAAGTGTGGCGTTGATTGGCAGTGGGCTTGGTGGTGGCAGAAGTAGATGAATGAAATTCTTTGGATAAAAATGATAATTTTTTTATAAAATTGGGGATGAAGTTGTAACAAAGGTATGGGCATTTTCGTCATTTCACACACACAACAGCTTAACTTAACAGTCAAAATGATGGAAAGGACCACAAATGATACAATAACCAAAGCTAGGGACTTGAATGACACAAATTCTTAAAATGGGACCTGAGTAGACAAACCGGAAAGCTAAGGGACTAAAAGTAGACTTTACCCCATGGAATATAGAAGAGAATTTATTTGTACTAGATAAAAAATCTACATCTAGAATCTAAAATGGATTTGACCTGAAGCATACCATATCTGCAGAATGATGTCATCCATGGGCTAATTCGTTAGATTAATAATCGTGTGAATTTGCTATCCGATTAATAATTTCATTGTGAATGTCAAATAATTAACTGGTGTTTCGTCCGCTGCTTATCAGAAAAGTAATGTCCGCTCACAAGTGTTTTTCCCCCCTGCTCTATAAACACGTATTTTTCTTAGATTCAAAATTTTTCTTTCATTACTTGTATTTTTAAACTTGTTTCCCGGGGAAAAAAACCCGACGACAAAAACAAAAAAAAAACAAAAACAAAAAAGACAGCATAGAGACAAGTTACCTAGAATTTGCACCACACATGGCATCACAATAATTAACTTGTAAATGAAAAATGCTAAACTGAGATTGGTAATAGATTCTAGTAGCTACCAAGAAGGTGAGCACTTCTTCATGTTGATAATAAACCGGTCCATCTGATATTAATTTGCTTGTGGCCAAGGCCATACATAAATCTTGGGAGAATCATAGGAAGCAGTTACAAAATGAAAACTGATATTACACCTTATTCTAGAGTCATTTTTGCAATAACTCTGCATGAGTATGGACTCGTGTACAATTCAGATATATCCGAAACCATTTACCCAAAATAATGTCATTGGTGTCAACTTGGCTCTTTTACAAGACATGCCATCAACGATGTTTTACATTTCATCAAAGATGAAGAACATATTTGAAATGTAATTCGCATTCTAACAATTAAGCTTCATGTTTGTATATCTACAGCAAACAACTAAATACTACAACTTTAACAATCTACGATCAGATGGGTGGGGTAATCGACTTCAGACAACATTCCACCAGGCCGCTGAATCTCCTCATAACATTTTCTGCAAACCAGAGAGTGAGGCGGCGATGAGTGAGCTATCTATATACCTAAAAATGAAAAATGATGCATGGGAGGAGTACTACTTACAGCCATGCACATTTAAGCTTCATGTTCTCTGGATCAAGTAACAAGCCACTGTAAAATGAAACCTCAGGCCCACGAAAGTCCTTGAACAGGGATCATAAGTAATGCATAATCAGTTTAGAAATCAACATCATGAAGGTAGCATTATTCTTTTCAAGGAAATTCAAACAAAACGTTTTTAGAGTTTTTCAAAGATGGAGAAATTCATGAGAAAAAGGTGAGGGAAATTTTTGTTACTACTGTTAAACAACACAACCAAAGACAGTGTGATTTCCAGCACACACCTTCATCGTCCTACGTATCACACCTTCAAGATAGCACCACTCTGGTCCAGGCCCTGTCGCAAAAGCACTAGCATCGTTTCTTGCCTTCTTCAGTTGATTCAGACGGACATAACACATGATTCGGTATCTGTATAACTCTCTACGGGTAAAATTAGGCCCCATCAAGAAACTCGTTTCTAAATCGTGAAAGACACTGACTTCTATAGCCTGCAACCAATTGACACAAACATGAATTTCATGAGAACGAAGAAAAGACTAATGAAAAGTATTACGGGTGACAAGTATAGCCTGCAACCAGTTGATCCAATCCCATGAATTTCATGAATTTCTATAGCCTTCGTACGCCAATGTTCATAACTTGCTTCTAGAGCCTGTAATGAGAGTTCACACAAACATGAATAAAAAGTTACCCGACAAGTAATGAATTTCACGAGAATGAAGAAAAAAACGGGTGACAAATATTACTACTAAAAAAATGTCCATTGTACCTTTGTATACCAATATTCAGCATGAGCATTGATAGCCAAAGTATGATCTCCGGCTGCCAAAGATCTTCCGACGTCTAGGACAGGTGGCTCCGATACCTGAAGGACAAGACAAAAGACACTTTCAGGTGCAGACAAAGGGGGAAAGTGTGGGTGTGTAGTAATCACCTTATTTGAGGCGGGCACCACCCAATATATAGGGTGGTGCTAGGTCCCGCTATGCGGGGCCTTAAACGCTGGAGAATCTCCATAAATGTGCCCATAATTGGGATGGCGGCGTATTAATGGTGTAATAACGGTGGAGTTACTGCAGAGTTACTCCCTACCTTTGGCTTAATGCCACAATTAGTGCAGCGGTTATGCTGAGGGAGGCAGCAAACGCTTCATGGCTAACGGCTCTATACGGGGCGCCCTTACTGGTCAGAGGGGCTCTCCGTAAACACGAGGCCGGCTGTGGTGGACGCGGCCCATATGGCGTTTGCATTTGACAATACAGCCGTATGGGCTGGCCCATATATATCAGTATGCCCTCCCCCCACAGCGGAGGATGGGTTGGGTCCCTGTGCTCCGGTTTGGAAGGAAGTATGCCTATAGACATTGAGCCCACGTGGTATTGTGGTGTTTTGGAGCCTGATTAGGGGAGGCCCAAGAGCTGCCCCCAATGTTGGCCCAAAACTTTGGCCCAATATCAATTGTGGCGGTTGGCAAAAGCACTTTTCAAAATTTGCGCTTTTGCGCCGTTTGTAATTATGGGGAAGTCGCTTCACTTCCCATCGCGCTCCTCTTATACGCCAACCCAAGTGGGAAGTCAATTTCCGAAATCTTGCTTTCCTTGCTTTTGCGCTTCAGCTTCCTTTGCAATCTAGTTTCCATTTTCGGCAATTACCAAAGAATTTCCCGGCGAGATTCGAAGAACCCAGCCGTTGAATCTTTCGTTTTCGTCTCCATCGCACGAATCAGTAAGTGATATCCCTTTTAATTTTCGTTTTCTCGTCGCGACAGTGTCGCGAGTGAGACGTCGCCGCGCCACTGCCTGGGTTCTTGGGTCTAGGGTTTAGTTTTTGAGATTTGCGGTTTATTTTTGTAGATGGCTCCCAAGAATCCAAGCAAGCCCGGCGTCGGCCCCGACGTCGAGAAGGTGTGGCCCCGAACAGGTCTGTCGGGGAAGAAAATGGCAGATATCTGCCAGAACCATCATGTGTATACCGGGGTGGTTTGTGGGCTTTCTCCGGCGGATGTGTTGAGGAAAGCAGGGATGGAGCTGAGCGACGAGGCCATGAGGGAACAAACCATGGTGGTCTACGAAGCCCAACTCAAAGCCGGATTGCGGCTCCCCCTTTGTTCCCTGCTGTTGCAAGCTGTGTGAGGATAGGGCGTTTGCCACAGGCAACTGGCCCCGAATGTGTTTACCACCGTAAACGCATTTGTGGTGGCCTGCCACTTGGCGAAGACGGCGGTGTTACCGGAGACCTTCTTGCAGTTCTATACGCTGAAGAGGCCGGTCGGACACCCCTTCTACCAACTGACCCCCGAGGAGGTGAAGGTGGGGAATAAAATGGTGAAGATCGGGGTCTTCGCTGAGACAACCAGCTCGTGGGGGAGTTGGAAGAGCAATTTCTTCTTCATCTTGAAGGAGGATAGTTGGGGGTTTCCTGCGTATTTCATCAATTAGAAAGACGCAAGGGTGTCGGTGAGGCCCTCCTTGTGGCTGGGTAGCGAGGGGAAGAGGGCCCTCGACGCCCTATGTGAATGGGTCCGCGGTGTTGAGAGGCTCGAGGAGTGTAAGGGTAGGTTTCCCTTCACTCTGTCCAACCTGGACGAAGTGGTCCTAAGGAGGGTAGGGGTTAGCAGGGCCCGTCGTCTTCCGAGCCATGCGGATGCTTTAAAAAACTAGGTAGATGGGTTGGATGGGGACCTCATCGAGCGCTTCAAGGCGCCTTGCAACCCCCACCTGTCTGCTTTTGCATGCCTTTTTGTTTTTGTGTTTTTGTGCTTGCATCTTTTAAGTGCTATTATAACCTGACTTTGTGTTTTCTGCAGCCAAGATGTTGCACACCAAAGACCCTTTTGCCAAGAAGCAAGATTTCTTTGGAGGCTCTTAAGGCAAAGATGGAGGAGGAGGTCCCTGCAGAGCCTGCTCAAAGGTCTATCGAGGGGTCAGTTGCAGGGACCTCGAAAGGCGGAGAGGCCCGAAGTGTGGAGGCCTTGGTGACGGTGGCTCAACCAGTCAACATGGCTGGTCCCATCATCGTCGAGGAGCTGTCCGAGGACTCCGAGGAGGAGATCCTTCGACGAAAGCGCCCCCGACTTGCAGGTACTATTCTTGTTTCCCTTGGCTCTTTGGTGAATTTTCCTGTACATTGTGTTCTGATTCCCATTTAACCTTGTAACGGCAGAGGACTTGGCTGTGTCCTCGGACAGCAGTCCCAGCCCTGCCAAAGATAAAGGGAAAAGACCAGCCCTCGAGGAGTCTTCCAGTAGCCCCGTTCGGGGCGCTGGGGAACCCGTCGGCCTATTGGCAGATGCTCGGAGGGCTGTTATGGCCCCTCGAGTATATACAAGAAGGCCTTCGAGGATCCCTAAGACCCTGAAGGGCATAGATCCAGTTTTCGAGCCTCAGTTGTTCGAGGACTATCGGCGGGAGCTGCGGGAGAAATCCTTCAAACGCCAGGGTCTGGCCCTTGTGGAGGCCTGGGACCCCGTCATGAGGGTGACTCGCGACGAGTCAATACTCCTCGGGGAAGGGGAGGTGAGACTAAAGGTTGCAGAGGGTCTCGCACTTCCCCGAGACAGGCATTTTTTGAAGCACACGTCCTGGGGGGCCCTAGACATGGCGAAGGACATCTGCCAGGGCCTCACTCGAGTAAGTCACAAATCTCGACTCCCCCTTTGTTACTTATCTTTTTTATCGGCATAATTTGTTTATATGCTTTTGCGTCTGCAACTTGCAGAAAACTGTGCTGGCCCAGGGGCTGGTGGCCAAGATCGAGGACCTTGAATCCCTCGTGAAGAGTCTTGAGGCCAAGGCAAAGGACTCCGAGGAGGTGGAGAGCCTAAAAAAGGCCTTGGCCGACAAGGATGCCAAGTTGGCTGAAAAAGAGGCCGAGTTGGGGTCCTCGAGGAATGAGGAGGCTAACCTCCTTAGAGCCCTGGGTGTCATGGGCAAGCAGCTGAAAGCTTCCATGGCCGATGGAAAGAAGCACGAGGCCCTTTTCCTCGCCGAGCACCATGCGAAGAAAGAGCTGGAAGCTGAAATGGAGCAAGTGCTCGGCGAGTATCAAAGAATGGAAGCCCAGGCTGAGGCGAAGGGCAAACTCGCGGAGGAGTTGTCCTTGAGGGTTGCCCAGCCGAGGATCTCGGCGTCTAAGGCTGCAGTCCGGATCGAAGATCGCACCTGCACCCTTAATGAGGTGACGGGTTCTGCGGTGGCTGATCATTTAGCCTTCAGACAACTAGAAAACCAAATTGGTTTTAAGTTGTACGATGGTGAAAGTGTTCAACCCCGTTTTTGTAAAGCCCATTCTTTGAAAGGGCTGGTCGAGTGCGCAGGGCTGTCGAGGTGCTGATCGAGAAGACCGCGAACGCACAAGCCATGGAGGGTGTCCGTTATGCTGAGGGCTTCCTACGATGCCGCCACCAAGTGGAGGCCATCGTTGAGAAGTCCGATTTGGAACCCCTTAACGCTATGAAGGTCGAAGACCCTCCTCAGGCGATTTTGTTCGAGTGGGGTAGGGCAGGGAAGAAATTAGGAGTAGAATATCCTTATGATATTCTGCCCGGGCATGCAGAGGATGCCCCTGTTGTACCTCCAAACGATGATGTCCCGAAGTAGTTTGTGGACTTGTAGTTAAATTTTTGCTCATTTTTGATAAAATATACAACATTTCAGCATTTGTTGCCTTTGTAGTTGTTATACGAGTATTATTTGGATAATACGAAGTGTTTTGTACTTGTGCTGGGTAAATTTGTGCAAATGAATTTGCGTAACTCTTCGTAAAGTGATTTTATTCGATGTGCATTGGTCGAGCAGTGACCTTGCAATCAATTTTTAAGCTTACTGTATAAAGTGGGGGACACTCTTCGTAGAGCGGTTTTATGTGAACATAGCTTGCACAATGCAAAGACTTGGAACATTGCCTTTCCTCTGATGTATGAACAGTATTTTGTACAACGCAAAGACTTTGAAAGCGTATAACTTAAACGTAATAAGGCCTCAAGTCGTTGACGTGGTAGTCATTTTTGAGCTTTTTGCCTTGATGGTCCTTTAACTTGTATACACCTTCTCTTTCTTTACTGTGTACCACATAAGGCCCTGCCCATCTGGATTGAAGTGCGCCATGGCCAGGATTACGACCTGACAACTCCGCCTTTAGCAAGACCATACCACCCACGTGGATCTGCTTTGCCCGAACTTTGGCGTTGTGATCGAGGTTTGCCCTTTGTCGTAAGGCCATAAGCCTAAGTCTAGCACCCTCGCGGAGCTCCTCGACGAGGTCCAAACGCGCTCAAGACCGCTCTCATTGTGAGGGCGTCGTAATATAGCGTTCGGATTGTGGGTATTGAGACTTCGATTGGTAGTAAGGCATCGACGCCGTAAACCAAGGAGAAAGGAGTTTCTCCCGTGGGTCCCCGTGTAGTTGTTCGATAGTCCCAGAGGACGCTGGGTAGGGCCTCGACCCACTTCCCTTTTTTGTCCTCGAGGCGCTTTATTAAGCCCTCTTTGATCGTGCGATTTGTTACTTCTACCTGGCCATTTGATCGGGTGTGCCACGGGAGCGTAGAGCATTTGTATGTTCATCTTAGTGGCCCAATCCTTAAGCTTTTTACTCGCGAATTGAGTCCCATTGTCTGTGATTATGGCTCTTGGTGCCCCGTACCGTGCCACGAGGTCGTGCCAGAGGAAGTGTATGACCTTGGCGGTTGTTATGTTCTCGAGTGGCTGGACCTCGACCCACTTAGTGAAGTAATCGACAGCCACTATACAGAATTTGAACTGCCCCTTGGCCGTAGGCATTGGGCCGATTAAATCGAGGCCCCACAGCGCGAAGGGTATAGGGTATGTCTCCGTAACCACTTCGTTTGCCGGCTGTCGTTGGATGCGAGAGTTGAGTTGGCATTTATGGCACGTTCGTACCAAATCATGCGCGTCTTTCCTCAAAGTTGGCCAATAATAACCGAGGCGCAAGCATTTGTGTGCTAGCGCGCCGGAGCCAATGTGTGCTCCGCAAACTCCCGAGTGGACTTCGTTCGGGATGAGTTTGGAATCGTCGAGGCCGATACATCGCTGCAAAGGAGTAGAATATCCTTTACGCCATAATGTGCCATCTATGATGACATGGCGGGCTGGCTGCGTCCTTATTTTCTTTTGCAACGCTGGTGGGCCTCGATTGCGCCGGTTTGGAGATCTTTGGAGGATTGGGTCCCTCCAATCAGTGCTGCGTTGGCGTCGATTGCATGAATTGTATTTATCGAAGGTTGTGCTAAGGTTTCGAGGAATGCATCCGCCCGCCTTAGACAACCTGTCACCACGGTGTTTTGATCCCTTGGGATCTTATTAATATTTAGCCGCTCGAACTGCCCTTGTAAGTTTTGACAAGGCGCAAGTACCTCGAGAGTCTTGGATCCTTGCAGTCATTGGTCCCTGTAACCTGGCTTACGACGAGCTGTGAGTCACTGTGTACAGTTAGACGTCGCAAACCAGCTTTCAGGGCAGTCTTGAGACCTGCTACGAGTGCCTCGTATTCGGCCACATTGTTTGTGACGGGGAACTGGAAAGCTACTCGTAAGCTAGCCTCCATGCCGTGTGGGCCCCTGATATGAACGCCTCCTCCTGGGCGATCGGCACTGGATGAACCATCCACGAACATGTCCCACTCGGGAGGCTCCAACTCCGGTGGTGGTTCCCTCGAAGGACCATGTTCGAGGGGGTAAATGGAAAGCTCGGCCATGAAATCCGCCAAAGCTTGTGCCTTTATTGCTCGTCTAGGCTCAAACTTGATGTCATACTCCCCGAGTTCGATGCACCAACGGGCTAAACGACCACTATGTTCTGGTCTGTTTAGAATGTCCCGGATTGGTAGGTCCGTTCTGACAATGACTGTGTGGGCTTGGAAGTATGCTCTTAATTTCCTGGCGGCCACGATCAAAGCGTAGATCGTTTTTTGGAGGGGAGGGTAATTAACCTCAGCCCCTCGTAGCGTGTGGCTTATGTAATAGACGGGCCATTGTTGTGGGCCTTCCTCCTTAACGAGCACTGCAGATACAGTGCTGTTCGAAGTGGAGAGGTAGATGACGAGTTCATCCCCCGGCTGCGGACATTTCAATGTTGGCAAATCGGAGAGGTGTTTCTTGATTTGCTCGAATGCTTCCTGGCATTCCGGTGTCCAAGTGAACGCCTTTTTCATGCGAAGCTGTTCGAAGAACGGCTTACACTTGTCCCCCAACTTGGAAATGAATCGCCCCAAGGCAACAATTCTTCCTGTAAGTTGCTGGATTTCCTTAATGTTCCTTGGTGGCGCCATTTCTGTGATGGCTGATATTTTCTTAAGGTTGGCGTCGATCCCCCTTTCGGAGATCATATAGCCCAGGAATTTCCCGGCTCCAACAAAGAAGGAACACTTGGCTGGATTGAGCCTCATGTTATATCGCCGGAACGATTCGAAGGTCTCGGCCAGATCCTGAAGGTGATCCTCGAATGTCATGCTTTTGATAATGACATCGCCGACGACGCTTCAAGGTTACGGCCCATTTGGTGGGCAAAGACCTTGTTCATTAGACGCGATAAGTGGCTCCAGCGTTTTTGAGCCCAAAAGGCATTCGAACGTAGTAATAGACGTCATCACCAGTCGTGAACGCCGTTTTGAAGGCGTCCTCGGGATCCATGTAGATTTGGTGGTAACCACTCTTAGCGTCCATGAACGACAAGTATTTATATTTGGAAGTTGCATCCACGAGCTGGTCGATGACAGGTAACGGGTAGGGGTCCTTTGGACAATGCCTATTGACGCCCGTGAAATCAACGCACATACGAAGTTCACCATTTGTTTTGTCGGCTAAAACTATGTTAGCGAGCCACTCAGAGTACTGAATTTCTTTTATTATTCCAGCTTCGAGGAGTTTAAAACCTCCTCTTTTACAAACTTCTTCTTGGAAGGGGCCATACCCCTTTTCTTTTGCTTAACCGGCTTTGAATCCGGGAATACATTAAGTTTGTGGGTGATGACGCTAGGGTCGACACCCGGCAGATCCTTCAAGCTCCAGGCGAAGACGTCAAGGTTTGCCTCGAGGAGGTGGATGAGTGCCATCTTCTCCTTTTGCTCAAGGTTTTTGCCAACCTTAAACTTCTTGCATGGAACGACGTCGATCTCCTCTGTCACGTCATCGAGGCGTGGCCTGTCGTCGGGTTCCGCGGGCTCCTCGAGCTTCTTCGAGGCACGTGGGTCCACCGCAGAGCTCAAAGAAGCCACGTAGTTCGTCCTCGCCGTCCGCTGGTCAATGTAGATGCTTGCATCTCCACGAGGCGTCGCAAATGTGACCGTGAGAGAACGGATGTCACACCTCATGTGAAATTCGACCTGGCTGGGTCGACCAACGATGGCGTTGTATGTGGAAGGGACTTCGAGGACCAAGAACTCCGTCATAACGGAATGGCAGTCAACCGTGCCAAATTGTGTGTCCCCAATCAGCATGAGGGGCAGGTTGACGACCCCTATTGTTGGCACAATGTCCCTGCCGATGCCAAAGGTAGGGCCGGAGCTCCTTCGAATAGCGGACATGTGTACCCCGAGTTTATCGAGCATGTCCTTGAAAATGACACTGGTGTTTGCACCAGTGTCGATGTAAACCCGGTTGGTGTCGTAACCGGCGATCCTCGCTGTGATAAGCAGTGGATCGGAGTGCGGTACGACGACCTTTGACCCATTGGGTCGGTAGATGACGTTCTCCTCGAGGTGGTCGATCTGCAAGATTTCTCTTGCATACCGTTTTCTGGAGGAGGCGCCTTCCGATTTCGTGAGCATGTGAATGACGCCCGCGGGTGGTGGTGGTGGTAAGTTTTGCCTCCGAGGGCTGTTGTGTCGACGGCGCGTTTTGTCGCGGTCGTCGTTGTCATCATCCCTCTTGCGACCTTTGGGGAATTCCTTGCAGGGAGAAGAGGAGTCGGACAGGAATTCCTTGAGCTTACCCTGCTCAATCATCTCAGAAATGAGATTTCTGAGCTGAAAGCACGCCTCCGTGTCGTGGCCACGGTCCTTGGGGTAAAGGCAGTACTTGTCAAACCCCTCGTGTTCTTATCTTTGGATCGGCTGAGGCCACTTGGGGACCTTATTCTGCTTCTCCAACATGAGAAGAATGTTCGTGCGGGTGTCACGAAGGGCGGGGTGGTGGTCGGGGGCCCTCGGACCAGTGTTCGAGGACTGGTACCTCGTCGAAGCAGACCCCTTGTCAAATTTCTTGTTGCGGTCGTTTGCGAGGGGCCTGTTGTAAGGCTTATTCATTTCCTCGGAGTTTATGAACCGGGTTGCCCGATCGATGAACTCACCCATCGTTGTGACGGGGTTTTCATTAATATTATACGCGAGCCTGGACTCGCGTTGAAGGCCTTGAGTCACGGCCAGGAGCTGCATGTCCGAGGAGAGACCCTGGACTTGGACGGCTTCTGCCTGAAACCGCCGGATGTAATCACGGAGTGGTTCCTCCCTTTGCTGCTTCACTCTTAACAAGTGTTGGACAGTCTTGGGGGGAGGTCGAGCTCCCATGAAGTGTCGCAGGAACGACGAGGCGAGGTCCTTAAAGCATTTGAAATGCTGGCCTCGTAACGTTCCAAACCATGTTGAAGCAGCCCCTTTCAGGGTGGAACTGAAGGCTTTGCAGAGTATGGGGTCGGAGGCGCGAGCCATCTCCATTTGGGAGATGTAACGTCGCAAATGGTCAACGGGTCCGTCGTCGCGTCGTAGCTTTCGATGGACCGGCATTCGAAAGCTGGCAGGGGCCTTGACGGCAATAACGTCCTCTGTGAAGGGCTGAGTGAGGAGAACCTCGATGTCGTCGAGGACCAGTTTGGCGTCTTAACCTGTTCATCGACCACGTTGATTCTTCTAAGAATATCGTCGACATCCAGGTTCGCAGCAGACGGGTTTTGATTCTGGGATTGTTCATCCCGGTCGTTGGGAGGCGGAAGGCGGGCAGCCTGCATTTTCGCCTTGATGGTTTGTACCATGAAGGCCTTCATTTCGTTGAGCATGCTCGCCTGGAGCAGTGCCATCTGAGCGGGATCGACGATGACCTGCTGGGGGGTCGTCGAGGTCCCAGCGAGGTATGTCAAAGTAGCTGCTTGCGGTTGTGGGAGCTGCTGCGCCCCCGGGGTGTCAGCAGCAGGGAGTGGCGGGGTTGCCACCAACTGGGAGTTGTGGGGCTGTTGCGTCCCCGTTGCCCCACCCGGTAGGGAGTGGTGGAGGTACATCGGAGGAGCTGGAAGCAGCATCCTCAACATGTACACTGTTGTGAGTTCTTCTTGTTTTCGCCATGGAAACGGTTAAAAGTTGAAAAAGTGGAGTAGAAAAAGAAAAATGGCTTGTTTTTCTTTCCCACAGACGGCGCCAAATTGATAGCCAAAGTATGATCTCCGGCTGCCAAAGATCTTCCGACGTCTAGGACAGGTGGCTCCGATACCTGAAGGACAAGACAAAAGACACTTTCAGGTGCAGACAAAAGGGGAAAGTGTGGGTGTGTAGTAATCACCTTATTTGAGGCGGGCACCACCCAATATATAGGGTGGTGCTAGGTCCCGTTGCGGGGCCTTAAACGCTGGAGAATCTCCATAAATGTGCCCATAATTGGGATGGCGGCGTATTAATGGTGTAATAACAGTGGGAGTTACTCCCTCCCCTTTGGCTTAATGCCACAATTAGTGCAGCGGTTATGTTGAGGGAGGCAGCAAACGTTTCATGGCTAACGGCTCTATACGGGGCGCCCTTACTGGTCAGAGGGGCTCTCCGTAAACACGAGGCCGGCTGTGGTGGACGCGGCCCATATGGCGTTTGCATTTGACAATACAGCCGTATGGGCTGGCCCATATATATCAAGCATAATCCTTTCTTTTGAAGGCCTCATCTCCCTTTAATTTAGAGGTCATAGCTTTTTCCCTCGACTTCCGAGCTCTCTACAACACAGGACGGATGCACAACGATTGTAAAAAGATTACAAGGAAAGAACAACGAGACCAAGTACCAGAAACCCTAGTATTTGTAACAGTCCAAGTTTGATTACGTGAGACAAGTTGTGTACCTTTTCTATTGCTTCTGCTGAGTTGGCATATAAGAGTACTCCTGATGGCATCCAAATAGGGATGTAAGGAATCCTTTGTGTTATTGGGAAGAGAAGCCTAACGGCCTCTTCATTTTCTATTACAGCTGCAACCTCCAGCGGCGTCAACCCAATCTATTAATAAAAGGAAAAAAAGTCCAAAGAAACCTAAGCAAGCTTCACATCCACAGATAAGAGGTCAATTTCAGACAGAGAATGTTAATCCATCTGCTTGAAGAGGACTTGAACTTAGGAAGGCAGGGACTGCATGAAAAGTACATTGGTTCGAATAGAACTAAGATTAACAAAGGTGCGAGATTAAACCGTCCACATACAGGTCAATTAAGAAGAAAAAATGAGAAAACAATGGTTTTGTGCTCTCAGTACAGTTAAGTCAAATTTAGAAAAGCAGGAAGTACATGATAATAAACTGCTGTGAGTAAAACAAGGAAAAACACGTGTAAATAAACCATTCAGTAACCACAAATTGGTAGACTGCACCTAACATCACAATTCAGCGTGATCTGTTTGGTGCTCAAAAGGGTCTAGTGCACACAAAGATGCTCATCCGAACGAGGGCTTAAATCATTTGATAACCAACAAACTTTAATATAAAAAAAACCACAATTACCGAACAACACCCAGTTACTTACATCATTAGTAACATTTGGATCAGCTTTTGCACTCCAGAGACTTCTAATCATAGATGCACATCTCGTAGAAGCCGCAGCATTACAAATAAAATTAATGGAAAACTAATTTTAATACTAATGTTGGATTAATTTTGATGATTGCAAGAGTTTTGGGTCTGGTTTGTAAAGTTTAGAAAAGCTTAGTGAGTGTTTCATAGTTTTACACTTGTTAAGCTGTAAGTTGCGGATTCAGATTCAAAGGCCCAAACTGTTGAGCCTGTTAAAGCCCATTGTGTAGATGTGTTTAAAAAGGAGTTGTATTTAGTTAGGACTCTAAGTTGTAATTAGTTAGGACTCCTTCATTGTTAACTCTCTTGATTCGAATTCGAACGTTAGCATCAACAGATTCTGGGGAGAATTTCGTGCTCAACTCCTGATTTGCAGAACAGAAAGAGACGTTATACGCTCCTTTTCTTCAGTATTAAAGCAAGAGCAAGTCTTCATTGAAGTGTAGTTCGAGTATTGATCAAGAACATAAGCTCACTCTTCATTCAAGCGAACAAGCATCAAAAAGCACTCCAGCATTGTGTTATTCGAAGATCAAGCTTCAACTTCATCTCAGTATTACTACTTTGTTTTTGGCTAAGAGAAAGAACTGTTTTAAAACGTTTTTGTGTTTTTCGAGAAAAACCTCAACAGGTTGAGTCGTTTTCGACAAAACAGTTTTGTAAGGTTTGTTTTGGTGAGCCTTGGGAAAACTAAACATGGATTTTTGTTAGTTTAATAGTGAGCCTTGGGAAAACTATTTTGGGGAGTGTTAGGTTCTTTTGGTGAGCCTTTGAGAAAACCAAAAATAGGTTTTAGTTGAGCCTCGGGAAAAACTTTGTATACTTTTGGGTTGGTGTAACCGTTTTAAAGTATAGTGGAAGAAACTCTCAAGTTGTGAACTTGAGGAGAGGACGTAGGTCATCGACCGAACCTCTATAAATTGCTGGTGTCGATCTTCTCCACGTTTTTATTTGGTTTCTTATTTTTACGTCTTTCCATTCGCGTTTTTCTCAACGGGTTGAGACTGTTCCAGTATTTTCGTTTTAAGAAAAAGTATTCATTTTTTAGGCCAACCAATTCATCCCCCCTCTTGGCTGCCTATCTGGGACAACAATTGGTATCAGAGCACGGTGATCTGTGTTAAGAACCTCACGGTTTCAGATCAAAAGATCAGATGGCATCAGTTCCAAGTATGATTCTTGAAGGCTACAACTCGTCTAGGCCACCACTGTTCGATTCAGCAAACTTTAATTGGTGGAAGACAAGAATGCAAAATCATATTCAGGCGCAGGATCATCTTTGTAGGATCATCAAAGCAGGACCACATACTCCATCTATTATGACTGATGATGGAAAGATTGAGCCAAAACCGTTGAAAGATTACACACCCGAAGATGACAAACTATGCACCTTGAATGCCAAAGCGGTAAATGTGATTCTTTGTTCTTTAACTCCTGATGTTTTTAATATTGTTTCTGCTTGTGATAGCGCGCATGAGATTTGGAATAAGCTACTAGTGACCTACGAAGGAACGGATCAAGTCAAAGACACCAAAATGTTCATGTTGGTCAAGACTTATGAAATGTTTGCGATGGATCCAAAAGAGACGATTGCGGACATGCACAGAAGATTCAATGAGATAATCACACCTCTTCGGAAATATGGTAAGATCTACACAAATGAAGAATTGGTAAGAAAAATTCTATGGAGTCTACCTTCAACTTGGAGAAGTACAGTTGAAGCTATTAGTGAAGGAGGTAGTATCAAAACTATCAGTGTTGATGAATTATTTGGAAAACTGATGACTTATGAAATGAAGGATAGAGAAGATGAAAAGATGAACGAGAAACAAAGTCAATTGCCTTGAAGGCAAAAGATTTGGAAGAAGGCTCTCCAAGTGAAGAAACATGTGATGAAGCGGCTATAATAGCAAGAAAGATCAAGAGATTGCTAAGAAGCAAAGGAAGATATCTTCAAATGGAGAACAAAAAGAGCAGCCCCTTCAAACCTCCAATCTGTTATAAATGCAGTGAAAGAGGACACATGCAATTTGATTGTCCAACAAATGAGGGTAGCTCCAAGAAGCAAAGAGAGAATTCGGACAAGAAGAGAACCTTTAAGAAAAGAAAGCCCGGATTGAAGGGTATGGCAGCATGGAGTGATAGCTGTTCAACTACAGAAGATTCATCCTCGAATGAAGAAGAAAAGGCTAACCTATGCCTCACGGATGATGAAGAAATCTGCTCATTTCAGAGTTGCCAACCTATTGACTGCACATTCCAGAACAGTCAACCTGTTGAGATATGCCTGATGGCTACAGCAGAATCTGAGGTAATGAGTAATGCTGAATCTTTTAATTCTTCAAGTTCATATACTGATGAAAGAGCTCAGATGCTTAAAGAATTCATTGACGTATGTCAGGATTATGATGCTCTCATAAAAAAGCTTAAAACTGAAAGTATGACACTTTTAGATGAGGTAACAAAACTAAGGGCAGAAAATGAAAAACTGGAAAGGACCTTATCTGGCTTTGTAAATGGTAAAAATAATTTAAATAGCATGCTTGATAGTCAGAAATCTTACTATGATAAGACTGGTATAGGATTTGAACAAAGAAGACCTAAGTTTCAAAATAGAATTGCTAATATCACCTATGTAACTTGTCATACATGTCATCAAAAAGGGCACAGTAAATCTGAGTGTCTTTTTAGAAATAGACGGTTTAGATATGGTGTTAAGCAAGTCTGGGTCGTTAAAAATGCTACTAACCTTTCTGGACCCAAGAAAATATGGGTACCAAAAGTCAGACGAAATGTTCAACCTGTTTAGGCTTTGAAGAAGCACTCATGGTACTTGGATAGTGGCTGTTCAAGGCACATGACCGGAGATAGGAGCAAGTTCTTCAGTTACACACCAAGAAAAGGAGGTACAGTATCCTTCGGTGACAATAGCAAAGGCCAAGTACTTGGTATTGGTAAGGTCGGTAAGATTGGTTCATCCGCCATCAATAATTCTTGTTAGTTGAAGGATCAAGCACAACCCGCTGAGCATTAGTCACTGTGTGATAGTGGTTATTATGTTACTTTTAAATCGATCAATGTCATGTAATTGATAAAGTAACCAATAGTATTAAGTTTATTGGTAAGAGATGCGGAAATGTTTACACATTTGATTTAGATGATTTATCCTCTTTTAATGTAAAGTGCCTCATTGCTTCTAACAAAGATGATAGTTGGCTATGACATAAAAGACTAGGACATGCAAGCATGTACACCATTGCAAAATTGTCAAAAAGAGACTTGGTACGAGAACTGCCAAAGATCAAGTTTGACAAAGACAAGGAATGCGAAGCCTGCTTGAAAGGTAAGCAAACAAGAGCTTCCTTTAAATCTAAACAGGTTGTGACAACATCAAAAATACTACAATTATTGCATATGGATCTTTTTGGTCCGATCTCAACGACCAGCCTTGGAGGTAAACGGTACTGTTTTGTTATTATTGATGATTATTCAAGGTTTACCTGGACATTCTTCCTTACTAAGAAGAGTGAGACTCATGAAGTTTTTGTCAACTTTGTCAAGAAAGTGCAAAATGAGAAGGGTAATAAAATTGTTGTAATAAGAAGTGACAATGGTGGTGACTTTGTTAATTCTGAAATGGAATCTTTTTGTGCTTCACTTGATATTTATCACAATTTCTCTTGTGCAAGGACACCTGAACAAAATGGTGTTGTAGAAAGGAAAAATCGCACAATCAAGGAAATGGTAAGAACCATGCTCAATGATTACTCTCTTCCTAAATACTTTTGGGCAGAAGCTGCAAGTACATCATGTTATATACTCAATAGAGTTTTGATTAGGCCAATCCTAAACAAAACCCCTTATGAGCTTTGGAAAGGTAAGAAGCCTAATATTTCTCATTTTCATACCTTTGGATGCAAATGCTTTGTTCTGAATCTGGATAAACAACATCTAGGTAAGTTTGATGCAAAAAATGATGAGGCAATTTTTCTTAGCTATTCTCTAAAAAGTAAAGCCTTTAGAATATTCAATAAAAGGATCTTAAAGGTAGAAGAATCAATACATGTTGTTTTCGATGAAACTAACAATATTGTCAGAGAAGAAGATGAGGTTCCTGAAGGTCCAACAAATATGAATCAGAGGACCAGAAATGAAAATAACCCAGCAGGAGAACAAACAGAAGGAATATCTGAACACAGGGACTCTTCACAACCTGTTGAGAACACATCAGGAAGAATAGAAGAGCAAGATTCAATATTTGTGCATCCTTCACAAGAACTACCTCATGAGTGGAAATTCAAGCATAAATCAAGTTATCCTCAGGAAAATATTCCGGGGGATATAACCCAAGGGGTAATGACTCGTTCAGTATTAAAGAATTTTTGTGCATTTCATGCTTTTGTTTCGAGTAAACTACGCTCGTAGTCCCTTAAGTTTCACGATTGTCCTATTTGGGTCCTGTTTTAAGAATTTGTATCACTTTAGTCCTGTAAGTTTGAATCGTGTGCAACGTTAGTCCTCCCGTGACGAATACCGTTATCTCGACCGTTTATTGCTGATGTGTCATATTGGGTCTATGAGTTGACCAAAGTACCCTTTTAACATGGCTGATTTGATTTGTAGGTCGCATTGCTGAGAGCCTGAGATCAAACCTTTCTGGTTTCAAAAGAAAACGCACACGGAGAACGAGGACAGGAGAACAAGAAGCAGATCTGGAGAAACAATGTCGTCCTTCAGCTCTGAGTTCATCGGTGACCCAAAATCAAGTGTTGGGTGTCGATGCAGATGTGGGAGTGAAGCCGTGTTTGTGATGTGTTGGTCGAGGGAAAATGCTGGTCGTCGATTCCTTGGTTGCCGCAACTATGGGGTAAGGTTTGTTATAGAGTGATTCGGCTGCTATCTTGGTTTAATTGTTAGATTGAAGATGTGTTGGTGTTGTCTCTTCTTGCTAGAGGGTAGATTGGTGCGGATTTCGGCTTTGGTATGATGAACCCACAGCGGAGCGGCTGCGTGTTATAATATGTGGATTGTTGAGGAAGTTGGAGAAGACACAGCAGGAGTCGATGAAGATGAAGGCAGATGTTCCGTTGGAACTCGAGAAGAATGCACGGAACAACATAGAAGACCTGAATGCGGAGTTGAGCAAGCTAAGGCTAGAGAACATGAAGATGAAGGAGGAGTTGGGTGCTCGTGATTCAAAGTTGAGGCAAATGGTAGAGGAGAAGAGAATTAGCATGCGCAAGTATTTGTTGGTTGTCTCATGTGTGTTGTTGTTTGTGTGGTTCTTGCGAGGTTGAGGAAAATGTACCTCGTGCGTCTGTCTAGATCTTAATGTGTCTGTCTAGATCTAAATGACATTTCCAGTTGTCCTATTGAACTCCTTTCTTAGTTCTTTATGTAACTTAAGTGTCCTATTTTAGTCCTGCGTTTGGAGAACATTGTGTCCTATTTTAGTCCTGTTGTAAAATATGTTGTCCTGTTTGAGTCCTAAACACGCAATAGTAGAAAGCTTGGTGTCCCATTCTAGTCCCATGTGCATATTGTCATAACAGAAATACATAACACTTAAAATCCACAATACACAACACATAAATGCACCTGTACACTTGTACCTGCGATATTATGGTTCACAAGATGCATAAACTTCAGATCTCAAGATACATATAGTTGAGATCTCAAAATACACCAAGTTGAGCTCTACATCTGATAAGATCCTAATTTAATCCAAAACACATATTGGCTGAGAGGTGAGATCTACACATGTGGTTTAGATTGTGGCGGTATGAATGCCTCCTCTTCCAGCTTTGCCGCCTGATCTACCTCTCCCTCTCCCTCTCCCTCTCCCTCTCTGTCGACTCCCATTTGTTCCACCCCTTCCTTGTGATGAGCTTGCTCTCTTGTCCACAAACGCATTTGTTCGTGGTGTGGCAATTGTTGCAGCTGGTGTCCTTTTAGATCTCTGGCATATGAACAGATTTTCATCAAATTCAGACAGGTAAAGTAAATAACGTAAAGATTGTTAAAGTTTATTAAAGTTGATTAAACTCACTTGGGTAGATCTGTTTTGCACAAAAGCATGTCCTGATGGTGTTCTTGTTTCCCCAGCAGTTGTTGTTGGTGTTGGGTTCCTCTCCTATGATATTGAAATAGACAATCATAAGGTTAAATTTATTTTTATAGGTATATTAGAGCACGGTAGAGGAAACTTACAACTGTCTTCTTCTTCTTCCTCCCATGATCTGCTTGTGCTCCAACAGTTGACCCTTTCCTCTTCTTGGATACAGGAGCTACTGCAGGTGACTTGCAGGTCCTGACGTTATGGCCACCTCGCTTACACTTGGACCAAATTACTGTTGTTCCTGACCTCCTCATTTTTTTGTGCTCTCCTCCCCTGCTTCCTTCCTTCTTTTCTTCTATGGTCTACCCCTTTTGGTTCTTTTTTCTGTGGAGGTTTGATGTCTGGATACTCCACCGGATCCCACTAATCTAATCCTCTAATAGGTCTAATGAGATGTGCATAAATCTTTTTGTGGGTTTCAACCCAGTAAACCTCATCCACATAATCTTCAATGTTACTCATGTTCAAACTGAGAGCCGAGCATGCATGATGACATGGGATTCCAGTGAGATCCCACTTCCTACAGTCGCATGTTCTAGCTTCTATGTCAACAACATATATGGAATTAGGGGTATTGACGCTGAATTCTTTTCCACCAGATTCTGAAGGAAAACAATATTTGGCTGCATCACTCATCTTGTTCAGCTTAATTCTTATCTTAGGACACAACTTCCCAGTCCATTTAGCCTGAGCTTCATTTTTCTTGCTATCCTGACCATACACTTACACCTTATAATCTCTAACATGGTGAGAATTGGTTTGTCCCGAGCTTCTAAGATAAATTTGTTAAAACATTCTGACATGTTCAATAAAATATCACATTTAGGAAAACCACTGAAATGAGACCTCGTCCACTTAGCTGGGTCAATCTCAGATAACCAAGACCATGCATTGGTGTCAACAGCCTTAATGGTCTCCATCTGTTTCCTCCACTCTGACTTGTATGATGCCCTTGCTGTTGCCCATACTAGATCTCTCAAATGTTATGCTAGGTAAAACTTCTTCATGTTTGTGTACAAATGCCTAACACAGAACCTATGCTCTGCATCAGGAAATTCTCTATCCACAACCTGTATCAACCCCTGCATACAACATTGTAACATAATCAGTAAGAGTACATCTGTCCTATTTAAGTCCTTATATTTATATTACTGTCCTGTAGTAGTCCTCTTATCTAAATTAGTTACAGTAAGAGTATGTATGACAAACCTTTTGTCGATCAGACATGATGGTCCAGTATTTGGGATCTGTTATGCCCAATTCTTGCCTGAGGAGATATAAGAACCATGACCATGAATCTCCACACTCTGATTGAACCACAACATATGCTATGGGGTAGATGCAGTCATTTGCATCAATCCCAATAGCAGACAATATTTGCCCCTCATATGTCCCCTTGAGAAAACATCCATCTATATTGATAATTGGTCTACATCCGGCCATAAAGCCACTCTTGCATCCAGCTATGCAAACAAAATACCTTTCAAACTGTAGGTTACTTAGAGACAGACCAACCTTAGTACCAGGGTTCCTGGACATCAACTCACCTCCATAATCTGGCAATCTCTTATAATGCTCCTCCTCATCACCTCTAATCATGTTGAGAGCTTCATCTTTTGCTCTTCCAACCTTTGATCTGTGCACTTGAAGATTGAAGTCTCTTCGAATATGATCAACTAGAGCACCTAGACTAATATTCGGGTCAGATCTAATAGTTTCCAAGTACTCCTCTGCAATCCATCTAAAGGTGGCCCATTTAAGCTTTGTCTGTCTACAACATGTATGCTCATCCTCAAATTTCCTGATCTGACACTTTGGTCCATCTTTCACTCTTCTAGCAGTCAATGACCATGGACACCCCTCCACACAAATGACCACAACCCTATCTTTGTCATTCTTCTTAAACACAATTCCAATTCTATGCTTCACAGAGTATTTTCGAATAGCCTTTTTTAGAACAACAAAGGATGGGAACACTTGTTTTAGCTTGAATTGTGGGTCTGCCATATCCATAATTTCATTGAAATATGGAAATCTCTCTTCCTCATCACTATCAGAATGAACACTCCTTAATTCAGCATCAGAATCCTCATAATCTGATGGGTTATCATGGAAGGTGTACCCCATGCACCTGTTTGTTCTAAGTGCTTGTTGGTCCACATTGTCCCCTTCTTTATCAACCTCTGAAATTTGCCTAGCCAGACCACTTGGCCCATTCCTGTTATTAATTTCAGTTATCTTTGGGTCTAATCTGTAATTGACATCAATACCTTCATCATTATTTATGACATCATTGTCATCATCCTCAAATTCAGTTTCACAACTTCTGTCTGAATCCTCTCTATCACCCACATATTCTCCATCATCAGATTCTTGTCCATCGGTTTCTTCATCTCTCTCACTTATTCTGACTCCACCAGCTACCTCTTCATCTCTCTCACTTACTCTAACTCCACCAGCTACCTCTTCATCTTCACCCTCTTCACCATCGGTTCCATCAGTTTCTTCTCCATCAGCTTCGGTTCCATCAGTTTCTTCTCCACCATCTGTATGATTGTCTTTCCCTCCTTCTCTGCCATCTTCTTCATCTTCAGATTCAGTGGCACATATATGACTCCAACGAGCAGCCCTTGTAGCTTTGAGCTTCTCTGCGCCTTCATCATTTATCTCTTGAAGCCGCCTAACCAGCTCTTCATCACCTGAAGAGCTATCAGATTCAGGCACCTTGTTCTCAGCCTCAGCATGATGCCCTTCATCACTTTGTTTATTTCAGTGTACCTCTTCATTCTCGGCCTCAGCATGATGTCCTTCATCATTCTCAGCCTCAGCATGATGTCCTTCATCAACCTCAGCCTCAGCATGATGTCCTTCATCAACCTCAGCCTCAGCATGATGTCCTTCATCAACCTCAGCCTCAGCATGATGTCCTTCATCAACCTCAGCCTCAGCATGCTGTCCTTCATCAATCTCAGCCTCAGCATGCTGTCCTTCATCAATCTCAGCCTCAACATGCTGTCCTTCATCAATCTCAGCCTCAGCATGCTGTCCTTCATCAATCTGAACGCCCTTTTGCTTACTCACATCAACACCTTCTCCATCTGTGTCTTTTACTCCATCTTCTCCATCTTTATATTGTACAAACATCTCATCCAACCATGCTGAAATATGATCACTTCCCTCTTCATCAATAATCAAATCACCAACCTCATTCTGCCCATCCTCACCTTGTTTATCTCTAGACTGTAGCTCTTCATTCTCAGGATCACTTGTTAAATCCACCAAGTTTTCAGCATTTCGTGGATGCCACTCCAAGTAATAGTGTTTCTTCTCACTAACTTTTGCATCATCAATTCTTACATCAGATCCCAATGTCAGGTTTGTGTTTGCTGGGGTTAAGTGCTCCTCTTTGTATCTGTCCCAATAACTCACTTCATGCCTCAACATTTCCTGCACTGTCATATTCACAATGTACAAATGAGCCATCCGAAAGCCATCTTCTTTTTCTGTCAACCCATGCTCTAACATTCTCAAGATGTCAGAGTCCACCTTCACCGCCACCACAAGCTCGCCCGTGACCAGCCACACTCCAGAAGTAGTTTGCATAGCCCTCAATCCCCAATGACTCCACCATTTCATCCAAGTCCACCAAAGATAATCGATCTTTGCTACAGGAGTCAAAGTAATCTTCATAGCCACCGACGTACGCCTTCCATGGGAGATTCGAAAAAAATCCACCATGATGGATAGTGATGGAGAAGAGACTGTCGTCAACTGCAAGTATACAAAAACACATTCCCCTGTTCTTTATAAATTCAGACTCAAAACACATTCCTTATTACAATAAATTTCACAACTTCACTCACCGTACTCAACAGATTCAATGTCGTTTGCTCGTCTTCTCCAATCTACGCGCCGTCGAACAGGCAACTTCAGCCTCCTTAGCAACGTCATTCCAGTCATCTTTCCTCTTCAAAGGCGACCGCCGGTGCAGGATCGATCCTCGAAAACTTAGGGTTTTTTTGGAAGGTTAGGGTTGTTTCGAGACTGAAATCAACAACCTATTTCTCTCTGTCACTCTCCCTCAGTCTCGTTTGCAGAGGGAAGGAAGGGATGTCTCTGCTCTTGGGTGTAGTTGGTTGTTTTGCATTTAATGCAAAGGTCCTTCTGCCTCTAAAGAAGAAGAACTGTCGCTTCAAACGCAAACAATGCCAACGTGTTAATTGGGGTCGCCACGTCTGCAAAATAGTAAGGGCGTATTAGTAATTTCATAAGATAAACGATCGAGATAACGGTATTCGTCACGGGAGGACTAACGTTGCACACGATTCAAACTTACAGGATTAAAGTGATACAAATTCTTGAAACAGGACCCAAATACGACAATCGTGAAACTTAAGGGACTACGAGCATAGTTTACTCCTTTTGTTTCTCTTGTAGAACCCAAATCCATTAATGATGCATTACAAGATGAAAACTGGATAAACGCTATGCAAGAAGAACTGAACCAGTTTAAAAGGAATGAGGTATGAATACTGGTACCAAGTCCAAAAGACCATTCCATAGTTGGTGTTAAATGGGTCTTTAGAAACAAACTTGATGAAAATGGTGTTGTCACTAGAAACAAAGCAAGATTAGTTGCCAAAGGCTACTCACAGGAGGAAGGAATAGACTGATGAAACATATGCTCCTGTAGCTAGACTTGAAGCAATAAGAATGCTTTGTGCATTTGCATGTTTTATGAACATTCAACTTTTTCAAATGGATGTAAAAAGTGCTTTTCTAAACGGGTTTATAAAAGAGGAGGTTTATGTAGAACAACCTCCAGGTTTTGAGGACCCTCACTTTCCAAACCATGTCTTCAAATTGAAAAAGGCTCTTTATGGTTTGAAACAAGCCCCTAGAGCTTGGTATGAAAGGTTGAACACCTTCTTAGTTGATCATGGCTTTACAAGAGGAAAGGTTGACAACACCCTATTCATTAAGTCTTCTGAAAAGGATATGTTGCTTGTACAAATTTATGTTGATGACATAATCTTTGGTGCAACTAATCAATCCTTGTGCAAGGATTTCTCTAAGTTAATGCAGGGAGAATTTGAGATGAGTATGATGGGCGAACTCAGCTACTTCCTTGGACTTCAAATAAAGCAATCAAAGGAAGGGATCTTCATAAGCCAAGCCAAGTACAGAAAAGATATCTTGAAGAAGCTTGGCTATAGTACAGCAAAACCTAGCCCCATACCTATGAGTGCAACTGTCAAATTGGATGAAGACTCAAATGGTAAACAGGTTGAGCAGAAACTATTTAGAAGCATGATTGGCTCGTTACTCTATCTTACTACAAGTAGACCTGATATTCTTTTTAGTGTATGTCTATGTGCTAGATTTCAATCCAATCCAATCCAAAAGAATCACACTTGCATTGTATCAAAAGAATTTTTGATATACCAACTCTTGGTTTGTGGTATTCAAAAGATACAGTGTTTGAACTTCATGGTTTTACAGATGCAAATTTTGCAGGTAGTAAAGTAGATAGAAAATCTACAAGTGGTACTTGTCAATTCTTGGAAGTTGTCTAGTTTCTTGGTTTTCAAAGAAACAAAACTCGGTTGCTTTATCAATCGAAGGTGAGTACATAGTCGCAGGAAGCTGTGTAGCTCAAATTTTGTGGATGGTTCAACAATTGAAGGATTTTGGTTTCAACTTTAGAAAAGTTCCCATTAAGTGTGACAATACTAGTGCGATTTGTTTAGCTAAAAACCTTGTTCATCACTCTAGAGCTAAACACATTGAGGTGAGATATCATTTTATTAGAGAACATGTTGCTAATGAAAATGTTCTACTTGAGTTTGTTGATACAAATCACCAGTTGGCAGACATATTTACAAAACCACTCTGTGAGGAAAGATTCATCAACATCAGAAGAGAATTGGGCATGAGCAATCCAAGGTAAAAGGTCAGGTATGATTCTTGTCAACCTGTTTAGAGACTGTTAGACGAAATAAGGTCATGTAATATGAAAATTAATTTCATACGTATGTGATCTTAATTTTCTGAAATTAAATCTGTGCATAAACATTCCCAGAATACGCTTTAAAAACATTGATTTTCGACATTACTTTTTGGGGTAAACTCCAAGTTTAGTCCCTTACCTTTCAACTTTGTCCTATTTGAGTCCTATTTTAAGATTTTGTCCTATTTCAGTCCCGTAGCTCCATAAATCGTCTCAATTGTAGTCGCCGTTAAACTCCACGTTATGTTGACCGTTAAAGTCTTAAGTGTACAGTAAAATGACCATCAAACCCTTCCTTTTTTCGACCTGGATCGGCAGCCCAGGCGCCGGATCGGCAGCCAGCGCCGAACGGCAGCGGTGCCGCCGGATCGGTAGCCCGGCCGAAGGCAGCAGCCGCGGATCGGCAGCCAGCCGCCGGCGGCAGCCAGCGCCAAACGGCAGCCTAGGCCGCCGTCGGCTGCCGATCCGCGGCCGGGCTGCCTTTGGCGGCCGCTGATCCGGCCGGCCGCCGATCCGGGCTGGCCGCTGCCCGGCTGGCCGCTGATCCGATCCGGCCGCCGATCCGGATCGAAAAAAGAAAGGGTTCGATGGTCATTTTACTGTACACTTAAGACTTTAACGGTCAACATAACGTGGACTTTAACGGAAGGACTACAATTGAGACGATTTATGGAGCTACGGGACTGAAATAGGACAAAATCTTAAAATAGGACTCAAATAGGACAAAGTTGAAAGGTAAGGGACTAAACTTGGAGTTTACCCTTACTTTTTGTTGTATTGTTTTGAGTAAATTAGGAAAGGGAGAAGCATTTTTGGGATGAAAAAGATATTTTACCAGGGGTAAAAACGTAAATTTTTAAATATTTACCGAGTTTTACAACCCTTCTTCTACATACTTCCTTTTCATCTCTGACACTCCACCTCTCTCCTGAAACCAACCGAAAGCCTCCAGACCTTCCAGATGAACACCATGTCTTCCTCGTCTCCAAACCCTAACTCGGTTAGACCTGAGAATCAGCCTTTGTTGGTCGATTACTCCAGTGATTCAAGCACTGCGGAAACGCTTCACATTCATTCCCTCAAAGAACCACCAACATCAGAAGCTCCTCTCGTCAGATTTCTCAACACGATGAGCTCCGACAGTGATTCTGAAAAGACTATTGAACAGATGCCTCGAAGAGATGCTTCGACAGCGCTAGAGATTCGTGAAGAGCGAAAAGAAAACCCTAACACCATCTCACTGGAAACAGAAAGGTATTCTCCTTCTTCACTAGACAGTTTTGACTTAGTGATGACGTTGAATGAACTTAAGGGAAGTGCTAAGAAAAGAAAGCCAGTAGAACCGGTTGTTCAGATGTGCGAAGGGTTCCAACCAGAGGCGATGGTTTAAGGACCATTCGATCGACATCTGCACTGTCAGTTATGGAGAAGCCAAAGAAGCAACCTTCCTCTTCTGTTATGAAGAACAGGACAGTTACATCTTCGGCAGTAAAGCCCAAGAAATCTGTGTCCGAAAAGAAGAAAGCAGTGAGTTCAGCAAAGCAGATAACAATTGCAAAGGTACATTACAGATTTACCAAATTTCTTAGACATTCCTACGTTACAAGAGAACTTCTTGAATCCTTTGGGATTACTGAAGTAGGAGAATGGTTAGATGTCTATGGGTTAATGCCATTTGTGTCAACACATGCAAAGGGTTATACAAGTCTAGTTTCTGAATTCTTATCAAAAGTGCATGTGGCATCTGAGGGGTTAAGTGTTTCCTCTAATGTTCAAGGGAAATTAGTGAAACTTTATCATATTCAGTTCTCAGCTACTATGGGGGTGCTAGACTCCGTCTCTGAAACTTCCGATAATGCTGAGTTTAGAGAGGAAGCATTCCATTACTTCTTTGGGAATGTAGGAATACCCTATCAGTCACTCATATCAGTTTACTTGCATGCTGTTTAAAGAGTTTAAACAGAGTCCTACATTGGATAGTTACTGCCATCATCTTTCCAAAAGAAGGAACTTAGTTGGTAACTTGAGGTGATTTGTGTTTAATGTATAAAATTGTGAGAGGAATGGAAATTGATTTTGGTAGAAGAGTTGTTCAGCTGCTAGGACTTTCAGTACAGGGGAAGCTTAAGGAACACATGCCTTATGCAACAATGTTAAGTGACTTCCTGAAGACAAGTAAGGTTCCTGGAACAAATGTCAAGATGGAGAAATGGGAAAGTTTCACTTACCTTGTGCAAGCCACTGTAAAGAAAAGTGGGTTTTAAGAAGATGAAAATGGAAAATGGATCACGATTCCCAGTAAGCATGCTCTGGCACTGCAGAAATTAAAGGAAAACAGCAACAGTAAAGTTGCAAGGAAGCAACAAAAGGATCAGAAGGAGGATCAACAGAGTTCTCAACCTGCTGACACCACTGTAGTTGATAATAGCCCCGCAGATCAAACTGCTGTGACAGAAAGAGCAATGGTTCTCTACAATCCTCTTCAAGTTGCAATGGTTCAAGAAGCTGTCTTACCCTCTGAGAATCAGGAATCCTGAAGCACACCTCAATCCCCAGCCCTTGCTTAAGCCAATTATCTTTTAGCTTCCTTATTTCAATCTACTTAAAACAATTTGGTTATGTTTTAATTCTGGGATTGCACATACATGTTGCCTTCTGGATGATTTCTTCTCCTATGCTTTAATTCAGTTATCTCAACTGTTTTTGATAATGCTTTTTGATTCTGACAAAAAGGGGGAGAAATATTTTGTTTGACGTTATTGGAGTTTGCTTAACTTTTGAAGTTATTAGAGTTTGCTTGCTTTTGATGCTTATGAAGTTGCAGGTAGTTGTTTTACTCAGGGGGAGTTAATTTTGTTTTACTCAGGGGGAGTTAATTCTGTTTTAGTAAGGGGGAGTTAAAATTGCTTTTCAAACTTTAGTTTTGTCATCATCAAAAAGGGGGAGATTGTTGGATTAATTTTGATGAATACAAGAGTTTTGGGTCTGGTTTGTAAAGTTTAGAAAAGCTTAGTGAGTGTTTCATAGTTTTACACTTGTTAAGCTGTAAGTTGCGGATTCAGATTCAAAGGCCCAAACTGTTGAGCATGTTAAAGCCCATTGTGTAGATGTGTTTAAAAAGGAGTTGTATTTAGTCAGGACTCTAAGTTGTAATTAGTTAGGACTCCTTCATTGTTAACTCTCTTGATTCGAATTCAAACGTTAGCATCAACAGATTCTGGGGAGAATTTCGTGCTCAACTCTTGATTTGCAGAACAGAAAGAGACGTTATACGCTCCTTCTCTTCAGTATTAAAGCAAGAGCAAGTCTTCGTTGAAGTGTAGTTCGAGTATTGATCAAGAACATAAGCTCAGTCTTCATTCAAGCGAACAAGCATCAAAAAGCACTCCAGCATTGTGTTATTCGAAGATCAAGCTTCAACTTCATCTCAGTATTACTACTTTGTTTTTGGGTGAGTGAAAGAACTGTTTTAAAACGTGTTTGTGTGTTTTTCGAGAAAAACCTCAACAGGTTAAGTCGTTTTCGACAAAACAGTTTTGTAAGGTTTGTTTTGGTGAGCCTCGGGAAAACCAAACAGGGATTTTTGTTAGGTTAATAGTGTGCATTGGGAAAAATATTTTGGGGAGTGTTAGGTTCTTTTGGTGAGCCTTTGGGAACACCAAAAATAGGTTTTAGTTGAGCCTCGGGAAAAATTTTGTATACTTTTGGGTTGGTGTAACCGTTTTAAAGTATAGTGGAAGAAACTCTCAAGTTGTGAACTTGAGGAGAGGACGTAGGTCATCAACCAAACCTCTATAAATTGCTGGTGTTGATCTTCTCCACGTTTTTATTTGGTTTCTTATTTTTACGTCTTTCCAATCGCGTTTTTCTTAACGGGTTGAGACATGCTTCAGTATTTTCGTTTTAAGAAAAAGTATTCATTTTTGAGGCCAACCTTTTTTACCCCCCTCTTGGTTGCCTATCTGGGACAACAACTAATTGACCAATTTATTTGTAGCATTACCTATCATATTCAAGTGTCCAGTTGATGCTTGTAACCTTTGGAGATGAAAGATGTAGAAGTGTCTGTAATGGTGAAATTGTCCTTTTTCCTCCAACTTCTTTCTTCTTATCACTTGAGTCCTTGAGGCTTCCAAAGTGCTTTGCTCTTCTTGGGCCAAAATGATGATGAAGAAGATTTGGGATGCTCCTTTGGCTTGCCTTTTGGGTTTGACACTTCACCATATTTTTCCTCTTAACTTCTTTTATTTTGACACTTAGGCCTTCAACTTTGGAGAAGTTATCATTTAGGTTCATAGGTGGATTCACATCATCATGCTTGCTTGATCTTGTATTGGACCGGGTTGGAGGCCCAATGGTTCGGTTCCAGTCTATATCTATTAGCTTAAACCTTGAAATAATGCAAGTCATTTGATGATATCTTTGATACTTGAAAGGTTTGATTCAAACGACAAAAAGGAAAAAAGTAGAGGAAATGTTGTATAAGGGCAAAAAGTAAGAAAGTTTTGCATTTTCGAAATGTTAGTGTTTATTTTAAGTGTGAACAATGTAAAGAATCAGAAGACTTAATTACATGTTTACCTCTTAATTGTAGTTGGAACACTTAACTGTATCCGAACCAACCAATAGTTGTTTCAGTAGGTTTTGGAAATAAGAGGGAGAAATTGAAAGTTTCCAAAAGCTTCAAGGGTTTTTGAATTTTGCCCAAGAATAACCAACCTCGTAATTAAACGGTGTCGTTTCACTGTAAAAAGAACTGGGCTTCTTCTCTTATCGCTCTCGGCTCTGCTGCGTTAGAACTCCTGCTCTCAAGTTCGGGGCAAGAGAGGCGCGAGAAACCCTTCCTGTGATTCCTCTTTACTTAAGAATTAATTTATCGTTTGGTTTTCGATTCTGTTTGTCCATTCCGTATTCTGAATTGCGACCCATCTTTTGTTCTCTTTCTTCCTGTTGGTGATTGGATCCAGGTTAGTTTTCAGTTCTAGGGTTTATATCTTAACAGGAATGGAGTTCTGGTGATTCAGTCTTATCTGGTCTTTTCCTGTGATTTTCATATTCGTGTCTGGCGGGCTCTTTACAGATTGGAGGCTTCAGTTGAGAAATGGCGCATTTGGGTGATGGTTCGGCACGCTACCCTTTTCCTCGCCCTCTGTACAGGGAGGTCAGGGAGTTCGAATTGAATATGAAGAGTTTCGACAAGCTCAACGACTATAAGAAGAAGAAAGAACGAGACCCTCTTTCTCTTTCTGAGCCTGATCCGGCCAAAAGAAGTCGCCTGGAGAATGTTCTTAGCACCGATCATGAAGGGGCTAAGACCAAAGAGAACGAGGCCGCCGATGACGCCATGTTGGGTGGTCAGCCTCTCAACATAGCAACAGGAGTACCAGGTGCAGTTGACGAGATTTTAACCAAAATTACTTCTTTTTTGAACTTTTCCTCAACAAATTATACACACACTTGCTCTTGCTCTGATCTGCTTTCTCTTAATTGCGTTTCTTTTCCAGATGATGAGCAGAGCAAACAGCTTCTAGATGCTGCCTTCTCCAAGAACCTATCTGATTTAAAGAGTAATACTACTGAATTTCCATCGTTTCCAACTGTTTTAGTGTTCCATTCATTTTTTCTTTTCCAGTACGTATGTTGTATCTCCTGAATTTGGATTCCAGTGAAGAGATAATAGTGAATTAGGTGTATTTAGAAACGTTGGATATGAATTTATCGGTTCCGGATATACACAGCAGCAAGATGTAGCAGCGACAGTTGCGCGGATAACCGATTGTATGGGCAGGAACGCTTTGCATTTGGCTTGTGACCGGGTAAACCTCAGAATGTGCGAATATCTTGTCCGGGAGGTCAAGTTGGACCCTAATATTACAGATAGTTCAGGTGCTTATTACAACAAATCTCTTTTATGTATCAGAGTAATTAATCCCTGTCATTATAGTAATTAGATGGTTGTAGGTTTTATTGATTTCACTGATTATGTAGGTTACACGCCATTGGTTTATGCGTATGGTTCGGCTGCAATCGGTAAACTTCTGATTTTTAAATGGCGCTGATCCTAATGCTGCAGTCCACAATTATGCTGCAAGAAGTAAGTTGCAAGATAGTATCATCAATGTGCTGGTACCTTTTTTTTCTTGGTAAAGTTTTCAGTTTTGGCCTGGATGAGTCACTTTAATTGACCATTGGTGTTTGCGGCTAGATAGTAAAGTTGAGATATTCGTTTGCTCGATTAATTGTAGGACTGTATAGGTCTCCTCTGGGATTTTTGCTTTCGGAAGGTGCGGAAGTGAATGCGTTAATTGGTGGTCTCACACCATTACATATAGCTGCAGCTGCTGGGGTTAAGGATAATGTTAAGACTTTGTTAGAGAAGGGTGCTGATGTGAGTATGGTTAATGTGTACTTGATATTTTAGCTTCCATAGTAATATCTGCATTACTTGCAACTGCACCTAGAGCTGTTCTATCCTACATTTTTTGCAACAATAGAATCCGCTAATTGAATTTTTTAAAATTTTCTCCAGCCAAATAACCCATGCTACATATTATCACCCTTGATGATGTCTACAACGTCGCTTTCACCCTCACTCGAGTGTGTGGAGATGTTACTGAAGGTATTCCTTTCACCCATTTACATTGCCACTTTCACCTGGAATTTGACTATTTGACTACTACTCCATACCCATGTCTTTTGTATATCACTATTTGAGTTATAATATTACCTTCATCTAAAATTAATGAAGTACACAAGTGTGAAATAAGGAAAAGTGTTGGGCAATTCCCCTTTGAGTTTCACAGATTCCCATGGCTGATATTTTCTATAACTTTTAAATGTGACACTGCAGATAAATTCTCTGCAGTGCATCTGTGTCTGATTTAAAGGTTATCCTCTAGCGTGCTGTATTCTTTCGTGTTAATTTCTGATCCCTAGATCTGTTTTGAAATTGCTTTCAGGCTGGAGCTGATCCAAATATCAATGCAAGCGGAGATACACCTCTGCATGCTGCAGCTTCTTTGGGCCGCACATGTATGATCAGAAGCCTTTTGAGTGCAAATGCTGATCCAAATATTACTAATGATGTAAGTAAATGGGTATTTTACGTTGATTGGTTTTTATTAGTATATATAAGTTTTGTGGTTATCAAATGATTTAAGCCTTCAACCCTACCTCCTTCAAGAAAGATAAACACTTCCTATGGCTACCAATCAACCATTGAAGGGCTATATAAAAAATTTTAGGGACCAATATGCAAAAGAATAAAAAATGTAAACCAATTGAGAGAGTTAGTCCTTACCATGAACACACATACAAAAAAAAGCTCTTTTGACAAAATTTACTTACGTGAGCTCACACTTTTAACATATACCATATTAAAAACTCAAATCACTAAAAAGAATTACAAATAAGAGGTGAGAAGTAAGTTTTCTTTTGACAAAAAAAGTAAAGAAAAGCAAAAAAAGAAACGAAAAAAAGAAAACTGTCCAATTGATAAGATTACAAACATTTGGGTCACACTGCAAAAGAAATGAAAATAAGATGTAAAAAGACGGTTATCCATTTAATAAACAAATAAATAAATAAGTAATGAACTTACACTTTTACCGCAAACACCATAAAAGAAACTCAAAATCACGAGTTTCTACCACATAAAAAACTCAAATCACAAAAAATGAATTATAAATAAAAGGTGAGAAGTAAGTTATCTTTTGACAAACAAAAGTAAAGAAAAACAAAAAAAAATGTCTAATTGACAAGATTATAAACATTTTGGTGAAACTGCAAAGAAAAATGAAGATAAGATGTAAGAATGTAGTTATCCATTTAATAAATAATACATTTGCAACCATACAAGAAACTCATAACAGTATTGATGAGTTTGTAAATGTTAGTATATAATATAATATAATATAATATGATAATCTGCCTGCACGTACAATATTCTAGGAGCAGCCTCTCGATCCAGGTACATCTTCGTCTTCAAAGGCTGCCATCTTCGTCTTCAAAGGCTGCCGACCAAATTGTGAAGCCCATAAATTATCAAGCCCATTATGAAGCCCATAAATTATTATCCAAGCATATTCATTTTGGCCCATTTTTCAAACCCAATAACATCATAGGATTACAATCAGAGGTCACACGCACACACCTCTCCGTCAAGACACTTCCGTCGTCGACCTCCAGGACTTGCTCCATCTCTCATTCCGATTTCCGACACGCCAACAGTCCTCCTCATCCATCTCTCATTCTGACGTGCAACAGAGAGCGAGATTGAGATTAAGGGCCACCGCTATCGAATAAGAGGTTGGAGTTCTGGGTCGAGCCACAATCAAGACGGCCACCGCCGACTCTCCGTCAATGGACCACCCACTGCCGCCAGGTTTACAGGTAAATGTGGTTGAAAGGTTTTTTTCCGGTCAAATGGAAGGACCGCCTTGTATAACTTTCTGTAGTTTTATACCGGGTCCGCAATGCTGACATTGATAGCAAACTTCCCTTTGTTTGCTGCTCAAGTTCGATTTCTTCTGGAAGACAGAATTTGTGATGCTGCATTGGTCTAGACAAACACAAGCGAATTTTTGTTATTCTATAGGTGATGATGGAGTCAGTCTTGGGAGCAATAATGTCAAAAGAAGATGGTACAGGGTTGTAGATTGTTTTGAGGGTCTACTTTTGGAAAGGTGCACATATAGTGGCCAATTGCACATCCGGAATCCTGTTTCCGACCAAATTAGGAGATTACCTACCCCGGACACCGAAACTCTTATAGCTGCCAGGTTTCTTTATCATCAGGACCAGTATTATGTTGTATTAAAGTTTTTAAGACCATTAATCGAAGGAGGTGACCCTGTTTATAGGAGGTCATTGGGAGAGGATTGGGTGGCTTGCAATGAGGAATTGTTTGTGCAAGCCTCACAGATGGATAGAGATGTGAGCTATACTGCAGATCCCGCGGATAATTTGCCACCAAACCATTGGTTTTCACACAAAATGAGGCCAAGTTTGGTTCATCTCTAGGACATGGTGGGTGCATTATATACTAATGAGATCTCATACTGGTACGTCACTATTGTTTGATAATTAGTTAAAATGTTTATTATCATTGTATATAATGCACCCACCATATCCTGGAGATGAACCAAATTTGGCCTCATTTTGTGTGAAAACCAATGATTTGGAGGCAAATTATCCGCGGGATCTGCAGTATAGCTCACATCTCTATCCATCTGTGAGGCTTGCACAAACAATTCCTCATTGCAAGCCACCCAGTCCTCTCCCACTGACCTCCTATAAACAGGGTCACCTCCTTGGATTAATGGTCTTAAAAACTTTAATACAACATAATACTGGTCCCGATGATAAAGAAACCTGGCAGTTATAAGAGTTTCGGTGTCCGGGGTAGGTAATCTCCTAATTTGGTTGGAAACAGGATTCCGGATGTGCAATTGGCCACTGTATGTGCACCTTTCCAAAAGTAGATCCTCAAAACAATCTACAACCCTGTACCATCTTCTTTTGACATTATTGCTTCCAAGACTGACTCCATCATCACAGATAGAATAACAAAAATTCACTTGTGTTTGTCTAGACTAATGCAAAGATCACAAATTCTCTGCCTTCCGAAGAAATCGAACTTGAGCAGCAAACAAAGGGAAGTTTGCTATCAATGTCAGCAGATTGCTGACCCGGTAAACTACAGAAAGTTATACAAGGTGGCCCTTCCATTTGACCGGAAAAAAACCTTTCAACCACATTTACCTGTAAACCTGGCGGCAGTGGGTGGTCCATTGACGGAGAGTTGGCGGTGGCAGTCTTGATTGTGGCTCGACCTTAACTCCAACCGCTTATTCGATAGCGGTGGCCCTTAATCTCAATCTCGCTCTCTCTTGCACGTCGGAATGAGAGATGGATGAGGAGGACTGTTGGCGTGTCGGAAATCGGAATGAGAGATGGAGCAAGTCCTGGAGGTCGACGACGGAAGTGTCTTGCGAGCATTCGGCGGAGAGGTGTGTGCGTGTGACCTCTGATTGTAATCCTATGATGTTATTGGGTTTGAAAAATGGGCCAAAATGAATATGCGTGTGACGTACCAGTATGAGATCTCATTAGTATATAATGCACCCACCATGTCCTGGAGATGAACCAAACTTGGCCTCATTTTGTGTGAAAACCAATGGTTTGGAGGCAAATTATCCTCGGGATTTGCAGTATAGCTCACATCTCTATCCATCTGTGAGGCTTGCACAAACAATTCCTCATTGCAAGCCACCCAGTCCTCTCCCACTGACCTCCTATAAACAGGGTCACCTCCTTGGATTAATGGTCTTAAAAACTTTAATACAACATAATACTGGTCCCGATGATAAAGAAACCTGGCAGTTATAAGAGTTTCGGTGTCCGGGGTAGGTAATCTCCTAATTTGGTTGGAAACAGGATTCCGGATGTGCAATTGGCCACTATATGTGCACCTTTCCAAAAGTAGACCCTCAAAACAATCTACAACCCTGTACATCTTCTTTTGACATTATTGCTCCCAAGACTGACTCCATCATCACCTATAGAATAACAAAAATTCGCTTGTGTTTGCCTAGACCAATGCAGCATCACAAATTCTCTGTCTTCCAGAAGAAATCGAACTTGAGCAGCAAACAAAGGGAAGTTTGCTATCAATGTCAGCAGTTGCGGACCCGGTAAACTACAGAAAGTTATACAAGGTGGCCCTTCCATTTGACCGGAAAAAAACCTTTCAACCACATTTACCTGTAAACCTGGCGGCAGTGGGTGGTCCATTGACGGAGAGTTGGCGGTGGCAGTCTTGATTGTGGCTCGACCCAGAACTCCAACCTCTTATTCGATAGCGGTGGCCCTTAATCTCAATCTCGCTCTCTGTTGCACGTCGGAATGAGAGATGGATGAGGAGGACTGTTGGCGTGTCGGAAATCGGAATGAGAGATGGAGCAAGTCCTGGAGGTCGACGACGGAAGTGTCTTGCGAGCATTCGGCGGAGAGGTGTGTGCGTGTGACCTCTGATTGTAATCCTATGATGTTATTGGGTTTGAAAAATGGGCCAAAATGAATATGCGTGTGACGTACCAGTATGAGATCTCATTAGTAGGGTCTTTCTACAGTGCCTACGAAGTATGAAACTTTGCTTACATGAACGTTGATGTGGATTGACACGTAATAGCCTGATTGTATTATAATTTTGTGATTTACTGACAATTTCAGTCCTCCATTAAATAACAAGATTGGTCCTGTAAAAGTGTCCATTAGCACATAAAAGACATGCTATCCACTTTCTAAGTTGTCTCTGTTGTAAAAGTGTCCTCCGGTACCTCCCAGCACCGCGACCCTGTCCCCTCCGTCGCAAGAGTTCCCAATCCCTAGCCTCCCAAGACCGCCTGCTCCTGCTCCCTGAAACAACGATGACTCCGGCAATCGACGCACAGTAATAACCGGAGATTCTCTCCATGAAAGAGCGTCATTGGACGATGTTGCGAAGACCGTTGATCTCTAGGTGTCCCGATGTACTCGAGTTCTGTGGTTCCTCCTCGTCTCCTTTTGCTTGATCCCACACTTTCGTCCGATCTCGCTCTCGGATCTTCACACGTTGGATATTCTGGTTTGCTCGCCATGGCCGATCTAACTGCAACCATCGACGGTAATGGTACCTTCCCAGATCTCTTCAAATCTATTTCTGCTACACTTGCACTTTCCTTTAAAAGCTTCTTTTTTTTTCCTTTTTAAAGTAGTTGGGTGCTCCTGAACTTGCGTGATTCTTGATCTCTTAGAATTCATATGCTATAATAGAAAACCACAGACTTGATTTGATCTCTGATATTGCCCCAATCACAGCTGTGTATGTTTTCTTGTTTTCATGTTATGTTGAATTTTTTTTTACCTAAGTGGCCTTGTTGGTTCATATTTAAGCTGATTTCCCAGGTTATCATACTCTCTCAATCATGTTAGAAAATGGTTTACGTCTGATGTAATCAAGCTTTAAACTTGCCCTAAAGTTCCGGGATACCATGCAACCTTGTGAATATTTTGAATGTGACGTTGCTCTTTCTCTGTTATCTCCGTGTGTCTCCGCACTTAACATAGGTTATTGCATTTCTGTTATTGGTACATTGCCTTCTGCATTTATGCCGAGGCTTCTGCTAAGGATAGGAAATGGGAGGATGGAGAGTGAAGGGAAACTGTTGTTTTACTTGTTAGGGCGTCTTTGGTGAGGTGGTGGGTATGAGGGTGGTCAGGTTTTGGGTCAGTCTGGTTGGCAGGGTTGTTACGGCCCTGAGGTTGGTTAGGATTGAGTATTGTGTATATATGTCATTTGTTAACTGTCTTTCCTTCTCTTGTCCTCTCTGCAGTTGCAATCTTCTTTCTTATCCACCATCCAAGAGAGATCGAGTATTTTACTTACTATTTTGTGTATATTGCAGGATGAGGTTAGAAAGGTGTTGGGAGTTTTTCCTCAAACTTATATCCTTTTTTCCAGAATTGACGGTAAGAGTGCATGTTTTCAGTAATAGCTTGACAAATTAAGTTACGCCATAACAAGATCATGTGAGTTGCAATCACAGACACCCTGTAGTTTCTAAATATAGTATGTTTTTTAGAGTAAGGTATTCGGTGCCGAGCTTTTCTTTGTGGCCAAAATATAGCATACTCCAAGCTGGTTAGAAAAGGATAGAACCCTTTTTATATCTATAGTTTACATTTCCAACAGTGTCATGAATTTAAAAAAACATTTGTGGGAGTTTTGAACTACTCTCAGGCATGTGGAAATGTATTTCATTTGTTTCCTCTATAATATAATATATGTCGTACTTGTTTTTTTCCTGTTACTGCTTCTTGCTTTACACGCTCATCCTTATGTGTCATGCTTATGAGGAGAATTGGCTGCTTTGCATCTTCAGGTAAGAGAGCATTTAGAGATGTTTGCTGCACTGAAGGGAGTTGATGAAGATTGTGTGGAGGATGTAGTAACTGAGATGGTTGGCGAAGTAAGTAACTTGCTCTATCATGCTTTTATCTTTAGTGATAGATTAAAATTATTTTCTTTTCTTTGGTCTGGGTTCAGCAACAATGTGGGGCTGTACGTTTGTAACAAAAGAAGCAATGTTGAAAACCTGAAACAACCTTAGTTCTTTTCTTCTTTTGTCTGTCCCTGGACACGTGTGTTTTTTTTTCTGAGAAGAGTAACCTTATTAAAACTGTGGGAGTTCTGAACTACTCTCAGGCATGCGAAAATGTATTTCATTTGTTTCCTCTATAATATCATATACGCCGTACTTGTTTTTTTCCTGCTTCATGAATTTTAAAAAAATATTGTGGGAGTTCAGCAACAAAGTGGGGCTGTAAGTTTGTAACAAAATAAGCAATGTTGAAAACTTGAAGCAACCTTAGTTCTTTTCTTCTCGTTGTCTGTCCCTGGACACCCGTGTTCTTTCTGAGAAGAGTAACCTTATTAAAACTATTTTGCTCAAAGTATTTCCATGCTATAGCTCATCCAAGTGAGGCATAATTAATAACTGAGATGTTTTAAAGTTCACCATCTCATTCTTGCTCAGCTTGCAATCTGGTATCACTAGTCCAGTAAAAAGGATATGTGTAACACACGATTTCCAGATTTCAAATTTATGCTGAAGTGAATTTAATTTTTCATGTATAAAGATGGTGGTATCACCAAAAAGTCTATTATCCCCATTTTTTTGTTAAATAGAAAATTAATCGTGCATATATGACTTGAGCTCTTTCCTTTTTACTCCTTTTATTCAGGTGATAATTCTTGATGAGCCTACAAGTGGGATGGATCCGTACTCTATGCATCTAACCTGGCAGTTAATTAAACGAGTTAAAAAGGGAGGATAATATTGCTGACAACACATTCGATGAGGCGGATGAACTTGGAGATCGGATTGCTATCATGGAAAATGGTTCTTTGAAGTGTTGCGGAAGGTTATTATGGTGGCATGTTTTTTTGGAGTTTGTCTTTCCATGTAGCTATTGATACAAGTCACCTAGTTGTTTAGAAATCATGCTCGTATAACTTCATTACTTCATTACTTCATTGCTGATTTTCCTTTTATTCAATTCCATGGTTTGGATTTTCTTTAAAGTCATATAGTGGTAGGCTTGGTTGACACTTTCATTTGTTGCTTGATTGATCGTGTGTTAGTTTGTGGGCTGCCTCCACTTTATTCTAGTTCTTGTTGGAAATATCTCGCGTCCTTCCTTTCTTAATGTGCAGATGTTTGGCTTCATTGAAAGCCTTGGTTTTCATGGGCTGAACTTGTATTTGTTTAAGAGTCTTGTTCACCTAGCTTTCTTGGTTAACCTTGTATGTGTAGTTGTTAGTGAGATTTCATTCTTCACTATTAGTGAAAGAAGTTGGTGCAGCTGATAAAATTGGTTAACAATTCATGCATATGCTTATTGTTAGTGAGAACCTCGCTATGCCCAAACCAATGTACTGGTTTATTTTGGGAAATGTTCATTTATTGTTGTTTGTGTACTTGTAGTGTAATTAATTCTTTGCGACTTGTTTGTGTGCAATCGGTTCTAGACTTCTCCTCTGAAATCGGTGATGGTTGTAACCGGTTCATCATAGAATTAAATGAATGCTATACATCATTGTCAAAATAATTTTAATTAAACGAATGCTTGAAATGCATGTAACCATCTAGTAGAACCAAAGTCTAAAGTCGGAGTTATTCAAGTTGTGCATACAATATCCAATAAAAATATTAAACGTAGAAAGGTAGAGCTTAAGGTCAAGCTGATTTCACCTAATCACTCCCTCAACCTCAGTGGCATGGTGGAACCCTCTTCCATGTGAAAATCACAAAAAGCTATCTTGGCTTTGTGAATAATGTCATCCTTCATAGTATTGAATGGACTGAAGATAAGGTCACGAAGTATGCGCAATCTATCAATCTGGTGAGGTGGCTGGTTTGAAAACAGCAAATGAGTCAGTAGTATAAAGAAGTAAGGATCAATTTCGTTCTTTTAAAACAGATAAAAGCGATTGAAAACATATACATTTTTCAATTGTTTAGTAGTTTAAGAGATTGCCAAAAACTATGATATGTATGTATAGGCAAATAAACGTGAAAATTTTGATAAGTTAATGACACCTGAAAGGGAAATAAAATAGCAGTACTGAAATACAAAAGAAGAAACAGAGGACAGATATTATCAGAAATCCTGAAAAGCAGTTAGAGTGGAACAATCTACTACAACTAACATAAAGTAATTGTTGAAAGAAAAACAATGAAAAGAAAAGTTAGATGTACCAGTATATCAAAATTGTATGCACTTCCTGTGTAGGTCGCCATCCATTTCATCATCCAAATCGCCGAATCACAACTATGATGTTAAAATATCTTAGTTCTTTTGAATATAGGAATAGTGAGAGCTTAAAGAAAATATCAGAATGTAGTATTTAGATAATATACCTTTCTTCTTGCTGTGGCACATTATCTGGAGTAACAATTTCGAAGTTTGTAATTTTAGGTAAAACATATCCAGTTATGTTATCCTCCCTTTCATGAAAAGTAGGATGCTCGAGCACGTTCTGGAGGCAAGTAACCTTAAAAGAAAAATAGGTTATAATACTAGCTTGTTAATATAAATAATAATTTCATCATTTCTAATAAAATGTAACAGCTATGAAATTTACCACTAGTTTGATCTTGTCTCTCCTACTCTTAGCTGAACGCGCTGGGGATGGATCAACATAATATACCTCTTCCTTTTCCATCTCGACAATTGCTAAAAACCAATGATCAACTCTCTTCTTTGTGGCTTTTCCGGTCATCGGTATGAGAATCTAGTGAGACAAAGAATGTTGTCAGTAATACAATTAGGATATGAATTTAATGGAAGCTTATAATTATAATCATGGCTACAATACCCGACGACAATCTACAATTTCCGTCATGAATTTGTCTTTTCCTTTGTATTTTTTTATTACTTCTTCAATTGAGAAGTCGTCTTGTTGAGCCCTTACCTACAAAAGTCACAACCGTAGTGAGCATCGGGTTCAAAAATTAAGTACAAAATATAATCTCTATGAAACGTAGAGAACGCGTTATAAGGAAGAGTCGTCTGAGCCAGTGCCTTACCGCAAAAGCTGTTGGTAGGATCCAGTTGAAATGAATTGATTGTTTCTCTCTTTGGGTTAAATGACAAACCCATGCATTTATAACCTATATTGTAAATTAGGACTACATAAGTTAAAGGATAAATTAAATTTAAAAATACCCATCACGTTTTTACCACATTATTTGACACTTACATCAGGGATGACAAATTTGGAAGGTGCAAGAGACTGAAGACTTTGTCTTGAGCATATGTGATCCAGATAATCAATATGAACGAGTCTTTCACTGCAATGTACTAAGATAATTAAAAGAACTAGTTGCATAAGAAAGATAATAAAAAAAAATAGATTCTGATTTGCATTACGTGAGTTGTTTTGCATTGGTGAAGACGTAAACAATTACTGGAAGTTCGTCTTCTTCACGGTTGATTAGGTCATCACTAAAAGGTATGTGCACATCCTGTTAAATAAAGCGACTTTTAAATGGATAATAGCAATATAGTTTGTAAGAGAAAAAAAATTAATGAACACATAGTCCATAACAATTATGGAAGCGTGCAACAAGAAAATAAATGTGAAAAAATTAATTTTAATTTAATCAATAAAAGTTGTTTGCAAATAAGTTGTACTTATTTGCTGTCAATCCGATTTCAACGTGAAAAGGAAAAGCACGTTTGATAGTTACAACCTTGAAGAGAAGAGGACAGGAGACAAAAAGTTTAGCTGCGCACGCTTTTGAAAACAAAAGCACGTTTAGGAGTTCAAAGAGGAGACAAAAAAAAGCATGTTTAGAAGTTTACAAGTTTAGAAACTTTACGCCTTTTGTAACAGTGTCCGTCAAACTGCACATATTCATCAAATTTTTCAGTTTCGAACAATTAAGTCGTAGTGTTCATATTTATCTAAAAAAGTCTCCAATCCTAACTTTTCAAAAATTGTTCTAAAAGTAAATTCGGCTTCTACTTTTTAATCAGTTACAACCTTTTAGACAGTTAGGTTAATGGCTGTTTTTTTTGTTACCGAGGACCCGAACACTACAGATATTTATTGAACATTTATTATGCATGTAATTATAAGAGTTAATCTAACGTTTTCCAAGAAAAAATTATACAACATTGTACAAACCTTAGGGACACCTCGCGCCAGCAACTGCTTCATTATAGTTGAACCAACGAGAGTAGTTGATGGTCGGTGCAACGGTGATGCATCATTAGTCAAATCAATAGTATTTTCTCCTATTTGAAGTAATTGTCTTCCATATTTAGAAGTATTCTGCAGGGCGGACAAGGTGTTAAAGTAGAAAAATACTAAATTTTCAAGATCATCATTTACTACAAGAAAAGGCAAACCTCTGGCGTGTAAGAGGTTGGGTCTCGGTTCCCCTTCTCGGTCTGTGGTGTATGCTGAAAACTTGAATCAGAACCCTTTTGTTGGTTAATCATCCGCAATACTTCAGCAGCAACTGTTGCAGGCATATTGTTCTGCATTGACTGTAAAGTCAAATTAATCTCGATCAGTTTGGTAGTGAGAGTGCTAACATCTGTCCTGACTTCTGAAACAGTTTCTTCAAGTTTTCTGATACGGTCAAGTAGAACCTGTGGTAATATAAAATATTTTTATGATTTAAGTATGAACAAGTGTTTGATAAAGCACAGTCAAATATGAAATAATTCATGAAAAATAAAGGTCTCCATGAAAAACCATGTATGATAAATAAATTATGAAAATTATAAACAGACATGAAAATACATACCTGCGTATTCATCTTCTCCATCTGCTTTCTAAGAAAAAAATATAGGGATGATGTTGACAACCCTAACCCACGCATGCATGTACTTATAGAGTGAATGGAGCATTTAGAGTTAGAGTTGCTGTAGGTTACGTTTCTTTCCTCTGTAATCTTGTTTCGTAAAGTTAAAAAACAAAAGTTGTATGATTTCTGATTAGTTAAAATATATTTAGTTTTTACTTGAAATGTTTTTTTAATACCTTCAATTTTTACATATTTCCCCGCAACTCTTTTTGTATTTCTTTTACCCTTTTAAGTTTTTACGGTTACAATTAGAATCCTTTTTCTGCTCACTCTCTTTTACCTTTTTAATACCAAAAATTTAGTTAGCCTTTTTTAATAGAATGAAGATGTTAATTTCTTCTTTACTTCGAGTATAATTAAATTTTGCATGCTACATTTTTTGGGATTACAGCTTTTTTACTTCGTTTAACTTTAAATTTATAATTTTTAGGTTACTTATATTTGATATTTGAATTAGCTATATTTAGAAGGCGAAATCATTTATTTTCGGGGATTTTAACAATAAATAGAACATGTTTTCTTATTTTTCTGAACAAGAAGACCTATTTTATAAATGATAAAGTATTATGAAATAAATCGTAGACGATAAACTGAGGTGGTATAAATAAATCTGCCCGTACATAAAGAAATCTGAACATGAATAAAATATTTGACTTTTGGCAACCACTGAAATCTGAACATGAATAAAGAAATCTCAACATGAAAGCATCTAAGCCGAAGAACTTGAAGCAGCAAGCTTAGCTGCCATAGCAGCAGCTACTACTTTCTTGTTCTCTTCATCAGTGATCTTTGAAGGCGCAAATGAAACAACAGGCTGGGAAGGCAGGAGTTGGTGTGCCACACTGGTTTGCTGAGCAGTTTAAACAGTTTCGTTCCGCTGCTTCCAGTGCCTCTGCAGGTTGCACAGTTGTGCTAATCGGTGGACCTTCAACAAGGCAGAGCTCAATAAGAGTTAATCTAACAAGCATGGAACTTCAACAAGGCAGAGCTCAATAAAACAAGAGCACCAAGACAAGCTGATGAACTTGAAATAAGAAAAGGCAGCTCACAACTTACTCAAACTCAAGGTTCCAAAGTGCAAAGGACAACCAAGCGAGTCATACTTCCCAAGTTCCTTACCAAAAGTGCAAGGGAGAGGGGTACCCAACTCAATAAACCGAGAACACCAAGAGAAAGATCAATTCTTACTAAAACTAAAACTAAATTAATTCAATCATGCAAAAGCTATACAAGGTCATCTATAGTGTTATGCTAGACAAGTAAAAACGTCAAGACTGTAAAATACATCTAAAGCTAACAAAGAGAAAGTAGAAGTATCAAGTTCAAGGTCAAGGTCAAATAAACACAACAGTGGATAAGCAAACCTGAATCTTGCACAGAGACCGGGCAGCAACAAGGCATAAGAAGAAGTTCATACAAAAGAGACATCATTCTAAGTAAAAAGGGCAGCAAGATGAACACATTCGCAGCCTATTGTACAAGTCCTAGAAGGTATTCTATCAAATAGAATAAGAAGGTAAACAAGCTTAAGAGCTATTCCATGGCTTCCCACTTCCATTACATTCGTCGCACATGTCCTTAATTGTACCCTTGAGCATCCCAAAAATAAAAAATGAAAAAGATTGTAACAATTGCTTTAACCATTCTCATGTTAAATTCTATTCTCGCTTTCATTCCTTGGATCCACAAGCAAGTTGGTCAGACTCAAGGTTCCAAAGTGCAAAGCACAACCAAGCGACTGTCGCTGGTTTTACAACTCAGTAATACGACCAAAAAATCAGCAACTAGACATGCGTTTGGCCAAGCCCTCCGAATCTTCAATTCAATCACACATACGCTAAAGCGTAGAACCACATGGCAGCCAAGACCTTGATAGTGACAAGCATGAAACTTCACTTTTCAACTCCAATGATTCTTAGAGCATAAAGGTTGGATATGGCTTGAAAGAACAACACAATTTTGAAAAAATCTTTCAGTTGGCAGCATGCTTCAAAAGTCGGTATTATTTTGAATGTAGGAATCTAATAGTTAAAAGGAACATTTACAGCTAAATCAGCTATACGACATCATCATCGCTAGTTTTAAATCACACAAGAAATGACATCATCACATTTTGAATCTTAACAAAAATGCGTAAATGAACGTTTACATTCTAAAGCAGTAGTAACGAAGCTCAAGTCAGAACCAACCTTTCACAATGAGAGTCAAGTATTATTTTCAGGGGGATCTTTTGTCCCTTTATTTCTGTGGCTTGCACGTTTACTTGAAGCCGTACTTTTTCCTTTACTTCGTCCAGATCCTACGAATAAAGTTGTGTTAATCGAAAGCAATATGCAGTACACAACATAACTTAAAAAAACCTACAATATAACTACCAAAATCATAACACAGTACCTTTCGTTTTCGCAATAATGGGATCCAATATTCCCTCAGCTGGTTGATGTCCACTTGGTGCAGCATGTTTTTCAAACTTTGTTGTGAGCGTAGCACAATCTTTACGGGCCTCATTGAATGAATCTGTTGATTGGGAAGCAAGATGACATACTCGTTTGAAACCGAATACAAGTGCCCCAAACCTTATTGCAGCCAACCTCTGTTGAGATAAATCTGGCTCGCTGGACAGGGAATCCCAGTCCTTGGGATTTTTTGTCCACCTATTCAAGATGCACGACTTCGGTATTTCTACTATGTTCTGATGTTTCAAAGTACAAATCATGTGTGCACAAGGAATGCCAACACTCTCCCACCTTTTACATGAACACGTCATTGAATGAGTGGTTGCACTAAACTCCACAACCCGCTCAGAATTAGGTTGTCCAAACTTCGAAAATACATATGTCACCTCATCTCCAACCTCCTCTTTCTCGACAAAAATAATTGCATTACTAAATTCAAGTTGCTTCCTAAACATGTAGAAGGCCGCTCGCGAGTATACGTTGCTAGCGTGATGTTCTAGTTGTCGAACTGTGCTTGTCAATACTGGGTTAGTATGTAAAGTCTCGTAATCCGCTTTCCTTTCTTTCTCACGCAAATGAGATAATGCTCGATCATAATGGTGCATGAACTCAGTTAAGTTGTACTCCTGCACAAGATACCTCTTTATATGCGCATTAACACCCTCACAACGTGAGGTAGTACTAATCCCACAGAAGAACTTTCCACGCAAATACGCAGTTGCCCAATATTCGCGTTTCCTTTTTATTTGTTTTACCCAAGCATTATCTTCCACACCAAGTCGATAAATGACTTCATCCCACATTGCCTCCCACTCATGAATCGAAACATCGACTCTTGCGAGCCTTTTGAACTCCCTCGTGAATTCAGTTACTTTAACATTAGACTGTGCATTTCTTTGAAGGTGCCATTTACACAAATGATGCGTGCCATTTGGGAGCACAACTTCTATTGTTGCACGCATACTGGAATCCCCGTCTGTCACCACAGTTTGAGGTGTTCTTTTATTCATGCATCTAACCAAGATCTGCAAAGCCCATACATAGGCATGTATTTTCTCATTTGCAAGCATGGCGGCTGCAAATACAACTGTTTGCTTATGGTGATTGACCCCCGAGAACACAACAAATGGTCTTGCATACACATTAGTCTTGTATGTTGAATCAAATGCTAATACATCACCGAAACATTCAAAATCCAAGCGACTCATTCCATCAGCCCACAACATATGCTCTAAACGACCATCAGAGTCGGTAGAATATTCGAGGAAGAACTGTTCATCTGACCCTTGTTTCGCTCTTAAGTACGCGAATGCAGCATTGGCGTCACCCATCTCCACTCTAGATCGTCGAACTATAGTAGTACGGTTATATACATCCTTCGATGTAAAACCCATCCTATCAAACCCACCAGCTTGCTCCTTCATAATAGCAATGGTGTGAGAAGTGCGCACACCTGCTCTACTTAGATTATCGATTTGAGTTGAATCACCTTCATTAATATTCCTATGGCATGGAACATAGCGTACCTGACGCGGGACAATAAGGTCGTGATTATGTTCCCTAGCGAACTGAGACACCAACCACCGTAGAGTCGTATTGTCCTTACGAACACAAAACCGTGCACGACAATCACACCTGGTTTCAGCTTTAGGCTCTCGTTTTCTATTTTCTGTGTTTATAGACACTCTCTTCCCCTCCCTACTACAAAACCATCTACGAGAAACGACTTCACCTTTAGTGTTGTACCTGTAACCATCCCTTCTGACGCCAAATCCAATTTCCTTCGCATATTCCATATAAAAATCTTCAGCTTCCTTAACGGTTTCAAACTCCATGCCTTTAATTTCTTCATCCGTTAGTTGATCGTACGCCTTGACACCCAAGTTCATGTTCTCCTCCACTTCAACCATAACTCTTGGTAACTATCAAATAAAGCAGTATATATGTAAACAAATAACCCACACTGCACAGTACACTAACTGAAACTATTGCATACATTAAAAGCTGTTAACAATGGACCTGTAAGTAAAGAAATGGAGAATAAAAGCGTTTTAAACTTATGTAACAAAAAACTTAGATTAACCGTTACTTTAAACTTAGGTTACCCTAAAAAACCAACAATAGGCCCCAACAAACTTGCTTTATCATTGCCTCAATGGGATTGCTACTATTATTGGTATAATACATAAAAAAAATAACGAGAGTATGTTTTACTTAAAAATATATTTTGTTTAAAATTATATATATACATATATCCTGACACAATCTCTTCTTCTAATTATTCATCGACATAGTACTTTCAAATTGTCAATTGTGTTTTTATCAATGGTGTCCTCTATTCTATCATCCCAATAACATCAATTTCACATCAACCAGTAGCGTACCTTGACGACGGTGGCTTCAAGTCAGCAACCTGAACAGCCGATTTGGGAGAGATGGTGGCTCGAACTGCGGATTTACGACACCAACAACTCTTCAGCTTCTCTTTATCTCTTACTTGTCAAATTCTAAATTCTGCTCCAGTGACGGATCTAGCCTCTACAACGTAGGAGAGCGGAAAAAAACTCAATAGTAGGTTATCCATCTTCCACCTTGTTTCTAAGCAAAAACGGTTCATGCTTAGAAAAAAAGGCAGCAAAGGAAAGGTTTACAAACATGATAGCAGGGAATCCGATTAAATACAGAGGGTAGCAGAAGAAAACAAATATGGTTGTCATGGCAACAGAAGGAGATGAGGTTATGGTGCTATTGTCGCGCATCGCCAAGGACTTGCAGCGCTACTCCAAACACGGTCGTCGAGAAGTTGTTGGGTTTGTTCCTCTCTTCGCATTTCTTTTAAGTTTTCTACACCGCTTTGTGGATTAGCTAGCACCTAGGGATGAACTAATGCAACATCCAGAAAATCTGACGGGTTCATTTTAATAGAGTCAACGAAAATCTTAGTACACGAAAAGTAATTAAAATCACGAAGACTTACCAAGTAGAGAACTACCAGGACCAAGATTAAAGTGTTGGAATTCTTGCGCACCAAGATGACCTGAGCTAGCTAAAAGTAGTTAAGCACAACTCAACTCAGCTCAATCTGAGTGTTTGAGCTAGAGAGATGTGTATTTGCTCTTAGTGAGCTGATATGAGCTCAATGAGCTCAATGAATGATTTAATATTTCTTGGACTTGCTCTATGTGAGCTTAGTACAAATGTGTCTAGGCACCTTTTGGTGAAGAGACGTGTCTCTTGGCAGAAAGGTGCGTAAATTGGTGAAAAGGTGCCGAAGAGGCACCCAAAGGGCCAAGCACACCTTCGGCTATGGCCGAAGGGTGCGTAGCACCCCTGGGTGCCGAAAGGGCACCCAAAGGGGGCCTTGCACCCATTCAGCCATAGGCCTAGGGGTGTGAGTGCCCCTTCGCCCTAGGTGCCTCTAGGCAAGGGGATGCACCCCATGCCTTGCACCATTCGGCCAAAGGGACATGTCTCATGTCCCATGGCCGAATGGGCAAGGGGCATGGGTCACCTCCCTTGCCCCTTCACCATATTATTTAGATAATTAATTAATTAGTTAATTAATTTCCTATTAGACACAATTATTTATTTATTTCTTTTCTAATTAATTACTTAATTGAAAAGGCAAAAGGCATGAGACATGTCTCATGGACCAAGGGGCATTGGTTGCAGCCCTTGGACCTAGAGACATGTTACTTCACAAATGAGGAGGCATTGTGCCCCCTCATTGGCAGCCCATCCTCTTCTATAAATAGAGGGAGGATGGCGCCATTATCATCATCCCTTTGGCAGCATTGTCTCTCATCTCTTCTCTCTCAATAAGCATTCTATTTAGAGTTTTGTGGGTGGAACTTCATAAGAAGCTTTTCACTTCTTATCCGCTTCCTTGGCGCACTTCCAAGTCCATCCTCCATAGAAGAGTCAGAAGGTTCGAACATCAAGAAGAAAGGTACACATCCTTGATCCTTTCTTTAGTATCATGCTAGGTTCTTTGCCATTAGTATCATGCTAGGTTCTATGTATGATGCTAATGGATATACGGCATGATTATAGAAGAAACACATCGTGCTATTACTTAAATGTAGTATCCATGTAATATGTAAGCATGACAAACATGTTAATGACGATCCGAAAATCAACATAAAGGAGCTACCAGTGCTTAACTTCACGAGGACAAGCAATGAAATCTCAAAACACAAGTACTCAGTCCCAAAGCAAGAACAAGTGACCCCAACTAAGAAATACAACAGCGATGACAAAAGACAGCAAGGGTTGACAGCCAAAGTAAGCAAGGTCATTAGCTTAAGAGATCAGCTCTCAACCGAGAGTAACAAAAGAGACATCAACTACAAGCTTACAGTAACACCAACAATAAAGAAGAACCTAGCCTAACCATCAAAGGTTTAGCAAGCAGAGAAGGCCAGGGTGTTTTTCAATTTCTTGCTCATGATATAAAGTAAGAATCAAACCTTCCCAACCCAAATAGAACAAGCAACCCTCAATTATAATAAGAGAACTACAGGCGGGAAGCAGGTCGAGTGGCAAGACGACTTAGCCAATATTAAGTGCCTTCTACTAATCAACAAACTCAGATGACATAGACAAGAGTTCATAAGAAATACACGTGTTGAACAAAAGCAAAATTACCACAAGCCATGAACTAAGAATCAACAGCATAAGGCAAACCGAGACTACGGAATCAGCCAACAAGCATGAGTTCTCTAAGGCAGCAACCTCAAAAGAGCAGTATGAAAGGTTAACTAGTTCAACTACAAGGCAGAACTGAAACCCAAAATAGACTCCCAATTAACAAACAACAACAATATCGGTTCTCAGCATCACAAACTCAACTGATTTACACTAAGAATCAACTAAGCTTAAAGATCAAACAACCATCATGAATACTAAGTCAAGAACTAGATAACAAACACCAGAAAATCAATGACAATAACCAGGGGCCCAATCATCGAATCAAAGCAATAAACTTACCATAGAACTGGAGTACGTCGGGACACCTAGATATCAACGGTCTTCGCAACATCGTCCAACGATGCTCTTTTATGGAGACAATCGTCGGTTATTATTATGCGTCGCTTGCCAGAGTCACCGTTGTTTCAGGGAGCAGGAGCAAGAGTAGGAGCAGGAGCAGGCGGTCTTGGGAAGCTAGGGATTGGGAACTCTTGCGACGAAAGGGACAGGGTCGTGGTGGTGGGAGGTAACGGAGGTGCGATGCTGCTAACGACGGTTCACGATAACAATTGCATAAATCCAACCAGTTCTACGATTTCCACGGCTCGATTACCTTCAAAATCCTTCGCTAGATTCTACTAACGAGAAGCTTGTTCCAATGCCCAAAGATTGCTTCTAGTGGACTTGCAGCGTCTGAGGTAGCTGATTGGGGATCGAACTGCGATAAGGGTTGGACAGCAGAGGAACGGGTGAAGGCGGAGAAGGTTGAGGACACGATGAGCCCAACGAAGCCGATTGATTTCCCGTCGGCCGCGAAGACAAAGAAGCGTCTTCCAGTTTCGCATCTGCAATTACAGAAATCTTCATCTGTCAATCTCGAATTCGCATCTGATCTCGCCAACCTCTCAATTTCTTTCCCTAACTCGTCCTCTTTTACTGTTTTTTTGTCTTCGTTCTTCGCTTTCAGGCCCGCTTCATATTTACAAGTTAGAGAACGTGGATGGCATATTACCCATTAATCCATTATGTCTTTTATGTGCTAATGGACACTTTTGAGGGACCAATCTTGTTATTTAATGAAGGACTGAAATTTTCATTAAATCACAAAAATAAAATACAGTCAGACTATTACGTGTCAGTCCACATCAACGTCCACGTAAGCGAAGTTTCATACTTCGTAGGCACTGTAGAAAGACCTTTTCTTCTGGAAGACAGAGAATTTGTGATGCTGCATTAGTCTAGACAAACACATGCGAATTTTTGTTATTCTATAGGTGATGATGGAGTCAGTCTTGGGAGCAATAATGTCAAAAGAAGATGGTACAGGGTTGTAGATTGTTTTGAGGGTATACTTTTGGAAAGGTGCACATACAGTGGCCAATTGCACCGAAACTCTTATAACTGCCAGGTTTCTTTATCATCAAGACCAGTATTATGTTGTATTAAAGTTTTTAAGACCATTAATCCAAGGAGGTGACCCTGTTTATAGGAGGTCAGTGGGAGAGGACTGGGTGGCTTGCAATGAGGAATTGTTTGTGCAAGCCTCACAGATGGATAGAGATGTGAGCTATACTGCAGATCCCGCGGATAATTTGCCTCCAAACCATTGGTTTTCACACAAAATGAGGCCAAGTTTGGTTCATCTCCAGGATATGGTGGGTGCATTATATACTAATGAGATCTCATACTGGTACATCACTATTGTTTGATAATTAGTTAAAATGTTTATTATCATTGTACTTGGCGAATGGGGAATGATATGCTTAATGGTTGATGCATTAGACATCCAGCAGTGGCCTGACGTTCAAGCTTCATCCTCAGGAGATGACTTTGACACCTCTTCCAACGATGTGAAAGCACATCAAAAGTTCCTTGAAGGTAATGTAAGCCCCAAGAGCTCAGTGGTGGAAGTTTGAAGTTTGAAAGCTCATAAGTTTGAAACATAAATTGAAACATTGATAAAATGAGTTCTAACTTGGAATGATTGTGTGATCTCGTTTTTTAACACTAGGGCAGCCTCCTACAACTCCATCTAACAGTCCAGAATAGATATAGCATGTCCTAAACTAACCTAGGGTCATTAGAAGTCTAACCGTAAGCTAAAACTACAATAAGTACTAATGAAGGTAGGGTTAGAGCTAAACCGGACCCACTAGGTACATAACCCTCCAAAATCCATTAATTAAGGTTTAATGGAATCCTAACAATCCTCCAAGCATTGTTGAATGGCTTAGAAGGCTAAAAGGGACCTTAACTGGTGACCAAACCCAGCTCATGCACGTCTAGGGGTGTAAGTCTAACCTGGAACCCGAAGCCCGACCCGAAAATGTCAGTTTAGGTTAGGGTTGAGGGTAAAAATAGCCTTGGGTAGCTCGAACCTACCCTAACCCGAATTTTTGTGGATTTTCCGGGTTCGGGCCGGGTTTAACCCGAAATTCAACCGAAACCCGAAATTACCCAAGCTTAAGGGTGTAAGTCGGGTTGGGTTTACATTGTTCGGGTTGGCCCGAACACGAAATTCTGAAATACCGATGTTAGTGACCGAACCCAACCCTAACTCCACTTCGGATCCAGTCAACCGAACCTGAACTTTTCGGGTTAGGGTTGAGTTAACCCTAATAACCTGAAATTCCAACTTCCAGAATTTAAAAAAAAAATCATTTATGTGTTCTGTTTCTTGTGACCATGCCATCTTAGCAGAAAGTTTTTAAAGTCGATCATTTTAGAAATTTATTAGCCTGCATGCTAGTAATTTTTTTGGACAATAATATATATTTTTATGCATTTTTGGACAATAATATATTATTTGCTATGTACGTACTCCAGTTTGAGTAATTGGCCACTCATTCGTTAATTTGTTTAATTTAATTTATCACGTGGCACGTGCGTTAACTTAAAGTTCATCAAGTAGCTAGCAAAGGTAATGGTAATACTTAATAGTATATATCCAATGATTTGTTCTCTTTCATATTTTCAGGGTGAGAGAGTTGAGCGAGACTAGAATCTGAATCAAGTCAGTCAACAAGGGTCAAGGGAAGGGTGGGGACTGGGGGTAGTTAGTTTGGGCTGATTAGATTTTTGGGTTGGGCTGGGTTGTATTTAGTTTCTGGTTGGGGTGGGGTAGTTCTAGGTTTGGGCTGGGGTGGAGGTGCTACTGAAGGTCTTGGGCTCTAATATCGGGTTACCCGAACCCGAAAAACACATAAAATCTCGGGTTCGGGTCAGGTTTGGGCCACCCAGGGCACTTGTCTTCCCAAAACTGACCCTAATCCGAGATTTTCGGGTCGGGTTTCGGGCTTCGGTTTTTTCTTACACCCCTACATATGCTTATATCCCAGCCCATCCCCTTAGCCCAACTACCCACCCCCTTAGCCCAACCCGAAAATCCATTGACCCCACATCTGAATCTCCTTTAACCTTTGATCCTAACCCACTCAGCCCAAAATTAATCTCCTTATCCCAGTTAGTTTAATTGTCTTTTTTAAAAAATTTTGAAAGTTGTAATTTCGGGTTATATGGGTCAACCCGACCCTAACCCGAAAAAATCGGGTTTGGGTTGACATGATCCGAACTACAGTTTGGGTTAGGCTCGGGCTACAGATTGGTGGTTTCATAATTTTGGCTTCGGATCGACGCAAGCCTGAATTTGTAGGGTTGACCGAACTTACAACCCTACATGTGTCCATGTGGAGGTGTCCTTTTCGGATGATATCATATTTGGATAGCTTGACATCCCAATTTGTAATTACTCTCTAGGAAGCGCTGTAGAACTCCAAATGGCTTGCAACTGGTCTTGTTGAAGAGCTATTTTCGTGACTTCATTTTGGCATCATAAAGAATCCCATTCGGAGATTAGACGATGAAGTTATTATGAGCTTACAAAGTTGATGTTGATTATGGCTCCTTGTTCCATCAAGGTAGGACTTGCACTCGGCGATTGCTGGCCCTCCTCTCCAAGTATGGTGCTCGGTGCACATGCTCCTTGCTAGTAGCGGATCCAGAAATTTTATTGAGTGGTGTCCATATTATATACCATTAATTTCATCTAACAAAATTACTTTTTTTACAACTGACTTCTATGACAATTTGGACTCTGAAAAGGATCTCAAATTGCATTTTTATTAATAAAATCAAACAAATAATTTTCAAAGTAAGATTAAATAAGCGACAAATAAAATTTAGTCAATGACTTCATTCAAACAGTGATTTTAACAAAATTTGTATCATAATGACTGTTTTTAGCTATAGGAAAAAAATGTAAGTTAGGATATTTGAAGATAGAAATTTCGAAAAGGGATATGTTTAGAACAACGATCAATGTTAAAGGGCTAACAACGGAGTTTACTCAAGATATTTACATCAGTTTTGTACACATATATAATTTTACAGTTTTCTTTCAATTATTTTATTTTCATCTTCATTAGTTGTCCAATAATAGTAGTGGTGTTCATATTATTTTTATAGTGGTGTCCAAATATTTTTTACCTACAACTTATTATACTTTTGTATTTATTGACACCACTCATTATAATTAAGCTACATCCGCCAGTGCTCTAGCCTCCATGCCTACCTCTTCAATAATGTTGGTCTCGTGTTCATATCATAAATAAAAGATAATAATGTAACATTGATGATGTAAAAAGATTTCCTAAAAAAGAAATCTATACAAAATTAATGTAAAAATGAAAACGTAAAAATGAAGTGGTAATTTAAATGATCTCATTAATTATTTGAGGAGGTTAGTAGAACGTTAGGTGGAGAAGTTAGTGGTAGTAAATGAATGGGACTGATTCTCTCCAACACCTGTTTGTTTCTAATAAATAAATAAATAAATACCTTAACTAACCCCTCATTTAATGCCTTTTCACATTTTCTAACTACTAATGTTAAAAAACACCCCATCCCATCCATTATGAAGATATAAAAAACATCCAATCCATATCATCCTTTGACCATGAAGGTTGGAGAAAATAATTTGAGAATCCCGGATTAATATCCAAAACCCCACTATAAATGACAAAGCACTCAAGAGTAAACACCAACATTTTATCCCCCTCTCACACGGATGGCTTCTTCTCCACTCTCACCCTCCACATCCTGCTCTTTGTAAGCGCCGCCGTCGTCGTCTCTGCCCAACAAACCACCAGTTCCATACCGCCGGCCGAACCACCCAAACACCACCACCACCACCATCACCCCTGCTCACCCTCCCACTCTCCCACCCCATCACCCGCCAGCTAAACCACCGGTGAAGCCACCAGCTCACCCACTGGTCATGAAGCCACCGGTGAAGCCGCCACATCCTCTAGTTCTCCGTCGCCTGAATCGCTGTGGCTTCTTCAGCTAGGTGCACACAAGATCTGGCCTTCTCTGTGGGCTGCTACCACCTGAGGATGTAGCAGAGCGGTTCGTCATCTTTCGCCAAAATAAGCTGGAGGATCGAAAAGAAGTTAAGATTTTTCATCTGTCAAGTGGCTTATAACTCTTGTTGTATTTCTTGGCTTTGTGATTTGATGTAAATCTTTGCAGGAGAGTAAATTCTTGAAATTCCGGGATTTGCTTTGTAAAGATGATCATCTTCCCTCCAAGTTCCTCAAAAATCTTGCACCAGGTAGAGCTTTGGTGAATATGTCTTCTGATCTTGTTACCTACAAGATGTTACCGTCACTTCTTGTTTTGGCTACGAATTCCCTTTTAAACTTGTGTTTTATCTCAATAATGTTAATAAATTTTGTTATGATAACTTATGATATTGCTATTTATGCAGGCACTTCAATAATTGGCTGTACTTATTTGACATCCCTGATGGTATATTCTTTCAGTGCTCCTATAAAATTTATGAGCATGTTTTATGCATTATTACCACTTTACAGTTGAAAGACTTTTTAAAATTAACGAATGTATAACTGACTTATATGTTAAAAGTTGACAATGTCATGCGTATATATAACTGACTTATATGTTTTTGCATACAGAGATTAAGAAAGATGATGTATTAGAATAACTTTCCACTTTTGCCCTTGGTAAAATTAACGATGAAACAACATGCGTCATAGAAATGCACACCTGAGAAGAAACTAAAGGAGCTCAAAGAGCTGAAACATGTTAAAAGTTAGCTGTAATGTACGTTCTGTCACGAGCCAGTAACAATCTCGGGATAAGCGTCTATTATATATAAAACGGTCATTTTGCCAAACATTAGGAGCAAAAATGCAACTTTTCAATAATAATAGTGTTAGTGTACTTTTCATGTTTAATTTCCTTATTCTCTAATTTGTTTTATCCAATTTGCTTTCCTCCGGACTCTTTATTTCAATGGTGACTAGAATTTGCATGAAATTTTTTGTAGTATAGTTTTTTAGTCTGACCGCAGCGAAATTAAAATATTTAAGTTCGTAATCATTCAAATTTGAACCTCCGTAATTATTTTTTAGGACCGTGAAAGTGACGTGGTTGTTTAACTTCTCTCTGCATCAGAAGTATAAATACTCCACTCTAATTGCTTGTCCTATACTCAAATTTTGAAACCATGAAATATTTAGTATTCATTTTCGAAGCGAAAAATTACAGACAACATGTCAGACTGATAGTGCACATGCATAGTATATTTTAAGATACAGTTGTTGAATGAAGTTATTATAAATTGATGATTTTTGCCCTCATAGATGTCAGAAGTTAGTGATTGCAGGGTGTAGAGAGTAAATTGACGAAACCAAGAGAAAAAAGAAGGGAAGGATATTTGAAGTCAGATGGGAGGTAAATAAAAGAGGGGATTTTTAGAAGAAAAAAAAAGAAAGATTAGTGGCCCAATGGGTGAATTGAAGGGATGTCTGAAGTTAACGAATGTGGATCGAAACGTAGGGCAAGGGAGGAAGTTGGATCAGAGCAGAAAAATTAAGAGACCAAAGAAGGGATTTTCGGTGAAAGGAGAGAGTCATCAAGGAACGCATCAAAGAGTGGAAATCCTTTCTCTCTTTCACCCAACTCTTTTATTTTTGTTGTAGCATAATGTTTAGTGGCTAATTTAACTTTTATCTCTTAGGGTTTTGTGGAACCTAGATGAGGGATTGTTGATTTATTTAGTTCTACAGTGATTATTCATCAACTCCTGTCCTCAGTGTTCTGATTTCGTTATTTATGCTCCCTGATCATGAGTTATTGTTGGTGCAATTTGGTCTTAGAGATGAGAGAAGTACACTAGATCGGAGAACAATTAGGGGTAGATAAATTCTAGGGCGGGAGTTCGTAATTCTCTAGGAGGAAAATAGATAAAGTTAAACAAATTAGGAGGCAAGAGATTGTGAATAATTAATCTAATGGAAGAAATCACTTCCCAAATCTAGGCGGATCAATTAGTCTGAGGAGGTATCTTGGTTAGTTGGTAAATTTGCTCCTCTCTAGTTCCTACTTTTATTTTAAGTGGATTCCACGACCACTGTTTGTATATTCTGTAAGTTTTCTTCTGTTACTATTAATTTCTTCATAGTGAACGGATCTCGGTGGACACGACCCGGTATTCACCCGATTTACTACTACCGACAACCGTATAGGTGCAGTGTTGCGAAACAGACATACGCTAATACCTCTTCTGTCTGAACGGCTACCCTAACCATGTGCCATCAAACCACTATAGAGGGGTGGATTGACTAGAGCACCACAAGAGGTCTGCCAACATTTCCCAAAATTACAGCAACAGTCCTGTTAGCATCCGTCTATCATTTCCGTTAAGGTAGCTTACCGTAGTGGTAAGCCACGGTTGAAGACGTATCGAGGCTTACCACTTTGGACTACTACCGTAATGGAAATGTTAGACGGATGCTAACGTGATTCGTGTAGTAATATCGGCAAATGTCGCGTGGTATAGGTCTAGTCAGTCCACCCCTTTGTAGTGGTCTGATGGCATAAGGTTAGGGTAAGTAAGCAATCCGTATAACACGGAAGAGGTATTAGTGTATGTCTGACATGTTCTCTGTCCATTTTTGCCCGATAACTGAATAGTAAATATGGGACTTAGAAATATTTGAAATCCGGGGCAAGTAATTAGAGTGGAGTATTTATACTTATGATGCAACGGAAGTGCATGTCGCTATCCTGATCGGATGGTGTAATGAATTGTTTGTGAGTGAACTCTAGAACTTAAATGCAGAGATCCTTATTTAGGATGTCGTCTTTTGTTTATGATATTGAATATCATAATTTTGACAGAAGCAAATGTCATATTATGAGGCAAATACATTACCTCGTAGGAATGTACAGAAATATGCACGTATTGCGCCATGTTTTAAATTCTCACCCAAGTTACCAAGTCTCCCAGCCGCGAACTCCACCACCCATTCTGCCACCCATGTCCCAGTCCACTCTCATGCCATCACGCATATCCAGAAATAAGGTTGACCAATGGTGGACCAGTGTGTCTGAGAGTATTGGGGAGAATTGGGCCGACGGCCCATATCGAATTGCCATGCCATAAAGATGGTCAATGTATACAGGCCCATAGCCCATTTCCAACCTGACCTGTTCTCTATTTAAGACGGTATTCGTCGTCCATCAGCTTCACAAACTCATTCCATTCGACCCCCTCGATATCAGTAGTTCGCATTGTTGGGTTTCCCTTTCGAGAGTAGTACCATGGCCGCCAGGAAGACCACCCAGCTTAAGAGGAAGGCCTCAGGTTAGCTTTCCCTTATTTAGATAGTACTGTAACGACGATGGTAGTTAGTTTATAACATATTTTTTTGCCTCCATGTCTGCTAACGTAGAGGACATTGACGAGAAGAGTGTTGAATCCCTCTATGGAGCCCTGAAGGTTAATAATCTGATGCTGAAAACCGAAGTCAAAATACTCTTCAGCCGATTTGTCGACGCTGGTGAAGGCAATACGTTCAGAGGGCACATGCTAGCATGTCCGCCACTCCATGCACTCGTGGATTTGTTGGATGATGATTTCTGCTCTCCTACGAAGTCCCCGATTACTCGTCTGGTGTTGGTCCATTATCCGAGGGAACCCCAACGAATCTTTCCCGTGTTTTTGGTGCCGTCCCGAAGCACGCCAATAAGCGGTGAAATACTCCCTCGCCCATCTCCGGGCTTGAGGAGGCCTGGAGGGAGTGGAAGTACTAGTGGTAGCCCGAACTCCATTCTAGCAAGATTTGTGAAGGCCGAGGAGGCGGATAACAGTGATGATGATGATGATGTGGTTGAGGTTGAGGCCATATGATATATATGTAGGTGCTCAACTAGTTCTCTTTTGATATGTAGTTGACTAAGATGTCTATGTAACATCTTTATGTAGTTGGACAGTGACATATAAGTCCTTCATATGCTGATACCCTGGGATCCATGCTCCACCCTATGTGATCGGATGCTGCCCATTTTCTAGGAAGCTTGGCTTTTGCGAACCGGGGTTTATATCTATATATGGCAGCCTTCCATTTCAGCCTCTTGTTTGTTTTAATATAACGTTTGATTCTATGGTTTCGTTTGTCGTTTAAGGCGGACGTTGCTATTTTCCATTTCAACATCATACAATAAGTTACAATAAGTCTGTTTAATTAGTTATCATTTCTATGCATGAAATATATGGAGGGTCCATTTATCATGAAAGAGATTCAAGTAGTTGTAACTTATTGGAAAATTAGATCCACTTTGTGCAATCTAATAGTATTAAACAATAATCCACGCCTTTAGATTAAGTCATATAGGTATGATATCGTGGTGCGGCGGGCGTGTATATATATACACCACCCGCTCTCCACCACCATTTCTAGCCGGTTTAAGTCTCCTCGGATGTTCTCAACTAGTGCCACAATGCAGAGGAACGTAGACAAGACCGTCCACGACATGCTAGGTCTGTACCCGCGGAGGGATTCAGGGCTTTTCATCCGTTTTCATGCCGACTACGTACCCTTTCCCGCATTCCTAAAGCTCATCGTCCCCTAGTTTGGCGAGATAAAATGGTCTCATGACAGGGCCGAGATTGCATCGGCCTGGCATGCATTGTATCAACTCCCAGGTGACGTCGAACCATTGACCTTTGACCATTGTCTCCCACCTATCACCAGTGAGGGGGAGGCAACTGAGATACCTAACGACGAGAATCTGCTTCATCACGCGGCCTTTAGTTTGGTTGTTCTCGGCAAACATCTCCCAATCTCAAGAGGCATCGACACTCGTACGGGGTATCAACTTGCATCGATTAAGGAGGTACACGTCACTAGTATTGTAGATGACTGGTTTTATAGCACTGATGGTTTTATCAAGAGATTTAGGGTTATGAAGGATGCTAAGATTTCCAGGTTTTTCATAAAGCAGACTCATTTACCTCAGAAATACATGAGGTATAATATAACCATCGTCCCTCATGTACATCTAAATGGATACTGCATTGGCGAAAAAAACTCCGGCTGTAGTTTTCCAATCAAGCCGGCAGATAATGTGGTTAACGGCGGACGTTCCCAGGCAATGGCTAATGATCTAATTGCCACTGTTTGGAATGTCCGAGGGACTGTTAATAGCCGACTATCTAGGAATTTGCTTGCTCTGCTCCGCACTGAAAATCCGTGCATCTTTATTCTAACCGACACGGGCATCGGTGGGGCAAGGGCAGATGAACTGAGTAAGGCTATCCCAACATACAAGTCTATTGTTCAAGACTCTGAGAAAGGAGCCGGGGGTTTTTGGATTCTTTGGGATCCAGTGCGCATAACACTTGTCTCATACCCTTACTATTGTGGAGGGAAAACATTCACGGTGCCAGTGAGTACTCTTTCTTTGCGTATTTTGTAGACATATACTGCGTGGCTATAACTATCCAGGGAATATATTTTCTATGCGTTTCATATTTGATGCAGCAAAAGGGTGGCTACTGTATTCCAACCGAAAAAGGCAAGGGTGTGGCGCTAGTCTGAGGACCAGCTGGTGGCGCAGCATGTGTAGGCAACCCATTTTTGTGAGGGATCAGAGGAGACCAGTGGCGCCTTTTGGTGATTCAATCACGTCGTCTTGGAAAACATGCCTCCTACCCATTGCGAGGGGCCAGTCCCATCTTTTTGGGAAACCTTCTTGTATCCTGCTAGTGATGGGGATCTCCCAGGCAATATGAATCCAGAAAAGAATCATGGTTGTTGTCATATATGAATCATAGTTGTTGTCATATATGAATCCAGAGGGTATTAGGTGAAATATAAGTGAATTGGGACTGTCTATTTTCATGCTGGGTACACTACAACGCTGCCATACAAACACTGCATAATGGACAGTTGTTCAGCCGACTTAGTAAGTTTGGGTAGCTAGTGATATAGAAGTTAAAACAAACAACTGTTATATCACATAGAAATTAAACTTCACGATTCAATAACTCATATGCAAGAGTACAAACAAACCTAGATTCAACCCTTAATGAAATACACAAGGCCAATGGTTGCCACAATGAGCATCAGTTCATTTCCAGAAATAAGGTTGAGAAGTCCATCGGCTATTGGAACTCGGTGCCCCAGGTTACCATCATTAAGTCTTTGAACCTTTATGTCATCCCTAGTTGCTTGTAGGTCACTCTCAAGCATACGAAGCTCATTTTGCAACCGATGGTTCTCATGGCAGACAGATCTGAGGTTAGAAGTGAGAAGGGCCATCTCTTCCCTTAAAGCCAGTAGCTGTTGCTTCAAATGATCTGGTGTGGGGTTGTCAATCCAAATATGAAACCCACATAACCCAGGTATCTGTTGAAAACAAGAAATTGGCGCGATGATACATATTTATAAAATTCCCCGAATGGGTTGGTCAAGTACCGAGCAGTTATACTGAACATCTTTTTCATCAGAAATAAGCTTCACAACTCCATGAACAGACATACTCACCACGAAGTTCGCGCAGCCGTAGTAGCGACAGCCAGCATGTCGTTCTGACCAATCAACCGTCACTGCTGCCAGCCATCGGCACTCGCAGTATAGGGGCAGACGACGGCGTGGTTGGGAGGCTCCAGCTGCTCCGTCTATGGATGTCATTTTCGTAGAACCCTAATGACTTTCCAGATTCTGGGAAATATGGAGTTCTAACAAACAAAACCTATATTGAGTGCAGCTGTTTCACTTCTGCTTTTATTTTTTCGTATGTGGGAGTAGAATGGACAGTAGAAGTCAACAGACTTTATTTTTCCAGTACGTAATATTGTCTGACATACGCAATTGCTAGGTGTAGTCGAGTACCCCCCACTGATAAGTTCCAGTTAGCCTAGCTAGACCTCAGTAATGCACCATGGACTTTATCTCTGAATCAAATTTCTGAATCCAACAACCCACTCGGGCATTCCATGCCAAAAAAAAAGCCGAATGGGTTTTCATGTATTTCAGGTATGGCCCAATTGGGTTAGTTGTGGGAGGACCTAATGCAAAAAACAAAGTATGGCCCAACTGGGTTTGCACTTGGCCCAGAGGATCATTCGGCCCACAATCTCGCGACCCATCATGTTGACCCCAAAGCACAATCTTCACATCAAATCTGCCTTAATCCCTGTGGGTGCATCCCTTCCAATTCCCCTTGCCGCAACTTCAAATCCCAAACAGCCATGAACTATCTACACCATTTCATTGCCACTTCCCGGGATGTCAGTTGAAATGGATATTGTGCAGCGCGTGACCTCCGGGTATGACCGGGGGGACAAAGTTGTCTATTTTCGATTCCATGATGGGTTCCTCTCCATCCAGGAGGTAATGGAATCTCTAGATCCGGCTTTGCCTACCACCAATTGGCCTTTCGACAAGAGGGAGCTCGTGAGAATATGGCATCAGATTGTCCTTGTTCCAAGGGGACGCAGACCAGAGGAGTTCAGGCATATGCTCAAGCCACCCCGATGCAACGAAGAGTGTGTGCAAATTCCAACAGATCAGACGTTTGCAACAGAGGGCTTGCGAAATGTTCCTATATTGCCACCGTTCTGTAAGGATCCCGTTGTGGTCGAAGCTGTCACAGCTGCCAAGATAACGCACCAGGTAATGATCACAACACTCTGGACTGAATGGTATATGGCATGTGACAATTACGCGAAAAGGTATAACATTGACCGCTCTACGAAACTAACAACAATCTTCATATGCCAAGCCGATGTCGGTCATAGGAACGTTAGGTATTCGTTAACTTTCATGCCCCACACCCATAATGCAGCTACGTTTGTAGAAGAAAACTTGCTTGTTGTTGACTGTGACTCTAGGGGGCAGAAAATGTCATTTCATAGCGGCTGTGGGTTTGGACCAGACAAGGTATTATCATGTATCGTTTGGAACTGCAAGGGTGCTCCCTTGGCGAACATACAAGCGGTGATTAGCAGAATTGTGCGGGTTGATAACCCGATGATGCTGGTAATTACAGAAACTAGATTGAGTGGAGATGATGCAGTGGCAGCAAGTCATGCCACTGGATTCCGCGGGACTCTCACTGCCAATGGAGAGGATGCACACGGTGGGATCTGGGTTATGTGGAATCCTATATGGATTAAGATTGATCAGCACACTTTCTATGACCGTTGTATCCATGTAATGGTTGAGGTGAGCCAGACCAACTCTTCTCTATGTATTAAATCACTTCAGCTAAGGCTGCGGTGACGAATCCAAGTACAGAAGATGAGTTTGCTTAGAGGATCCATCTATATTATGCTTCACAATATTCATATGTAATGCGGAAACTAATGCATTTCCCATATTATTCAGAGTGCAGGCCATATGGAATCACGTAGGGGAACTACACTTCTTGTACGCAGTTGAGGTGGCTATGTTTGTCCCTGTCTGCGAGGAAGAGAGCATTATTATTACTAATATCACTATTACTATTATTATTACTATTATCAATCGTAGTACCCCTGGGCACGGAGCCTGCTGAGAACATGCGTGCATGCATGTTGAGGTCCATGCCTCGCACACCGCAGATGGCATTTAAACAGTAGGTGATAATTATGAAAATGTTGCACGATATTTCAATTCTGACTTCATATGTATGTGTTAGACTAATTTCTGATATGAATGTCTTCCATATTCACTCTTTCGATGCGGATAAGAGCTCGGGCTTTAACTACTCTTTCTAGAATATTGTATGGTAAGTACAACATACACTACTCTTCTTCAGACCTAGGGATATTCGCGACTCAACAATATGTGGCGTTTGAAGAGAATTTCGTAGAGACAGTGGTTGGTTGGGATAAGATAAGGTGGAAAACCTCTGTATGTTCAATTTATTCGGCGTACGTAGTGACGTGGACTTATAGTATGGACGCAAATAAGACTGGCGTTGTCATTTGAACGTCTCCAATTTGAAGTAATCCGCGACTGTGTTCTCCAACACGCGGCCCAAAACACAAATGCACCCAGGCCCAACATACGGCAGAAGCCCACCTGTACGCTTTAGATTGTCTCGCCGTGCAAAGTAGCCCAAATTGAACACTGCTAAGTCAGTGGGCTCAGTCAAACGAATTGGGCTGGGGACGAACTAATCGATCTTGCTGCAACCTTCACTCTGCCATACCAAATCACATACCCTATCCGCGCATGAAGCACATCTCTCTCTGGGCAGTCGCTGCATCGCAGAAGGCGGATGGAGGGTCTAGTTGGTCGACGGGGGAAGCAATCGACCCTCACCAGAAATAGCACTCCCAGAAAGCAGGTATTTAACTAAAATGTCATGTTTCACTATTTGTATTGAAGTTTTTGCGGACTCCGTCGGCCAATTTACGGCCAAATCTTCCATAATGGGCTACTTATCTCTTCCCCACCCACTGATCTATGACAGTCGCAGAAGATCATTCAAACAAGGTGCAACCCTGGCCAAAATGTTAGGATTATTGACAGATTTAAGAACGACCAAGCATTTCGAGAGGCTTTGAAGGAGATGGGATTGGATGGGTTCTTACATATCCAGATAACCAGACTGCACAGAGAACTATGCACAGAGCTCGCCTCGAGGGTGGAGGTGGAGAGTAAGGTGTTAGCTGTCCATGGGCAACGAATTCCATTAGAGTATCCGAGTGTAACAACAGTGTTCGGTTTACCATGTGTGGGTAAGTTAATTAATTCAAACGAATTGGTATCCGAAGAGTCTTTCACCAGAGCTTGTACTCGATTCAGATTGCCCTCGCTGGGTCGTCTGTCCGTATACGAACTCATCGAATTTCTAGAGAATGCACATTCCATTGACGAAGAGTTCCGCTGTAAGTTTTTACTATTCATGATAGCAACCATGACGCGACCTATTTCTAATGTGCATATACATTTCCGGGAGTACATTCCACTGATGTACAGTTTAGACGAACTTCGAGGGTACAATTGGGCTAAGTTCGTGCTAGATGGACTGGTTGACGCTATTCATGCTTTCCAGAAGCGACGATGCAAGAGTATTAGAGGTTGCCTACTTTATTTACAGGTAACACTTTCGTGCATACTATTTACCTCTCCACACTACTATCTGCACTCCATTAATCCTAAGCTATAACTAAGATATCTCAACCACAACTGTCGCCATTGAGGACAAATAACCCAAACTTATCTATACAATGTAGATCATGTACTTACAAAGTATCTCAGCACCAAATATGGCCGCATTCACAGGTTGCAAAGTGCCAATTCCATGGATACTCAATTGGACAGACGGCAAGACCAAACGAATTTGTCGCCTTCTTAAGGAACTCGGCGGGATTAACAGTAATAAGGTATACAACATTGGTCATTATTCAATTTCATCATTGCGTAAACCTTAACTTGTATGAGGGTCTGCTACTATTTCCCTTCACTATTAGAAACTTTCAGACATTATATGTAGATATGGTTCTAATTGCATGGTGACCTATAAGTAGGTGCATGTGGGTGTCCACGGCGGAGTCCCTCCTACATTGAATGACCAAGGGATGCGATGTCGATTGTATAATCTTGAACATTCACTGCTTGGTGTTAAAGAACAGCTGGAATTTCAGGCCGCTGATATAATTGCACTTCACAAAGGAATCAACAGATGTATAGACGGGGTTAAGATGGAGTTAGAAGAATTAAGAGAGGCAATGGATTCGTAACCTCCTGATAGATATAGGGATGCACCATTGTACTAGATTTTCTAGCCAAAATATGATCAGTACAAAGGGATAGTCTCTTTCAATGTACGTACTATGTAGATGGTACTCTGTTATAGTTTCAGAGAGGCCAAATTCTGCTCTACATGAGCAACCCAATGTCAGGAGCCCTACTCTAACTGTCGCTCTACATGAACGTATGGAATGTCATCGACCTCTCACATTGGATATTAACTTGTCCACTCGTACTCCCTTCGTGCATGCTGACCTTAGCACGACCTGCCAATGCTCCACGCCCTTGAAACGAAATCATTGGCCTCAAAACATCATTGTGTAACGCTACATGTAAACATCATAAACACTATCATTGGCCATAAGCCAGTAATGTATACCGACATACTTAAATATCAGAAACACTCACCCCTACAAGAAAAATAAACTCAAGTCTACATACAGGATTTCCTCTAGGTTAAAAAAACTATTACCTTATCGCCCATACTCTTTCCCTCGTTGCCTCCACCAGCTTTCTTCTTCCCTTTGGCAGACGTTGAAGCGTTACGTTTTCCTGCCTTGTACCCTTTGCGATGAGTTGGGACACGCCCTCTCCCTCTACAATCAACGGGATCCAAAACACAATCAAAAGTTACAGGATTCGGTTGGCCATCAGAAGGAGAATTTCCAACACGTCTTTTATGGTGACGGCCTATACCATCGATGCGCATTCCATCTTCAGATGCTTCCAACATGGTTTTACACTTCCCATACAACTCATCCAATTCCCGCAATACATAATCGCAAATCGTTTCATGGCCCATTGCGTAATATGATAGCGCACGCATAGATGTCTGAAGTTTCCGTAGTCTTCTCTCATCATCCGTAATTCCAAATGCGTGTGTATGGTTTGGAATTTTAACAACACTTGAACTACGGAACAAGTCCTTCCGCCACCGATCCAAGATGTACATTAACGGAATTTCATTCACATCCTCGTTTTTCCATACAGACACTATATGTCGACAAATGATGCCTTTGAACTCAAACATCTTGCAGGAACATCTACTAGTCTTGCTTCCCAATTCAAAGGACACACAAAATTTCCTTGTACCCATTCGACCAAACCCCTTTCGAGCACACTTGTCGTTGACAATGTGATACTGAATGGCATTGTCAACATTAACCCTTTTAGTATTGACGTACACAACTCCCTTCACCTCTGCTTGAAATTCTAAAAACTTTCGTACCGTGTAACACTGTTGGAAGATTTTCTCACACTCGATAATAGTGGCACACTTAACTGCCTGATTTTTACTCCTCCAATCCTCTTTCTGTTCATCGTCAACCCACTTACCGACAGCAAGATAATATTGCTCGGCAAATTGTTTCAACCCTGTGTTGACGTTAACGTAACTACGAAAAAAATTGTTCATCCCCTCACTACGTTGAGTGCTGTGCAAGCCAGCCCAAAATTCATCTAGGAAATATGCAGGCACCCATCGTTGCCTCAGATCATACATTTTATTCAACCATTCATTCTCAGCAAGACTATATTTAATAATGAAATCGGACCACTCACCTTCGAATTCATACGAATCACACGAGCAATGCACTATATCAGCTAGTTCTTTACGCATCCCCTGCCAATTGTCCAGTTTTCTCAAGTGCAGCTCTGCATTTTTCATTACATGCCATAAAGACCATCTATGTCTTAAGATTGGGAAGACACATCGCACAGCATTTCCTTCAACATATTTAACAACTATAAATTCAGGAGTCAAACAATATCATCAAACAAACTCATATAAAACAGAAAACGAAATTATAATTTGCTATGCCTTCCATAACGTAATAACATACAAACAAAACCCTTAACTCGTACCTATTGCTTGACATTGGTCAGTCATGATATATTTTGGCATTTTCATCCGCACGCAACTAAGCCACGTTTTAAACACCCATATAAAGCTTTTCGTATCCTCTTTGGACACTAGTACACATCCAAGTAAGATTGATTGTCCATGATGATTAACACCGATGAAAGGAGCTAGCGGCATTTTGTATCTATTCTTCAGATGGGTGGTATCAAAGCATAATACATCACCAAAATCATCATATGCTGCTCTGCTTCGTTCATCAGCCCAGAACACATTTCTAACCCTTCCTTCATCATCTGTATCATACGCATAAAAAACCCATCCGAAAGAGCTTTCATTTCGTTAAAAAACTTGTGCATAGCATTAAAATCACCATTCTCCATACCTCTCATACAACACCTTCTAAGTACTGAATAAGAATCTTGAAGGGAAAATGGAACGTTCCCTATACCACCATGCCCAACGATAAAGTTCATGTATGCCCGCGATGGAGTTACGCCCGCCCTATCTCCAACCACAATCTGCATCTCATCAACACCAGTTACAATCCAATAGCTCTTCATAAATCGCGTTGTATTTGGATCACAATCGTGATTATGATCTAACCTCACCTTCCTAAACACCCAATTCCCATCCCCATTTTTCTGCAAATATACACCTGCCTTGCAATTTGTAGCCTGTGTGCGAATTGCTCTATCTGCCATATTGCATCCCTTAGGCCTCCACTTTTCACCTTTCACGCACTGCAGTCTAACCCGTGAACAAAACTCATATCCATCATGAAGCCAGTTCCTACTAATTCCCCTGCTCATCCTCTTCCGACGGGGAATTTCAGCTCCACTTTCCTCAAGCACCTTTCTAGACCTTGGAGACAGCTCCGAACTTCTAAACCTTACCTCGAACCCACAATGCCTTGCATATTCTGAATACTTGATAAATGCTTCCACTACTTGTTCAAAAACCATTCCTTCAGTAGGAACCCAACCAACACCGGGATCAGGCAGCGTTTCCACGTACGTGTCTTGAACAACCTCCATCCCACATCCACTAGAGTAATTAGGATGGTTTTCTGCTATTATGTTATCTACACTACCTGCATTTCGAAACGCCGGTTCACCACCCGTGTTACCTGTAACTCCATGAAGATCTTCCATACAATGACCTACGCAGTCGACTTCATCGCCCCTATCGTCGCTTAAGAAAAACCCTCTATCATCAAAAAGAGAATCAATGAAGGCTTCTTTGGAGCTGAAGTATCCCATGCCTACACCACACGAACGAGCCGGAGACCAGGAAGTGAATTCAAATGTACAGGGTTGATCTGCTCACTATGCCTTAAATCTGACGATATAAGTGCAACTTAACCCATGTGCTTTCCATACCACAGAATATGAACCCTCAACTATACTGATTCTTCCATTTCAGTCCCCAAGTTCCAAACCCACAGATACTTGTCTCGCATGTTTGCTCAGACTTTTTAACACACCTTAATGTGATAACAACTCTTTATTTTAATTGTTATTACTAAATTTTCTCTCATTCTACCCATAACTATTTTAATATATACTAATAATTGACAACGCAAAATCGCCAAATCCACCTGAAATGCATTCTTATCAAACAACTATAACCTTCCTGAATAGATTTTGGAAGCGCCATGACAAAACTAGACATTCTCAAAAATTTATAGTTATTTATGATGCACAACTACTCAAGCCCTCCCGCCCAGAAAATTAAAAAAAACCCAAAGACTACACTGACATGGAAGTCTCACTCGGACACTTCCCACCTCATTCAATGCAATAACTCTTACCTGAACAGCCGACAAAACTGATACCGCAGCCTATGCTATTTTTCAGTTTTGGAAGGAAACTTAAACCACTTTTGGCTCTGACACATGCCCATCTGTGCTGCCTCCCCGCCGACTTCCCAATCAACCGTTACCCTCCATCCATGAACTTATGTTATGGTAGCTTACCTTATGGTAAGCCTCGATATCTCCCAAATCGGGCTACCTTTTTGAAAATCCACTATCAAGCTGCTACTAATAAACTTTATGAAATATAAAAAAAACAAATCCAAATTCATCTGAATTTAAACCGAAACTCAGATCTACGTTAGCCTTTATTCATTTCAAACCCCATTTCAAAGCCAAAAACACATAGAAAAATCTCGGACTTGGTTTGGAACCCAGAAATACATCATTGTATTCATCTTCATCCCAAAAATACAAAAATCAAACCCAAAATCTACACAAGTCCAATTGAAACCAAACTAAACGCGAAAAGTTCAAACACAACCTACATATTGTGAGCAGGAGGGCTGCTCGTCGGGGGCTTTTCCGCCAATTTTGGGAAAACGAGGGAGTCGCCACCTTTAGTTTTTAGAAAATGGGAAATTAAGGACAAACACAATTTTTTACTCCGAATTTTAGAAAGGACAATTCTGCGAAAACCAGAGATTATAAGTCGGGGATTGGGTACAAATTGGGAAGGTGTTAGGCACCCAATTTGTCTGAAAATAATTCTTAAAACAAAATAACAGCCGATTCCCATAAATTAAATAATGCAAAATGATTAATTTTTTAATTTTCAAACAATTGATTAATTTTAGTTAATTGGAATTGGGTCTGGATTACGGGCTTCCAAGCTGCCTACGTACCCGTTTGAATCGGGATTAAAGCCCACGTAGTTCGCTCCCGTTAGACTGGGAGAACTCGGGTTAGAATGCGTACCTATCAAATCGGTGGAGCAGCAGTCGAATTGCCTTAGAACTTGTTTGGTGTGACGGTCGAATTACCTTTTTCTTGGAGATTCCAAAAACCCGAGCTAAACTCTAGAAGAATAGAAGATATTCTAGAATCAGTTCAATGATGATAACGAAAAACTTATAATTATTGTGATGATGTAAACGAAAATAATTAGAGATAAGAATGTTAGCAAGAATAATGAAAAATGATCAATGTCAAGAAAATAAATAAATAAATAAATAAATAAAACCACAATCAATATATTTTTTAGGAAATTTTTCATGAATATTTGAGAAAGGAAAAATAGTGACAATTAAATTAAAAGATGATTAGAATTAATTATTATAACAAACAAATAGATTATGAACAAAATTAGAAAAACGAAAACTAGGAGTCATGAAAAAAACAAAATAAACAACTCTGTCCGGTGACCTTTCTGTAAGAAAACAAAGTTAAAATTTGTTAAACCTGTAAAAACACAAAAGAAAAGAAGTTAGTGACTTTATTAACATAACTAAAAACAAGCACGGGTTAGAAGGGGGTTTTACCGGGTTCTTTTGAAACAGGAACACAACACGTGTCCTTGCAACTGCGAGTCGCGACAGAGCTCGCAAGTCCGGCGGCTGGGTGGTGCGGTTTCACGGTGACAGGCGTCGATGACTTGGGCTGCAACAGGTGCTCCGACGAACGAGGGTGGAAGAGGCGGCTTCGGTGCGGCGCTAGAGTGGCTCACACGATGGAAAACGCCGGGCAGGGCTCGGCTCCCTTCTTGAGGATCTCGTCGGACCTTGGCGTTCCAGCGGCGGATTCGATTAGGAACGGTGCTCCGCTGATTGGGGAGGTGTCGGCGGTGCTGGGGAAGCAACTTCAGGCCACCGGCATGACTGGAGATGAAGTTTCGGATGTTGGCTGACGGTTGCAGAGCTCTTCAAGGTCGAAAATCTGAGGTCCTTCTTGGTGGTTTCTGTGAAAAAGGGGGATGGTTAGGTCGAGGGTAGATATGCCGAGGCAATGGAGTAGGGTTTGGGTGCTGGGAAGTAAGAAATCAAAGCTAGAAGAGAATGGTTGAGAGTTGCAGGAGCTCTTCAAGAAAGAAGAGGAAGAAAAGAGGCGTTGGGGTTTCTTCTCCGGGATCCCCCTCCTTGATGGAAGAATGGTGCTATTTATAGGAAGGGATGGAGGCTAGGGTTAGGCTGGAGTTGGAGAGTTTGGGTGAAGGTAGGAGATCGACAATGGCGGAGATCAATATTCGTGGAAACAACTTACGTATATGTGCATGCTTGTGAGTTAGGGAAATGGTGGGCAAATGACACCCTCACCATGCTTAAGGTCTAAAATGTTCAATCCAATCACCCTTCTTTTAATTGAGCCAGAATCAAAATTAAGTTAATCGAATAAGTCCCTAAAAATTAAATTAGTCGATTGGAAAAGAAAAAAATGATTGTTAACACCTATAAATGTAAATACAAATCCAGATTTGGCCGAATTTGGAAGAGTGATCGCCGTGGCTAGATCCAGAGCAACGGCCAAGGTGAGGACTTTGGTGGTGGCGGTTGCATCGCGAAAGCTGCCATGCCAGATCTGAAACGATGAAAAACTAAAAAGAAAAGAAACTATCTTACCTTAACGATGTCAGTGAGAATCTCTATAATGCCGAATGGTGAAAAAAATGTCGGTGATTTTGTTGGTGGAGATCGATGACAAAGAGGGACAGGAGAGATGAGTTTCATAGAGGGTGAGATGAGTTTATGCAAGAAAAATGGGGGAGAATAGTCTTGAATTTTTTTGTTGGTAGGGGTTGCAGCTAAGCCGCAACTCCAAACACTACCTACAGTGCAGCCCTGGGTGTTACGTTGGGCGCTACTCTGGTGGTAGCAGTTGAGGAACGGAAATGATAATAAATAGATTTAGAGTTTCTTACAAAAATCTAATCCCTAGATTGTTCATCCCTAGCTTGTAGCTACAGAAAGGAAAGGTTTCAAAGGTTTTAATTTCCCCCTTTAATAGCCAAAAGCTCAAAATCCTTCGATCTTAATAAAACTACAAGTATATTCAAGATTGTAACTACAACTTGTCGGAAATGTTTAGGATGGCAAGAGGATGAAGCTTGAATGCCAGACCACCAATGCTAGATATGTCTAATGCATCAGCCATTAAGCATATCACTCTTTATTCCCCATCTAAGTAAATCAATAACAATCATTTAATTATCAAATAGTAATGTACCAAGTTCTCTTAGAATCACAACCATTTCATAACTTGTGCATCCACCATTCGCTCTAGAACCAAACTTGGAATCATTCTGTGTGAAAACCATTGTTTCCTAGGCAAATTAATCATAGGGTTTGAACCATATTTCACATCTCTATTCATTTGATAGGCTCACATAAACAGTTCCTGATCGCATAGTAGCCACTCGTTTCTTACCAACCTCCTATAAGCGGTGTCACCTTCTTGTAATGCCTTTGAATACTTCACCACAACATAATATTGGTTCTCTTGATAGAGAATTCTGGCACTTGTCAGAGCTTCCGTGTCCGGTGTAGGTAATTCCTTAATTTGATTGTAATCCGTATTTCTAATGTCCAATTGCCCAATACTATATATGCACATTTCTAAAAGAAAGCTTTGAAAACAGTCCACAACCAGGAATCACCTTCTCCTCTAACTATATTGACTCAAGATATTAACTCTATCTTGATTGTTAGGATAACGAAAATTCTCTAGCTTTTGCCTAGACCAATGCAGCATTGGTGTAATCAAAGGTCAAAGAGTTTTCGTTGTCCTAACGATCATAATAAGGTCAGCATCTTGAGTCAATATAGTCAAATGAGGAGGTGGTTTAGAGTAGTGGGCTGCTTTCAAGGCTTACTTTTAGAAATGTACCCGAACACATAAGTTCTCACAAGTGCTAGAATTCTCTATCACGAGAACTAATATTGTATTGTGGTCAATATCAGAACTAGTCATTCACATATCAAATACACAACATAAGATCCATGTGTCAATTTATAAACTCAGGGGTCTCATGTGCCAAAATAAAAAAAATCTGAGAGGCTTGCAGAGGCATTGATCTCTATACATTGAAATGTAGCCTATTGATCTTGTCCATCAAATTCAACAAATAGAAACGTGAATTAAGCTTCGTGCTCTCTTGAAGAAAAAGAAACTTGAAAAAGAAACCCTGCCGAGAAAAAGAAGAGCGACTTGAACATTCACCTTAAATTTTCTTTTCGTTTTTAGTGAAGGATGTAATTGAGATGTTGCTCTCGGGTGGAATTTTTGAAGAATTCTATTTTCTTTTTTGTCACTCTTTACCTGCTAGACAGTTGCCAGTTTTGGGAGGAGCGTTCCCTGATTTCCTGCCAATGTTGGACTTGATTGCCTATAAGAGGTTTGTTGAGCAACATTTTTCGAGGCAACAGAATAACAGAGAAATCTTTCATATTTCTCATGGTGCATGGGTCCACTTAGCTTATAGATTGAATCAGATTTTTAAGGTTTTTATTGCTTTCATGTGGAAGTATTAGAGAGGTCTCTCGTTAGTAGGGAGCTCCATCTCAGGAATCTCGTACTCCAAGAGGTTTAGGTGTTACGCATTGTTAAGACCAATGTTTGGTGGGTGGTAGAGAATCTTTTCTGATGGGAACGACTATTCAGTAGTTGTAAAGTACTGTCGTTTTCTGGACACTCAATATAGCTATAGGTTACTCTTGGAGGGCCAGTGAGTGCTTTACGGGATTGTTCAGACGCTCGTTCAATCTTTTCTAGAGAACAAAGATTTCTTTGGACTCTGCGAGAGTGCCAATCATGTTGTGTAAAAACCGATGCATGATTGACACTTTCGCAGAGTTACGACTACCAGTGAAATCTCTGTTCTCTAGAAAAGATTGAACAGACATCTGAACATTCCTGTAGAGCACCCACACGATGGTACTTTACAACTACGGAATAGTTGTTCCTATCATAACAGATTTTCTACCACCCCACTAAACACTGGGCCTTAACAATGGGTAGCATCTTAACCTCTTGGAGTACGAGACTCCTCGGATGGAGCGCTTCACTAACGAGAGACCTCTGCAATACTAACCCATGAAAGCAATCAAAACCTTAAAACTCTAATTCGGTCTATTTGCTAAATGGACTCTTGCATCAGCATGAGAAAGATGGAAGATTTCTCTGTTATTCTGCTGCCTCGAAAAATGCTGCTCAACAAACCTCTTATAGGTAATCAAGTCCAAAACCATTGGCAGGAAATCAGGGAACGTTCCTCCCAAAGCTAGCAACTATCTAGCAGGTAAAGAGTAACGGAAAATAAAATAGAATTTTTCTAACATTCCACCCGAGAGCAACATCTCAATTCCATCATTCCCTAAAGACAAAGAGAAAACTAAAAGCGAGTGTCAGGTCACTCTTTTTCTCGGCAGGGTTTTAGGTTTTTTTTTCTTCAGGAGAGCACAAAGCTTAATTCACATTTCTATTTGTTGAATTTTCAATAGGCAATTTTAATGGATAAAAAACAATGGCTCTGAAAGCTTCAAATTTCTTTAATTTGGCACATGAGACTCTTGAGTTTATAAATTGATACATGGATCTTATGTTGTGTATTGATTTGTGAATGACTAGTTCTGATTCTTTTTTAATGGACAGAGATGGATAGCTTGCTTCTAAAGCCTGCAACAAATTGACACAAACTTGAATATAAAGTTAACAAGGAAGTCAAAGATTTCATGAGAGAAGGAAAAAAACAGGTAAAAAATATTACTACTAAAAAATGTCCATTTTACCTTTGTATACCAATATTCAACATGAACATAATCCTTTCTTTTAAGGCCTCATCTCCCTTTAATTTTAAGGTTACACAGGATGGATGCATCAACAATTGTAAAAAGATTACAAGGAAAGAACCAGACCAAGTGCTGAAACGCAAGTATCTGTAACCGTCCAAGTTTGATTATATGAGACAAGTTGGGCATCTTTTCTAATGCTTATGATGAGTACCCTCTTGATGGCATCTAGACCGAGATGTAAGGAATTTTTGTGTTACTGGGAAGAGAAACCTAACGACCTCTTCACTTCCTATTACAGCTGCAACCTTCAGCAGCGTCAAGCCACTCTATTAATAAAGAAGGAAAAAGTCTTAAGCAAGCTTTACATCCACAGATAAGAGGTCAGTTTCGGAAAGAGAATGTTAATCCTTCTGCTCAAAGAGAACTTGAACTTAGGAAGTGTTTCTTCGATCCTTTCAAAATGAATACATCTGTCATTTATGGTCTAGAAGACTTTGTTAAGATTGGCTTGCATATGAACCATTGGGTATTACACACTATGATCCAAAGTCTGGTTCATCTCAAGGACATGGTGGATGCACGAGATTCTAACGAGTTCCGATTATAAGAAAACCGGTACGATTTGATGATTAAATGTTTATTATCGATGTACATAGTTGGCAAATGGAGAATGAAGTTGATGCATTTAGGGGTGTGATTGAAAACTGTATCCGAACCCAAAATTTAGGGTTAGAGTTGGATTGTGAGGGCAAAGAGTCCTCGACTGGCCCTAACCCGAATTATGCCCTAAATACCCCTGGATGAGTTGAAATAAAAATTGTTGACTGCACCATCTCCACCTTCTGTGCATCGTGGAGTCATCAACCACTAGCTTTGACTTAGTCTTCAACAACTTGAAATCAAAAGGAGACGAGGCCTTCAAAAGAAAGGATACATCGGTATATATAAAGAGGTAAAATGGACATTTTTTTAGTGGTAGTAATATTTTTCAGCATTTTTTGTTGCTTCATTCACATGAAATTCTTGACTTGAGTGCATGCTAACTTGGTATTCAAGTGTGAGTAGGGGTGCCAATTAGATGGGTCGGGTTGGGTTGTTTCGGGTTGGGTTGTTTTCGAGTCAGGTCGGGTTCAGGTAATTCGGGTTTCAGGTCATTTTTTGTTGAGCTGATTTCGGGTCAGGTCGGGTTCAGGTCCGAGTTATTCAGGTTCAGGTCACCATCGGGTTGAGTTTACTTCGGTCAAGTCAGGTTCGGGTTCAGGTTATTCGGGTTTCGGGTTGTTTCAGTCTCGGGTTCAGGCCAGGTCCAGGTCGGGTTTCTTCGGGTCAAATTTCGGGTTTTTTCGGGTCCAAATTCAGGTTTCTTCTGGTCCAAGTTCGGATTTATACGGGTTCAAGTTTGAATTTCAATATCGATCCAAGTTCTAGTAACTAAAAATTTCAAACTAAACTTTTATTCGTTATATTTATATTCTTTATAAATAATACTACGTATATTATATTCATATATACAACAATGATATACTAAGAAAATTATTCACATTTTCCTCTCCCCATTTTGTTGGAGTTTAAAATAAATCTATTTCGCGGAGTCGTTCTAACAAAATTGAAGAGAAATTAGACATTATTCCAAAAAATGAAAATTAAACATTTCTCCATCAATTTTGAAAATTGGACATTCCTCCAATAAAATTGTAGATTAGTTCCTCCAAAAAAATAGAAAATTGGACATTGGTCCAACAAAATTGGAGATTGGACATTGTTCCAAAAGTTTAGAAATATTAGCGTAATTTACTACCATTTTCTTGCTTTAAAGTTTTAGATAATGAATGATAGTAGTTTATTTTTTTATGATGATAGTAACTATAATGCATTAGATGATTATGTTTTGTTATGATGATAGTTTATTTCGGATTCCTTAGGGTTCGAATTCGGGTCAGGTCAGGTTTGGATTCGGGTTAATCGGGTTTGATATTCGGGTCATTCGGGTTTCGAGTCAGGTCAAGTTTGGGTTCGAGTCATTTGGGTTACGGGCTCATTCGAGTCAAGCTGTTTTCGGGTCAATTCGGGTTCAGGTCAGGTTTAGGGTCGTTGACTTTTTTTGTCAGCTCGGGTACGATCAGGTCGGGTTTGGGCGGGTTAATCAGGTTGGGTCAGCTTTTGACATCCCTAAATGTGAAAAGATGAAAACACGAAAGTGATATGGTATCTCTAAGCAACCGGCCTGTTATTACCTGGATATCATGTATTTTGCATTATCCAATCGACATAACCTGGGGTAACCCCAATTTGATCTTCAAATTAGATTTTTCAGAAGCAACAAGCCTTCTCTACGCTGCTCACCTTGTCTTAAGGAAGATGGTAATAAGAAGTGTCAACCTCAGTGGCGGATCCAATAGCTCATGGACACCACTTAAAAAATTGTAAAACGATCTATCTATGTATGGATAATTTTTTTATGGACACCATTAAAAATATTACATGGACACCCACTAATATTATTGAGATATATTGAATCTATTAATCAAATTGACCCTTATAGTTTCTCAAATGTGTTGAACACCCCCTCTAACATTATAATTTCATTTTTTGAGTCACTATTCTTTATCTCATGTGTATTTAATCAAATAATATTCCCAAATTATTCATTTTAATTTTAAATTGAGTATTAAAAAATCCAAAAAAATCATCACATATGAAAAGAGATGTTTTAAAACAATACCAATAATAATTTGGGACATTTATTCAACATCATGATGCACACTGTCTTAAATAAATTTGATGCTCATACTTTTGCCTATTTGGATCAGCACATGCATTCAAACGTTCAAATTTCAACAAAAAAGAAAAAGTGAAAAGAACCTCAAAATTTATGACCTTTCAAACAATTGATAGACCTTGCTCTAATTTATTGTAATTTACTTAAATTGGGAAAGTGTAAATACTTGTATGTTGCTCATCACTCTCATTTAGTACTCTATTTCGGTGAAAGTTTTGATTCCTTCTTCTCAGCTTATTCAAATGTCATTTTGAAAGCAACTCCTCATCATCTTGCATGCCTGCATACGTACCCACCCCTCCTTTACGTTCATGTATTATCATCATTCTTCAGACCTTTGAGGCTCAAGAAGTAAAGAATCTTATTGTCATAGACGTTCCAAAGGACCTAGCAGCTTCTATTAATGTCATAGAATCATTTTACAGATCGATAGAAAACCCATGTGCATTACTATGGCATGGGTTTTCTGTTGATCTGTAAAATGATTCCATGGCATTAATAGAAGCTGCTAGGTCCTTTGGAACGTCTATGACAATAAGATTCTTTACTTCTTGAGCCTCAAAGGTCTGAAACATGATGATAATACATGAACGTAAAGGAGGGGTGGATACGTATGCAGGCATGCAAGATGATGAGAAGTTGCTAAAAGAAAAGTTGAACATTAATGTTGCTAAAAGAAGCACCTTCCAAGAGAGCCAAAGTTACATTTGTTTTATGTGTTGGGATATTTACATCAATGGCCTAAAGTTAACTTTTTATTATTACTCTTCTTATAAGCCTAAATGTTGCAAAAGCTACAACTAGGTCACCGCGCCGTTAGATTTTTAATGGCATTAACCTAGTTACCTAAACTAGTACGAGTCTAAACGATCCTTTCATAAACGAGTCTAGATAATTCTGGTTAGTAATCTATAATTTGGCGAAGATTTAAGTACTCAGTTACTAAAAGGCTAATTACCATTTTACTTTTTTTTTGGAAAAGCAACTACTAATTTTATCAGGAAAAAATATTAACAAAGTTTTAATTCACCAAATTTTATTCGAGAAAAGCCATATGAATTCAGCTAGAGTGAACCCCCCTCGCCCCCCAGAAAAGGAGCAGCCACGGTAGAAAAATTGAGAGGTCCTCAATAAATTGTCTACTATCAAATCTATTATTATATACTAATACGGGAGCCTTGCCACATTAGCAAAAAAAAAAGTGAACGGAGCGATTTAGTGAGGACACTTAGGATCCACGTAGGTGCCACCTAGGATAAGAGTTTTTTTTTGCGCCATATATGCATCAATCAGCCCACCATTTTTTAAGGAATCTGTCTATCACTTTTCAAGGAATCAACCTACCATATTTTAAGTAATTAGTTTCCAATTTCAGCCCTCAAATTAATTAGATTGATTCTCTCAATATTGAATTTATTAATTAGATTGATTCTCTAAAAAGTATTCAATTCATTAATTGGTAGTATTAATCTATAATCTATTATTATATATTAATACGTGAGTTTTGCCACAATAGCAAAAAAAAAAGTGAACGAAGCGATTTCGTGATGACAGCTAGAATCCACATAGATGCCAACTAGGCTAAGAGTTTTTTTTTGCGCTATGTATGCATACCCCACCATTTTTTAAGTAATCAGCCTACCACTTTTTAAGGAATCAACCTACCATTTTGTAAGGAATTAGTTTTTAATTTCACCCCTCAAACGGGATGAACGAAAAAAAGAGATGAGACAAATGAAATAAAAATATGTAGACAAAAATGTTTGATAAACAACAGTTTTAAAAAAAGAAAAAGAAAAATGGATGAGAATCTTAATTAACACAATGAGATTGTGTAATGAGAAGTGTTGATTTTTTGGTGAGGAATCCAAATTCAAACCAAATTTTCCTACACAAACCGCGATATCCCACTATTAATTACACAATAGTCTAACATTTTTTTCTTTTCCTTTTTCAAATTTCTTAGTTGTGTCAAAATTAACTCAATTGGTTTTATCTTTAATTATATTAATGGAATATTTCATTTTAACCTCAATTCCGTTTTAAGTTTTCAGTCTATTTTAGTCATTTTTTCAAAAATTTTTGTCTTGATCGAGTTCTTTCGGTCTATGTTGGCATTTAATCAGGTGGATGTATGAAAATTTCCATTTTGCCCTTAATTAATTGCTACAATACGTCACAGTTTTTTAAAACTTAAGCTATTCTTACCCAACATTTATTAAATTAGACATCAACACTTCTCAAATTTTTACATACTTTCCTTTGTAATCACATAAAAATATGTGTTTTTGCTACATATTGCACACAATGTTTTTATATATTAACATGTTTGGTGGGGTTAACATGATTAATTGATAAATTATTGCACTGCGATGGTAGGGTATTTAAACTATTTGACATGATATAAAAAATCCATAAATTATTCTCATGTTGGTTATTGGTCTTATGACTATTTAGTATTACATCCTTAGTCCGGGAGACGGGTAAACAACCACTATAACGGTCTAACTTAACCGCGAGATGGGTAAGCAGCCATTTTAACGACCTAACTTAATCGCGAGATAGGTAAGTAATCATTTTTCATGGATAAACAACCATTATAACGGCCTACTGAAATTATTTCATGATTAAGGATGCAACACTAAATAGTCGCAGAACCAATAAACAAGATGAAGAACTTAACCGCGAGATAAGTAAGTAACCATTTTTCATGGATAAACAACCATTATAACGGCCTACTGAAATTATTTCACGATTAAGGATGCAACACTAAATAGTTGCAGAACCAATAAGCAAGATGAAGAATGGTTTAGATACATTCTATGTTCTTAACCCCACCCAACTGTGGATCTTGGTGATCAAGTATAATGTACTTAAGCACACTAAAAACATAGTTGGATGCATGCAAATCTTTACTATTGTATGTACTTTCATTAGTTACTGTATTTTACATTTATATTTTTTGGATTACACCGAATATATTGTTATTTGATACATTAAAGATTTTGATAATTATTAATTCATTAAACCCGTGACGAAGTCGGGTATTAGAACTAGTTACATCTATAATGGCAGTAATATAATCAGAATTGGAGCCTTGAATCCTAAGCTACAATGAAGTAACTGCACAGCACCGGCTAATAAAGGGTACAATATATGGAAAGGTAGAAAGGTTAACAGGGAGGGAGAGTTCAAAATTGTACTCACTCCACAAAACCCTCTTTAGGCCACTTTCTTCCTCTGCAATTTCCTCCATTTCAAGTAGATCTGGTACGACAGCCCAGAGAATACCATAAGCACACAACCCCATTGCTTCGTTGACAGAGGATTGCCACTCAGAAGAGAAGATACGACAATGCTGACAAACTTGCGCGTCGTGGTGATGGTGGTGTTCGCAAGAGAACCGAACCTGCTTATGGTAAGGAAAATGAAGTTCTGCCCAACAGCACCACATAGGCAATAGAGAAGGATGTCCCATGCTGCCTCTGGATGCTGTCTGCAGAACAGGACAGCCTCGAACCCACTAGCCTGCGGCCATCCGAACATAAAGACGGTGTTGTAAACGGTACCCCATAAGTTCATTCCCAACATTATGCCCCAAGCAGTTGTTTCTCGAAACCTGGTTCAAACCAACATGAATGGAAATCAGCACTGGCTTCACCTGCAACCCCCAGTCATCAAAAAGGTTTTCACATTTTTACCTCTCTTTTATTGAATCTTGAGTTGAATTTGTAAACCCATCAAATATAAGGTTTGAGAAACAAAGAAAATATCCAAAAGGTGCATTTGGATGTGCCAGCTTGATTATTGTTGTTTTTGAACTACTCTGTAATCAAAGAAACTTAATTAGTTGAGAACTCAAAGTAGATGACAAAAGCCCTCCAAAAAGAAAGAACCTTTTGGTATCATGGTGCCCTTTTACCGCCAAAAATATGATTTTTTTTTTCGGTTTCCCTACAACGCAAGGTGATAAGACTCCTAGCTTCAAATTCGACTAACAGATAAAGACCAAGAGGTTGAGTTACCCAGCATTAAAAGTTTAGTACTTTTGAGTAGTACAAAACACCTAGAGCCTTAAAATTTTGAAATTTGAGAACATACCCAAAAACCCAGTGTCCTTGCTTGCCAGCAGCAATCAAAGCTTGGAGAAAGTCAGATACACCAGTAGAGATGCCCCAAAATCTTTTCTTTATTCAGCCTTGTTCTTCAGATTCCAGTAACTCCTCCACCCTTCTATTTCTCTCCATGCTTCAGGCTGCAACTATATGAAACTAACAGGAACTTGCGTCTTTAGAATAAGAACACTCATGCAGTCTTTTTTTGCTTACATTTGAATCATTTATGTAAACAAAAATTCATCCTTTTAGGAAAAAGAATTTATAAAAAGGGGAAATGAAAGGACTTTTAGTACGGAGAGCGGTACTGAAACCAAAAATACTAGGACTTTTTCTTTCTTTAGGTGTGAGGATTTATTAGATTCAGAATATCTGAAAATCACAATGAAATAGGGCAAACGAAGCAAATATAGTCTCCTTGATTTTCGTTTTTAAAGTGTAACCAACTTGAATCTCTGATTTAATTACACAAACTGACCTTCTTCTAGAAGAAAACCCCAGAAAATAAACAATAAAATATTTATTGTCTGTAAGAAAAATAAAGTATGTTAATTGGGAAAGAGTAGCTATACGGTGCGCCTATAGGCGCACCGTAAACGCCTATATAAAAGAAGAAGAGGGAGAACATGGACGCTTAAACATCAAAATGATATGCTTAAACATCAAAATGATGTATCCCGCGATGCATAATGATGTATCCCGCGATGCATAGTGATGTGCCTCCATAATAAAAATCAGAGCATTTTGTTCTACAGTCCATAGTAATGCACTTTATTACCAAAATGATGCATTCCCGATGCATAATGATGCTCTCCTATAACAAACATGATGCACTCGTTCTGATGACTTAATGAAGCACTCACTTTCTTCAACTCCCAAAATGATGCTTTCTGGTGACCACTGTGCTGCTCTTCTGTTGCATTATAATGTTCTCCATTTACAAAAATGATGCACTCGTTCTTATGACATATGTTACACTCGTAGTGATGCATTCACGATGCATAAATGATGCTCTCCAGTAACAAACATGATGCACTCGTCCTGATGACTTAATGAAGCACTCACCTTCTTCAACTCCCAAAATGATGTTTTTTGGTGACCATTTTATGACGCTCTTCTTTTGCATTATAATGCTCTTCATTTACAAAAATGATGCTCTCCATTTACAAAAATAATGCTCTCCATAATGATATGCTTAGACATCATTAAGGTACGTAGGAGCATTATAATGAGTCGCGTGCACATCATTAAAGAGGCGTGAGAGCATCATAATTACATCATGTGCGGCAGATTACAACTTTCAATCAAGTGATATGAATGACGTTTTTGGTGAGAAAATGGTTGGGAATAGATCGACGATGCCTCGGGAAGCGATTGACTACTCTGCGTGGTTGGATTTCACGGTTGGCGGCGCTTTTGATCTCCAAAAGCTTCTCCACCGATAACATAGTAGGGCCGCCGTCCATGGCGATGTTGGTCACGAAATGACTGTCGTCGGTGATAGAGGGAGGCTTCTGGTGGTTGGCTTTGTTGCAGTCGATGTTGCACTTGTGGGTGAGGTTGTCGACGTTGAAGGAAGGCGGCGATGGAAGGAAGTAGAGCCGGCTGCATGAACGGATGACAATTTCATAAAAAATAGGAATTGGGCACACCAGGGCTCACGTTTAGCCCCGACGCACCGTATTTTGAGCCATTGGGAAATTCCAATGTGTGCCAATTTAGAAGTTCCCAGGCCCACTTCATACCTGTCGGCAAATGCATGTTTTCAGTGGCAGCAAACGTACCTCTATTTTTGTCTTGTATGGAGTTTATTCTATCCTCCATAAATCTACACCGTCAGATTTTGACATGTATTGGACCCATGCAAAAAAAACACATTGGATAATGCAATGATTAAAATAATTTTAATCTATTTCTTCCTAGTTCATATCTATCATTCTATGCAACATGAAGAAAAACAAAAAGTATCGGTTGTTCATTAGCAAAATATTTGATGAAAACTTTAAGCTTTTCAAAATCGCGAATCAAAATTTGTGAAAGGAAAAAATTAATTTGATGAATTTTCAGTGATTTGTTTATTTTTATGCATAAAAGAACGCAAGATGTCAAGCATTGGTCTTTCTTTGAAGATATAGACAAATATTTTTCTTATTGTTATGCAAATATATAAATGTAAAAATCTGAACAAAAGAGGACCTTCCAAAGCAAATTATCGATACAGTTTTTAACTATAAACTAATATTTTTATTATTTGAGGCTTCATTTTTCACTAAATTTATTATGAAAAGCATGATTAAAATGAAAATGGAGGATAAATTAGTAATTAGTGGGGATCGAGCGAAAAGAAGACAGATACTAGTAAAAAGGATGGGATCTTGTTCAGAAGAAGAGTGACCGATTCAGCAGGCTATAAGGTGGGATAGAAGATTCAAGATTTAGAAGAATATCCTACTGTATTGTGAGAGATAAATGGGGGAAACAAATAAAGAGAATCAAGTACGAGTAATTTTAGCTATTAGAAAATTACCACTGCTGCCGATTGAGAAGCAAAGTGAGAAAATAGATAGTTGATCAAATTTTTACTTAAAATGAACAAATTAAAAAAACGATCTAAAAACGGTGTTAAATAACTAATTAGTAACATTTTAAAACTATTAAATGAAATTACTCTTATTTAATACCGTTTTTAGATTGTTTTTTTAATTTGTTCATTTTAAGTAAAAAAATTGATCAACTATCTATTTTCTCACTTTGCTTCTCAATCGGCAGCAGTGGTAATTTTCTAATAGCTAAAATTACTCGTACTTGATTCTCTTTATTTGTTTCCCCCATTTATCTCTCACAATACAGTAGGATCTTCTTCTAAATCTTGAATCTTCTATCCCACCTTATAGCCTGCTGAATCGGTCACTCTTCTTCTGAACAAGATCCCATCCTTTTTACTAGTATCTGCCTTTTTTCCGCTCGATCCCCACTAATTACTAATTTATCCTCCATTTTCATTTTAATCATGCTTTTCATAATAAACTTAGTGAAAAATGAAGCCTCAAATAATAAAAATATTAGTTTATAGTTAAAAACTGTATCGATAATTTGCTTTGGAAGGTCCTCTTTTGTTCAGATTTTTACATTTATATATTTGCATAACAATAAGAAAAATATTTGTACTATATCTTCAAAGAAAGACCAATGCTTGACATCTTGCGTTCTATTATGCATAAAAATAAATAAATCACTGAAAATTCATCAAATTAATTTTTTCCTTTCACAAAATTCATCAAATTAACATACTTTATTTTCCTTACAGAAAATAATTTTTTTATTGTTTATTTTCTGGGGTTTTCTTCTAGAAGAATGTCAGTTTGTGTAATTCAATCAGAGATTCAAGTTGGTTACACTTTAAAAACGAAAATCAAGGAGACTATATTTGCTTCATTTGCCCTATTTCATTGTGATTTTCAGATATTCTGAATCTAATAAATTCTCACACCTAAAGAAAGAAAAAGTCCTAGTATTTTTGGTTGCCCTATTTCATTGTGATTTTCAGATATTCTGAATCTAATAAATCCTCACACCTAAAGAAAGAAAAAGTCCTAGTATTTTTGGTTTCAGTACCGCTCTCCGTACTAAAAGCCCTTTCATTTCCCCTTTTTATAAATTATTTTTCCTAAAAGGATGAATTTTTGTTTACATAAATGATTCAAATGTAAGCAAAAAAAGACTGCATGAGTGTTCTTATTCTAAAGACGCAAGTTCCTGTTAGTTTCATATAGTTGCAGCCTGAAGCATGGAGAGAAATAGAAGGGTGGAGGAGTTACTGGAATCTGAAGAACAAGGCTGAATAAAGAAAAGATTTTGGGGCATCTCTACTGGTGTATCTGACTTTCTCCAAGCTTTGATTGCTGCTGGCAAGCAAGGACACTGGGTTTTTGGGTATGTTCTCAAATTTCAAAATTTTAAGGCTCTAGGTGTTTTGTACTACTCAAAGTACTAAACTTTTAATGCTGAGTTATCTCAACCTCTTGGTCTTTATCTGTTAGTCGAATTTGAAGCTAGGAGTCTTATCACCTTGCGTTGTAGGGAAACCGAAAAAAAAAATCATATTTTTGGCAGTAAAAGGGCACCGTGATACCAAAAGGTTCTTTCTTTTTGGAGGGCTTTTGTCATCTGTATTTCCTTTTTCTCTCAGTGATCTTGTGATTTTTTAACGAAGGATAATGTGGGTGAGTTCATGCTGGCGTGCTTTAATTGACAATTTTGATTTTCATCATGTGACTCATTTTAAGTTATGGTTGGTTTAATCATGAGACAAAAAAAGTCTTAGTCTTTTTTGAATTGCTGTGAAAATCTTACAGCTTTTTGTTGGAGCAAACTCAAATTTCATTTCAGTAAATTATGTGTTTTGAGGTATTCCTTGCTTTGCTTGTCAATGGATCTGTAGATTCTGATTTATATGAAAAACAAATTATCGTATTCTTCCAAAAAAAATTGAAGGGTTAAAACCTTTCTCTATTTATTTTTCTACCGGTTCCCTACAACGTTATTCTTCCATTTTCGTTTGTGTTGATAATGATGTTCTGTAGTTGTGTGATGTAGCAGTGCAGCCTTGTGCAGTTAGAGGCTCCATTTACATTTTCCCCATTGTAATCATCAGTTTCCATGACTCTGCTGCAGGAATCAGACAAACCTCTAGATGCGAAATGGAATTTTCAGAGGCAACACGCATCGTGATCAATCGAATAAGAAAACTAGAACCTGAGAACACGAGAAAGATCATCGGGTACCTTCTTCTGCAAGACCGTGGCGAAGAGGAAATGATTCATCTGGCCATTTGTCCTGATGCAGTCATGCAGGAAGTGATATACAAAGCCAAGGCTGAGTTACAACAGCTTCCAATCAAGACAGCCTTGTCTCCAATGTCACCTTCTATGAATGCTGCACCCGTTTCGTTCCCTTACCTGCAGCCAGTTCCGTTCTTGTCACCTGTAAGCTTACGGTTACCTTCACCTTGTTGGGAGCCACCCAAGCAGAACTCGGAGTTTATACCTGCAGTTTGCTCGGACTCTTTTTCTGATTTGCAGGCTAAAACTCAGTTATTGAACATAGAGGATCAAATGGAGGCTGCAAACATTGCAGAGGGTCGGTTTTCGAATGATCACTACTATTCGGATTCTGCACTTACCAATCTCGGTCCAAGAGCAGCAAGAAGGCACCAAACCATGCCAGACTTTTCAATTAAGACTTGCCATTACTTCAACAAGGGGTACTGTAAGCATGGAAGCAACTGCAGGTACTTCCATGGTCAGGTACCAGAGAATTTCTCCCAAATGTTTGGTGGCCATGATGCCTTTGGTGAAGATCAGGTTTTCTCACCAGGGTCATTAGATAAGTTAGAGCTTGAAATCATTGAGCTTCTCAAATCACGAAGAGGGAATCCCGTTTCCATTGCCTCACTGCCTATGTTATACTATGAGAAATACGGGAAGCTTCTTCAAGCAGAAGGCTATCTGACTGAGAGCCAAAGGCATGGCAAAGCTGGTTATAGTTTGACAAAGCTTCTTGCACGCCTCAAAAACAGCATCCGTCTCATTGACAGGTGGAATTCTTTAATTTCTGTTTACATATGTTGGGACGCAACTGATAAACTCTTCTTCTTGTATTAGTGACAGACCTCATGGACAGCATGCAGTTATTCTGGCAGAAGATGCTCCAAAATACATGCAAAATCAGAATGAGAGAAACGATCCTGGCCCGATCGTTAGCGGTTCCAGACAAATATATCTAACATTCCCTGCCGAGAGCACCTTCACCGAAGATGATGTCTCTGACTACTTCAAGTAATTGATTCTTGCACTGTTAAGGAACAGTTTATAAGCCTGTACATGCCTTCTAATTTTCCAAAATACTCTTCATGTGTACTTGTAGCACCTTTGGACCGGTTGAAGATGTGAGGATTCCCTCCCAGCAAAAGAGGATGTTTGGGTTTGTTACGTTTGTCAGTGCAGATACAGTGAAAATGATCTTGGCAAAGGGAAATCCACATTTTGTTTGCGGTGCTCGTGTCCTCGTCAAACCATACAGAGAAAAATCGAAGCTTCCAGACAGGTGAGCATGATTTCTCTTGAAAAATTAGCCAGTAGTATCTTATAGGCTGTAAAGGTCAAGCGTTTGGGTTAGTATATACTCACTGCCCTTAATTTGGTTGTTCTTCATCTCTATGCAGAAAGTACTCGGACAGGATTGAGCACCCCATGTATTACTCTACACACACTATGGACAATGATTCCGAATATCCCTCAAGTTAGTAGCTTTTTATTTTTTGTTTCTTAGTTTTAAAATGCTTCATAGATCCTAATGCTTGACTGATTAGCTTTTTTCTCCTTTTCAGCCTTTGTTGTGCCCCCTCGGTACGAGAACTCGAGACTTTTCAGGAAGCAGCTTATGGAAGATGAGGATCAAGCGCTTGAGTTCCACAGGAGACGTCTATCAGAGCTGCGCTTGGTGCGCAAACCACCAGCCAGTCAGCCTTTCTATGGCTATCCTATGGATGGCTTGAAGGTTTCAGAAGGTTTGCTTTCGAACTCCATTCCATGACAGTGGTGACAATGGTTTGTGAAAAACCAGATCAGACTCTGAAAGTAGTAGTACTTGTGTAACTTGCAGATCAGCTGGGCTTCCCTGCAGACCAGTTCAACTATGTTTTTGAATTCCTTAACACTAGCTCTGACACAGAGGAGAGGATCAAGCATACAGAGACAAACCACACTGACCAAGAAAGGTAGGAGCTTTGTAACTACCTTGAGACATAGTGTCTGTTTGGCAACAGTTTTTTACGGATAGCTTTTAGCATTTAGTTGTAGTTGTTTGATCTCCACCATTCGTTCACTTGTCTGTTATCTCGGTTTCAGCAATGATGGACTCAACCTACCCGACAGCCCATTCGCTGCTTCTCAGATATACAACACCATGTCTGAAGTCATGTAGATGACACAAACACACATACAGTAGAGGTAGAGAGTATTTGGTTTGACACATAAAGCTGTGGCTTTTCTTTTTCAAGTTTCAAGCTTTTTTCCTTAACAAGATGATGAAGACCAACAAAAGCAAAGTTTCTTGCAAGTAGAGTACATAAAGGGCAGTGAAGAAGATACCAATGCTACATGTTTTGGAAGTGGCAGAGGAGTTATCACACATAGGAGAAGTAACTGATACAGGAAGGTTTCCACACTTTTCCTTTTTCTTTTTTGGGTTTCATGATAAATAACAATACAAGGCCAAAGAAAGAAAGAAAAAACAAAAACAAAAGTTTGGCCTGCATCTTTATATAGAAAGGAACTGAGATTAGTGTGCAGTCTTTCTTTTTCATTTTTTCTTTCTTGTTTTTGTTTGTTTACAATAGGTTATGTAAGAGGTTCTTTTATTTGTTTTGAGTTTCAACTTCACTTGTGAAATTCTCCATTGCACATCACTCTTCCATTTTCAACAGTCAGTGGAAAGAGAAAATCAACAGGTGCACATGTTATAGGAGTAACAAGTAAAAACAAAAAACATCTTGTACTTTATAATTACTGTACTCTCCCCTTTTACTTTACTAAAATGGCCGGTCATTAAAATGCCCGGTTATTATCGCCTTTTGATTGTTCCTAGATGCTTGGGTGAAAGGGAAGGCAGTGTAATTGTTTAGGTTTTCAAGGAGTAAGATTGAATCATTTTAATTGCATTGATTTTGCTAGTTCCAAAGTAAGAAAATTTTGACTGTTTGACCGTGTGTTTTGTGATGCTCATGGAAATTAAATTAAATTAATTGTCCCAATCCATAAATCAGGAGTAATTAATCCATCAAACCCAACAACAAAACGCAAAACAAGACTGAACCAGTTCACCTAATAATTTTGTTTTCAGAGTTTGGTTTCTCTTTCTCCTCACAATTCCGGTTACATTCATTTTGATAAATTTCCAAATTTTTATCACAAATTCTCCAAATTTAGCTTTCCCTCCAATCTTTTTCTCTCAACAACATAATTTTTTAAAATGCAACTGTTTTTCATATAGGTGTTTTACTTGGGCACCATTTTTATAAACAAAATGTTCATAAACTACATAAACTATAAATACTCCAATAGATTATCGTTTGTTTACAAAGAAAATTAATTTATATTTCAAAATAGTACTAACAAAATAAAATCATAGATAACAAAATTGACATTCGGAAATCAGGGACAAAGTGATAAGTATGATGCTGACGCGAAAAAAGGTAACTGGTCTCATTTGCTTTTCTCGAAATAAAAGAAAAAAATAATTTGGAGAAACCTATAGAGTTTTGTTTATCAGATAATTCTTGTACAGCTGAAAGAAAACAGCACTGAAATGAACAAATAGTAGATGATTCTCTAGCATTGGTTTGTACAAATTACTTCCAAATTCCAACATCTTGCATTACAATACTATCCCTATCTGGCAACAATAATACATGTATTACATCCATCCATAATTTACATCCCAGAAGGGTTCAAGTGTAAATCTTTGATCTGTTAACAACAGAAAATCTGCAGTACAGCAAATGGCAATGAACTCATGGCAATATACTATTTATGAGAGAATGTAAGTATGTATTCAGAATGCTAAGCAGCTTCTTTTCATCCTCAAAAAGAGAAAGAAAAAGAAAAAGAATACCTGCCTCATCTCATGCTCATCATGGCATGAAGGTCATCCATCATTCAAGCCTACGGCCCTGTCATTATTCTTCCCATGCTCTGAGGATAGCCATACGACGAATGGTTTAGCGGTGGAAGATTGACATGGCCATCACCTGAATTATCTCTACCTCCATACTGGTTCATTCCACTATTTACAACTCCGTAGTAAGCTCCCATTGGGTTTGCTTGAACTAGTTTCATATCAGAAGAACTGGGCACCTGTTGTAGTTGCTGCCTATGAAAGAATCCAGAATGCATCAACTGATGCTCGTTCAAGTTGCCTTCGGGTGCTGAACCCACCCCAACACCTAGATCGAGACTGATTGCATCATTGTCTTCGGATCTGATTCTTGATGGTCCAGCTGTATCATGACTACTGGTCCTGGCAGTGGGTACATCATGGTTATGCTTTCCCTCGTATGTGGTTATGACAGCTTTCGGATCGTGAGATGCCCTCTCCACATGTTTTCGAACAGGGCAACCAGCATTGGTGCATTTGTAGTAGCTCCTGCACGGCAATGGAGAATGTAACGAATCATTGTATGGTCAGCGGAAACAAGGTAAATCATCGACACTCAATCAACAGACCATGAGAGAATGGGGTAGAGTGCAGAGATCATACGGTTCTTTCTTTCAGCAGATTCTGCAGATGCTACTTGGAAGGAGGTAACAAGAGGTTGTGTGATGTTTTAAAGCTTGTCTAGATGAGAATTGAATTGGCTTGTGTGTGTGTGGCTAGGAGAGAAGGCAGCAAAACTGAATGCAAAATAGATGCATTTGCTACAGCATCTAACTGGCTATGGAAGGGAATGAACATTGAGATTTTCATGAGAATATTCAAGATGTCGACAGATACAGTCGAACCAATTAGAAGCCTACTTTAATTTAATAACATGATCCCAGTGTCATGTTCACCTAAGTTTTACCCAAGATTAGTCCTGGTTCCATTTTGCTCTCTACTTTATTCATTCAATTACTGATGTAACCTTCTAAGGTGCCCTAAGATTAAACTATATGTGCAAACAGCACAACGGGACTTTGATGAAGTAGATACTTCCTCCATCTGAAAGATTGTCCATTTTGTTTTCAGAATTTAATATATGAATTTTTTCAACATTTTGATATACAAAGTCAAGTTTATATTCAAATGAAAATTCAACTTCTCTACTTTTCAAATATATACTTCATATGAAGTACATTTTTAAAATAAAAAAAATTAGATATTCTTCTTGTTAATAATTTGAGTCAAATACAAGTTCAAAAGTCAAACGGTGCAATCTTTTGTGGATGTAGGGAGTATATAAAGTTATCCCTTCTGCTCTTAAAATAAAGGAAAACTGTATGTAATTTCATGTCTGTGGCTATACAAGGGAGATGCAAGAATGGACGGAGGTTGGCACATCACTTGAGGTGAAAAAGAGTTTTATGACAGAATAGAACTGGTAATCAAGACAAATGTAATACAATCTTGGTTAATAAATAGGATCTACCTATTTTCTACAAGTACCAGAGCATGCAAGATTATATCCAACAAACTAGAGCATGCTCTATTCTTTTTTATCAGGCTGATGGTCCAGGAGAACATTGTGCGATAAACCTAACGCCGTCACTCACGACTAAAAAAACAAATTCACTCTTATTCCTGTTCAAGAAAGATAAGCCATCTTTGGAGCTCCAAATTTTGGTTCAGAGATATATTCAGTAGAAGAAAGAGCCTCTGGTCACTAAAACATTATCATGATATTCTATGTTCATTTAAACTTTTAGGATGCACAATGCGGAAACTAGTAAGAGGGACTCAAGCTAGGTAGAGCTTAATGATTATTAAGGGTATTAAGGGTCAGGCATCAATTGCGTTTAACTTCATTCTGTTGTAAAAGGAACCATATCCTACTCCACATTGTAAGTAGTTAATCACGGTATGTCTACGAAAGGAGCTAGAAAAGTTTGAAATCGGAACAAGCAAGGAGATGATCACAAATAGAAGGCAAAGCATGCATATCAGAACATACCTTGGATTTGGATTGCCTCTCACAACTTTCTGTCCATATTTACGCCACCTGTAACCATCATCAAGTATATCAACTTCACTGACAGTCTGAACAACAACACGAGGCTCCCGAATTGGCTTCACTACAGGAATCACATCCATGCCACCATCCATTTTCCTGCTTGACATGATATTTGATATTCCGGCTAGTAAATAAATCTATAATACCAGACACCAGTAACAGAATAAAGTTTAAATCGTAGAAAAGAACAATTACCTTCGTTTTGCAAACACATCATCTTCATCAATTTCTTCTACATTATCATCATTTGCAGCAACTGGAGATAGGTCAGGAGTGCTATTGGGCTCAGAACCATTAGAAAACTGGCCACAAATGTTGGTTGACCTATCTGCACAAATATTTAATATATAACGGAAGGTCAGTTATTTTTCTTTTAATCAGAAAATAGGCTGTCTTAACAGAAGATTACAAGTCCACCATTTTCCAAAAATTAGCATAAGCAAATTTAAGACTTAAGCTTATGAGGTAAAGTGAAATACTTGTGAAATCAAGTTCAAAATAATGAGCCACATTTCCTCACCATCTCTGCCAACCAAAGGTGAGCCTCTGTCCACTCTTTCATCTTGACTTGACAAAATACTACCAGCAGAATATCTGCGCGTAGGTTGAGGTTTAGGATGGTCATGTGTTCCCTTGTATATAATCTCTGTAATCTGTCCTTCATGTGAACGCTCAAATAGCTTTTTCACTTCACAATTAGGATGCGTACATTTGTAGTAGCTGCGTGGGTACTCACTGCCTTTAACATGTTTCTGTCCATACTTTCTCCAGTTGTATCCATCATCAGATGCGACTGATTGACCATTCCCTCTAGTTTCAGACTGTGGAGGATTCGAAGCAGCATTTGTCTGCTGTATATCATCAGGACCAACTTCAGAAATATAGGCCCCTGAATTAGCCACCTGAACAGGTACTGAGAGAGTCAACTCACTGGATGAGCCTGCCATCTCACTCTTCACTGGACCCATTGATGCAGATGATGGTATATGGTGCAGACCTTGACTTGTTTGATGCTTCACATCTGCATTAACCTTCAAATAAACAAAAAGGTTTAGATATCCCATCTTAAAGCTGATATAGCATATAACAAGGAACTCTGAAACTGAGGCCATAAGTATGTTCAATTTCTTCTTTTTAAAATATAATAAAGCAGAAGCAAAGTGAGGCATTTTCCCTAAAGCATATTACTTGATAACTAGTGTAATAATAAATAAATAAAAATCCAGAAAAGCACTAATGGAGTTTTTAAATTGAATACCATCAAGGTGGCTACTATAGGTGCCCCATATAAACTTGAAAGACATTAGTCATATGAAGTAAATATTCCAACAGACACACAATTGATCAAATTTGCAGGTATATATACGTTGCAAATTAATCTGTTAGTAAATTGAAAGATATAAAAAACATCAGTTTTACCGCATTTGGCATAGGATGAGGCCTGAACTCAAAACCACTTGATTGCCTTTCGTCAAAGGTAGTCGAACAAACACTAGTGGCTGGGTTTCTACTGCAAGCAATAGACGCATGCAGTGCTTGGGGCTTAAAAAGAGAACCAGTAGTTGGAGACGGCTCTGGCTGCAAGCATATCAGAGGGAAAATACATAGAATATTTAGTACAGACCATCACATATTTTAAGACAAAAACTAATCATTATAGTTATTTAAGTACATCAAGGGATTCTGTCCACGTGAAAAGAAAAGAAACAGGCGGTTAAAGTGGAAGAATTTTCTATTTCAGAACCTAAATTCCATTGTATTATATGAGATGAATTCTGCTTCCATTACTACAAAGCCTTATCAATAAAATTGAAACATGTGATGGTCCATGATAAATTAACATTCTTCTAGATGATAGTGCTATAAGAAATTGAAATAAAGGAGCACGAAGATTCTAACATGAACCAAACTAAAGGTGCAACTGCTGCAAACCCTTTTGTTCACATAGTTACACTTCAGCTAGACATGCCATACGCAAGCACTCAAATCTGCTGAACGAAACAAAAATGCTTGTCAGCACAACTCATCTATGATAGCATCTTTAGCTTCCATTGACCCATCTATGATATTGATGCCATAACCTATACTTCTCTCTGTGACTTGACACAAATGCATTTAACTTCTAACCATCTGATCCCTTCCTTCTCTGTACAACAATAACCGATAATAGCCCTGAACTCTAAATGGCTTTTAAGAGCATCGATCCTCCCCTCTGTACTAATGCATTTATTCCATATTCCAAGTTGCGCAAATGGTAGTAGTAAAGTTCACTTGTCCATATGTATATACCATTTAAAACAACATTAAAACAAATCTAAAAAAATCAAGCAGCCAAAAAAACAAAAGAAAAGGAGAGAAGCTACGTTATGTGAAAAAACAACGCTGACATAATGCCACGAGCAAGAAACGTTCAATCACTAGTTGTATTCACAATAGAAAAGCCAAATTCCTTCCACTGGATACCATTCCACAGGCACAAAAGCAGCCAATTTCATAATGTCTTAGCGATGGTAATGACGAGCATCAGAATCTCCTTTAAGGTCACTCAAGCTAACATCACTCAGCATTCACACAAGTCCAATAATTTAACGACATAAAAAACAAACCACAGAAATCACAATTCATTTTCTCCGAATCTCATTACTGAACCCCACTAGAAGTTAAAATTCTTCTCTAATTTTCATCAGGAAGAACCAAATCAGCACCAATTGCAAGGAAAAGAAAATGTATGTCCTAGCATTAACAGCTAGGGAAAGAATTCAATTTTTCACTTTTAACAGTTAAAGTAGTCTACTTTCTTCCACTTTCTGGGTGACCCAGCAAGACCCGATCCGAACATAAAGCACTCACCTTCATATCAGAGAGCAGCACAGGGGACTCAAGAAACGACGTCGGACTTAGCCCCGGCGGGATCGTGATGCAGGCCGACCTCGAGATCGGAAGCTTGGCCGGCGCCACCAGCTTATACCTAGCTCCCGCCGGCGGATCAAACGCGCCCTGCCCATGAAGCGCAGCCGGGGAAGAAGAAGCAGAGGAGGGAGCTGAAATCTGGTCGTCCATGTTTCCTCAGCAGAAGAAGAGAGAAATTGAGAGGACAGAGTTACTGAAACGAGTCAAAGTGCAAGAAACTTTTCTACTTGTACAATAACGAGTGAGAAGGGTATAAAAGGAAGTTCACTGCTCTTTTGTTGGAGGTGAAGGAGGATAGAGAGAGGGAAAGAGATTGACAGAGTTTGACTTGTTACATTGGATCTGTGTGTTTGGTCTGGTCTGAAGTTTTTTTTGTCATTGGCCGTTGGTTTTACCAGGGCTTTCTTGAAATAAATTTTAGAAAATTTTGAGAATTTGTTTTTTATTGTTGGATGAGATGCATGTGAGTATGGAAAATTGATTATGAATTGATAGATTTAATGTTATTTTATATGTATTGGAAATTGAAAAATAGGAAAAAAATTTCACTTTCTTTTGCTAAACTGAGGGTAGAGAAAAACTTGTAAATATTAAATTAATGGAGTGGAGTACATTTTATAATTAAATTCATAAATGAAAATTGCATAAGATCATTTCATAGAACAAGATTTGAAATTTCAACAATAATCAATTCCATTAGTTTTGTTAGTGGTGGTTATAACTTCAAAAGGTAAACTATTTTGTCAAGGATAATCATTGTTATCCCTATCCGGCCCCAAGATCCAATCTTTTCCCCTGTTTTATGTTTTCTGGTTAGGAATTGTTACCAACAGGTATTTTAAGAGTCGCTTGTCCATTATCCTATTGAATTTTATAAAATGGTTATTACTTTTTTCTTTACTAAAACATATTCAAAGATTTAATTGTCCAAAAATATTATTTTGGATAAAATATGATGATTGAAAAGTTTTCAATGATAAAATGTGTGGTAGGAGTGTAAATTAGTAGGATCGAGATCGAGTCCACTGAGTTCGAGCTCGGCCCCTTAGCTTATCGGTACTACTCGGACTCAAGTTCAAATTCGTCGAGTCTGATATGTTTGGCTCAAACTCGGCTCAAAGTAGGCTCGGGCTCGACTTGAGTAGTTCAATAGGCTCGTTTTGAAAAAAAAATTAAAATATATTATAATCAACAAATAATGAAATATAAGATATCATCAAAGTTTATACAACTTAAACATCTAAATTGATAATTGTAGACTAATAATAATGATTACTATTAACAACAGACCAGTATACCCCACATAAGTTATATTGTAGTTAACAAATTTAAGAGGTTTGATATGTATTGACACTCGATAAAGCCGAATATCGTTAGACTCGAACTCACCTCATTAACTTATCAAACTCTTTTTTAGACTCGAACTCGAATTCGATAGGGAACACTCAATAAGCTTAAACTCAAACTAGAACTTCTTTCTTTTTATGAAAAATATGACACCTTTGTTAGTTTGTTTGAATAATTACTACTGTATAAGATATTTGGAAACTTTATGAGAAAAACGAAATCAAAATTTACAATTTTCTTGAAAGATTGTCTCTTACTCCGTAAGTCTCAATTTGTTTACAACATATATTATTCATCAATTAATTTAAAATTCTTTCATCCACTTTTTTACATATAAGGTAAATACTATAAAATATACTCTAGTTGAAAGCATGAAGATTACATACTTTTTTGTTTTTTTAACAAATACTTCATTTTAAGAAAAAAGACAAACTATGATCTAAAATTTTACTTTATCGTATACTAGTAATTTGGAAACCGATGTTGTATTAAATAAATTCACCTATGTGAAAGTGCTAAAGGTTATTCAACAAGCACTTTTTTCCTAACTCAAACTTGGGGATATATAGATTATGGCCTAAAAACTTTGGCTCTACCATAAGTAATTTTTGCTTTCTTTACCACTATGAGAGTAGTATCATTTAATTTGGATAAGCATAGCAATTAGCAGAAAAGCTAAAGCTTGGAGCTAAGTTGCCTTTGGATCTTCATCAATAAAATGAGCATTGCCACTTCCACAAGCAATATACCACCAAAAGCAACCTGTGATTTGGATGCAAGTTGCAACTTGGAAATTTGCTAAACACCCCACAAAAACATAAATACGACCAGTCGACTCACAAACATTTGTTTTCTTATTATCGTTTTTTCCCTTTTATTGTTTTCGATACGCACAAAATGGGGCTGTAAATAAATCGAGTTTTTATCAAACTTACTCGAACTCGAATTCGGCTCGTGTTTTATTGAGCACCGTCTTATCGAGTTTCAAGTTCGAACTTGAGTCGAGTAAAGGGCTCGATAATTTTATTGAGCCGAGTTCGAGCGGACCTGAGTTCAACTTGATAGCTTATCGAGGTGTCGAGCTATTGAGCTTTATATATTTAAAGTCTAATTTGTTATAAAAACCCTAATCCAAACTTTCGAGTTTTCGAGCAGCTCTCGAGTTATCGAGCTAAACTCGAGCATAGTTTGGTTTCGATCAACAAGTTTCCGAGCAACTCACGAGCTATCGAGTCAAAGTCAAGCATTACATCGAGTCGAGTTCAAGCTTTTATCATGGAGGCTCATTGAGCTATCGAGCCGAGTTCGAGCTCGATTTGAAATTCGAGTCGAGTTCGAGTACAGTTCGAGTTCGGCTCGGCTCATTTAGAGCCATATACACAATGATATAATTTACTAATGTGCAATTTCCTTTTAATGGGAGGTTGTTTTTACCAGCACATAACAAATACTCCCTCCATCCGCCAAAAGTTTATCCATTTGACTTTGTTGTTTCAAAGTTCAGTGTTTGACTCAAATTTTAACAAAGATAAACATTGAAAAAATTCGGAAAAAAAAATATATTTTAAAAAATTATATATCAAATTATGATATACAACTGAAATATTTAATTTTTAATGTTTAAACCTTCATAAAAAAACTATAAATTACTGAGAAATTGTTAGAATAAATGGATAACTTTTGATGGAGGAAGTAGGAGGCAAACAAACATGGAAGAGAGGAGAAACAAGTACATGAACCCCAGCAAGTATACACTTTGGCCTACCACCACCAGGAAGTAGATTTCACAATTTATTCATAATAATGACTAAACAAAGGAGAGAGAGGGTGGTCCATTTATTTGGTTCCATTTCTTACATGTTTTAAATAAACCATCTATTTAGATCAATTTTCTCCAACTACTCCATCTTTTTTGTTCTTTTGGTATATTTTAAGGGGAAAAGTTGGAGTATTTGGAAAATGATGGGAAATTTTGTGAGAAGAAAAGTCCTTAGATTTTGAAATGTTGAGAGATAAAAAAGGAGTAAGAGATACATAGGGAAAATAACATAACTTAAAATGGTTCAATTTATTTTTTTAGTATTTAACCTATATTTTTTTATTCAACATTTAACATTTTAAGTTGAATAGTGAATATTGGAAAGATTGAACCTAATTTGTTATATTCACTTTGGGCCTTTTTTAACCTAAAATACGATTGAAGAATGATACTTTTATTTTATCACCCTTTCAGTTCATCACAATGGTGAACACACGATGGTAAGACTGTCCTCCCTCTATGATCAATATTCTCTACGTAAAGTACATTACAATCATTTTACTACTTGAATTAGATATAATTAAAACAAAATTAAATATAGTGCTTGATCTGAATTACTATTTGAAAGAATTTGAGTAAATTGCGCCGAATATACCTAAACTATACCCCTCGTTATAAATCTATACATAAATTAAAGTTTGTTGCAAAAATAGCTTTAAACTATGATATTATTGCAAATCTATACCTAAACTATACATAGTAATTAATTCCGTTAAAATCTAACGAAAATATTGGAAAAATGTTCAAATTGACATCTCTAATTTATGAAACTTGACGAATAACCCCCTAAGTTTATGATTAAAACTTTTAAGTCATTATTCTTACAAATAATATCATATTTTTCAATAATTCTACCAATTTTATAATTAATTTTACGTTTTAGTTTATAACTACAAATCATCTAAAACTATAGAAACAAATAAAAATAACAGTTACCATAAAAAATTACGTAAATATAAATATTATTAAAATTAATATGTTATTGTCAACAATTAACAAAAAAAATTACCCTAACGTTTCAAAAATATAAATACATCAAATTTCTCCAACTTACCCCACCTATTGACTAACCCACCTCCATCCTAACCCAACGCAGTAAATGATGTTGGTGCTAGAGCAGACGCTAAATGGCTCATACTGATTAGGTTGAATAGGTTAGTCGAGCATCCCATGATGGTGTAAAGTTGCACGCCGAGGTTGTTGAGGTGAGGTTGAAAGAAGTTTAGAATTATTAATCATAATTTGACATTATTTAAAATTATACTTTACTATAATAATGATGACCTGAAAGTCAAATATAAACTTAGGGTATTGTTTAGCATAATTTAGAAACTATATAGGTAAATTTCAACATTTTCTCAACATTTTCCGTTATCAATTAACGGAATTTTTAACGAATGTATAGATTTATAACAATATCATAGTTTAAAGTAATTGTTGCAACAAACTTTAGTTCAGACATAAATTTGCAATGAACGATATAGTTTAGGTATACTTGACGCAATTTAACCGAAAGAATTTTATCAACATTCAATAAACACCAAACACCTGATCGTCAATGTTATTTATCACCCAGGTGAATTTTCACCCACTTAAAATACTTGAAAAATGAGAGATATGTATATAATTATCCGGTTAGTTGGACTTAGACTTCCAAATTACTTTACAGCTGAACCATTTGAACTAGTGGATAAAATATCACCTAAGTGATAATTAACAGAGTTCAAATATTTTCATGTCGTTTAAATATAACTACTTGACTTCTTATCAAAATATTGGTTAATATAAAAAAGTAAAATCACCAGCAAATGGAGATTATGAAAAGTCAAATAAGTTTTTTTTTTTGGGGGGGGGGGTCGTAAACAAAATCACACATTAAAAAAAAAAAGCTTTTTACACGGTGAAACCTTCATTACGCACCTGGCTCAGGCAAAAGATAAAAAACAGGAGAGTTTATATAAGCCAAACATAGATTAAAAGAAAATAGTCTTTATAAGAGTTGAGTAGGAAAATAACAGGGCAACGTCAATGGTCAAAACAGATATTTCACCATGAAGCTAAACATCAACAAATCGAAAAAGTGAACAAAACCATCTAATAAGTATTTTAAGACAGAAAAACTCAACCATATAAAGTTTAAGCAGCACCAGCACCCTTGCCCTTCTTCCTCTGGAGCTTCTTCATATAAAACTCCAATTCCTTGCCCTCCAAGATATATCTGTTAAATAATCATCGCAACGAGGAATAGTTTACAGTGCATAATTATTCCCTTCCATGAAACAATGCATTTGATTCAACAACAATGGGGTGTAAGATGGATGCAACAAGCTCCACAGCTTGTATAGCTTAAGCTTTTTATTAATGATAAATTCCTCAAAAAGAAACAACCAGACTAGAAGATACAACACAACGTACCCATCAGCACGGCCACATTGACCTGGTCGGGATGAGATACAGGCCAGTAGACGACCCCCGCCAAATTGCTCTTCGATATGTGGATCAAGAGTACGGTTCTCCTTGCGCTTCTCCAACTTTCTTTGCACGTGGTTGCTTTTCTTCACCTCTTCAGAGACAGTTTCACCTTCCTATAGAAAAGCAACGCGAATACAGTTAAAAAGATGTTCTGCATGTTACAGTGGTTGAATGCAAGCCATTGAAGATAAAAGAACAAGATGAAATAATGCATTCTATGTACTAATCTAAGGTGCAGGGAGTTATAGCTCTCGATAAACATCCTCACAATCCTGTTAATCATCACCTAGGTGATATTTCACCCACTAGTCCGAATGGTTCAGTTACAAGTTAATTTGAAAGTCCAAGCTCAATTAACTGAACAATTACATATCCACCTCTCATTTTTCAAGTGTTCTAGATGAGTGAAAATTCACCCGGGTGATAAATAACAATGATGACATCCTCAGTCCCTATAATCTTTCCTACCTCAGTTTCTTTCTTTGCTGATGCAGCGGTCGTTTTCTTCTTCCGGCCAATATCTACACCGTAGTGCTGCAGGTACCACTGCTTGAATGGTGCCGCATCAACTTGGACAATGGCACTTTTCACCAAGGTTTGGGTACGAACCAGCTCATTGTTGGATGCATTATACACCACATCTAGAACTCTGGTTTTCCTTGTCACAGCTTCACTACCCCAACTGTAGTTTCCAGTGTCAAGACGCAATGCACGCCACTTCACGTTACCACCTCGAACCCGAATCCGTCTCACAGTCTTGTTACTTGACAGCTTTGTATTTGCGGGTTGCCGTCCAAGATCATACCTTTAAGAACAAAAAAGCAAAAACAGGATCAGGAAAGAAGCAATTTGATTATGCAAGTCGCAAATTAAGCAGAATGATGCCATTTAGTTACAATGGCCTAGGCTTTGTGTGTGTGTGTGTGGGGGGGGGGCTATTTCCAGTAAACTAAGTGATTAAACTTTTCCATCCATTTTTTTTCTCTACTATTCCTATACTTTTTAAAAGTCCAATCTACTCTTATTCTTCCTGAGAGGGCACAGCTAAGAACTAAACGCATAGTCAAATCATGCAGACCGGGAGGAAGCAGAATATGGGACGGATAGCAATTACTATTTGTCCATTACAGGTATTGAAGCACACCACCAAAAACCACACTCAAGCTGTCTCTGCGCAAATTAAGGACCATAATAACATTTGAAATGATCAGTTAAAGTGAAAGAAAACAGTCCATCCAAGAAAAAAAAGTATTGACATGTCACTCAACTTAAGAGCTCTGCCAGCAAAAGATTTGTTGCAATGCCAATTGACCTATAAATAAAAGCCTTATCTTACCAATCCTACACAACAACCACTGCAAAACCAGCATAATGCCGTAGGTTTCACTGATTAGCTCACATCTCTGATTAAGACCACACAATAATACAGAAAGCCTCTAATCCACTACTTCACTAACATCAACTAAGCCAATGCTAACATGGGACAGAAGAAAAATGAATACAAACTAATATCTGGAACACATTGAGGCAAAAACTTACTTTCTCTTCTTCCTCCAAGCTTTCTTCTTGCCTCCAGTGGCGCGTCTCTTGTGCATCGAATCACGGGAAATCCCTAGATAAACCCATCGAAACCATCATAGTTAAAACATAAAATTGAAAACAAATATAAAAATGACAAAACAGGGCATAAGAGAAAGAAACAATCGGAATCGAACATACCCATTTTGTCGGCCGACGAGTGCTAGAGCACCGTGAACTTAGAGGACCGATTCCTTCGAGAAGAAACTGAGAATGCTAAAGCTTTGAGGGAAGTGAACAAGACTGGGATGAGCCGAGTTATGCAGCAGCGAAAAACCCTAATTTTCTAAATTACTATCTTGCCCTTGTTTGGCTTCTTCACAGCGAGGGTCCGTTAGTCAATACACAATATTCTTGAAATTTCTCACTTGGTCCCTAGACTTCTAATTTCTGGACCATATGCTCGCGGTTAACACAATTATTCATACTGAGCCCTATGAATCTTACGGTGTATGAAGTTTCATGTTTGATTTTTTAATCAGGGATGATAGAGACTCCATTTAACTAAGATTGATCTAAGCCAAAGGCAAACCTATGTCAAGAGAATCCCCTTTTCTAAAACACTTTGGTAGTGCTCCTGTATCAGAAACAAAATAATCACTGAGAGCACACGGAGCCATCTTCTTATTTTTCTTTTAGGTAAAAATATGGTAGACTAGCGGATATTTATATCAGCTAATGAAAGAGCCCAATGCAAAAAAATTATGTACAATCCATGGAGCTCGGTAGAGAGGCAAGTAATTCATTTAACTGCACGCCAATCTTCATTTCATGTCTTCATCCAATACATGTTAATCCGAAAACAGCTAACTTCACGCGAGTAAGTTGTTAATGCTCTAGATAGCAAGCATGCTAGACTGTACAACATGGACTGGAGCTGGGCCAGGACTCATGGATGCCATCATCAAAGGTGCTTTGCAAGCAGGAAAGCCAGTGGGTGGGTTTAAGATAGGAAAAGAAGCTGGAGAATGGACTGCATCCAATTTCCATTCCTATCTCCGCCCTGAAGTGTATCTAACTTGCAGGTGATCATTTAGTCTCTCAAAACTTTTTTTATTAGCAGTGAATTGAATATGTATCTTAATCATAAGCAAGTAACCCCTTGAGATAAGGGGATTACCCACCAAAAGTTCAGACTCTAATACAACACTGAGATAAAAGATTATGAACCTTGGACAATTCCCACCGCCCAACGAATCAGGTAACCCAATCTGACCATGAAATACTCAATTTACCACATCTACTTGTAATCCGAAGATGAGATAACACTTGGATAATGGAGAAAATATCTAGAAAGTTCCGGTGAAGATTTTGCATGACCACATTGTTTCGTCTCTAAAACTTCGAGCGGCGATAAAGTCATGGTTACACTTACAGAACTGAAGTTTGAATTCTTCTGAAATATGTAAATGCAGGTTCTTCTCAGCTAGGAAGCATGGGTTGGTTGATGCAGCAGTTAGGAGAAATAGGTCAGATAGAACAGCTGTGGTTGCATTGCCTGGTGGTATTGGAACCCTGGATGAAATGTTTGAGATTCTAGCATTGATTCAGCTGGAGAGAATAGGATCAGAGCTTCCTGTTCCATTTCTTGTGATGAATTACAGCTCATACTATACCAAGTTACTAGACTTTCTTGATGACTGCAAGCAATGGGGAACTGTCTCAGAGGGAGAGGTTTCATCCCTTTGGAAGATCTGCAACAACAATTCAGAAGCTTTGTCCTTCTTAGCCGAGTTCTATGCTCTGCCTTTTTCAAGTGAAAGATTTCAAAAGCAATCTTGTAGTGAAAACTGAAAAATTGGAGGGAAAATTTGTTTTGACAAATTCTTGTTGTTTGGTGGAAGAAACCAATATTTGCAATTGAAGAAAATGTTCAGTTTACCCATAATTATTTTTCTTCCAAATAATCCAACGATTTACTTAATTGGTTTACTCACTTCACTCTTCAACCAACAAATTCTCTCTAGAATTGGGAGCTGTGACCCCCTTATTCATATTTTAGACTACTTACAGAGGAAAAACAAATACATTTGAAATAAAAACAAAAATAATATTGCAACACCATCAAGTGGAGCCTCAAAGATTGACAAAATGAATAAAGAGAAGTTTGGCATTTTTGATACTGAACAAAACAACTGAGATCATAGATTCTGGACTCTTGAGCAATTAATATGGAGACTTCATTGAATATATTATCTCCTAAACTTCTATCCAAAGCTATATACACCTTTATATTGGCTGTGGGATTTCTTTTTTGTTTTTGTTTTGTTTATTATTCCAGATGCAGTCTTCTTTCATCTGGTAACCGAATAATAGTAATAATAATAATAATAAACTTGTGCAAATTTTAGCTTGTGATATAGTAATATTTTATTATTGCGTAAAACCACATAATTCTCGTGCTATAAAATACTCAAGAGATGGATCGTTATATTATTTAAAATAGATGTAGTTGTTGCATTGTTGACATGTTTCTTAAGCCCTGAGAATCTGTTTGTTTGTGGCCTAAGATATGTTAATTTCTTTTTCTATTCTCAAGAAAGTTGAATATTCTTCTTTAATCAATCTACTAATAATTGACCCCTTCCAGAATATTGTCATACTCATTCATCACCATCTACTTGTATAATACGCCCATGTTTGTATTTTTATGGGTGTGTTATTTTGATAAAAATTTTGGAAAAATTGAAATAAAATATTTAAAAATTAATTTGATATTTGTGAAAGAATAATTGAAACGAAATGATTAATTTGATGGTATGTGTTGATGAAAATATGTAGATTTATGAGAAGATCTATCTTTTTATTTTTGGTGAAAAGAGGCAACCACAACAAAATTACATCACAGTGTTTTTTTCCTTTATCACGAGGGTTACTGGTGATATTAGATCTAAAAAGGGCATCTTCAAGATTAAATGTCTCCCTAAGTCTAGCAATATCTTGAGCAAGATGAGATAGCTCATGATGTGAAGAACTAAAAGAATCAGATATATGATTCAAGTTAAAAAAGAATAGTTGGCACTAAGAATTCCGGAGCTCTATCCAAGTAGGTGAGATTCCCCGGAGAGACCCTCGCATGCTTGGCCAGATTGTCTGCAACACGGTTTGTCACCCTCGAGCTGAACTGGATCCCTTGAATTTCGAGCTGAATCAACAAAGAGAGATCCCTACGGCTAAAGTGTTAAAGAAAAGGGCTTTCTGAAGAAAGGAGAAGGGAAAAGGCCAATTTGGACCATCATCCTTCCCCAAATATTTGGTTAGTGTGCATAGACTTTCACTTTCCTTAGGTTACTTTCTTGCCTTACGAAAAAAATTTCAAAAGTTTAATTTTCCCGGGAATTTTGGCATCAAGCCGCTTCCTCCTTGAAGGCGTAAGGAAGAGCCTATGAATGTGCAGTTGATTCTCGAACGAAGCGAAGCGATCAAACAGGAAAGGCAATGAATATTGTTATTGTTCCCCTTCCTTTTTGCTGGTAAGAGGGCCTCGCCTTCCTTCTTCGTTTTTGATACCCGGACATCCAATGTATTTACGAATGAATGTCTGGAATGACTAACCAATACATGTCGTGGAAGTCTTCCACTGCTGAATGAGTTGCATCATTCAATATGTAAACCTCGTGGACAAAGCTGCTTTGCTGTACCAGATTACTAGAGAGACTTGCTCGTTCAGTCAGATACGCGACACCAAGCATATCTATAAAATCTTTCACTCCTGCAGCCGACAAAGCGCTTTCCGAGCCTGTGAGACAAAGGGTCGTCTGTCTGTTCACAAGATGTTCTTTTTAGCGAAACATTTTGTCTTGGTTAAAAGAACTAGGATAGTCATACTTCTTTTGGGACTTCTTAAAGGAAGGTGTCAACCTGGCTGGCCACATATAAGCTACCTCGCTCATTAGTCAATCTATCTTACCCTACATGGTCAATCCTTGAGATTGCTTTTCTTTTGAATGTCGTCCAGAATGAGGATCCAGTCATGCAGGAGGTGAATGAATTATCCCGAGCTTGATAGCAAAGAATCCTACGCCTGGAGGCTTGCCTTGGTATGAGATGTTCATGCGTATGAGTTCGCGCAGTAGAAAGGGAATGTCTTTCCTACTTCCAGATCCTTTTAAAACTAATAAGAGCAGGGTGCAATGTAGGGTAGATCAAAACATTGGTTTGGACAACAGAAAGATGATCAACTTGCCAAAGAAACATAGTCCGAGGTTTGAAGACACTCCTCTCTGCTTGTGATTTCGATAGAGAACTAAACTATCTAAGGGTTCACTGTCTATTTTGGTCCTTTCCGTCCATTGGTGTCGTTAGTCTTGACGGAGTGCAGTGAAAGTACCATTTTATCCTCTGGTTACCTGACGTGGCGCTAACGTGGACGTTAGTCTTTGGTAAGCTGGAGGGAGGCTCAAGGCATTAGGAATCGGAACAACAGCTGGGCTTGGAAGCCGATGGCAGCCAGCGGCGATTGGCAGCGCTAGGGAGAAAGTCTGATCGGATCCGACAGAATCGGCAGTTTCGGAGTGACAAGAGGAGTGAATCGGCCTATCGGCAGAGGAGGCTCGAGGCATCGGGAGACCGATGGCCAGAAGAGTTCTTCGCGACGGGAGGCTGAAGCATCAAGGACAACCAGCAAGTGAGGGACCGGCTGTTGGCAGCGTGGGGGAGGAAGTCTGGTCAGATCCGACGGAATCGGTGGAGCGACCGGAGGAGGAGTTGGGCAGCAGCTGGAGGCAGGGAGGCCTCACGGGCAACACCGACGTCGATGAGGTGGCTGATGTTCAGGCGGTCATCAGTGCGACGGTGAGCCAGGATGCAGGCGACGATGAGCCAGGATGCAGGCGCCGGTTGGCTGCGTCGGAGGGAACGAAGGAGCAATTCACCAACAAAAGGCTTTTTTCATTTTGGTCCACGTTAGCGCCACGTCAGGTAACCAGGGGGCAAAATGGTACTTTCACTGCACTCCGTCAAGACTAACGACACCAATGGACGGAAAGGACCAAAATAGGACAGTGAACCCTTAGATAGGACCAAAACAGGACAAGTTTTTAAAATAGGACCAAAACAGGACAATAATTATTTTTACGGGACTGCCAGCGGAATTTACTCATTCAAATTTTGACAAAAATTTCCCTATTTTTTCTATTACCTCCCAAACTTGTTGAATGAAACAAAACAATTAAACAATTGCAGCAAGATGATTAAAAAAAATGTCCAAAATATGAAAATAATACCAACATAAATTAAATGTAAAATAAAATAAAATAAATGAGTTCATTTTTTTCGGTGACCGAAAAAACCGAATCCCAAAACCGAAACCGAACCGAGCCGAACTAACCGTTATTCAGTTTTGACCGAAACCGAACCGAAAAACCGAATTGACCGAACCGAAAAAAACCGAAGGCGGTTCGGTTATCGTTTTTCGGTTTTGACCGAACCATGCACACCCCTAGAAAATACAATCCCTAAAGATATGGCCAATTGTTTCATCAGCGGCATGACACCTGGCACATATCGAAGAACTAGACAGACCTATATGGTGCAAATAAGAAGTAGGAAGTCTATCATGGGCAACTTTCCACAAAAAACCTTGGATTTTTTTAAGGGTCTTGGTAGAACAGATCTAGTCTCAGTTATCAGCAGGTAAAATATTCATAGAACTATCAGCAGGTAAAATATTCACAGAACTTCATTTTCTGGCCTTATAAGCTCTAGATAAGTTGAACTTTCCCAAAGAACAAAAATCACAGGCATGGTTTTAAAAACCGAACTGAAAGTAGATTCGTCTAGGTACCGGTTCATGGTCCAACCGGTTACTTTTTAAAAGTTTTTTAAAATTGAACTTTTTTAAAGCCTCTTGAAAACCGAAAACCGGGCCGGTCGTCAATCCGTTTCGCGGTCCGACAGGCCGATCCGGTCCGTTTTCAAAACCATGATTCATAGGATATAGTGTCAATGATGGAAGATCTTGTATTAACAAAGATACCATGAATATCATACAAAATTTCAGCAGACAGTGCAAAAGAAATAACATTATTTTCTATAAAGTCGGAGAGTGAAAGCTCATTTTCAGCTGCTAAAAGGGGCCCTCAATGCGTTTTCTAATAGGACTATGACCACACCATCGATCATGCTAGAAATTTATTTTTAACCATTACGAACAACCCACACAAATTCTCATGGAGTCCAACAACGTCAAAACACGTCAGCACAGAAGAATAGTGGCGGCAGCCCGCATAGATCCGCCACCAAATAAGAAGATATCTCTTTACATTAATTGTTTTGTTTATTCACTATGTTAGTATTCTAGTTAATTTTCCCATCTTGAGAAATAGATATGCTGGTATTAATTACTTTTATTATGTCAGATAGTATTTTTTTATTTAAGGAAATTTTATTCTAGGCTCTTTCTTTCAGATATCTAAGAAATATTTTCGAATAAATTTTTCACTGTTTTTTTTAATTCTAAAAAAAATGGTAGCTCCAAAGTCCAGACAATCCAGAATTGAGGGCTTTTAAAGTAATAACAGCAATGATGGTTGTTTGTGTCCAAAGTAATGATGCTTGCCTCGTGCCAATCGGACAGAGCGCCTGCCAATTACCAAAGGGGAAAACAAAATACACTCTATCTATTGTTTTTTTAATAAAGATAATAATAATAATGATGATAATGATAAATTTATTAAATGAGAGAGTACGTCGTCTACTTGTTAGATGAGCCATGATTCTACAAAGATTTTAGACATCATAATTGTTTGCTCTTTATTTGGCAATGATCACTTTCTTTGATTCGAAATTTTGTTTTGACATGATAAATCATGATTCATATACTAATTATATGGTGCACATATGTGTAGGTACACATAGTAATCTATAGAGAAAATATGTATGAATAATTTAGATATTTAGTATTGTTTAGTAGGTTTGGGCTGAAACTGTTTTGTAAATTGGACATCTAATCCCCTATGTGTACCTACACATATGTGTATCATATCGTGACTCGATTCATAAGTATATATATACAAGGTAAAATCTCAAGAGATTAAACCCTAGAGATATGCTCTCCCGCCGCCGCACGCAAATCAACCATGGACAACTCTTCTACCGACGCCATCTCTTCTTCAATTAGGTGTCGCGTCGGCCTCTTCTGGAAGGATGGCCGACTCACGGCCCGTTCTAGCTCGACGACCCTAAGCACTGCCTCGTCAGAACTCGGGTGCCCAAGTTTCGTAGTACCCAGATTTGCGAGATGGATGCTTTTCTCTGTTTCGCTGACTTCAAGGCCTCGAACGACTGTCAGCGCGCTGCTCAGCAGTCAAGTTCATGCCAGTGTCGTTCGCCTTTGGCCTTCTTGCATTTTGCGTTGGCCCGCTTCTTGTTGGGGCATAGATTAGACCGCCCTCCAAATGGCAGTGGCGCCCCCGGAGCCTCCTCACTTTGTGCCACCCCTGGTCGTCATTGCTGGTGCCAGCCCTCGCCAATTGGATCCATGGTCGGGTCTGGATGGGGGAGCAGGTGTGAAGGATGGTGTCAGGGGACGTGTTGCTTTTGTCTCGGTGGAGGTTGGCCCGTTCCCGACGAGCCCTCACCCTTGGTGTGATGCAGTTGGTTTTGGCACTAGAGAAGATGATTGTAGGTCGACAATTACTGGCAGGAGCTCGTCCTGCCCGGCTCCATGAGCTTTCGGCTCTAGAGTGAGCTAGTGTTTGGGTCATCCTGGCTTGCTCTTTCTTGCAATTTTGGACCCTGTTTCTTTTTGTTTTACGTACTTTCTATCTCATAGTTCATATTGGTTTATGTGTCTATGCTTTGTTGGATATGGACAGTCTTTTGTTTTGTGCAACATCATAGTAAGTAGGTGTACTAAGTCGGTGTTTAGCTCTTGGGCAACTAAGTTGGTGCGCCCCGGACTCATACGAGGTTCGGTTCAACTTTACCAAGAGTAATTTTAGCGCATTCAAGCCTTTTGGCTTTGTTGGAAGGTCATTGCTAGCTGCTTTGGAGGATCCACCACATTCCACGGAAAACCAGGAGTTGTCGTTAGCTAATTTTCTTTTATGCTCTTTAACATGTCTAGTAGACTTTCTTTCCGTTGGATATTCGAAGCTTTTGCTTACTTTACTTTGGCTACTTATTCTAGTGACTTGTAGTATTATTTTTAATGAAATACTCCATTCGTCCCAAAAGTAACGCAACACTGTTTTTTCAACATTTTTTTTGAACAGCAGTAGGTCAATTGGTTAGATTAGACACTCCTATCCTCGGAGAAACCCCACATCACGAGTTCGAATCCCTTCGGTTTAAACTCATCCGAGGGCAGAGCTGCGGGGGGTTAAACTCGAATCGTAATGTGGGTAAAACTCCTGTGTCTTGGCAGCCTAGGGACTCGAAGCCAAGACCTCGAGTCCGAACACCCACCTCTGAGGCACACTAAGTTCCACTTGAGCCAAGGCTGCTAGACATTTTTTTTCCAGCATTTAATCTATGATTTTATTTCTCTATCAATTCAAATTAAAAATTTGAAACTTTTATATACAACTAAAAATTTGATGTCTTAACTTTATGAATGTATTTTTTTGACATTTTTTCCATTAAAGCATAACATAGATTAATTGAAGTTAAATTGAAATCAAAAGTCAAATGTTGCGTTACTTTTAGGACGGAGGAAGTAATATATGGCGTTTTCGCTAAAAAAAGTATATATATACAAGGTATTAACAAACAATTGAGTGATTATATATTATTCTATTTGATCTATTTATTTTTGTTATTTACATATTTAATCTATAATTGTATTTTTATGAATGTTAAAACATTTAATAAAGTTAAGTAATAATGATATACAATATGTATCATAATTTGAAATTTAAATGTTATAAATATGTATTTTTGTGACTTTCTTCACGTTGATCTTTTTAAATATTTAAAATATAGAATGAATTTGAAATATGAAAATTAAATAGATCATTTTTTAGGACACGGGGACCAGTTAGTAGGGGAGAGAAAAAATAAAATATATAGAGAAAATGGAAGGGAGATATAAAACTTGAAAAATACTTAACATTAAGTTAAAAAAGAAAAAAGAAAAACACAGCAATAGTTTCATTATAAAATGACCGTAGATAAAAAAGAAAACGAAAATTCCTTTAGTGTTTTCAATCGTTTTGGATTTTATAAAAAAACAATTCCATAAATAGTTCAGATTATCAAACCATGTTTTTTTTTTGGGATAAATGATCAAACCATGTTGTTTATGCTTAGTCACGCGGGAAAAGCGAGACTAGGTCGGTTTCATTTTAGTGGGATTGGAACTCACGTCGCAATTTCAATAAGCTGGAGTTGAAGTAATTATTGGGAATTGATTGTCGTAATTTATGTCATTGCGCCTCATTGCTTGTTCAATATTGGTCTATTTATATAGTTAGTTTTGGGTAACTTTTTTAAAACCGATTAATATATGTGAGAAGAAAAGAATAAGAAAAGATGATTTGATAGAAAATAGAAAAAAAAGGGAAATTAACAAAAAAAACCTGAGGTTTAGCATAATCTCCACTTTCTCCCGCATTTTCAGTATTCTCGAAAAACCTCCCTGAGGATTGTGAAAATATATAAAAACCCCATGGACGTTAACTTCCGTTAGAACAATCGTTAGCTTTTAAGTGTAATTACAAAATTGGACCCTAAAACTTTTAACCCTAACAATTTTACCCTTAATTATTTTATACCTACATTTAAACCCCCACCTCCACCTCCATCGGCCTCAAGTCCTCGTCGCCCTCACCGCCCATCAGTTCCATCAGAGACATGCTCACTGGCCGATTCTCTTCCTTAATCGTCGGGTGGGCGTCGCTCCCTCTTGCCCTCCCCGCCTCTGTCTCGGTCGCTTCCTGGGCGGCGACTGCTTCCTGTGCGGACAATTGCCGCTCCTCAGCCAATGCCTCACCCAGCAGGCGTCTCCGGCCGTCCTCGCTCCATCTCGCAGTACCAGCCCGGTCCGTGTCGTTGGGATCTAACGGATTGACAGAACTCTGGCGAGAATCGACCAATTGATTAGAGATGGGAACATGTGTACCAGAGTTCACTCTCTCGTTGTCGATAAGAATGTTGGTCTGCGGAATCAGAACCGTGAAGATCCAAGCAGCGCCAGCACGCTTCAACCGGAGCATCTCTCTCAACTGCTTCCAGGTCAGCCGGTCTCTGTTGGGTTCTTCGTCATTGATGATGTCGAGGAGCATTTTAGAGGTCGACGGCCTTGCCGGCGACAACTGAATTTGCGAGCAATGAGTGGAATTGAGTACAGCTTCGAGGGTCAACCCGGCCAAGGAGTTCTTAGCACCGTCTACTACCGACATGACTTCGAGCTGCGATGCGGATGATGGTGGAGGAGAGGGCGAACTGTGAGGACATACTGATGAACTTCGTGGTGGCGGAAGAGATAGGGGCGAGGCCGATGATGGTGGCGGCGGAAAGGGTTAGGGATTGGCGAGACGCGAAGAATGAGGACGGCAGCAGAGTTACAGAGGCGAGGCTGAGCAGCCGACGAAGTAAGCACCGGAAGAGGAGAGGCGAGTAAGGGTATATTAAGGGTAAAATTGTTAGAGTTAAAAGTTTTAGGGTCCAATTTTGTAATTATACCTAAAAGCTAACGGTTGTTCTAACAGAAGTTAACGTCCAGGGGTGGGGATTTTTGTATATTTTCACAAACTTCGGAAGGTTTTTCAAGAATACTAAAAATGCGGGGGAAAATGGAGATTATGCTAAACCTCATGTGTTTTTGTTAATTTCCCGAAAAAAATGGGAAATAGTATGTAGCGGCGAGCAGAGCCTTTAGGGGGAAAAAAGATATGGCGTGCAAAGTCATACAAAAGTTTCATAATAACAGTAAAATGTGCTTAACAATATATTTTAATAAAAAAAACCCAAGAGAAATATAAGAAATATTTTGCAATTCAATGTTAAATTGAATATTGCTCTTTTTTTTTGAACAAGTCGGTTTTATATTACTCCATTTCATAAAAAATAATACAAGTCAAGAAGAAACCGTAGCGCGGACTCGGCGGAGGGTGAACCATCTCTCCAGAAGGGCCCGAATCCCATGGTAGGCCGGCGAGCCCGGAGCACCACCCAAACTCCAGCGCCCCCACGATCCTAAAAGGAGAGGCTGAGAGGCGAACCAGAGAAGGAGACTGCGCGGAGATACGGGCTAGGATTCCGTCGACGGTAGTGGCCGAGGCGACGACCAAGGAGGCGGACGCAGATGCGGCGTCCTTGGACCAGGGGCGGCGGCGACATCGCCTAGAGGACATCCCTAGGGTTTTTCTTTATACCTAAATGAATATTGCTCTTAAATGGAGTATATTTTTTCAATTTTGTGTATAATAGCAGATAATTCTTACAAAATAATTGATTCTAGAATGATCATAAATCAAATGCATCCTAAAACCACAAATTTACCAAAATATCAAAGAAAATCTAGCAAATACTCTCACAACTTCATACCAAAAATTTAAAATCCAATTTTTCCTTTAAAATTTTTTCAAAGTATTTTACCCTAAAATACTCTATCCATCATTTAAAAATTGGTATTTTACCCTAAAATACTCTATCCGTCCTAAAAATTGGTGCATTTTTTTTGTTATTATGAAAAATTCAAATTATTATTATAAATAACTCATTAAAAAAATTTATAATAAATATATTTTGAAACTATACACATTAATCCACAATTTACATCTAAATTATTTGACTTTATACATCAAAATGTTAAAGAAATAAAATCAAATGTTGAAAAAGAAACGCACTATAATATAATTTGAGGGATGCAAATAGTAGTACAAATTTACAGGTGTGTTCTTTTAGAAAAAGTTGATATTTTTAATATTAATATGAAATTTACAATATAAAAAAATTAAAGGAAAATATTGATTTAACATTCTGATATTTTTTTAGCAAAGCTATAGCCTACATATAAAAACTTAAGAATGGAATCAATTTATCATTGAAGTGATCATTTAGCGTCTTAATCAAAAAAAAAGGTGAAGTAATCATTTAGGGAGTATTATGTGACTGTATTCGGGGAGTGATTATTGAAGATAAAAATTGCAACTTATTTTAAAAGGCGAATTTGTAAGACGAAAAGTAAGCTTTTAAGCCTCAGTTTAGCTACATCAAATTGGATTTTTTTTTTCAATTCTCAATACACAAAATAACATTAAATCCATTAATTTACTATCAATTTTCTATAAAATAATATTTTTATAAAATTTCCCTACTAACATATATCCAATTCATCAATAAAAAACATATACCCAAATTTTACAAAAATTATTTCCAATTCCAAATGACTGAACCTAAGTGAAAAAATTGAAGGAAGAATTTAATTTACAACTTTGAGATAAACTTTTACTCCAGGAACTTTTACCATTATGGATGTCGACAACATACAAATTTCTTAAAATATATTTTTTACTTTCTCGGTACCAAATTCTCAATATATAAAATAATTTTAAATTTATTAATTTTATATATTATCTCAAGTCATATTTTGCTCAAATTTCTCCTCACATATTATCTCATCTATCAAATGAAGTCATCCCCAAATTTCCAATTTTATTTTTCCACTTACGTTACGTTGAACTGAGCCTAAAACCATAAAAAAGAAAGGAAAAAAAACGCTTACCACCATTTTCTTAAGCAGTCACCTGGATTTAAAACAGTACCTGATTGATGTCTAAAATTGTCTCTACGTCCCCACCTGAAAACCCCACACATCTTTCCTTCCATTGGCCTATAGGGACTGGCGCGTGGCTTCGGCCGCTGTGGAAAAATCCGATTTTTGCCATAAAAATACGATTTTTATACTGGTATGCTGGATTAAAATTCATTAACTTTTCAATCACTACAATTAAGAAGAAGCAAAAGCACCAAACTTTCTCTCTCCTTTAATCGATCTCTCTCCGGCCTGTATATTTGCGAAGCTGTTTACTTTATTCTCTCCCTCCTTTTCTCCAGCTTCATTCATGCACGGTCATGGCTCGCCCTTAATTCCGGGTGCAGGAAGTTCACTTGCTCGCTGCTGCTTACTTCCTTAACAAATTCAACTCGATTGCTGAACCGGGTCGTTCCCAGATCTTGTAATTGAGCCACAGATTTTACAGAATTTCGGTTCAACTTTCTGGACAAAGAATAAGGTACGTGCATATGATGAAACTCGATTGCTGTAGATTACGCTGCTTGAGCTGGATTGAATTAAGAATTTAGTGTCCTAGTCTTGGTTCATATGCCCTTTTCTCTTTTTGCCTTTTAAATGAAAAACAATTATTCACTTTGTTCTTCTTCTCTCCTTAAGATTCCAGTGGTCTGTGTGAAAAGTAAGTGGCTTTATCTAATTCTGGCCCATAACTGCCAGGTGCCTCATTTTTTGATTTAGCTCGCTGTAGAACTTCTGAATGTTGAAGGGTTTCTATGGTTGACCTCTGAGAGTCTATGGAGCTGCTTAATTATTTTCTCTTGACAAGTTCTTCAATTTTGCCCTTGTGAATTTGGTAAGAGTGTTAGCTTTTAGTGAAGAATATTAGTTTCATTGCTTGTTTTGAATTTGAAGGGCTCTGATTTGGAGCTGATAACTAAAAAGACACGTGCTTTTGGCTTAAAATATTCAGCTGACTGTAAAGACTGAGAATTTTGGATTCTGGAGCTGAGCATCTGAGTGTTGGTCTAGCATGTTCTGACTTCTGATATTCAGGCAACTCACCATTTTTTTTCCTCAAAAGGTGTTTGTGGTGTGAACCCTAGAAGAATATAATTCTCCGTCATCTCCTAAGTTTCTTTGAATCGAAGAATTGATTGACAAATGTGAAATCCCACTCAGTTTTATTAGCTTTCTCGTGTGCTATTTAGGATCAGTTCGGGGCATCGTCATGGATTCCCCACAGTCCATTGTGTCACCGTTCAAGAACTCGGTCACAGAGCAAGCGAAGCAGAAATCTGATTTCTTCAGTAGGGAATCCGAGGTTAACAGGAAAACTGGGATGTCTAGCATGGAAAACTTCATCGGTGTTCTTGAGGTTTATGTACACCAAGCTAGAGACATTCATAACATCTGCATATACCACAAGCAAGACGTGTATGCAAAACTTTGCCTAACTAGTGACCCTGAAACCAGTGTCTCCACCAACACCATCAATGGTGGTGGGCAGAATCCGGTGTTCAACGAAAATCTCAGCCTCAATGTTCGAACGGTTGACACCTCACTTAAGTGTGAGATATTCATGATGAGCAGAGTGAAGAATTATCTTGAGGACCAACTGCTTGGATTTGCCCTCGTGCCATTGTCGGAAGTCCTCTTGAAGAATGGGAAGTTGGACAAGGAGTTCTCCCTTTCTTCAACTGATCTGTTCCACTCACCTGCTGGATTTGTCCGCTTATCTCTTGCGTACACTGGATCAACACCAGATGTAATGGCCTTTCCTGCAATACCCTCAGCTTTGGCTGCAGGTGATGTGAGGTATGCTGAGATAATGGAGTCACTTTCTAGTGAGCTGGACAAGATTGAGTTCCCTGACCCACAAGTTGCGAATGAGAATCAGATGATGGTTTCTGAGTATATTGAGATCTCATGCACCAATGTCAATCCCGAGTCCAAAAGTTTTGAAAGTCTGGTTGCCTCTGCATCTGGTAATCAGGGAAGTATAGAAGGTGATACTCATGCAACCGAAAGCTTTTCAACTGCAGCGGTCAATTCTATCCAAGCTTCCAAGTTTGATTCACCTCCAAGCAGTGTGTCAACAAATGGGGTTTTCTCTCCACAGGCTGCAGCAAGCTCAGAATCCTCTGACACCCCATTAGCTTCCAAGACATCAACCCCAAAACATCATGTTGCTGCTTCTAATGATAAACACAAGGATGTTGGAGACACCGAGACTGATTCCTCCAGGGCTATAAGTGACATGATAACGAAACCTGTGGTTTCTGTCAATATTGAGCCAGAACAGAAGGTGGTGCAGCAGGACATAGTTGACATGTACATGAAGAGCATGCAGCAATTCACTGAGTCATTGGCGAAGATGAAACTTCCCAACTTCGACACCGAACCAACAAATTCCGGGAATTCGAGCTCTGACCAGTCGCTGCAGGCACCAAAGACTCCGGGCTCTCGCGTGTTTTATGGCAGTAGGGCCTTCTTCTGAGTTAATTCCCTTGTGACTGAAACTTGAAAGTTGAAACTGATACTGAGGTATAATAATGTCTCTTTGTGTTGCTTTCAATTGTATGCTTTAGATTATGATGGATGGAAGCTGATGACTTGGTAGTTGGTTGTCATTTAGCTTCATTCTGTCCACTTGGTGGCCCTTGTAGCATAATGAACTTTGGTGTTGTTAACAAGTCTGGTAGTGATTTTAACTTCAATAATTGCAACTCTAATTTTATCCTGATTTTGCCCATCTGATCTGTTTGTGCCTTATCATATGATGCCTTGAGCGCAAAATAAGCTCTTACCCACTCCATCCTGAACAGTTGTCTCATTTCTTGTACATCTTGTGGATGAAAATGGACAACCAACATGAGATGGAGAAAGTAATTTTTTGTTTGAGGAGTAATTTCAAATTAAACCACACTACCACACTATCACAGGGATAATGTGATTTATGTTCCAATTATGAATTGGAAATTGGAGTAACACTTTACCAACAGTGACTTGCACTGTTTGATTGTCATCCCCTTGATCTGGATTTGAATTAGTTGTATGTATGATTGTGACCAGAACTTGCCCAATGCAAAGTTATTGGCCATTGCCTTTTAAGCTAAATATAATACTAGTGTATCCTCTGTTACTTTCCATTGAAGATAAGATGAAATGGTCTCTATCAAAATAAAACAAACGAATAAGAGATAAAAATGTCTATTTCTGTGCAAGCAACAGGTCAGCTTTCTCCAAGACAGGGAACCAACTAGAGCAACAAAAACAACGCAATTTATCCCAGTGATCTAAAGTGACAAGTGGTATGAAAATGTTTCAGGAATAATGAGATCCCGAGCAACCTGTAGAAGGTGTTGGATGTCAATATTTGGATAGTGCTGTAGAAGCCTCAAGTTAGCAGCAAAATCACCATTTAAAAGCTCGCTCTTCACACACAAAAGCATAGCGCAGCAAACACGCAGAAGCATCTCCTGCACCACCCCAACAGGGAAGGAAAGAACAAAACAAAACAAAACTGAAGGAATAAAGAGAAGCAACATAACTTTGTAACTCTTAAGAAACTCACCTGTACTCCAGAGGGATTACTCAGAAGAGTATCCCATATTCTCAAGATAGATCGAATGCTGAACTCTTGTGTCAGTAACAGAGTTATCCATCTGAAGGCATAAAACTGAGGCTTAACCTGCATTGGTTAAAATTATTAAGAACATTGGATAAGAAGATTCATTTGTGAACCACTATAGCCAGAAAACTAGATGGAAGTTTGAGGTGCTTTGCTGGTCGCTAGTTTTAATGGTGGCAGTGGTCTAAAATTTTATTCATGGTAACATTCAGTTCGGCCAGGAAATTTGTAGTTACCTGAGATGTGAATTCAAGATGGCGCCACAATTGCTCATCGTTGACCTTCAGCAACTCTGACAAGCGGAAAAGCGTGGCAAGTATACCCACTGCACTATTATCTAGTTGTTCACAGAAGTGGTCAATGGAATCACCCATAAGTCGTAAAAAGCAAGAAAAACTATCTGCTTCTGCATTTGCCTGTATATCAGAGAGTATGATATGTTAAGCTGCTGCATTTTCTTAAGTGCAATATATCTGCTTCAACCCTGATATATGCAACACCATAGAAAGACACTTAAGAGGAGAAAAAACCAAGAATAAAGAACGATTCTTACAGCATTTCTCTCATCTGTATCAGTTCTAAACACATAATAAATGGGTGCTAAAACCTCATTCATGCCTTGCACGTAGCTAATGGCAGGATTCAGTTTTGCAAATAAGATAAGAATATTCCTCATTGCTTCCTGCATGAAAAACAAGATTTTTCAGGGATGAATTTCAGCTTTGTCTATAATAATATGACTCAAATTCTTTTAGTGATTGAACAATTCTTGTCTCAAGGTAAATGATTAAGGAAAATGACTGAAGTGCAGAAAAAGGATGAGAAAAAACAAGATCACCAGTGGAGAATATACCTTGTTTTTTCTACTGAATGATGAATCTCCTGCGAAGAATTTCATTTGAGGATGTGTGCGTTGCAGATCACGGTCAATCTGCTCGGTTACCTCTGTATGCTAGAGAAATGAGTTCGTTATTGGACAACAGGCCCCACAAATAAGAATGATGATGGTTATGAGCTAAGCATAAATAGAACACAGCAGGATGTCTTCAGGAGATATCTCAGTTAACACAAGACAAATTACTTGAAAGTACCGATGCCATGCACTAGCCTTTCCGAGGCTTAAAGGGTGATCTTCGGGAGACACTTGATGTCTCTTGAGTGGCCCATCCGCAGAAGTGTCTGCACTCTGCTCATTGCAATGCAATGCTTCAGGTTTTGAGCTTGCAAATTTAGACTGGCTAGATTGCAAAGATTTATCAATATCTGCTAACTAATAACTCATATCTGCTAAGGAGTTCACATACAGTTAATAGAAAGGAAAATGACAAGAGATAATTATGATAAGCAGCTTACAGGAGTTGACAAAAGATCCTCCTTTAGCTGGGCATACTTTGATCGACTCACAGCCAGCTCGGTTTCCCATAAATGTCGAGATGGTGGCAAATAACCAAGGAGAAGCTTCCATCACAGGAAGTGGGACAAAAAAGAAACCATTCAGCTTATAATTCAAATCCACTGCTGGTTTTCTTCTGACAGATTAAGTGTTTCATCAATTGAGCCCATATTAGACTGAGACAATAACTCCTAAAGAATCATCAGCTATATAAGTCTTCAGGAGTACATACATAAAGACACTAATTCAGCCTTGTAGAGCAGGAGGTAATGTCACAATTGCTTGAGTACCTTCAGTGCAAAGCCTACTTCGTATTGCTTTAAAATATAACTTGGAGCAAATTCAACCCTCAAGCTTCCACCTTTAATAAAAAATGGAAATTGAGTTTAGTACCTTCCAAACAGTGGCTCGGAGCCCTCCTCCATCAGGAAGTCCAGTGCTTGCAATTCTCTGCAATTTGTCCAAATTTATGTCCGCCTGGGAAATCTAATCACCAAACAGAAACAGGACAGAGTTAATTTTCGATTCAGCGGCAATTGACGAGAAAGAAAGCACTAACGACGCCTGAAATAGGATACCTCGTATTCGATGTCCGACCTCTTGTCATCGGCCGAATTGAAACCCGACCCGTCTCCGTCTGCAACCTTCTTGTTAACTTTGCAATCCACCGATTCAGAAGGCTTCAGGATTTCATCGTCGTCGCGCTCTTCCGAGTCGCAGCCGCTGGGCTGGAGGATCTCGAGTTCTTCACCGGAATCAATGGGCGAATTAGCAGAACCTCCTCCGGTTTCGGGAGGCTTGAGTTTGAGCATGGCGGTGGAAATGGAGGATACGAGTTGACGCCGGCTGGAAAAAGGTTGGTCCCTGTGGTAATGGAAGCGATTTCGCCGGTGGATTGCATCTCCCTCTACTCATTCCCTCTGTGATCGAGAGAAGACTGGTAGGTATTTTCAGTTGAAATTGAATGGTAGTTGGCCCTTCCTGAAAATTTTCCAGGGATCATTTTGGAGGATTTTAAATTGGAGGGCAATTTTTTGAAAACCAAACACTTTTGGTCCTACAAGCGAATATATGATCAAAGTTTGGGAGAAAAGTTTATTTAGTCCCTTATGTTTCCTCCACGTTCGTGTTGATACCCTAACGTTCCCGTTTGGAAATTGAGTCCTGAATTTACTGTCATTTACACATTAGAATTGAATAATGGCCAAATTACCTATTACTCTCTTAAATTATGTTGACTCAATCACTTTAGTCCCTGAATTATAATTCGTTCCAACTCAGTCCCTGAACTATGCAACGCTAATCACTTTACCTCTTTGACCATATCAATGTTAGTTGACTTTAAGAAAAATATCTATTATAGTCTTAATTTTTTTCAATATATACTTAAACACCCTAAACATGTTAGATCTATCAAAAATACTCTTGTCCCCAACAACCATTCTTCGTATCCACCACCCTACTACCCTATTGTTCTCGTCATCACTACTTCCCCTCCATTTTTTTTATCTTCTCATGCCTTCAAAACTTCAAATTTATATAAATATAACCATAAACCTAAGTAATTGACGTTGTTATGCTCACCGACGCCGAGTTACTGAGTCGAATGATTAAAGTGCTAGGATTTACATAGTTCAGGGACTGAGTGAGAATAAATTTTAGTTCTGGGACTAAAGTGAGCGAGTTAACATAGTTTAGGGGAGTAATAAGCAATTTGGCCTTGAATAATTGATCACTCTAAAGTCTAAAATTTCTGTTTTTAATTTTAATCCCAAAACCTTTGTTTTGACATCTAACCTCCTAATTGTCCAATTTACATTGTTTGAATTTAAATGTTCACAGATCATAATCATTTAAATTTAAATGAAAGTAACCAATAATTTAACAAGGAAGAACGTTTTTATTTTTATTTTTTTTAAAGTTTTTTCGAAAAATAATGAGTATTTTTTAATGAAAAGTAAAAGCAGTATGTTTTAGCACCTTTTTTTTCTGAGAAAGAGGGTCATGTATTATCAAATGTTTTAGCAATTTTAGGCCGAAGAGTCACTATTTGGTTATAAATTTTTTTACTGGAGTTTCTTGTTCAAATTTTTTTTTATGCCTAGCCTTGAGACTTGAAATGATCATATATATTAACAGACAAACTTTTTTTAACGAAATCTATTTACTCCATTCATCCCAAAAATAATTATCCAATTTTATTGAACTGCAGTTTAGAAAAATAGTTGAATGTGTATATTTGTACACTTTCGATCTAACATAAAAAGAAAGAAAGTTGAAAACCCCAAATTTTAATTAATGGGAAGTTGATAAATTCGTTAGAAAAGTTATTTTAAAAAGTAGACAATTAATTTATATAATAGCTCGAAATGATAAAAGAGAGTATTATACATTTATACTTGCAGGGAGAGAGCAGAGAGTGTTGGATATTAATTATTAAGAGCTTGAGGACTTGGGTTGTAATTAACCCACATGTTGATGATTTGAAGTTATGTCCAAGAAAGACATCTAGTCGTGAAAGGATTGAATCTTCTTGCTTGATTAACAAGAAAAAAGCTGTGTTGTTGATTAAAGTGGCGTACGTAGTCAAGTTTAGGTGGAAGTCCAAATTGTTTATGTGTTTTCTTTTCTAAAGTTTGTTTTAGTTTGTTTAGGTGTAAGAATAGGATTATTAATTATTTTGGTGGAGGAGGATTGTTTTCTTGGTGAGTAAGATTAGGAATCCAAGTTTAAGTGAGATTGTGTTTCCTAATTAGAATGTGTGATTATGTTTTATTGTAACCTATATAAATGCATGTTATGTTAAGATTTTGTGTATGAGAGAAAAACCAATGCGGTGGAGAGACAAGATGTGAGGGTGAAAATTTAATACTCACACATCTTTTCATAGATGCAAAATAACGATTCACGTTTATTCCATCAGTGCAATTTTAATACTCTTCGTTGATTTGTCCATCTTAGACGGCACATGGCAAAAAATGATGATGTTGGACGCAGTGGCGGATCCATGTGTTTCAAAATTAGGTGAGCGGAAAAAAAAATACTCACACAATGAAATATGTAATTTTTTTGATAAATTTAAATACATTTTTTACATATTATTCATCAAAATTTTGATTAAAAGTATATAATTTTTACATGCTAATAGGTTTTGGGCTCAAATATTGGCCAGCGGGTGCTGGGCACGCCATGCTGCTCATCCGCCTCTGGTTGGACGTGAAGTTGACGTGGCGTCTAAGTGTGCAATAAATGCTGAGTTGGCTAAAAAAGGATATGATTGTGCACCACCTCCTCCTGCTCGATCCTCTTTCTCTCTCATCGTCCTCCGACACCACCCAAACCGCCGCCCCTCCCTTCTCCCACCACCCCCAATGAAACCACCGAACTTTCGTGTTTCGTCGGAGAAGGAGAAACTTGTTTCGCTCTGTCCATCGGAGCTCTGTACACAAACCCATCAGTCCCGCCGGCGTAAACAATCCTCTGTTCCGTCGGAATCAACGCCACCATCGTAATCGCGCAAGGGAATCGGATTATTCTCATATCTATCCCGTCGATCAGTCTCCGGATCTTCACCATACAATCCATCGAACATGAAGTTATCGTTAATTCATCGAAGCAGTTGGAAATTGAAATTATAGTGCCATCATGCATGATGAATCTCTGTAAAATCAGTTCAATTGTTGGATAATTTTCGTCATCTTCGTAAATTGCAGCGATTCGAGCAATGAGAATCGAGCTAGAGCAGCACCGGGAGCAAATGGGACGACGGAGATGGAAGTGGGCAAGAAAGGTGAGGTGGCAGGAGAGAAAGGTGAGATGGACAACTGATTTGGACATATTTGACGGAATATTCCTTTTGTTAACCCCTCCAATATTTGTTTTGCACCTTTTGAAGTCGATAGTCGTTAATTTGCACTTACTAATATAAGTTGAGTATTGATTTTACACCTTTGAAAAGATGGGTCGTTAATTCGCACTTTTAGACATAAATAAGTGGGTAATTTACACCTGAAGCCTTCCTGAACTTAAGTGACCTAGCTCAGGGATTGAATTAGTTGAGGTTTAGGGAGTAAGTGTTATGGTTGCCTGAGTTGGGGGACTCTGTTGAATGTTGTTGGCCCAGCATTGCAAAAATATTTATGGTGCAATTAGTAGAACCCTAGAAAATTTAATGACGGGTAGGGTCAAGCGAAGGGAAGGTTGATCTAATCTAATGCATGCATAAAGGAGATTGTTTGCCTTTCAATTCTATACATCATTTCTTAAATGTAATTTTGACAAGATCTTAAAAAATGAATCAATTTGGTGACATGTTACTTCACTTGTCAAATTAAACTTATAGCATCACCCAATGGCTGCAAATGGAGATGGAACAAAGTGAAGGCAACCTTCTCCATATGCAGTGTCGTTATTAACATTCTATGGGCTATAGGTAAAATGAAAAAATGAGACCCCACTTATAAAATTTCAAAAATATAACTTCATAAAAAATAGAAATGTTATTAAAAAATAGTACATTTCATTACATTATGTCAATAGCATCTTCTCAAATAAAAATTCATACAAAATAGAACATTTTCCCTTCAACCTCCATCAATATTGTCAATCATCTAAAAATCTACTCCTTGTAAGATCACCCCTTATCACCTTCAAAGAAAAAATCAAAAATAAATCACAAAAGCGGCTTTCACGAGCATTTCGGGATGCAAAATCATTAATAATAACATCAACATCAATGTTTTCTAATAAATCCCTCTCAATTGATAATACTGTCAAACCATTCAACCTTTATTGCGACATTGATGACCTCAAGTAGGTTTTTATTAACTTTAGCTTTGAATGGTTTCTTTCAGCTGATATCACAGTTAAAAAAATTCTACAAACAATGGAAACATTCAAATAACAATCTGTAGATTTTGTAAACTTAAAAATTTCAATGGCAGACATTGGCTAATTTGGCAAAGTCGTTTACAACACTTTTAATTCAGAGTAAAAATTATTTAAATCAACATCATATGAATCACCGTGAGTAAATATGGAGTGAAAATTAGCAAGTGACTATTGAAGTTTTTGGAGAAATTGATATTTTTCATTTGAATTAATGATAGGTTTAGTTGGATAATGGAAATAAGTTTTTTTGATACATTGGAGGTAGGGGATTGAGAATGGTGGAGACTTGAACACAAAACCTCCATCTCATGTCCCATGAGCTTAGCCACTAGGCTACAAGCCCAGGAGAGAGAGAATGATTGAATGAGATTGAGATAAAATGAGTTGAAAGTCCAGGGAGATCATAAATGAATTAAATGCGTTAATTATCTCTCTCTTCGATATGTCGTTTGTCAAGTCGTCATTAACACAAAGCTATTTTTTTACTATATATAATATATTTTTAAATATGGGTCCCTTTACTTGTTGGGCCCTAGACAGCTGCCCCTCGGACCTACCCTCAGAACCGGCTCTATCCATATGTAGTGGCTAAAATACATACTATTCCCTCGATTGGGTTTCTCTCCATTTGGAGAGTGCCTCAACCGCCTTCCATTACATTTAGAAAGTTGTCATGTGTATCTTTCATTTTATTTTTTTGCTAGTGAAGGACACATGACAACCTCCTAAGTGCAATAGAATGCACTTGAGGCACTCTCCAAATGGAGAGCAGCCTAACTCCTATTCCCTTTATCATATACTCTTTCCATTCCGTAAAGGTCAGTGTTTTAAAAATCAAACCGTAAACAATATTGTTCAAGGCACCGATTCATGGTCCAATCGTTTGAGCCATTGGTCCAATCGGTTATTTTTTTAAAGCTAACTATCACCATTCATTATATATATTTAGGGTAAAGTGCATGTATAGTCCCTTAGCTTTTATGAGTGTCCTATTTTCGTCCTGTTTTAGGAATTCGTCTCATATTAGTCCTCTAGATTTCATTTCGTCTCAAAATGGTCCTTTCATTACATTTTCTGTTAAATTTTCCGTTAACTTCGTAAATTTATGTAAATGCCCCAACCTACTATTAAATCAAACCTCAATCTTTAACAAATTTGACAATTTAAACCTAAACTCTTTAACTTTCCCTTTCTACTCTCACCTTTGTTCCTCCTTTGTTCTTTCTCTGCCTCGCCGGCAACCCAAGCAATGCCTCCCACATTTCTCTCCAGCCTCCTTCAGCCAACCTTTCTCCTTCACCATCTCTATTCAAAATCAAACCAGAAGACTCACAATGGTTTCATTCACACAATGGCCGAATCTACAACCTATCTCTCGCTTCAAGGCTCGATCTCCGGTCTCTTGACTTGCCATCGAACGCTATCTTTGGTGAAATCCCCGCCGATCTGCAATACCTCGTCAACCTCGTTATGCTCAACCTCTCGTCCAATAGCCTCGATGGCCCGATTCCGCCGCCGCACGTGATGTATCGTCCAATCAGCTGTTGGGTTTGATTTCGGGTTTGCTCCGGAATCAGACATGAATCTTCCCAGATTCAACCAGAGCTCGTTTGAATGGAATAAGTATCTTTATAGGCACCCTCTTCCGCTCGTTTCAAATTTGAAACCAAATCAAATCTGAAACCAAAGTTAGTCACATCGAGCCGCCATTCGGGGACGACATCGTCATTATACTGTCTCCAAATCTGTAGATCGGCGAGTGGGAGTCGTGAATGGTTGTTGCAGCCGATCTCTAGCCCAGTGTGATGAACGGGGTAAGATAGAAAACAAGGCGACATTGGGAAGGGAGGAGGACAAGTCACGTGGCCGTAGTGGGAAGGGATGCGGACGAGGCCAGTATGAGCATAGGAGGAGAGTGGAGGATGTGGCATGGTTGATCTAGTTGAAGAGGGGCATCATGCGGAAGAGAAGGAGTTGATGAGTGGTTTTGTAACTTTTAAAAGTAGGGATTAACTTGTATATTTTTGAAAGATTAAGGTTAGCGTGAATGTTAAATAATTACATTTACATAAATGCCCTTTATTAATCAACAACTTTAACGGATAATGTAATGGAAGGACTTGTTTAGGACAATAATGTAAATTAGAGGACTAAAATGAGACGAATTCCTAAAATAGGACGAAAATAGGACACGCATAAAAGCTAATGAACTATACGTAGACTTTACCCTATATATTTATCATGAAATAATCTAAACATAAAACAGTAATGCATATTTTCTATACTAAAATAGTAATTTAAAATATGAATTGCTTATTTTATAAGATGAAAAACAATATTATATAATCTAATTAACTATGTAAGTGAAAATTATAATTTAAAACAACTGAAAATTATTTATTTTCTATTTATATCATGGATTACAAACTTTTTAAAAAGATATTATGAGAAAATATAAAAATATTTAAAATGTTAAGTATGAATTTATAAACAAATGTGGAATAAACTAAAATTGGGAGTTTAAGAAAAAGTTCTTTAAAAAAAGAAAAAAAAAGTGAAAGCGGTTTTCCAGTTCACTCGTTTTTTTCCCGGTTCTTGACCAAGTTAGTTAGAAACCGGATTGGTTACCTAGCCGGTTTACGGTTCTACCGGTCTAGCCCGGTTTTTCTCACCACTTTTAAAAATTGTTTCATTTGATTTTCGGTATTTAATTTATGCTTTATTTTCATTGATATGTTGACATATAATGTCAAATAATTTATATGCATATGGTATTCCAATGTGTATAGTTTCTAAATATTCTCTCCGTTCTAAAAAAATATATACATTAATTTTTGTTGTTTCACGGTACTGAATCTATGATTTGTTTTCGTTAGTATATAAGCATTTTAAGTTAAATAATTCTTACTAATTTGAAGCATAAATTTTCTAAATATAATTTTCATGATTTTTTGACTAATTATCTCTGTAATTATTTAAGTCAAACATTAAACTTTAAAATATAAAGTCAAATTTCAATTTTTTTGGGCAAGCTTAAAAACTATTTTCTTGGCGCTGTTCTACTCCCTATATGGTCCATGTACCATGATACATCTTCTTATTATTCAGTTTTTCCTTTCGAAATTTATTCATTTTTTTAATTTTATTCTCTATTTGTTTCTTTTTAAATTTAGCTTAATTTTCATTCGATTTTTTTGTTACAATATTTATGTAATTCCCAATATGTTTTTTACATTTATTTGTCTCTTTAAAACTAAACTTTAATGTTCATTTTTTTGTCTTTTAAGCCCTAACTTTCCTAATGTTCTTTTTCCATTTTTTTAACTTTAGATTCTTAAATTTCATTTTTACTACTGCTTCTTATGTCAAATGTTTCTCATTTTATATCCTTTTTAATGTCATTTGATAAAATAAAATTTTTAAAGAATCTTAAATAAGTTCTAACTTTATGCTTTCCAAACACATTTTATAATTCTTTAATTTTTATTATTCTAATTAAACTCACAATGGACTCTGAAATATTTTGTGGAACTTGAATGAAAATCTTTAGTTTTTGTGAATATGACCATGCAATTGCGTTTTACTTTTATTTAAATTTCTTCTAAGTTAATCATTTTTTACTTTTTCATATGAATCACCTAATTTAATTGTTGTCATACTCATAGCATAATATCCAAGTGTAAATATCATTATTATTATTTTTTCAAATATGTTTTTAATTGAATTTATGGTATCAAAAAATGGTGTAAAATTGAATAAATTAATCGATTAAACATTTCCTTAACAATCATAAGATAAATAGTTTAAGATTTTTTAATTGCATTATTTAGTTTTTCAAATATATTTATCAAATATTGAAGACTTTTTACTTTTCAAAAACTTTATTTGTTTCATTTCTTTAATTTTTCTCCATGCAAAACAGGGGTTCAAAAAACCTAGTTTATTACATTGTTCCGAGCCTTTATCACTTTGGCACTATTTTGGATGATGAGGCGCCATCTTATGTCTTTTTTTTTTTTGTGGATGTTTCTTTCATGTTTATTCCTAAAGCTGCTGTCGCATGTTTTAGACTTTTAGCTAGACATGAACTAGACTTTATTAGCCGTATGATCTGGAATTTTCCAATACATTGTACCACTATTTTCCGCGATAATTAATCTACATCCTCTTCTATTTTCTGTTTTTTTTTTATATAAAAAAAACGTATGCATTTATTATTCATGATAGTTCAAGTGTTTACAAGAGGTGAGAGGCATATACACTTCCTCCAAAAGAGGTTGCCCATCTAAGAAAAATTAGATTAGATCCAAGGGCATCATAATTCTAGCAAATAAAAGTTAGATATATAAGTTCAAAATAAAGTTAGCATAACATGTGGTGGGGTCTACTTCGGAATGGGAAAGGAATGGAACAAGAACATCTTCTGGTTTGAGTTGTCACCAAAACAAAACCAAAGGACTGAATTGACAATTCAATTATATGAAATTTTGGTTATTAATTAGTACATCATCTGATCTAGATCATGGAGGGCCTCTATAATTTAAAGCATCAATTAGGTATGACTAGAATAGAACTTTGTTTAGTTGCTGACTGAAATAAAGGACAATAAAACAAGTTTTGTTGAGTAATTATCAATTTTATTTTCATTTACAACAGTTTTCCAGTTTAGAAAGATTTCAAAAACTCAATTTTAGTGTTTTCTATTTTTCTAAAATATTTTTCTTTGTAAGATGAATGTAGCAAAAGGTAAGGTCAACATCATGACTCATTATTAGACATTATCACTAGTTCCACACTTAAATTGAAAGGACCACAGATATAAATTAAGATAGAGAGAGAGAGAGGGGGAGGGGGAGGGGGAGAGGAAGAGGGAGAGGAGTTTGCTTGGCAAAAGCAAATCCATAAGAAAATGATCTGAAAACCAAGAGGGATATTCATGTTACCCTTCATACTCAATGATAAGGATAAGAAACTAGCTAACCACAAAACAAACAGCCAGAAAGAACAAAACAGAAACTGGGATATTCAACCTGCAGATAGCAACCCTTGAGAGAGAATGAGAGTTGCACAAAAGAGAAAAATAACCATATATGGAGCTTGCAGCTGAACTCTAAAAAAGGAAAAAGAAACACAAAAGAAAAAAAAATCATGCCTATTGAAATTACTCTACGATGCAATAAGTCCTAACAGCCTCACCGTCTATAACAAATAAGTTTTTTTTTCCTGTAACCAAAGGGAAAGTTAATCCCAGATGAGTGAGTAAATATACAGACAAGAAGCCGGCGACTTTGCCGGGGAATTACAGCGGTTGAAGAAAAAGAAACCAAAGGGAAAGTAAAAGGATTGCCTATTGTTCAATGTCCTACTACTTCTTCTTCCATGCCTCCCTAGCTGCATGGTACATAAATCAGAACCACCCTTCCCAAGTATGTATTCTGCACTTCCATTTTACACCTCACTCCAAATGCCACAAAACAAAGGGAAAATCTACGAAAGCGCCTCCATCGCTATAAACAAACAAACGAACAAAAAGATAACGGGAAAGAAAAATAACTCAAGCCTTACAGATGAAGCTCGTATAACCGTTTGCTGTGTGTATCTCAAATCATGAGCCCTGATAAGTACTACAGAAAGAGTTTCACAGCAAGCTGATGCGTAGTTCCAAGTGAAGTTTCATGAAAAAAATCCGAGTAATCCTTCACCAATCTGATTAGTTAACTTCAAATACAGGTGCTATTGCTTGTATCCAATCGACAGATTTTCTAAGCAGCAATTCCTGAAGCAACATAAGAACGGAAGCCTGTTAAATGAAGCAGCATAACATGCGTCCCCTTAACATGAGGTTCTACAGATATGTCGGAACAGAAATTGACACGTCACTATCCTACATCACAACGTTCTTTCATGTAACCAGACATGATTGACAAACATGATATCACTATGAAGTTTGTACATTAAAAGCTTACATCACCAAAGGATCATAATATGGTGGTGAAATCTTATTAATTTGACGCCAAGTATAAATCATATATCATGACCAAAATGCCTGACCAACATCATGCTAATGTGCTTCACTAATTACCTTCAGAGGCATATGGCTGTCGTGGAACAAAATGTCTAACGGACTAGTAAAGCATAGAAGCTAGATATACATGATCTGATTATGTATATCATCAGAAGATAAACTAGACGAAATATAGCTTACATGGTTCACTCATTTGAGGAGAGACAAGAATGGCTCAATGCAATAACAAGATGTCAAGATACAGGAAGAGGGAAACAAGGATTTTGTGGACCCAAGGCTTCGGTGTTTCTACTAGGTTTGGTACGAAGACAAGTATTGTCCTTTTGATGTAGGTAAAATTAAATTACTTGACCAAAACTATCTATAGGTCTCAAAAAGTATTTTGCATCTACTGTGCAATTTAAGAGTTGGAACAAACATTAGTTCTAATTTTACCTGCTCTACTTCACATAAAGGTTGGTTAGTTCAGACAGGGATTAAAGACTAAAGATTCAGTAATGAAGCATAAGAGACTGTTTACCTCTATAGGGCTGTCTGCTTGTGATGTTGTAATTTCCAACATAATCCTCGCCAGTTTTGCTGGTAATATCAGCAGATATGTTTCCCAGCCCAAAGCGAAATGGACCAAAACCATCTACGCCAGACATGGCAGAAGGCCAAGCTGAGTCACCATAAGTTGTACCACTGTTGTATGAGTTCCCAAGGGAGGCCCCATATCTACCATTCGATCCAGCAAATGATGATAGCTGTGCTGCAACACTGCCAGTGCTTCTTCCCAGACTATAATTGTCATCAACATTTATTTCACCAACGTTACCACTCAGAAGACTAGAAGCACTCACCCCACCAGTACTAGCAGAAAGCAGAGAGGGGTTCCAGTTTGATCCACTGTTTCCAATAGAAGTTCCAAAATTTCCACCCATGGAACCCAGATAATTAGAAATGTCAGAAGAATTCGGGCCATCACTAAGGCCCCCATTTCCCCAGATATTTCGAGCAGGAGAGCTAAGAACAGAATCACTTCTACCAGTTCCAATGCCATAGCCAATAGGGCTGCCATATCTGCTTGCATTTCCACCAGCATTGGGGCCAATCACTCGCCCATATCCTAAATCATTGCTGAAGTTAGAAACTCCACTGTAGCCTTCACTAATCTCACTGTCTGCACTCATACCTATTCCGTAATTAGTTGTATTAAAATATCCATTACGAGCAAGTGGACTAAACCTAGCATCCATCCCAACCCCAAAACCACCAAGTGAACCTAAATCAAATTTCTGATCGTAGCTACCGATGAATTTCCCAGCACGGCTGAGAGCGTAGTTATAACCCATCAGAGGGCTTCGGTTTGGTACCTGAGATTGCTCTTTTGGGACAGCTCTCTTAACCTCTACCAGTTTACCATTTAACTCATGAAATGTTTTACGCAGGACAACATCAACTGCTTCTTCTGAACTATAAGTTATGAAGCCGAATCCTCTAGGCCTTTGAGTGTTATGATCATACATCACCACAACATCAGTAATCGTACCAAACTGATCGAAGTATTTCTTGAAGTCGCTCTCAGTGACTGTGGATGCTAAACCTCCAACAAATATTTTTTTAGTATTTCCATGAACCGGAGATCCATGTGGAATCAAGCTGCTGCTTCGATTCATAACATGGTGATCTTCCCTCGGGACTGCCTTCTTCGCCTCCACCTGAAACCAGTGATTCAAGAAAATCAAAAACAAAAGTAGAATTCCCATTTTGGTACCAGGCTAATAAGAAACATAAATCAAGCAGGCCAAGAGGACCCATTTGCCTATTGCTTGAAAGACACTTTACTAACATCGTATATCAATTAAATCAAGATATCATATCATAAGAGCAAGCCAACTCAGAATATGTAACTCACTGTGCGGCCATCAATGGTATGCTTATCCATGATGACCCTCTCTGCAACAGCTGGATCAGCAAAGATAACAAAACCAAAGCCACGGGCACGACCTGTGACACGATCTCGCATGATCACTGCTTCAACCACTTCTCCATACTTGTTGAAATACTCCTTGAGGCGTTCTTCATCGGTATCCCAAGAAATCCCACCAATAAAGAGTTTGCCGACATCAGATTCCATCCTCTCTGCAATTGCCCATCACAAACGACCTGATCAGTGGCCAAACTCAATGCCAACAGCCAGATGAAATCTAAAGCATTATAAAAGCAACTAGATTCAAAAACCAGTTCAGTATTTCAATCAGAATTTATGGAGATAATCAAAGTACACAAGCAAACATTTGAGCACATATCCTCAATTCATATTATCCAACTACAAAATTCATAGAAAATCATTAGATGCTACCAACAATCAAAATCAATCAAAGAGGGAGAAGAAAATATGGAATTTGCACACCGATCAAAATGCGTGCATAACGATTCAATAGGAAGCAAAGCAGAAAGCTTCAGCCATACCTTACAAGTTCCTTTTTCTTTCTTTTGGGCAGAATCTGATCAAAGACGAAAGCTTTTAGATGTCAAATCAATCGAGGATCACCAGACACATGAAGCATCGATCAGAACAATTTCCCGGATTCCTGAAAATCGAACCAAAAAAGAATTTAACCCTGAAAAACACGGATCGAATGTGCACCGGAAGATCCGCAATGAGACAGGAAAAGGAAAGGGAAACAGAAAAAAAGGTGGCAGAGGATTCAGAAATTTACCATTTTGCAAATACCCCAGAAGAGAAAACGATTAAAAATATTAAGCTAAAAGATCTAACAAAGTGAAACGCTGAAACAGAAGAGGAGGTTTATTCGTCTCTCTGTCTCTCTGTCTCCCTCTCTAAAATGAAATGACCTCCTCTTCTCTTTCTCTATCCTCTGTCCTCCTCTCTCTCTCTCTCTCTGCCTGAGTTTCTATTTCATCTTCTTCGTTGTTCCACCTCTTGTTAATCAATCAAAAGAAATGGATTAGAGAGAGAGACAGAGAGAGAGATAGGAGGAAGAGAGAATATATATAAGGAGAGAGATAGAGAGGGAGTGCAATCCTCTGGTGTAAGAATATTTGGAGGAGATGACAGAGATGGTGAGGTTTTTTGTTTTCTTTTTTCCTTTTTTTTAGTAAATTCTTTTTATGGAAAAATTAAATGAGAAAATTCTACTAAAAACGATTTTAGTACTTCTTTTTTTTTTAATTGTTTGATTTGTTCCTCTATGAAATTAAATACTCATGCCCTCTTTCGTTCAATAACACGTATATTAACCACATATTGACCACATACGTGTTTTTAAATATACCTAGTAAATGACACATATACCCTTCACACAATTATCATCTTTTTATCTTTTCTAGATTCAGAAGATGTGAACGAACTCAAACGTCTGACGACTCGAGCATCGGAGATCACGATTCGCCTCATCGTCACGATTCACCGTCGAAGGGAGAGTCATTAGTTTCACCTCGTCATCACGATTCACCTCACTGTTGCGATTCACCGTCGAATCTCGAGATCCAAGCCGTTGTTGCCGCCCTTCGATCACTCCACTGTAACTCTCCACTACGATTCACCTCGCCGTCTTAGATGTAGTCATCCGCAACCCTCAAATCTCTCCACTGTAACTCCCCACTGTGATTCACCTCGCCGTCTCCGATGGAGTCCTCCGCCGCCCTCTGATCTTTCCACTGTAATTCCATCTCTTGATTCGCATTTAAGTTTGTTGAGCTTTATTGTTTTCACTCGAGTTTTTGGTTTAGGATTGACGGAGCTCATTCTCAACTCAAGTGTTTATGCATTTGTGGATTAGTATAGACGAAAGAGTGTGATTTGTCGAAGATGAAATAGCCTAGTGGTGATTGTGAGGATCCAGATCTGGTGGTGATGGTGAGAAGTTTAAATCTGTAGTCATCGATAGTTTTCAGTTTGTACTGAGACACTTTGTGTTTTGGTTTAGACGGTTTTAATTTTCAATAGACAGTTTTCTTTTGAATTTAATACTGCTCTGCTTGTTTTTTATTTGGTTCAATTTGGATACTTTTGATTTAATTTGCTACTAAATTGTCAAAAATCAAGACATGTTGCACTTTGATGAATTTAACCTTTTAAATCTGTAGACATTGTTGCATATTATCATAGACAACTTTTGTTAATTAGTAGACGCGGTTTAAGGTTTGTCTAAGCCAGTTTTACATATAACACTAGACACCACAATTAACTACAAATGAGCAAATAAAACGTTTTATACTATATTGCAAACACTTATGCACTTTATGAAAGAGTTTTTTTATTATTTATCGCAGAAATTAATTTCTAAAAATTTCTTACACTTTGAACTTTGGTGTAAACAATATAGACTTTCTAATAGACACTATAACACTTTCTATCAGACACTTTCTAATAGACACTATTAGACAGTGCTGCAATTAATTATTTTTCCAGAAATTGCAACAACGACGAAGACAATGGTGCCAGCGGAAGCGGTTCTGGCAGCAGTGGCAGCAGTTCCGATGACAGTGGTGGTGGTTCCAGCGATGACGGCAGAGGTTCCAACGGCAGCGGTGGAGGTTCCGGCGGCGGCAATGGCGATTCCGGTGACGATGGAGGAGGTTCCGGTGGAAGCGGCGGCTCCGACGGCAGCGGTTCCGATTCCGGTTTCGGTGGTGTTGTTGGTGCGGTGGATGATATTTCTAGTTAGGAATTATGGTTAGGGGTATTTTTGACAATTGGAAAAACATGAACTGTGGGCTGGATTTTATTTAGTTATTGGGCTGGTATGTGACACAAAAAGATGGTAGATAAGCAAGCTCTTCCTTCATAAGAATATTTCTTTTCAACTTTAACAAATGTATTCTCATGTATAAGAAAATATATATTATGATATGATGATATTCCTTTCCTCGACCTCACCTTTTCTTTATTATATATAGTCTATTATTTTAAGTTACTGAACGGCCTTTTCGGTATTGGCCACCACCTCATCAAGAATTCTATAATAATCTGTTTAATAACTCAGGGTTTTTAAATTTAATCAAGGTGAATTATTTGTGCTATAAATATTATCATCACAAGATTAAGGGTGGGGTGGGGCTGAATGAGAATAATGCAGAGTTCGCGAAAGTGGAGGCTTATTCTGGATTGATCAAGTTAAGGGAGCGCAAGTTAATTAGTACTAATAATGTTCAACGTTCAATTAGAACAAGTCAGATAATTGTATACTGGTAACTAATTCAGATTAGATGCAAGTTAATTAGTACTAATAATGTTCAACGTTCAATTAGAACAAGTCAGATAATTGTATACTGGTAACTAATTCAGATTCGATGCCTAAGAAAATACTCCCTCCTTAGTCCTTACCAAATTAGTTTTGATATATATATATATATATATATATATATTGTTTTGAGGTATTTAATTTATGATTTTTGATAAATATTTAGACGTTAGAATAATTTATTTCTAACTCTTTGGAAACTAAATTTTCTAAATATTTGTTTTTTGTAAACTTTTGTCACTATTTTTTTGTAAATATTTTAGTTAAATACTGAATACTAAACATGAAAATTTAAATATATCAATTTTTTAATACGGACAGAGTATATTTCTATCCCTTCAACTCCAGAATGATGCGCTTCATTATTGATAATAAAATGTGTGCCTTGAACACATCAGGATGCGAAACAGAATGATGCATCAAGTGTTCTATATGATGACATAAATTTGATAGCATGAGAAAAAGTGAATGATGTGCAGATAGCACATAGTGATGCGTTTTATAGGCATAATGATGCGTTACAGACATTAAATAATGATAAAATTAAAACAGCAACAACACAGAAAATGGTGTGACTTAAGTAAAAAATGATGCGTTTGCAAAGCACAATGATGTACCCTAAGCACATAATGATGGACTAGAAAAGTAGAATGATCAATTAATTCATTTTTTGTTTTTACTTTTGTACTCCTTTATAGTTTTTCTTCACCTTTTTTGTATTCCCTTATAGTTTTGTATTCCATTTTTTGAAAGCTCAAAGTCATTTCATAAAAAACTTCTAAACAAAATAGTTTGATTAAATAATGTATATGTTCACTTCAAAGATTTTTTTATGTGTTCATTTTAAAGAAATTTCTTTTTGTCCTCCCACATTAATCTTTGAGCATTATTCATCTACATTTCGTGATTACATTATTATAATAATGTTGTGCATCATAATGTGTGAATGAGCATAAATAAGTTACATATGCACATAATAATTTCAGTAAGAATAAAACAAATCGAAATGAATTTTGGTTCAGGTCATAGTCCATTTGGCCGATTTCAACTTGGCGAGCGTGTCTCCTTATTGAGCTTGATACCATCGACGATGGTTATGTTGAGACCAAACTCTAATAACTAGTCGGAGTACTACGATCACGATGAGTTTTGTTAGTGAAATATTGAACCGGTTGTTGTTAGATCCGTTAAGCTCATTAATTTGGAAATTCATGTTGAATGATTTCAACGAACGGATTTGTTTGAAGGTGAAACAACAACTGACTTGACATAAGAAGAAGAAGAAGAAGAAGAAGAAGAGAAGCTTTGTGATAATGGTGGCGGCAGACGGAGGTGGAAGCGACATCAGATTTGGTAGCACGGAATGAAGGAAAGAGTTAGGGGAAAAGGGAATGATAATTTTGTAATAATTGGAAAGAGACACAAATGAGACACGTGATAGAAGTGACGCATTCTACGCTATAGACTAGAATATATCATATAACCACCAATGTATTTGGACTGACCAAATTGCCGCCTGTTTTGTTTTTTTTTTTGAAGGAAATGACTTTCATTCAAGCCAAAGCAGTTGTCGCTGACAATATCCAAACAAGGTTATTGATCCCCCAAGAACAACGACCAAAATGCTCTAAGCCATGATGAGCAATATTATGAGCAACGACATTAAGCTCTCTCTTAACAAAGACCAAAGACTAAAAATTAAATAAGGATAAATAAAACCGGAAATCATCAATGACCATCCCAAAATGGTAAAGACTGGGAATATGAGTGATACGAATCTCCTGCACCAGTAATTGTTAGTCCGATTCAAAGTAGACATTTTGCCATAGTTGTCTTCGTGTCTCCTTAACACCCTATAACAAGGTAGTTGACTCCAAATATAGCACATTCGTCCCAGCATAATCAAAAGAATAGGAAACTGCAAGAAGAATGCTACTTGTAGAATCTCTAGCTATAATGTCGACAGATACCTTCTTCTCACGCTTACAAATAGCCACATCTACATTCACCTTAACATATTTGAGCATCGGTGCCACCCACCTAGACCAAGTCGGTGCCTACGATTTTTGAGGAGGGCGATATTGAGCGCCTTGCCAGCCACCCACACAATTCTGAATTGTGATAACAAAAGCTGCAGGTATTGCACACTTATAATTATGGATAACATTATTCCGGTTTATCCAATGATACCAAGCTGTTACCGCAATTAATAACAATTTTTCCTCATTCTAGTTATGCTCCTTGTAATACCAGTCACACTAGTCTACCTCATCTATCGCAGGTGAAATATGTAACAGTTGCCAAACTTTCCTGGCAAAAAGACAATCCCAGAGGAAATGGCAAACTGATTCCTCCTTCGAGTTGCATACCGGACAGGTTAGATCAACTGGAACTCCTCTATAAGATAGCCCATCATAAGTAGGTAAGATAGCAAGCTCTCCAGAAAAATGCCTGGATTCTAGGTGGCAGACGAAGGCGCCATAACCATTTCAAGAAAATTGAATACTCCAACGGGTTTTCCTTGTGTTGCTTAGCATAAGGTAGGAAGTATGTTGATCTCACTATGAAATGACCATTATCCTCTATTCCCCATGTGAAAATATCCACTGAAGATTATGGGCTCAGGGGTATCGATTTTTCCATGGCGCCAATGTCCCTGTGTTTCCAAGAGGAATTAGATTGATCAATCAAATCCACAATGCACAATTTTTCAATCGAGGTACTAGGTTGAGTAATCAAATGAGTGGGTAGCCAATTATCAAACCAAACTTATACCAAAGCTCCTTTCCCAATCCGCTAAAAACCCCCATTGCGTAACACATCTTTTCCTGCGAGCAATGACTGCCAAATAGTAGAACCAAGTTTTGTGGGAGTGATGACTTGTAGGAAAGAATCATGATAAAAATATTTTCCTCTGAACACTCTAGTTACCAAAGAATCCGGGTTTTGAATTATTCGTCATCCTTGCTTTTCCAACATTGCCTTATTAAAAGCCTCGATATCACGGAATAAAAAACCACCAGCCCCTCCAAGCGCAACAGAGTCGATCCCAGGCACACCGGGTAATTTTACGCTCCTCGATGTCTCTCGCCCAAAAAGAATTTGGATGATAAGGATCGAAGATTTTCAACAACTGAAGTCGTAAGGAGCAAACAGTTCATCAAATGAGTAGGGAGAGCCTGTATTACTGCTTTTATCATAATTCCCCTACTAGCTTGTGATAGCATTGCAGCCTTCCCACTTGAAAGCCGTTCTGTTACTCTCTGAATCAAGAACTCATATTGATCCACTTTCTTCCATCCTAGAAGCCATGGAAAACCCAAGTAACGGTCGGAAGTGAGACACTTCGAGGTGCCCAATAACTTGCATAAGTCATGCCGACGAGTGTGGGGTATGGAAAGGCTAAACAATACAGAGGATTTATGAAGGTTTACCATCTGACCTGATGCAACCTCATAGGTGTGCAAAATCTGCAGCAAATTGCGTACACTATCTGCAGTGTCGTGCATAAATAGAATGGGGTCATCTGTAAATAATAAGTGGGAAATACGAGGACTTAAATCATGAATCCATACTCCCGAAATTCTACCCTCCACCTCGGCTCTACGCAGAAGCAAACAAAAACCCTGGGTTGCGCCTATAGGCGCACTATAAGCGCCTATATATATATATTGGTGAAGCCCTAAATGATGTGCTTCGACATCACAATGATGCATTCTCGATGCCCTATGATTTGCTTCCGTGACAACATGATGCACTCGTTTTGATGACTTATTGATTCATTTTGTTCTAAAACCCACAGTGATGCGCTTGATCACCACAATGATACATTCACAATGCATAATGATGTTTTCCCGTAACAACATGATGCACTCGTCCTAGTGACTTAATGATGTGATTGTTTTCTTCAACATTTCTAAAAGATGCGCTTGGTGACCAGAATGATGCACTAGGTTTCATGTATGATGCATTTCCTTACAAACATGATGCACTCCTATTGCACTATGATGTCTTTGGTGACTACTACGATGCACTCTTGTTGCATTATGATGCTCTCAATTACAAATATGATGCACACGTTCTCATGACACTGTTGCACTCGTTTTCTTTGATCTTTCAAAATGATGAGCTTGGGGACAAGAGTGATGCTCTCCCTTTCCACCACGATGATCTCCCTTATAAACATGATGCACTTTTTCCCACTGATTATGCAACCAGCTCAGACATCATTAAGGTACATAGGAACATCATAATGAGTCGCATGCGCATCATTAAGGTACGTAGGAGCATCGTAATTACATAATGTGCGGCAGGTTGCAGCTCCGAATCATGAGATATGAATCGCGTCGTTCAGCTGAGGAAATGGTTGGAAATTGATCGACGATGCCTCAAGAAGCGATTGGCTACTCCGGCATGGTCGGATTTCGTAGTGCCGATGCTTTTAACCTCCAAAAGCTTATCCACCGTTAACATAAAAGGCCGTCATTGGTGACGATGGTGGACATGGAACGGTTGTCGTCGATGGAAGAGGGAGGCTTGTGGTGGCTGGCCTTGTTGCAATCGACGTTGCACTTGTGGGTGGGGTTGTCGACGTCGAAGGAAGGCGGCAGTGGAGAGTGATGGATGGAAGTAGAGCCGTCCACACGGACTGATGGCAATTTTGCGATGAGAGGTGGGTGCACGGAGGCTCACCATAAGGAAGGGCGCACCGTATCCTCTGCCTACAAACAATAACAATAAAGGGGAGAGAGGATCTCTTTGTCGTAACCCTCAGACACTCAAATAATTTCTATGTCCCCATTTAATTGAATAGTTTCACTCCATATGGATAATAAAGTGGATTTAAAACTTTGTACGTTTTAACATAATTATCCTTCAATAGAAATTGTATAAGAAGTGAGATAGAAAAAAATAAAGATAAATTGATTATAGTTTTATAATTTTGAGAGTATAAATTTTATTTTAGAGAAAAATGAATAGTCCATTTTAGACAATATACAAATAAAATGTATATAATTTTGTAGTTCCGGTAAACAAAACAGTCCTATTTTCTATTTTATAAAACCAACCATCCATGTCACAATTTTCAAAAGGCTTATTACAATTTAACATACCAAGGTATTTTAGTCTTGATATGATACGCATATATGTAGGTACACATAGCGGATTAGAGGTCCAATTTACAAAACAGTTTCAGCCCAAACCCACTAAAAAATACTAAATGTCTAAATTATTCCTACATACTTTCTCTATACATTATTATGTATACATACACATATGTGCACCCTATAATTGGTAAATGTATTTTGCTAATTATATTTTCCCTTCAAGCTCATGAAATTTACAGTTTACTTGTCCCTCGGGGGCATCCGGTTATATTGAAAAATTGGAATTTACACTTTACTCTCTCATCTACTATTATATATTATTACGGGAGCCTTATCAAGAGAGTAAAAAAAAGTGAATGAAGTGATTTCGTAAGTACACCTAGGATCCACGTAGGCACCAACTAGACAAAGAGTTTTTTTTGACGCCATGTAGGCATCAATCAGCCTACCATTTTTTAAGCAATCAACCTACCATTTTTTAAGGAATTGGTTTCCAATTTCAGTCATCTAATTAATTAGATTGATTCTCTCCATATTGAATTCATTAATTAGATTGATTCTCTAAAAAATGTTTAAATCATTAATTGGTAGTATTAATTTTCTCTCCATTTTTTATCCATTTCCTTACATTCTTATTAATTAAGTGTCCCGCTCTATCCTCTCATTCTTTTTCACGAAGTTTCCATCTTTCACATGACGTTCACATCTTTTCCAATGGCCTTCTTCAATCACAACAAACTCATTCCTCAATCATTCCTTCATGGGTCGTCGCCAACAAAAAATAATAAGTTCATTTTTATGAATTTAATTTTTTATTTTATTTTTCAATCATTTTAAAATAAAAATTTAAGAATTTTGTATACAAATTAAAATTGGATGTGCCTTTCTTACAAATAAACTTTATTTATATTTTTTATACTATAATAAAGCAAATAAATTGAAGTTAAATGAATAATAAAAGTCAAACGTTTCATTATTTTTGGGATGGAGAGAGTAGTTTTAATTAATTTAATGTTAATTTGTTGCACAAATTTTCCACACGCTCATTGTTCACAAGTTATATTTAACATTGAACTCCTTTAACTTGGTATCTTTCTTCGTGCACGGTCTGTAGTTTTTCCTTGATCACTGCCCAACTTGAACCATGAGAAAAAGATCTGATTGTACACAAGGGGAGGATGGATGTGGCTTCTACTGAAAGCAAGTTGCTTACAGAAAAGACATTAAATTGGTAGAATATAAAGTTATTCACATAAGCTTTGTTTGTCGGGTTAGTTTTAACTCTTTTCGCTTATTGTCCACTTCTGTTCATACATGATTTCTATAATTGAGACTTATATTCTTTTTATCATTTTTAATTAGTGACATATAAATTTGACTTTAGATCAGTTTTCTTATTAGTGGGTCAGAAACCAAAATATGTAGTTGATGTTTTAGTATTATGCATATAAAACTTCAATTAATGAGTAAGATAAAAGAATAAAGTTAGACTCATCTACTATCTACTATCTACTATTATATCTTATTACAGGATCATCTAGGTGGCAGGGCTAGAAAAAAATTTTGAATACTGAATTCTGGTGCACCCACCTCAGCGCCAAGTCAGCGCCACATGTATGAACGCATTTTTTTTCTTGACATGTATGCATATTAATCAGCCTACCATTTTTTAAGGAGCAGTTACCATTTTATATGCCTTCCTTTTAAAAGATGCTTACCATAATGTGTATTTAATGCAATCCATTTATACAAAATTAATTCAATCCATTTATACAAAAGATGTATTTAATATCTACTATTAATATATATTACAGGAGCCTCCCGCCCAAAGTGTAGAAAAAAATTTGAATACTCAATTCTCGTGAAGCCACGTCAGCGCCACGTGAACACACATCAGCTTTTTTTTAATGACATGGCCAGTTAAGCATTTTAATGGAAAGTTTTGATGAGTATTAATACATATTGAATTACCATTAATTACACTAATTATAACTCATCGTAATCAATTTTCTATCTTACCTATTATGTTTATTTCTAATTAATGTCCTCCTTTTACGTTTATATGCCTCCGTTTCTTCCCTCTCTTTTTTGTTGACCTTTTAGTTTTAACTTTTGATGGAAATTATATTTAGTCCTTTTACATTATGGTAAGTTTTAATTCCAATTAATTATAGTTAATTCCCCCTTCTCAATGTTTTCTTTCGTTTTTTGGTTATTGGCAGAAACAGACTTTACTGCCTATTCCAGCTGTGCTCTACTAATTACTATTGAGTAATATTAATTTTCCTAATTTATGACTATGTTGATTGTCCTAATTCCAATTACCATTTACACGCTTTTTTACAGAGCCATTCTTATTAGTGCATCTTCTGCTTCACTCGGCTCTCTTCCTCTCCCTATATTATCCATTCTCTCTCCATAGCTTTCTCCGCTTTAAGCACCGATCATAAAACCTTAATCATAATAGTTCTCAATAACGCAAACCCCTCGATTTAGAGTATTGGTGCAAACTCGGTGCGGGACAAGTTGGCCTCGACATAGGCGGGAAAACCGGGCTCAGCGGGAGGAGATGAATTGGCAGGGAAGATCCACTGTCAAAGCTCACATTTTTAAGGTAAATCTTCGGCTTTGCCTAAATTTATTTTTATTCGGTTCTTTTATTTTACTGCTCTGGTTGTTTTACTATATCTGAATTAAATGGCTTGAAGAGCAATTGTTTTGAGTCTAAAAACCAATGTCGGTGCCACCTAAATTTCGCCATTCTCAGTTCAGAGCAATCGTGTCTCCATCACTTCCCTGGAAATAGCAGACAAATTTAGGGTTTGCTTCATTCCGTGTCTACTACTTCTTCCGAGTTCTCTCTTAGGCTTTATTAATCTGTTTTATAGTCGGATATGTTTTTCGGTGTTCCTGGTTTTGACGAATTTTGGCGTAGACAATCTGATTTATGTCCGCCATTGCTTGGTCTGCTGCTCTTTTGGTCAAATCCAAGCTCAAGGTTTTGTTTTGGGAATCAGAATTTGGCATTGAAAGATGGCTTCTCAGAGTTCGAACGAATCACGCTCGCCTAAACGTACGGTATATCACGAAACCTATCTCAGTACCAGGGCCGTCCGAGGCAGATGTTCAACTCAATATTGAGTTGAAGAAGGTAATTATCTTTCTCACTAAACAGATACTCGGCCTTAAGAGTTGGCTTCTCGAATTTTATATCATGGGGTTCTTTTCGAATTTTATATCATGGGGTTCTTCTCGAATTTTATATCATGGGGTTCCTTAAATTGTTTTCTTGGTTGTTAATGTTCTATTACTAATCTATAGTTTCTGGTAGAGGCGGGTCTTTATGAGAGCATAATGTTTATTCTCTGGCTGTTGTTTCAGTTTGCATCCACAAATTGTCCTTGTATTTTCTGTAAAGTTGTTTTGTTTTTGTTGTTTTCTTATATTAGGTTGAGTCCAAATAGTTTATGGTCAAATGATAGATCTGATCACTTCTCTTGAAGGAGAGAAAGACTTAACAAAGTACTCATTGTGCAAGTAAGTGACATTTTCAAATCTATTTTTGACATTTCAAATTGATGTCAGGTTCCTTTATATTGTATATTTGGTAAAACATATGTCACTTGATTTAATATCTGAAATGATAATGCGTGAACTAAAAGAAGTATTTTATGCAATCAGCTAAATTGATGTTTGATGAACTTGAAAAGTTCCGGAAGCCTGGTGAGAATGACAGTGATATATAGTTGTTTTTTCAACTTTATTTTGTGTAATCGGAAAAAGGGCCACTTCATGAAGGGTGATGTAGTTATTATTATCAAATGGGAGTTGAAATTTTGAAGGGATGGGTTAAGAAGGTTGAGGACTGTACACATTAGGCCTGAATTGAAAGGCCTTAATAAGGTGGGGCTGCATGTACTCATTATTCTTTTGTTTTCAATTACCTAACATTTATTTATAATCAATCACACTAATTACTTACCTTATTGTCTCTATTTTCTTTCTCCTTTTTCTCTATTGTCTCTTCTCCATTTTTTGTTCTTATTTCATGAGTTTATTTGAAACAGTTGTGTCTTTTGATAAATATAAGTTATGACATGCACGTGTAGGCACGAAATTGCTCATATATGATCTGAAATTTTGGTTTCTGTTTTATCTTTATACATACCTTGAACTAATGCTATCATTGATAATCTCCCTACATAGGGTGGCAAGGTGCATCGAGGTATGGAAGTTGATAGTCAGTGTCCGGTTTGTAGTAACGGCGACGAAACGGTGCGTCATTTATTGTGGGAATGCCCATTTGCCACTCAGGTATGGCAACACTTGAAACTTGATCCCCCGACACAGGATGAGGATTGGTGTGATTGGCTTCATGCTAAGGTTCAAGCAAATAAAGTTTGTCTCCTCACGTTTTCTGTAGGTGCATGGATGGACAAGTTCAACAGAAACGTGGTCGTGTATAATTTGCAGCGCAATCGCCCGATTACTCTAGCTGCTCGCATTGTAGCCTGGGTGAGCGGGTGGAGTAAAGTGAATGAGAACAGGGAGGCACATCGTGCTTCACTGGAGCAGACTAGATTGACTTGGTCACCTCCGTCTCCTGGAAGGGTGAAGATTAATGTGGATGTGGCTTTCTGTAAGCACGGTGGCAAAGCTGCCGTCGGCATTATTGCCAGAGATGAGAATGGTGATATCCTTAGTGCTTGGTCCTTCTGTTTTGCTTACACCGGATCTGATGTTCTTTTTCTTGAGGCGTTGGCTTTGCTTTGGGGAGCAAGGGAAGCTTACACAAGAGGATGGTTAGAGGTTCTTTTTGAATCAGACTCACAACTGCTCGTAACCGAGCTTCAGAACATGCGACAACCATGTTTATATCATTTTGGAGTAGTTATTGAAGAAATACGACATTACTTTTATTTACTGCAATTTTCCTATTTAAAGTTTCTTAGGAGGCACCTCAATGGTGCTGCTCATAGTGTTGCTCTTCATGGTTTAGAGCATATAGGATGGTTTAATTGGGGATCACTTCCCCCTCTGAGGTTATCTACAACAATTGTCACTTAATTTGAATGAAAGACATTCCTTTAAAAAAATGCTATCATTAGGGGGCTTCAAACATGGTGAATTGGGAGTGAATTTTTGTGTTTCTCACCTCCCAAATTCACCATGTGAATTTGAGTTTTTCGGACCTCCCCAATTCACCGTCGAAGTGAATTATCCGAAATTCACATTCACCGTGAATTTCGACAACCACCACCTCTCTCTCTCTCTCTCTCTCTCTCTCTCTCTCTCTCTCTCTCTCTCTCTCCCGGCAGTCTCCTCTTCAGACAAGTAAGAGGCGTGTTGGGGCCAGAAAGTTGCCGGAAACCACCCTCCGGTCGACGGCGCACCTCCCCAGCCCAGGTCCGCCGCTGGAATTCGCCGCTCTGCCGCCGCCGCCGCCGTGGCCTGTTCGAACGCGTTGAGGATTTTTGTTTCTGGTTTGAGGGGGTGCAAGTGTTGGGGCCAGAAAGTTGCCGGAAACCGCCCTCCTGTCGACGGCACACCTCCCCAGCCCAGGTCCGCCGCTGCCACCGCCGCCTTGGCCTGTTCGAACGCGTTGAAGATTTTTGTTTCTGGTTTGAGGGGGTGCAGGGGTATGGTGAAAACGAACATTTTTTTCACCTGTGGAAAACGAAAAACTCACCAAATTTTTTTTGCACCCAACCTCAAGTTTGAACCACCCTATTGATAATTGATGAGAAAGTTGGTTATTCCCTTTGCACAAAAAAGGAACATAGATGGCTAAAAGCTAAGTGTAATTATGGTTTCTTGCTCCGATGTAACAATAGCGTGGAAATTTATAGTGTAACCCCCTAAGTTGTGGGTGAGATACAAATGTCATTTTGGGACCTAAAACTTCGCAACTTGGCATTACCCAAAATGGAACAAAATTATATATATTCACTTCCCAATCAACTGTCCTCGTAGAAAACTAACGCTAAATGTTTTGTTTTGTGAGATTTTAAATGTTTGTGACTGTTTTATATACACATGTTAATGCTTAAACATTTTTATTTTTAAAACTAATTTCCCCGAGACGAAGGCGGTATTCATTTGTTTGGGTTTCTTATTTTCACCATGGAGGGTAATCACGTCTTTACTAATTTAAGTATTTTTCTAAAAATAAAAGCTTAGTCGGGGGTTATATAGATGAGACGCCATGGAATAGGTGCATGTAGTGAAGAAGTGTTGCATTGATTAATTGTACGTGTTGAGCTACAAGACCTCATTGAAATGGACGCTCAACCAGTCCAAGCAAGGAGTATAGCAAGGTTTACCTAGGTTGTATTTGGTGCAAGTATGGGGGACATTAAATTATTTGGAATTCATTTTATCTTTTTTTTATCTCTTGCATATTTGAATTATAGTTGAATGTTTGCCGTATTTTTTTGGAAGGTTTAGTGTAGTTGCTAGCAATGCCGAGAATTCTTAAATAATGATGTAGGCTACGTATTCTTTTTAATGGTCATAAGTTGTATGCATTTGATTACACATTAGTTATGAATGTGTCAATGTTGATTTAATTTTTTTTTCAATGCACAAAGTGAATGTAGTCATATGGAAACATTATTTTTTTCCAGACATGATATAGAACTCATTAGTGTGAACTAATGAAGATGTTAAAAGCATTCTTTTTATTATTATTATTATTATTATTATTATTATTATTATTATTATTCAATTTCAGTCCTCTAATTAATTAGATTGATTCTCTCCATATTGAATTTATTAATTTGATTGATTCTCTAAAAAATGTTCAAATCATTAATTGGTAGTATTAACTTTCTCTCCATTTTTTATCTATTTCATTTAATGGTAATTTGTTGCACAAATTTTCCGCACGCTCATTGCTCACAAGTTATATTTAACACTGAACTCCGTGAACTTGTATGTATCTTTTCTTTTGTATGGTCTGTAGTTTTTCCTTGATCACTCTCAAACTTAAACCCTGAGAAAAAGATCTGATTGTACACAAGGGGAGGCTGGATGTGACTTCTGCTGAAATTAAGCTGCTTACAGAAAGGCATTAAATTGTTAGAACATAAAGTTATTCACATAAACTTTGTTTGTCGGGTTAGTTTTAACTCTTTTCGCTTATTGTCCACTTCTGTTTATACATGGTTTCTATCATTGAGACTTATATTCATTTTGTCATTTTTAATTAGTGACATACAAATTTTATTTTAGATCAGTTTTCTTATTAGTGGGTCAGAAACCAAAAAATGGAGTTGATGTTTTTAATGTTATGCATATAAAACTTCTATTAATGTGTAAGATAAAAGAATAAAGTTAGATTCATGGATAACATGTATAAACGTGGAAAGTTTATGTGTAAGGTAAAAAGAAAATGATATTATCTTAATCAATATAAATAGTGTCATCCAAACAAAATCAAATCGGACATAAAAACAGTGAAAATGAAAAGACACAAAAGTGTTTCTTGACAATGTCAAATAGAAGCACCGACACATACATAAGAAAAACAAATAAGGGAGATATCTCATAAACAAATAAACAAATATGTGTTAAACAAAAGAAGAGAAGAAGTTAATTTAAAAAATGGTGAGAGGAAGAAAAAAATAATTGTTCATTTATTTTTCATTTGTCGCTAAAACAATGTGTAAATTAATAGCTTGCACATTATAAATAACGGGTAACTAAATTTACACTATATTTAAAAAAATATTTTACACATTTATATTTTCCTATTATTTTGTTTACAAGAATGACTGTTATTTTGTTTGCATTATATTTTGTTTGCCATCTAACACCCTTTCTTTTTGCTATAGTTAAAAAGATAAAAAACAAATTTCTTTGTAATTTACCGGCGCTTTAGCGCCTTCAAGAGACATGATTTTTTTTGTTGAGAGATTTGTGAATGCTTTTGGATATTTTTCCTAAAGTTTTTTTATGCCTTTAGTCTCTATTATTTTAACGTGCTATTAATTATTGTATTTTCCATTTTCATGTTTGCAATTTGAGGTCAAATATTTTATTTTGACCTATCTATTAAGGGTGATCATGGGCGGGGTGGGGTAAATGAAAAGAAAATGTTACATATGCAGCGGGACTGATACCCAGTTTTATTATTCGTAACCGACCTGTACTACGCAGGCACCCACGTCGTGGGTACCTGCACATCGATTGGTTTTTGCGGATCAGGAGGTGACGGGTATCCGCACGATAATAAATATTAATATCATAAAGAAATATGCTTTTAAAATAAAAAAACTTGACTATATCAATTTTTATCATTATAAATAAGTAGTCATACTCCTGAGGACACTTGTAGAGGTCTCAAGTTCGAGCCTCCTGTATCCCCAATCCCATACCCCCTTTGTATAAACAAAGTAGTCAAGTACATAATGAAAGCACCACATCTACAAACATAATGCGGATGAGCCACCCAAGAAAGACGTAGATGAAGTGACACCAACTAACGATCATGTCGATATCAGGTAGTTCTCAAATATTAGATCTTTATGTAAACGTGTTCTTTGCTTAATGTCACATATGGCAAGGGAACGGTTCAGATCACCCAATTTTAGATCTTACAGATGAAGTTTAATAAATTTAAACACAGTTTGTTGATTGTTTGAAGAATGTAGTGTTTTTTTATACAAAGGGGTATAGAGTTTGGGATATCAGAGACTCGAACTCGAGACCTCTACTAGTGTCCTCAGGAGCATGACCACTAGGCCAATGATAAGAAGGTGGTATTTTACCATTGCTCATTCGTCAATTTATATCAACAAAATTATTATTTTTTATGATAAATGAAGTAAAAGTAAATTTATTATCTTGAGTTTATATTCCAAATATATTACATGCGAGTTAATATTTCAATTGTAAGTTTAACACAGAACTATGAAAATGCACTAATTTACCATAAATTTACTCAAATTAATACATTATTAATATTGATACCTTATAAATTTGGTTAAATATTAAATTTTGGAACTCGTGCCATATGTGGGTATTAGAACTAGTTTTTATATTAACCCTGATCTATATTACTTGATAATCATACCTAAAGTTACTTCAAAGCTTATTTGCAATCCTGGTCTTGTAAGCATCTTTCTTATTATGGGAGATTATGCTTAATCAAAGCTGTTATCTTTAGCATTGAGAACTATTGATAATCTATTTTCCCAATCCCAAAGTGTGTGCTTGAATTGATTGATCAGAAGTGCAGAGCCTTCTTATCTTCTTATGGGGAGGGAGTTTGAACTCAAAACAACTCCTATTGCATGGGAAATAATTCGTTGTGCCTAAGGCATAAGGAGGCTCAGGAGTGTATAGCTTGGTATTCTGGAATCAAGCCTTTCTTGCCAAGAAACTCTGGAGAATCATCAGTGATAAGGTCAGTTTATATGTGAAGTGGATTCACGTCTATGTAAAAAGAAGAAATGTTTGGGTGATTAACTGCCCGGATAATGCTTCTACTCACACTAAACATGTCTTTCGGTGTAGAGAATTGTTCAGAAGCTTCTTTGACAGGAAACTTTCTATGGCAGTGACTAAATTCTCAATGCAGGAAGCCTATTTAGAGATCATTGAGAATTATGACCATGTGGAGTGGAAAGTTTTGGTTTGGGGACCGAGACATGTCCCTCGAACCTCTTTCATCACTTGGTTTTGTGCTATGAAACTTCTAATGACTTCTGATAAAGTTGTGATCTGGAGACCAGATATTAGTTACACTTGTTCTCTTCATGGGAGTGCATAGGAGAGTAGGGATCATTTGTTTTTTAAATGTCCCTACTCTGCCTGTGTTCTCATGGATGCTCTGCTTTTGGTGCACCTGTCCTCTTTCCCTCCACCCTGGGCTTTCATTTGCAGGTGGATGAAACGGGTAGTGAAAGGTAAGTCACTCAAGTTAGGCGGAGCTTATTTGCTTCAGTTGTGTACTCCATTTGAAAGGAGAGGAATAGCATAATTTTCCAAGGAAGAAGCTGAGTTACTTCAAGTGTGGTTCTAGAAGCGGTTCGCTTAGTTCAAAAACGGAATTCTATAGATATTAGAGAACTTTTCTCTTACTTTTACAAGTTCCATTGTAATTAGTCATAGGACTTTTATAGGAGTACTTTTTTAAGAGAGGATTTGTCATCTACTATTAATATATAAACAGGTTCATATTGAAGGAGGAGTCGCCACGTGTAAAATACATTTAATTCTTTAAAAACAAAAAAAATCTTTGAATGATTGAATATCATCGCAGTTCAAAAAAAAATCTTTTTATAGGACTCTTCGATAATATCATCGCAGTTCAAAAAAAAAATCTTACAATTCGATAATATCAACAAAAACTGAATTTAAATACATTATTATCTATTTATTAGTATTGCAGATACACAGTATCTATGTGATCATAAAGATATCAAATGCTAGAGTCCCCGACAAGCATCTTTTCCTTGGCTACTCTTTTTCCTCGCATCTGTTCCCTTCTTTGTATGCTTTCTCATCATCTTCGTCTACAAGTTCCATTCCTCTATACACTCATCTTCCTAATTCAAACTGAGATGCCCCCAATTGTCCTATTTCCTCCGCATCTCTGCCGTGGATGGTACCGGCTCCCCAAAAAGTCTCCAACAAGCAGTTGAATTAGCGAGTGTCTCCTCTGAAGACCACTCCATCGGCGTCTCTGCAGGCTCCGACAGCAACTGGTCGCTCGAATATAGTTTCAGCCTCTTCTCCAATAGTCGGCCCGCCTTCATGGAGATTCATTTGTCAATTTCTTAGGTTTGCTGGAGATTGGATGACTTTTTTTCATTTTATTTACAGCTTCTTCGTGGAACTGGAACATATGATTTTATTTTCTTGGACATGCTCGACCCAGAACTCCCTTGTCAACTATAGTGGTGGAGACAAACGAATGAAGATGGTGTGTTACTCTTCCCTATTAATGCATTTTTGGTAGTGGCGAAATGCTTTGATAGCTTCCTTTTACTTTTTATCTATGATTTCTTGTCTTTCAATTGTTTCCTTTCACTCTTCTTCATCTACAATTGTTTTTCTTCAATCTTCTCTATGATTTTGATAGATTTGCTTTGTTTTTTGCTATTGTAGTAGCAGGTTCCTCCTTGATTGAACAGAGGGCGATAGACGAACAGTGGCATCGATTAATAAGTTGTAAAATTTGCTTCCATTAACGAGCGTCGGCTCTGGGATATGGTTTAAAGGCATCGAAGGCGGAATGAATGAATGATCTCAATCTACGAAGAATTCACAAAACAACCTACAGTTTTCAGGATTCATAGATGACTGGTACAAGAAAAATTATTAAATATCATCATCATCATCATCTTTTCTTCTTCTTCTTCTTCTTCTTCATGAAATTATCGATTTGGTTTGAATTACTTTGTAGTTTGCATGACGAAGAAGAAAACAAAATTGACAGGAAAAGTTGGTTTGGTGACCATCAGGTTTGTTTTCACTCTATCTTATTACATCATTTCAAAAATTGTTGATCTTGGATTATGTGGTCAGAAAGTACACCCAAGGTGATGGCTGTTTTGATCCTTCTTGGAACAAAGGTTCAATAATTCCTTAAACCTCAAAAAGTTTTTACTTGGTGTGCTTCTCATTTGTCTATTTGTTTATAATTTCCAATTATGTAGTCCAATATGAAAGTGAGAAATTGTTGGTTTCACATTCTTCTTCAATTGACATTTTTTTGTAGGCTTTTAAGTATGCGTTTGATCTACCACTTAAAAATACAGTTGTTGTTTGGTTAGTCTCTTTTTCTCTCTCAACTTGGTTTTGTATCTAACTTTTGTATGTCTTCCTAAGTAAATTGATGAATAATCCTCTCTCTCTCATTCGTTTTATGATGCTAAACATTACATTTGGTTCTTTTGGTTTGCAAAATTTTCACTTAAGAGGTTTCTTTTTCCTAGATTGCCTATCTTATGGTTTTGCTCAGGTGAGTGGAATTGAATATGCTAAAGATTGTACTAATGCTTAACATTTCACTTTAGATCAAGCTAAAACATTAACTAATGTTAGTATGTTTTTCTTTTGCAATATTTCATCCTACAAGATAGTGTCTTTACGTTTTTTTTCTCAGAAAGATGCTTTGTTAAAATTAAGGAAATTATTTCATTTTTTTAAAAAAAATCTCTTTCCTTTTGGGCTTTCTGTGACTCAGAAGGATGCTAAGGCCAAAATTCTTATGCTATTTTCCTCCTTTGGAATTTTATTGTACTTTTGGTATTGACTGCAGTCCAAAATGAGGGTAACTATCTGCAGCTAGGAGTTGAGGATGCCTTGCTTTATGTGTGCTTCTCTTGGCTGCCGAAAAAAAAATCAGTTTTGGTTCTAAACAGGTGCTTTATCATTTATATTATGAGGTATGTCATGCTTTGAACCTTTGATAGGTTCGGGTGCTGGCTATTACAAACAAGGAGTAGTTGATCATGCAAATAACCTTGCAACAAAGATTTGAGGTAATTTGACTAATACAATGAAAGCACTTGGTTTTGACATATTAACAGGTTTTGTTGCGGTAGTGGTTAGTTGATTTTCCTTTTTCATTTACAGCAAAGGTCATGTTTGTCCCTTATATTTTTTCGTCAAAGTATTTTTTGATGACAAGGCTTACTTATTAAGGGTAAAACTTTGGGAAAGTTGGCACTCCAGATAAAGTAGTAACTGTAAAGGGTGTGATGATGCGTCTGGTACCTTTTTGTGTTTTTTTTACAAGGATGTCGTTTTGCCTTTGCTTTCTATCTATTCATTCTCTTAAGATTTTCTTCCCCAAAATTCGCTGAGAATGTATACCTTGCACTTGAAAGTAAGGTAGCATTTGTTTCTCTCATGTTTTTATCTTTAAATTACAATGTTTATGAAATAAAATTATGAACCTACCTCTTGTGGCAATCTTCTACTTCTTATTTAATGTTATTCCCAATGGTCATTTTGTGTTCTTGCCAATGTTGCTGCAATTATTAGTTTTTAGTGTTCGTTTAATATTGAGATGTTGTCATACAAATATGAGTTCCTCTTATTATTTTGACTATAAGTTAGACACCTTATATATACAGTTTGATTAATTTGTTTGATGACAGTAATTAATTTCAGCTTATCCATCTGATATATATATATATATATATATGATCCATTCTGGGATAAATGATCGCTTGGATCAAATGTTCTAGGCAGACAATGAATGCAGTGAGTCAACACAACAAGCAATTGTTCCCGAGTAGATAACTTACCTTTTCTGTTTTGACATTTGGATTTGTTGTAGTTCATCATAAAGAAGTTTATTGTTCCATTTGTATAAATTAGCTCTTAATTTATTTTTATTAATCTCTTTGCCTAGGTGGAGAAGAGGAATCTTGCAAGCCATATTAAGGGATATTTCTTATATTACCTATTTGTTCCATTTTTTATTTTGCACATCATACCAACATCATACCGAATATTTTTAATCTTATGATTTAGGTCACTTTAAAATTGTTCATTATTTATTTGCATCAATGTCATAATTCCCTTTTTGAAACTCAGTTTCATTCTTTTTGAACATCATATCAAATGTTTTCAATCTTATGATTTGAGCTACTTTAAACATTTTCATTCTTTATTCGCATCAATGTAAATTTTTCACAAATACTGTTCTCTACATTTAAAACTTGATTGGACATGATGAATAGTTAATGGAACTTTAAAGCCCATGCAACTAATACTATAGTTTCTAAAAGTCCACCCACATCTTGGAATTCGGCTATAGGAAAAAGTAAAGTTTGTGTGATATTTTTTCCTACTAGATGTGATTTACATGTAAATGTAATATAGGGAATGTGAAGAAAAGATTTTGTTCCACCTAAGGATAAGTCTAAGGATTTCTATTGTCGAAACAATATCGTTGCATAGTATGAGTTTTCAACTATCATCAAATGTTATACTACTAATCATCAGAGAGTGCTTGTATTAATATTTGAAGAGAGGACCCCATGCCTTCCAATATGGTCCTACAGGAACTATTCAGGCAATCTCTCAAGGTTTCTAAAATCCATTAATCTTTCATTTTTTATTTTTTCTTTTTTATGACTGCACATTGAAATTTTATGCTAATAGAATTGATGATTATGGTGGTGAAGTCTCTAAACAACCCCATAAGCGCTATGTGTAAGACCTCTATCATGGTCGCTTCTGATATTTTTAAGAGCTTTGGTGAGAAGCTGCTTGGGTCCGACACTTCTACTACATTTAATCAACTGGTGTGTTTCCAAAAACCCTATTGATTATGAGTACTTTATACTATTTGTTTATCTAATGGCTTTCTTTTTCCCTTTTAATTTCATTCTTCCAACTTTTTCAAGGGATGCTAAAAGCTTCTTAAGACAAGAAGTTTGTGTGAAGAAGCTAATAGAGCTTTGATTGTATGATACTGTAGAATGTAGTAATAAAAAGTTATACTTAAGGGAAATTCTTTCCCATAGAAATATTCATAGAAATCACCAAGGTCTTCAAAATAGGACTCGAGTAGATAACATAAGTATGTGAAACAATAATCAACATTATTCGTATTAAATTGTTTATACCCGTTCCGTAGGAGGGGTTACCAGCTAGTTTCTTATATAAGGCTCCTCTTCTTTCAACATGTAAGTGCCGTGTGGCCTTTTCATTAATGAATTACAGGGTGATGAGCTCCCCCCTTTTCTTCTTTTTTTTTTATATAAAAAAGTTACTTCAAAATTCCAGGTATTTAATATGGTCTGTTTTGAGAAACACGAAGTATTAGGCTGTATTCTTTTGATAAGATATTGAAGAAAGAAATTTGTCAAATCATGTTTGCCTCTAAAGTTTAAGAAATAAAACACTTCCCTTTTTTTATAAAGTAACTTTTTACTACATATTAATTTACCAAATCATACGTGGTTCTAAAGTTTAAGAAATAAAACACTAAAATATAGCCAATATGGATGTGTTTCTTCTCCAAATAATTTTTTCTATTTAATAATATAATTCTTCAATTCTTTATTTTTATCTGTAGTTTATTGTTATAGTTTAATTATGTTTTACTATTCTTCCTCGATTTCTATGTTTTTTATTGGGTCGATTTCTGTGTTCAATTAAATATTCCAATATAAAAAGGGTAAAATATACCACTTTAGAAGGTAAGTTGGACACTCCAAATAAAATTTGTCACGTATTTACTTTTGTGGATCTACTTGATTTTGGTCACCAAAATGAATTTGAAAGATTTTTATGTGTGTTCAGTTGTAATCGCCAAAAATTATAATCACTTTAATAGATAGGGTGGTGAGTTCGATCGAGGTTAGCTAATTGCGGTATAGTGCTTATGTGTTAAAGTATTTTATATTGTTTTACATGATAGATGAGAGATACTAGACCATCCAATTATGGACCTGGATGATGAAGTTTGTTGAATCCGCGCACAATAAAGTAATTGTTGGTGGATGATTGAGTTTTGTTGTTCCATGTATTTTAATAGTATATGGTTAAGTTATAAGTGCGCACTTTTTTGTTACAAGGTCTAACACCCAATTTATCATCCACAGTTTATAGCTTAGCATTTTGCTACATATGTCAGTATTTCGATAATATTTTTATCTACAAGCGGTGAAGAATGAACTAATATGCACGAATAAAAGAGGCAGATCACATTGATACAAATTAACGACGGTATAAAGATTGTGAAATAATAATGTAGAGAACCCGTGCCGAAGGCGGGTATTAGGACTAGTCTATAGATATTAGAGAACTTTTCTCTTACTTTTACAAGTTCCATTGTAATTAGTCATAGGACTTTTATAGGAGTACTTTTTTAAGAGAGGATTTGCCATTTCTTATATAAGGCTCCTCTTCTTTCAACATGTAAGTGCCGTTTGGCCTTTTCATTAATGAATTACAGGGTGATGAGCTCCCCCCTTTTCTTTTTTTTTTATTATGTAAAAGTTACTTCAAAATTCCAGGTATTTAATATGGTTTGTTTTGAGAAACACGAAGTACTAGGCTGTATTCTTTCGATAAGATATTGAAGAAAGAAAATTGTCAAATCATGATTGCCTCTAAAGTTTAAGAAATAAAACACTTCCCTTTTTTTGACTTTTTACTACATACTAATTTACCAAATCATACGTGGTTCTAAAGTTTAAGAAATAAAACACCAAAATATAGCCAATATGGATATCTTTCTTCTCCAAATATTTTTTTTCTATTTAATAATATAATTCTTCAATTCTTTATTTTTTAAGTAGTTTATTGTTATAGTTTAATTATGTTTTACTGTTCTTCCTCGATTTCTGTGTTTTTTTATTGGGTCGATTTCTGTGTTCACTTAAATATTCTAATATAAAAAGGGTAAAATGTGAAAGCCAACATCAAAATTTTCTCACCTTAATCTCCGTGACAAGTCAAACTGTTGTATTATATTTGGGACGGAGGAAGTAACATCGTAAACTTTAGAAATTATTGTCAGATAATGTAGAATTAGTATTAGAGTTATGTGCATTTAAAAAAAGGATAAAAAAGTAAGGTACAAGTGTAAATTGACCAAGTGACTGAGGTGACACAATCTAAAACATTAGGTAATGTGCACTCATAGTCCTGTAATTTTAATTATTGTCTCACCGGGGGTATGTTTTAACTTTTTGTTCCAATAAAGTCTCGTTTTTCAACTTTTTTAAATTCGTGGTCATTTTCTATCTAATATCCGTTAAGTTTAACGGAGTTTGGGGAAAAATAATAATTTTAGCAATTCAACTTTCTTGCAAAAATCTTTTACACCCTAAGTTTTAAACCTAAACATTTAGCCACAGACCCAACAATTATAAACTTAATATTTTACTCAAAAGGTTCCAAACTTCACCTTCACTCACAACACCCGTCAGACCACTGCCAGACCACCGCCAGAAAATCTGAAATAGAGAAAATAATACATCAAATCGTAGATCGGGGCTCGGGCTCGCCGTATCTCAGCCTAGGACCTTTCCATCCGCAGGCCCTAGGATGTGATTCGCCGGCTCTGGCCGCGATCTGGCGACCCTGGGGTGGGATTTGGCGGCCCTAGTGTCACAGTCACCCCGCCCGGTTGCGGAGGCGGGGCCGACCGCGACGTTCGGAACCGGAACCTACGGCGGAACGCGCGGTGGCAGAGCACTTTACCCATTTAACAGAATAATCGATACTAACATGCAACCTACCAAAATCCACACATGGCAAGTATACAAGTAAAATAACTTTCACCAGATACCGTACAAGACAAGCAAGACCACAGAATCCATCTCATATACCAATTCAATAAAGGCAAGTCGGGGCTCCGCCCTCGACTCAGAAGACAAACAAGATCAGATTATATTCCATAAACCTTCATCATAAACAAACTCATGATTTCAATACATGCATGCAACTACAGCTACAGAGCCATCAACTAGAACCTAGACATACCTAAGTGCGGAATCGGAAATTTTCTCTCTCAGGAGATTTTCCGCCCGTGGTACTGCTGAAACCCAAGGAATTCGAAAGCACCGCGGATCTCTATTCCGCCAGTTGCTTTCCGTAACAACCTGAAAGGTAGTAAACAAATAAAAGGGTGAGTCCTCGAAAGGACCGGTAAGGCTGAGGTAAGATATAGTTTGTACAAGCACTGCTGAATCGAACCTGCAAAACAAAACAAACACAAGCACAAATATATACATATGCGTGTATGCAAAGTCAGAGGTGAGTCAGAATCCATCATACGCGGTCCAACCGCCAGAACGACCCAAGACGACAGCCCTCTCTAAGAGGTCAGAAATATACGTAATGAAAGCACGGTGCACGGGGGGTCGCGATCCCCAAACTGTCGTAGGTCACAGAGGTATACCGCACTCCCGGTGCGTGTTACATAAAGTGTCGGCACCTCCAGGCAGAGACACACATGTAAGTACTGCACTCCTAGTGCGTGTACAAACAGAATGTCGGCACCCTCGGTGCATAGCAGTAATGTAACCGCATGATAATAATGCATATGCGAAACAGAATATAATATATCAAAACGTAAGAACATAAATATCAGCGCCTAGCGCGAATACGCAGAACATCATATAAACCCGTGGCCTCTAAGACCGCCCGGGCCTTGAAACAGAACAAGTACAAACATATACCCTACCATATGACAGGTCCCGGGATCACTGAACCACCGTCCTCAACCCGGGAACCTGCCTCAACTAAACCCGTATATATAACGAGGGAAGTTGAACCCTTACCTCAGCAACACCGCTCCGTAGCACAATTCCCGGGAAATCCCGGCTCCCGGCCCGAAAATTCGCAACTTGCCTTTTATGGTCCCACGCTACTTCACCCACACAGAATTAAGCTGAACAACCACAAACCAATCAAAACACGTCAAAATACACCCCCAGTAACCAAACCCGCACAATCCCGCACTTTCCCGCAAAAATCCACAGAAAGCTCGGTTTTACGAACCGAGCTAGAACCTTGTTATTCCAACACCCACAAACACATTTCAACCTTTAAACCCACATTCCAGACACTTTTTCCGGAAAACCCGCATAAAGGTAACTTTCCCATTTCTAACCCGAAAACGATATTTCAAACGCCATATCGCACCTACTTTCATTCACAATACCAATTTACCATCCAATTTAAACAAAACACATCACCAACATGGAAAAAGAACCACTTCAACAATTCGACCCTTAACCAATTTTTCACCACACTTCCAAATCGAACCATTCAAGCTTCCAATTAATCATACTAATCACCAATTTCACTTCCTAACCAAGATTACTAACCAATTTCACCTTAAACAAGCAAAATCAACCATGAACCCTAATCCACTATTCACTCAAATTGGGACTTCTCTACTCAATCAATTTCCCTCCAAATTGAAACCATAGCAAGCCTTAGAATCATGCTAGGAACAACATACTAAGAGCATGATTCAAGAACACAAACATACACCATTTTAGAATTAACCCTAATTTTCGCCAAAATATGTTTCTTCCTTCCATGATGTTTTTCCAAAATCTAACCATAGATTCTTACTCCCCTCCTTCCCAAGATCATCATACTTAAATTTGGAAGCAAGAGAATCATCCAAACTAGTAGCTAAGAACAAGCCTTAATTTCGAAAATCCCTCTCTTTTTCCAACCAAAGCTTGTTCCCAACAAGAAAAGAGAGTAAGGGAGGAAGCTTACCACTAAAAGGATCCATTTTCTTGTTGATTTGAGCCAAGACTTGAAGAACACCAAGCTTGATGAATAGTAACCATGGCTGCCCTTGTTTCGGCAGAGAGAGAGGAGAAGGAAGAAGGAAAGAAATGAAATGTTATATCATTTTATGTTTTAATTCTTCCCTTTTATATTTATCCCCTCTTTTCCATCCTAAATAAAATTTTGCCAAGTGTCCTCCCCCAGCCCTTGCTGCCGACTCAAGCCCAACTCAGGCCCAAAAATATTAATGACTTTTGGGTTAATTGCAACTTAACCCCCCAATTCTCCAAATCTTTGCAATTAAAACCCCAAATATAAGTAACGAACTCCAAATGAAACCAAAACTGACCACAATCCTCAGAATATCATAACATTCATAAAACATTTTTCAAATATTTATTTACCCTTCCGTAGAGTCCTACCGAGCTCGCTGAACCCGAACGAATCCCGGCGTGGCCGCATAATAACCTGAGCCACAACCCGTCACGACAAAATTCCACAAGAATAACCATAAAATCCACCTTAAAATATAACATGACTTACCTTGGAGCCGTCGGAAAAATTCCATCTCGAGCCCCGGGATTCCGCCCAGAGCCCCGGGAGTCGCCCGGGATCGCACGTCACGTCCCGAAAAATATGCTCCGTAAGAATCTCCAGGTCGCTCCCACGATTCCAAATCCGCAAACGGTTCCTCAATCTGAGGTCCTGGGAGCGCTACCGAGCCCGCTATACGTCTCGAGCCAACCCCCGACAACCCCCCGGCGCCGGAAAAATATTTTCGGCGGAAACGTCCGGGGGACCCACACGTCCTCAAATATGAAAGGGTTCGCCAAAATGATGCTCGGATAAGGCTCGGGAGCCGTCTGGACGCCCAAAACCGGAGCCCCGGGGTCACCCGGGTCACAACCCGCTCGGGGTGACCGTAACATTCTCCCCCCCTTAAGTCTCTTGGTCCTCCAAGAGTCACCTGCACCATACAGGTGTCGCTACCAAACAGAATATATATATACTTTTTACCGAACATAAACAGACCACCGTTGCTGGTGCGGCGGGAGTGGTAGTTTAGACTACCATCCTGAGCCTCTCAGCGGCGTCCCACCCTCCGGGTGCATCTCGTTGCACTCGAGTCAGCTTGCCGGTATTTCTACCAGACAACCCTGCACGGTATCAAATTTATACTTAATAAACTCTCAAATACCAACATAACATTATACACTGCAAACATTCTGGAAAGTAAAGCGGATTTACATGCTATCCTGCCAACTCGTTACAAAGTCTTACAGGAAACGACCACTATAGACTAGCTCTTTTCCCTCCTACCAAATTCAACGATCCCCTATGTAGATACTATCTTGCTAAACTCTGACATTAAACTCAAACTCCAGATCCCGTCACTGATTCACAACCGAGGTGGTGCGGCCATTCGCGGTGCCCATTCACATCTATCAGATTCTGATCCTCGATGTGACCACCCTGATGAGTTCCAGGCCCCACGTGTTCCTGTCTAACGCCTACCCGCTCAGTCTGGGAACATGCCCAACTCTGTGCTGCTGTAGCGGAGTGGATATTTGAAGTGGTAAATGTCGTTGTGGTCTCGGGCCGCCCCACTGGAAACCGCGTCCTCCGGGTGCGTTGGGCTGACCCCGAAACTGCGGACGCGAGACACTGCCTAATTCTTGTCCCAGCGTCAAAGGACAATCCCGTATCCAATGGTCGTCGCCCACATCGCAGCACCTTTGCCGTCTGCTGAAGGATGGCCGGCCGGGGTGATACCTGCCACAACTCGCACAAGCCTGTGCTACCGGGGCCGCCCTGCCACTCCTGTTGCTCTGCCCGTCCTTCCCATAGACCTCGAGGAACTCTGCTGTGCAGGAATTCTCCCTCTGTCATAAGATCGGTGTGGTAGGTACCGACCCTCAACCTTCTCCTGCTCGAGGAGTTGGGCTCTCTGCACAGCCTCATGATAGGAAGTAATATCTAGGGACCCCAGAGCCCGCCTGTAATCTGGGCGTAGCCGGCGGATAAACCTCTTGGCCTTCTCCTGCTCCATACCATGATACTGTGGTACGTAGCGGACCAGCCGATCAAACTCCCGCTCATACTCTCCGACAGTCAAGGTGCCCTGCTCCAGCTCGTCAAACTGCAACTGTCGGAGATCCCTGACCGCATCCCCGATATACTATCGATGGAAGTAGTAGGCAAACTACTCCCAGGTAGGGTTCAGATCCTGCCAACCTTCCCGTGCCGCATTAGCCCTCGCCCGGCCCCCGTAGGCTCCTCCACCAATGATCTCGCACTATCTCAGATTATACGCCGCCAACGAGACCTTAACCTCGATGGTAGATGTAATCTCCCAAGGAGTTTACCAACTTCCGCGAACCAAGTCTCTGCCGCCTCAGGTCCTCCACGGCCGTTGAACCTCGGGGGGTTCAAACGCTGAAATCTCTCTAAGAGTCTGACCTTGTCAGACTGCTGTCTCTGCTCTTCCCGTCGTTGGTGGAACCGACGAGAAGTCTCAGTACCATAATGATAACCCACCTGCCAACCTTGACGCCGAGGTGGCTACTACTTACCTCCCGATCCGTACGCCTCGCTGTGGTCCACCGAGACCTCCCGTGCTGCTGCCGCCCATGAACCCATTGGCCGGGCAAGAAAGTACCCAACAAGCTGTTGTACCGACCCAACACTGTATCACATCAGGAGTGGGTCCTCTATCTGCTGATCACTCAGGGGGGTGAGTGTGGTTGTTCAAGTCTCGGGTTCCTCTGAACCCGTCTCCTAATCCTCGGAGGTGTGGGATCCCAGTCCCGACCCTCCGGCTCTTGCTCACGCGGTCTGCGTATAGTGACCATGCCTGAAACCAAACCAATTCAAAACCATATAGTCCCACAGTTAACCCTCTCTCTCTATCACAGCTAGTAGCAGTATTCTAAGGCTCTGTAGTGTAATGCAATGCATGATGCAAAGATTCTTTTCAGAATCTCAAAACCAAATTCCAACACTTAAACACAAAAAAAAAAAATCAAAGCATGCTCATAACACAGAAACACATCACAAATCACCTAACATTCACAACAATACCTGAAATCTTCCAAAGTGCTCCAAAGAACCGCCCGCTGCTCCACATCCATTCCAAGGAGGTTCAAGTAAAGAGTTGATCAGGCTCCGTACCGAACCGCCCCAGAATATAACGTAGAACGGTGGCTTGTACCTCGAAGTCACTTCCACAATTACTTACCCACGAACTGACTTAACTTACCCCAAAAGTCCACCCTCGGACTTGTATACTTGCCTTCTACATTCTATACCCAAAATCAAACATACTTTACCTTTTGGGTCAATCCGACCCGACCTCCTCTGATACCAACTTGTCACAGTCACCCCGCCCGGTTGCGGAGGCGGGGCCGACCGCGACGTTCGGAACCGGAACCTACGGCGGAACGCGCGGTGGCAGTGCATTTTACCCATTTAACAGAATAATCGATACTAACATGCAACCTACCAAAATCCACACATGGCAAGTATACAAGTAAAATAACTTTCACCAGATACCGTACAAGACAAGCAGGACCACAGAATCCATCTCATATACCAATTCAATAAAGGCAAGTCGGGGCTCCGCCCTCGACTCAGGAGACAAACAAGATCAGATTATATTCCATAAACCTTCATCATAAACAAACTCATGATTTCAATACATGCATGCAACTACAGCTACAGAGCCATCAACTAGAACCTAGACATACCTAAGTGCGGAATCGGAAATTTTCTCTCTCAGGAGATTTTCCGCCCGTGGTACTGCTGCTGCTGCTGAAACCCAAGGAATTCGAAAGCACCGCGGACCTCTATTCCGCCAGTTGCTTTCCAGAACAACCTGAAAGGTAGTAAACAAATGAATCCATCATACGCGGTCCAACCGCCGTAACGACCTAAGACGACAGCCCCTCTCTAAGAGGTCGAAATATACGGTAATGTAATGCAAGCAATGTACGAAAGCACGGTACCGGGCTGGGGTCGCGATCCCCAAACTGTCGTAGGGTCACAGAGGTATACCCGCACTCCCGGTGCGTGTATACATAAAGTGTCGCACCTCCAAAGGCAGACACACATAACAAGTACTGCACTCCTAGTGCGTGTACAAAATGTAATGTCGGCACCCTCGGTGCATACACCGCACGTAACCGCATGATAATAATGCATATGCGAAATGAATATAATATATCAAAACGTAAGAACATAAATATCAGCGCCTAGCGCGAATACGCAGTAACATCATATAAACCCGTGGCCTCTAAGACCGCCCGGGCCTTGAAACAGAACAAGTACAAACATATACCCTACCATATGACAGGTCCCGGGATCACTGAACCACCGTCCTCAACCCGGGAACCTGCCTCAACTAAACCCGTATATATAACGAGGGAAGTTGAACCCTTACCTCAGCAACACCGCTCCAGTAGCACAACCCGGAAATCCCGCCCTGCCCGAAAATTCGCAACTTGCCTTTTATGGTCCCACGCTACTTCACCCACACAGTAATTAAGTCAACAACCACAAACCAATCAAAACACGTCAAAATACACCCCAAAGAACCAAAGCACAATCCCGCACCCCGCAAAAATCCACTAAATACGAACCGAGCTAGAACCTTGTTATTCCAACACCCACAAACACATTTCAACCTTTAAACCCACATTCCAGACACTTTTTCCGGAAAACCCGCATAAAGGTAACTTTCCCATACGATATTTCAAACGCCATATCGCACCTACTTTCATTCACAATACCAATTTACCATCCAATTTAAACAAAACACATCACCAACATGGAAAAGCGACCCTTAACCAATTTTTCACCACACTTCCAAATCGAACCATTCAAGCTTCCAATTAATCATACTAATCACCAATTTCACTTCCTAACCAAGATTACTAACCAATTTCACCTTAAACAAGCAAAATCAACCATGAACCCTAATCCACTATTCACTCAAATTGGGGCTTCTCTACTCAATCAATTTCCTCCAAATTGAAACCATAGCAAGCCTTAGAATCATGCTGGAACAACATACTAAGAGCATGATTCAAGAACACAAACATACACCATTTTAGAATTAACCCTAATTTTCGCCAAAATATGTTTCTTCCTTCCATGATGTTTTTCCAAAATCTAACCATAGATTCTTACTCCCCTCCTTCCCAAGATCATCATACTTAAATTTGGAAGCACGAGAATCATCCAAACTGGCTAAGAACAAGATGGTAAGGGAGGAAGAATGAATGTGAGAAAACTTTTGTAACCATAAAAGTGTTAAGTTTATAATTGTTCCCCAGCCCTTGCTGCCGACTCAAGTACCTAAATGATTAGTTTTAAAACTTAGTATATGAATAGATTTTCTTAAAAATGTTGAGTTGTTAAATTCCACAAGAATCATTCCCCCAAAGTCCATTAAACTTAATGCTCCGTAAGAATCTCCAGGTCGCTCCCACGATTCCAAATCCGCAAACGGTTCCTCAATCTGAGGTCCTGGGAGCGCTACCGAGCCCGCTATACGTCTCGAGCCAACCCCCCGGCGCCGGAAAAATATTTTCGGCGGAAACGTCCGGGGGACCCACACGTCCTCAAATATGAAAGGGTTCGCCAAAATGATGCTCGGATAAGGCTCGGGAGCCGTCTGGACGCCCAAAATCGTGACCCGCAGGCCAAAACCGGAGCCCCGGGGTCACCCGGGTCACAACCCGCTCGGGGTGACCGTAACACCTAGGCCCCGATCTATGGCTCCGGACTTTGAATAGCGTGTTCCGGCGAGTCGGCGGTGACAGTGGCGGTGGTCTGACGGCGACGCCGGTGACCGGACGGTGGCCTGATGGTGGAATGAATGTGAGAAAACTTTTGGATAAAAGTGTTAAGTTTATAATTGTTGGGGGTGTACCTAAATGATTAGTTTTAAAACTTAGTATATGAATAGATTTTCTTAAAAAATGTTGAGTTGTTAAATTATCATTCCCCCCCAAAGTCCATTAAACTTAACGGATGTTGGATAGAAAATGACCATATATTTAAAAAAAGTTAAAAAACATGGCTTTATTGAGACGAAAAATTAAAACAAGACTCCAATGGGACAAAAATTAAGGTTATATGACCCTTAAAACATCGGTGCCTTTTTGTATCACACACATTATGTGTGTATTATGATTTCTTCAAGAATATGTGTTGAATAAGTTAAAGCTTAAATTAGCGAATACTACCAAATTGAACAACTCCAAAGAGTTGAGATTCACCATTTTCATAATAATGTTCTATCAAATTCCTAATTTCCCTAACCCAAGTAACCATAAGTTGTGTTTTGTGTGTTTGGTGCTTACAAATTTAGCTTGGAACTTTTCCAACATTGGTTGAACCACTAAGCTCCACTGACCACTTGGTATTTAAACTAATTCATAATTAAATTCTGGTAATAACCTTTGGTCCCATCAATCTTTTGAGGCCTAGATTTAGGGCTGAAAGGGAGGTGGAACTGTTGAAGCTTAAACACACAAGTTAACAACCATTTCACAATAGTAATTAACACAAAAAGAGTTGATAAAATTAAGCAACCTAAAATCGTCACCGTGAAGACCTAAGCGGTTGGAGCGTAAAATGTCAAAATGTGAGCCAAAATACAATTTAATACCCTCAATTTTAGTAATTTAGATATGTAAGGGTCTGCAATCTTATGATTCGGTGCAAGTGAGACCCTGAACTATGAGAAATGTATATTAGTATGATTTATGAACCCTTGATAATTTATCAGTTAGTCGACCAACATAAAATCATGGGTAAATTGCAAGTTTAGCCATATAATTTATTGTATCTTTACTTATGTACCCTGTACTTTTAAAACGGGAAAGGACCACGGATGATGAAAAGGTTAACGGAAAAGGACCAAGGATGATGAAAAAGTTTTCAAATGAGATCTTAGTGTTATAAATTCTTAAAATGGGACTCCGGTGGGACAATATTAAACTTACGGGACTATGGGTGCACTTTACCCTGTAGTATAAAGTGATATGATATAGCCTGTAGGGTATCATATTGCAAAAGATAAAGTAAATTGGGACCTTCGTTGGCATTATCAAACATGTTGGATTTCTTAACCCTGGGTTTAAGGCTCTCAATCCGTAATAAATGAATCACCATGCTCTTGTTGGATTGCAATTTACGCATTCATCTCTTTCATTCATGGAAAGTGACATGCTTACCTGATAGGGTGTTAAATGATCTATCATTTTGGACTGTACTGGTTCTAACTCTTTTAGTATGTTTAAGCATCAATTTATCATATTAATATAGAAAATTTAAATTATATTTCAAGATAACATTTAAATAAAAATATTGAAAAATGAATCTTACGAATCATATTTGCATATTTTTTGGATCTGATTCTTTAGTAGAATTCTTTGATGTGCATATAGCTGTTATAAACGTATAGTAAGCTCTGATGAACGTTTACAAATCAGCAGTAGCTAAAGCTGCAATTTTTTTTATTTTTTATTTTGAATATCCGAAGATTGATTAATCATATACAAAAATAACAAAACAACAAGGGGTGAAGTGTCGAAGCTTTTAAGGAGAAAGCAACAAAGCACAAATCCAGCCCTAAAAATGAAAAAGATCAGACCAACAGAACAGCATAGAAGCCACCACCCGACACAACATAACACCAAACCACCCTCCTGCAGCTGGATAACAACCCGCTTACAGACTTAACCAGCGTCGAAAGGCAGAATTTCTGAAAAAACCGCCAAGGAAACCCAGCTTTTTGCTTCCATGACCACCCTGTTTCCGTGTTTCCAAACAGCCCAGATTGTTGTGAAGCCAATAGCCCTCCACCTTGCTTGACCTTCTGTTGACAAAGCTTGAACAAAATCCATACAGAAGATATCTCCAAGATCCATGTTGGTGTGTTGAGCAAGACCACACCAGCTGCGAACCATAGACCAGATTTCCATCACTCTAGGACACATCAGAAATATGAACTGTTGTCTCCTCTAGGTGATTATAGAGAGGGCACGTAACATTGGCCACCAGAAGGCCACGCTGTTGCAGCTCCACTCTGACCAGGAGGAACCTGTTGCACGCCCTCCAGACACAAAGATTCACTTTGATAGGGACCTGCTTCACCCTGCATGTAGCTAAAGCTGCAATTTATCAGTATCTATCGTGCAATGTTTTGGTGAGCAGGGCCAGGTTTGATGGAAACTCCGAACCGGTTGCTGAACTGGTCACTGTAAATGGATTCAAAGCTCATGAAGATGAGACACATTATCTGTCAAGTCAAAGATACCCCACTGGATTTTTCTTTCTTTCTTTACTTAGTTTTTCAGCTTCCACTGTATATCAAGAGTGTAATATCATTGCACTATAATTAACATTTGATAAAAGTGATTAACAGAATCACAAACTTCTATTTTTTGCTATTTGTTGTAATTTAAAGGTGAAATACCCCTTAGTCGATAGATTAACTCTTAACTTCATTTCTTCTCCAGGTGCAACTCAAGTTTTTAGATAAACAAATATTAATAAAAATTATGTTTAACAATCAAATTTTAGAAAATAAATTTATGCGGGGCTGGACGATACACGAATACCTATTGAAAATGCGGGATGAGTCATGGGTTGACCCATCAAGATGGTGGAGCGGATCATAGGTTGCGGTCAACCCGCCCCAATGCCCATCCTAGATTCCTATTTAATCTCTCAAAGGTTTCAGCCAAGTTAAACTTGTGAAGGGTCCTCCTAGCTTCTCAATATTCATGCCTTACCTCAATAGACATTAGCATCAGTTCAGAAATTTTAAAAAAGAGTGAAAGCCGACCTTACCAATCGTCCTCGTGATTCCTGTGAGACACGGACTTCTTGCCACTCCCACCTTCGTAGTTGCTTGCTTTGCAAGAATTTGGCCTTTCATGTGAAGGTTTCAAGTTTACTTCACCAATTTCATCTTTTCTCTCACTAGTTTCTCTAGATTGGTTCCTGGAATTCTTCAAGTGCTCTGTAGAAGATAAATTGTTAGATTGCTGCTTAATATGCCAAGTAACAGCTAGCTAATGAGTAGTTGGGGTTAGTGGAGTAAAATCTGTATTCTAGTCCCTGAAATCTTCCAGAAATTCCAATTCAAGCCCAAACCAATCCCTAACTTCCTCCTTTACCAATAATTTCTAATACGTTCACTATCATTTTACACCTAACCCTTACCTGTCATCTAAACATTTTCAGTGTCTTGACTATTTGTACTCAATATATCTAGCACTAATAGCCCTAAAGACCTAAAACATTCATAAGTTGATCATAACTAGAACCAAACTGGATGGTGTTGCAGGTGCTCTATAGCCAAATGTATGGGTTCAACTAAATTCATTTTTGAAAAATCTTACTATATGTAGCCAATATATCTAGTACTAATAGCCCTAAAGACAGCAACTTTAATAAGTTGATCATAACTAGAACCAAGCTGGAATTGGATGTTGCAGGTGCCCTATAGCCAAATGTATGGGTTCAACTAGGAAAAAAAATCAGTCAATTATGAAAAATACATTTGCTAGAACGAAGAGTGTTGATGCGAATTTTTACCTTCATCAAATAAAAATGTACTGCATTCAGCTACAGCAGGTAGAGACGGGGTTGGCGAAAAAGGTAGCTCAGAGTTTTGGGGAAACAACACTTTTGTTTCTTAAGTTGTCATTCAAGCATGTCCAACTCCATACATGCAAAGGAGTGTGCATAGTTCAATCCATATTGTACTAACAAACTAGTAATCTCCAAAAATGAAAAATCCAATATCAGGATAATAGGAAATAAAGCAAATAAACTTTAGTTACTGTAAAAAGGAATTGAACTGATAGAAAAAAAAATAAGAAATCTGATGTCAATTTTTAGAAGGAAAAATGGATCTTACTATTTCATTGGTCTTTAGAAAACAGACGCTCAAGCTCTGGACATGTAGAATCTAGTCTGCTAGAAGGGAGTAGATCAAGTAGCATTTCTAGTACAGATGCTTCGGCAGAAAATCCCTTTGCACGCATTTCTCCAAGCACCTTCATTGCATTTGATGTGTCACTAGCGAGAAGAAAACCTCTGATCATCGTGTTGTAAGTGCGATTGTTTGGCTGGCAACCATCTTTTTCCATATTCCTAAATAACATGTATGCTTCATTTACTTGGCCACTTTTAGAAAGCCCCTTGATCATTATAGTATATGTCTCGACACTGGGCTGCAATTTATGGGCAGCGAGTTCATGGAGCAATTCCTTTGCAGTTTCAACTCTCCCCCCTTCACACATGCCATTGATTAGGACATTATAAATAACAATGTTATGTTCCAGCCCCCTATCTTCCATTGCTTTAAACATGGTCAAGACATGATCTAGTTTTCCATGCTTGCACATGCCCTCTAGCAAAATAGCACAGGTAATCAAGTTTGGGACCTTTCCATTGGCACACATCTTTTTTAGAAAATTCTCCGCATCTGAAAGTCTGCCCACAAGACACATGCCACTTATTAAAGAATTGTATGTAATTGTGTCTGCTATTAATCCTTTGCAAGGCATTTCATGAAGTAGTTGCATTGCCTCATCCATCTTTCGTAATTTACAGTATCCATTGATCAACGTGTTGTAACTAATCGAGTCAGGTGCAAGACCATTGTTACCAAGTGAATCAAATACACTTCTTGCCTCATCCATTCGACTTTGTAGACAATACCCATCAATCAAAGTATTGTATGTGAACATGGAAGGATTGACCCCTTGTGTTACCATTCCCGCAACAATATCTTGCGCTTCAAGAACTCTCCCATCCTTGCATAATGAATTCACCAATACATTGTAAGTTACAACATTTGGCTTAACACCCTTGGCCACCATTTCACTTTGCAGATTTCTAGCCTCAGTTAGTTCTTCTGCATTACACATAGCATGAATCAAGGAAGTGTATGTAACAACATTAGGCTGGATACCTTTGCTGATCATTTCAGAAAACAAGTTTCTAGCCTCATTCATAAGCTTGTCTTTACAGAGACTATCAATAATGGCACTGTATGTAACCACATCAGGACATAAGCCTTTTTCTTCCATCATTCTCAGAACCTTAAGAGCTCCATTGTTCTCCCCTGCTTTGCAAAGACCATTTATAACGGCACTGTAAGTGATTAAGTCAGGCTGAATACCTTTACTACTCATTTCGGACAGCAAGTTCTTAGCCTCAGTAATGTTCTGGTCTTTACAGAAGCTGTCAATAAGAATGGTGTATGTCACCACATTAGGATAAAATCCTCTTCTTTCCATCATTCTTAGAACCTTAAGTGCTCCACTATTGTTCCCTGCTTTACATAGACCATTTACAATAGAACTGTAAGTGATTGAATTCGGCTGACACCCCAAACTAACCATCTTGTCAAGCAATTGAACCGATTCAAAAACTCTCCCATTAAAACAAAGCCCATTGATCAAGGAAGTAAAAGTGATAGTATTGGGTTGGAGGCCAACCTTAAATATTTTCCCTAGCACAGAGTAAGCATATGCAAGACATCGTGAGCGACAGAAGCAGTTGAGCAAAATCGTGAGGGAATAAAGGTCAAGTCTTATCCCCAAAAACTCAACCTGTCGAAACATAGGTATCACTGTAGAGTAGTGCTTCATCCTGAACATGGCGCCAAAGAAACGATTAAACTCAGGGAGAGAAGGCAGCGGTTGTCGGTGGAGCATATTATCGAACACTGAGCGGGCGTCATCTATCGTGTCAAACTCGATAGCACTAGATTTTCGTTTTGCATCAGTTTCCTTAACAATGGTTGAATTTGGCAGACTTAAGCTACTAACATGACGGGAATTCAAGCCTGAGAGACGAGAAATTAAGGAGAAGGAGAGAGCACGGAAGTTACCCATTGGCTGGTGCAGCAAGAGCGATGGGCGTCAGAAGGAATCAATCAGGAAATTTTGAAGCTTCGTGTTGCCATTTCCACCTCTGCTTCAACTCGCAGAGATTCTGGAGCTATCCTTCCATAAGTCGCCATTAGAGCTCTCTTGGTCATGGGTCATCTGCAGCGTCCTTGTTATGTCTGTTGATATTTTTCCAATATAAGCCACCGAAATTACATGTCTGTGCAAAAGAAGCCCACAAACATTTATTTCAGCTACCCTCACCACTATCATTTCTAAAATGTACGGGTCAACACTAGCACAACGCAGTTTATGTGATCAAGGTTCTTAAGCGATGCTGGAGTAGCTTGATGAAGAAAGAGAGAATTGCTTCTTAGATCCAACATGAATTCTAATGGAATCAAATGATTATTTACAGCAACAGAGGCCTGTGAAAAGGTAGCTTAGCTTACTAAATCCTTAAACATGAAAACAAGTACACATTCAGCAAGTAAAAGAAGAAGTAATGGCTAGAATTCTAATGCTTCATCTCTAGTTGATTGATGATGGAGTCTCCCAAGTTTCCGGAATGACTGTGTGAAGTAGACATGTATCTTGCAGTGTACTGGATGCAAGAGAAGAGATGGAGGAGACAGAAAGATCATGATCACGGTCTTCATACGCACACGCAATCTCTTCAATCTTCTCCAGGACCTCAGCCATGGAAGGCCGGTCTTGAGGTGATTCTGATACACATTTCAGGGAAATGTTGAGCAGAGGGAATGCCCATCTTGCTGCAGTTCTGCTGATCTCCTTGTCGAAAACCTCTCCGGTCCATTCCTCCCTCACCATGGCCCTCACCCACTTTGGAAGGTCCACACCTGCTTTTTCAACAGATTTGCTGGTTAGCAGCTCAAGCAAGATCACACCGTAGCTGAAAACATCTGCTTGCTCCGAGAAAGTGTTTTCAGGTGCTGCATAACCCCGTGAGGTGATGAGGCAAGGATTCTTGTTGTCCAAGAGTCTTGAGATCCCATATTCACTTATCTGTGGTTGCATGTCTTCATCTAGTAGTATGTTTGAGAGCTTGAGGTTTCCATGGGGAATGGTTTCTTGAGCTTCAAGGCTCTGGTAAATGAAGGCCAAGCCATGAGCAATTCCACTTGCTATTGACAGGCGAAGTCTCCAAGGGAAATCCTTTTTACCCTCAGTATAGCCTGCAAAACAAAACAAGATTTAAGAGAAAAAAGGGTATATCAAAAATCAAGATCATGTTATGGATTCATATCAACTTCCTTCTGAAACTTGAGTTGGTTTGATATTTTTATTATCAGCAAGTTTTCTCCAAAATTTGAGCTACTCACTTTCCAACAAGGTCAGTAGACTTCCATTGGTCTGGAACTTGTAGATGAGAAGCTTTTCTTCATCGGTAGAGTTGTAGCCAATAAGGGGGAGGACATTGGGATGCTTCAAGCTCCCAATCCACCTCATTGCTTGCCCGAATTCGTCAAATGAAACCTGCAATTTCTTCAGCCTTTTGACAGCATAAACGAAATTCTCCTTGAGAATAACCTTGTAGAGACTGCTGCAACCGGTATGGTTTTGTAGATCAGCCGTAGCCTCAAGGAGGTCATCCATCTTGAATCTTTCATGCTCCTCCACAAAGAACACCATCTCTTCACGTTGCTCCTCTTGCTGCGGCTTCTCCTCCTCCACATCAATGACAGCCGTCGCAGCAGGCATCTTCATTGGAGACTCTTGAAGAGACTTGAGAATCTTCCTTTCTCCTGCGAACTTCGCTGCCTTCTTCCCCAAGGAATATAGTAGCACCAGGAGAAGGGCTGTTCCTAGGACTATCAGCAGAACCTTAGCCCATAAAGGCTTGTGAGGGCTACTCTCATCAGAACTTTGAGTTTCCTCTAATGTCATCCTCATTTCTGCAAATTGATTCCCTGAAAAGTCCAATCCCTTGAGATGCTTCAACTTGGACAGACCTGCAGGCGTAATTTCCCCCCTCAAAAGATTGTTGCTCAAGTCAAAAACCTTGATCTGAGTGCAATCTGAGATAGACTCAGGAATGGTTCCTTGAATCTGGTTGTTAGCTAGTGTTACAACTTTCAGATGCTTAAGCTCACAAAGAGACTTTGCATCAATCACCCCACTCAGATTCAAATCATCAAGCCTGATTTCCTCTATATTGGTCCCCTGAAGATTGCATTTGATTCTTGCCCACTTGAGCAAGCAAGGTGTTGCAGAGAACTCATTCCACTGAAACCCTAATGTGTTTCCAGGATCTAGAGACTCAATGAACCTGAAGAAAGGCTTTGATTCTGAGAAATCGCCTTCGATACAGAAAGGAAGAAGTGATATCAACATTAGGGTATTGACTGAAAACCGGTAGTAGCATTCTGTGGCCATGATCTTCTGCTACTTCAATCATCATCAGGAATTCACACTAGTTGCCATCAAAACTGGTCATAAGGAAAGGAGTTGAAAGGTTATGAGGATGCGGCTTCTCGCTATGGTTCTGCTGTGAGTTCATGAACAATAATCTGTATGCCTCGGTTGATCAGAAGATGACATTGTTTGCTTTACAAAGCTTCATACCCTTGATGAGCGTTATTCCTTAAGCAGCAAGCATTGTTTAAGATGCTAAACTTTGCTTGTTTTCCGCCAAAATTCACACATTTATAACCACATGGTTTCATATATCCGACCAAATTTATAAACTGATCTAGCCGGCAAAGTTTTTTTTTCTTTAATTTGGTTAAAACCAAGAGTGGCTAATACTTTCTCGCCCATTTAATCGTCATATTTCTCTCCCATCATCTAATTTACCAAATATTTTCTTCAAAAATTTGATATACAATGTCTGATAGCTTAAATGAATTAGCTAAATAAATGCTTCTAGTTTATAAGATATTTTTTAAAAGATTTATAAATAAATTCAGTTTAAGTTAACACATGATCACAAGTTAAATGTGATAACTAAATCGGGATGAAGATAGTACTACATTGTGACTAGGGTTGTGTTCAGTGAGAAGCGGATTTCCATAAAAATTTTGAATTTTAAAATACTGTTTATTGATGTGATTAAAGCTGTGATTGCAATAATCAGTTTTACCCTCAAAAGTTACCCATTTTACAAAAGTATCCAACATATCAAATGCAAATAATCAAGGACGATTTGGTAAATTCAAATGACTGCATAACTTTTGTCCCTTGTCATTATGATCAAATTGATGAGAGCTTGAAAAATATTTACGGAAATCGGGCTACTGAACAGACCCTAGGGAAAAAAAGCATTTTATTGAAATATACTACTCCCTTCGTCCATTTTTTAATATTCACGTTTCTTTTTCAATATCTAATCTATATATTTTTTTCTTTAACATTTTGGTATATGATAACTTATATGCATAAGATAATCCAATATGTTTAGTTTCTAATTTTTTTTTAAATTTTTTAACTAATTATTTCAAGTAAAAAAATTAGTCAATTAAAAGTTTGAAAGTCAAACGTAATGAGGAGAATCCTAAACATGTACAAGAGTGACATTTTCGGTTATCCACCCTTGACATCCAAATTGTTGGTCAAAATACAAAGCAACTCTTTGATTGTAAACTGACAACTATTATTGATGCCTACTGAGTGTACTTATAGCTATTACAATCCAAAGTAAAATAGAGATAGGAATCCTAAACCTGCAGCAACACGTAAGTATTAATCTAAACAACTTGTTAAGCAAGCTAGCAATTTATTCCTATGACTAACACGGTAATTAAATTTATCCTAACAAACCTTCCCATAAGCTAACTGTAGTTTACAGCTAGTTTATCACTCATCAATCAATCTCATCCCAAAGCCAAGCATATCGATATGGCTAAACTTCAGCCATTTCAAAAACATGCAACATGAAGCCAACAACACTATTGTTGTCTTCAAGATCCAAGGCGGTTCAATTTCTTTAGAGACGTCATCATTAGCAAGGTTAGGATCTTGCCTCTTCAGCTTACCCATAGACCATTCGATTGCCTTCTTGTACAAGTCATCTGCAATTGCACTAAGAAAAATATTGCAACTGCGATTGTAAATGTTGTTGCGCACATTGCTGTAGTTAGAGGAACATGTACAGAGATTGGACATGGTGGCAAGTTCCCAAATAGGAGCGACTTCTTGATCAGAATCACTATCATCCGACCTATTATTTGCAACAACTTTCTTTTGTGCCCAAGCTGCAGGTTGTTTCTTCATAGGCTTATTGTCATCAGAATCTTTATCATCTTCATAGTTGCTGGGAACAATGCTGCAGGGAGGGATTACCATGTTTAACTCTTCCTCGGCTACAAAATCCTCATTGAAACAATAATGTCAACCCTTTCTCTTGTAGTTGTCCTAAACTCAATAGGTTGTTTTTGAGTTCAGGAACATAATATACCTCTGTCAAAACGCACTTGGTTTTTTCCATCATCAATTTAATCGTACCTTTTCTTGCAACTTGTAGCTTGCTATCGTTTCCCAACCTGACAAAGTGTTGAAAATCTTCATTTTAGCCCTTTAATTTAACCCTTGAATCGATTGGAGATGAAAGGAGGTTGGCGAGGTAAGTCTGAGCATGTTGGCGGAGGAGCAAAACTTGGTCCTCCAAGACCGAGCTGGAGGCGGCAAGGGCGGAGAAGATAACGAGAGCGGGTTTTGGAGCAAGTAAGGAAGAGACGGTTTTGGGGGACGTTGGAGGCTGACGAATTGGGAACGGCGGAAGCAATTCTGGGAATTGACAGGGGCTGAGCTCGATTCTTTCCGGTTCTGATCGTGAGCGAGAGGAATGAGTGGGAAGAGGTCTGATTTGGGTGGGAGACAACAACCACCGGCGAAGGTTAGACTCGAATTACAGCAACGAGAGGCGAGGACTCGTCAGATTCGGTTCCAGATGCAGATTTTCAGGAGGGAGAAAATCGATCTCAGATTCGCGCTCCTCCTCTGCCTCACTACAAAACCATCACCGGCGGGTGGGTGACGATGATGGCGGTGATATGGACCTGCTCCTGCTGGTTTTTCGCTGAACAAGGTGAGGTTGGAGGTGGAGACGGTGGTGGCCATGGAGGAACTGGTCAGGAAGGCCGATGAAGTTGATGATGATGATGATGATGATGATGATGATGATGAGGCAGGTGCAGCAGGAGCTTTAAAAGTTAGGAAAGAGTTAAAAGTGAGGGTTTAAAGTTTGGGTTTAAAGTGAACTTTTATTAAAAGTTCAATGATCATATTTCAAATAAAAACGTAAATAGGCTAATATAGAATGGGTAATTACGTAAAAACAGCGTAGATAACGGAAAATCTAACAGAATGACCGGTTTAGGACAAATATTAAAGCTAAGGGACGAATCTGAGACGAATTCTTAAAACAAGACGAAAATATGGCACGCATTAAAGTTAAAGGATTGTACGTGTACTTTACCCATTATGCTATATTTATAGGTCAAAGTCTCTAGCTCACAAGTCTAACCAGTAGTGAAACAAAAACAAAAAAACTAAAAGAACCATTCTGGAGATGGATGTGTTGTATTGGAAAAAACCTATAATCATATGCACCAATTGACTAAGGCGAGTTGCTGGCGGTTTTATACTAATGCAGAGAATAGCAACTCATTAACATCAACAGACTCCGATTCATCTGCTTGATCTCCTGCACAGATAAGTATTATGTTAATAACCCATCTTAGAAAGTGTCAGCCTAAATACTTATTTCTGATCAACGCATATTTAGTACTATAGAAGTACAATAAACCTTCTACAAAGGTTGTCTTATATTCATGCTGCAAAATGGTTTCTAGTTAATTCTTTCCAGTTTTACGGAGTTCCTTTCTTTCCCCAATAGTAGCACTAGCAGTATGAAATTCCTTCAAAGATTACCGGTACCTAAAGTAACTAAACAACTTTATGGTGAGGAGCAATGATCAGAGGAACCCAATTGACAATGAGTCTGAGTCTGAGTCTGAAACTTTGGCCATTTCAAATACGGAGTATTGAAAAAGGGACAAGCCTGACCTTACAATGCCTAAATATGGACCCAATTAGACATGAATAGAAATCAACACCCCAAAACCAGCTACACCCATCCTGAGTTAATATGAAACTTATGCAAGCAAAACCTGAACGAAAACTAACCCAATCCTCAAACAGGAACCCGACGAAACTAAACTTAAACTTAAACAGACAAAATAATTATTGCACTCATCTCAACTTTTTTCACCAATTTCTATTTTGAGTAGTCTCAAACATCTTCACAACATTTGTAAGTATTTAGAACCATTTTACCCTCAATTTAATTCACTTTAAAACTACTAGCAGTTTAAATCTTCCAATAAATTGCACGTGGTCCCTGTTATTTTCTCGAGATTTACATTTTCATCTACAATGTAGATGAAAATGTAGATTCTACATATTTGTTAAAAAGTTCTAGTAACCCAAAAAGTTTCTAAACTAAAATTGAAGTGTGACTGTTAGTCACTGCCTTTTAAGACGAGAATGCAACCAACGATAAAATTAAATTAACATCCTTACCAATTCTTGTTGTGACTTGAGCTGTCCATTCATCGATAATCTGCATTTGTCACAAATCCAATTGTGTGAGGATTTCATTCAGATAGATTGGCTTCATTGAAAATTTCTAATTAGATCATATATGTTGGCTTCCAAACAGAGAACCTCCTGAAGATCTGCCTCAGTAAGTGTTATTCAAAAGCAAAGCCTTCCAAGTTTGATCTAGGTTGCTTGCTGGCAAATGGTGCCATTACTACACACACCATTTGGAAAACGACAACCATGGGGAAAAGATAATCACTTCTTCATTATTGCTAGAATGGAAGGATGGAACAACGAGGAATGCTGACAAAACAGATTGCTAAATCACAGAATTTTCATGGGCATAACGAATAAATGTGCCAGGCAGCCAGGCATCATACCTAATTTAACTTTTAAAGATTATCGAATAACGTTTTCCATAGCCAAGGACTAAGGTTGTGAAGATGTTACTATGTTAGTACATACCTTTCAGAAATTTTCTATGGCCAATTGCTCAGTTTTCAAGACAGATGAAAGTTTGAGAACATTTGCTGCATTTATATCAAAATCAAGAAAGAAATAACAAGGCCTATAGGAACTCAACAGAGCCATTTACCCTGAAGCATTTGAGTGTTGCACTAATGTAATCAAAATTGCAGGGTAAACATGATGGTAGTCCTGTGAAGGAGAAGACTGACAGAGTGCACTGCTCTTCTGCTAAACTGTTATGTTATGCATGAAACTTGAGGCTGATCAAGTGTCATACATAATTCAGAGGTACTTCAAGTTGTGATTAATATGCATGTGGGAACTATCTGTGCTTTAGACTACAGTGGTAATAAGAACCCAGAGGCAATGGGAGTTGCGTGTTCTGATATGAAAAAAGGTCGACAGAAGCAATAATTTCTATGGGTGGAAAAAATCAGCATAGTAGCTCAACAGATGTGGAATTTAAAAGAAAGTCTGTACATTACAAAATGATGCCTGAAATTTTCATAAAAAAGGAATGAATGGACAGAAGCTCAAACAAGATGAATGTTGCAAGGCAGGGATTTTTAAGATTGTTAGGAGGAAGGCCAGTCATGGGATACATGATGTTATTAATGGTTTGTTTCAATTTGGTTTCCCGTGTCTTTTCCCTTAGTCACTTCTATTAAGCAGCGACCAAAGAGAATGTATTAACCTAAATCAAGATAGATTTCACTTCAACAATAACAGATTCACCGGAAGAGTCATCCATCAAGGAGTGATAAAGAACAAGGAAAGTAAAGACAAAAAAAAAACCTGGTTAATGGTGGAAAATTCTGGATCATCAGAATCACTAGTCACAGGAATACCCATTGAAGCTTGCATCCGCTGAACTAGACTCCTGTTCCCGACTAGAATCCTTCGAGCCTTATCAATCAGATCCTGCAACAAGATAACAGAAAGAAATCCGGTTAAACCAGAGTTCGGAACCTCCAAGCATTACTAGTATATGGGAATTTAGGAGACTTAAGTTTATACTATCATCAAATACCATGTAATTCAAAAATATAGTAATGAAAGAGTGAGAAAACTAAGCAGCAAACAAGAGAATCGAAAGCATCCAAACCTGAGATGAGTGAAAGAGAGTGTTGCGGAAGCTCCGGAATAATCCCTCTAACAAATGGGTAAGAGAGTGAAGTATTGAATCAGAAACCACACTAAGGATAATTAAAAGGAAAGACGGAGGGTCGCGACGGTCCCACTTAAAACCCGCCTCCTGCAATTTCCCATGTAATTTTAGAAGCGCGATATATCACTACACTATACCCTATAACAGCCTACTTGAAGAATAACAATAGAAGAACACCAAAAATAACGAGGTTCGGCCAATTATGCCTACGTCCTCGGACACTACCAAAATAATATTTCACTATCGAAGAAATATTACAAAGAGAGAGAGAAGTAAGTAATTGCTTTTGTTTGGGATGAGATGAAGGAGGAGAGGCCTTCTATTTATAAATGAAATCCTCTCCTACTTCATTTCTACAAGATGTGGGATAAGGATGTAGCCACAAACAACAAATCTCCACCTTGGCTAAATCCATATCCACAATCAGAACTCTCTCATAACCGAAGTTATCTTCTCGTAGTGTCTTCAAATGCGCTATGAAGCGCCACAGATTCTAAGAACATTGATCAAGTCCAAACAATGTTGGAACTTAACCCTGTAACAACTTTTGTCATCATGTCGGCGGGATTTTTCATGCCGGAATCTTCAAGTAGTATCTCACCTTCTTCCGAATCTCCCTTACAAAATGATATCGAACATCAATATGCTTCGTCCTTGCATGATAGACTTGGTTCTTTGCTAAGCAAATAGCACTCTGTCACAATGCACTTTGATATGCTTCACCAACTCCCAAGTCATTTAACAACCCTCAAGCCAAATAGCCTCCTTAATGCCTTCCGTAATCGCCATATACTCGCCTCTGTTGTAGACAAAGCAATCTGCCGATCGCAAGGTAGACTTCCAACTAACCGGTGCTTTTGCAAGCGTAAACACATAACCGGTAGTTGACCGACGCTTGTCCATATCACCAAAGATAGTCGTAATCACAATATCCAACTATGCATCGACCAACCGTCTTATCCCGCTCAAACATCAAACCGATATCTACGGTTTGTTGGATATACCGTAGAATCCATTTCACACTTGCCAATGTTCTTTACCAGGATCATGCATATATCTGCTCACAACTCTAATCGCTTGTGAAATGTCCGGCCTCGTACACACCATGGCATACATCAAGCTACCAACCGCATTTGCATATGGAACTTTTGACATATATTCTCGTTCTTCATCATTTTTCGGAGATAATGATGCACTAAGCTTGAAATGAGGAGCAAGAGGCGTGCTAACATGTTTGGTTTTTTCATCCATCCCAAAACGCTTTAACACCTTTCTCAGATATTGTTGCTGAGTCAAACAAAGTCTCCCCAATTTTCTATCTCTGCTTATCTCCATGCCGAGAATCTTCTTGGCTTCACCCAAATCCTTCATTTCAAACTCTTGATTCAGCTGAGCCTTTAACTTTTCTATCTCTCCTTTATTCTTTGATGCTATCAACATATCATCGACATAAAGGAGAAGATAGATAAAAGATCCATCCCGTAGCTTACGCAAATACACACAATGATCATATTTGCTTCGTGTGTACTTCTGCCTCAACATAAACTTATCAAACCGTTTGTACCATCGCCTCGGAGATTGCTTCAATCCATAACGATTTGCCCAATTTGCACACCATATTTTCTTTCCCGAAACCTTGAATCCTTCTCGGCTGAGTCATATAGATTTCCTCTTCCAAGTCACCATGTAAAAATGCGGTTTTACATCCATTTGAACTAGTTCCGAGATCCAATTGAGCTACCAAGGCCAACAATATTCTAATGGAGGAATGTTTTACTCTGGAGAAAATACCTCATTATAGTCAATTCCCTCCTTCGAGCATAGCCTTTAGCTACCAGCCTTGCCTTGTAGCGTACATCATTCTTGTCGAAATCCTTCTTTCTTTGCAAACACCCATTTGCACCCAACCGCCTTCTTTCCTTTGGCAAACTTGCTAGCTTCCATGTTTGGTTTTTAACAAGGGACTGCATTTCTTCTTCCATAGCCTCGTTCCACTTTTCTGCTTCAGAGCTTTGTTCAGCTTCTCTATAAGTGGTAGGAACTTCATCATTTATTGAAGATGCATAAGCCACCATATCTTCAAAACGATCCGGTCTCCTTGTGTTTCTTTTGGGCTTACCGATCGCAATTGGTACATGTTCTTTGGTGAGGTTCTTGTACTGGAACCTCTGATTCTTCTAATGACTCCTCTTCTACTATAGGAGTATCTCCATCTGTCTCCCCGTCTACCGCAGGAGTATGCGGGTCCAACATTCTTCTCTCAAACTCCACCTGTTTGGGAGTATTCTCCACCTGTTGTGGAGTGTCATCTCTCAACTCTGCTACATTTTTCAATAGGGTAGACTCATCAAAAGTAACATCCCGACTGAAAATTATCTTCTTTGTCTCTTGACACCATAGGCGATATCCTTTAATACCAAAGGACATCCCCATGAATATAGCTTTCTTTGCCCTCGGATCCAACTTTGATTCCTTAACATGGTAGTATGTAGTGGAACCAAACACACGTAAAGAATTATAATCTGTAGCAGCGTTTCCATACCACATCTCCAATGGTGTCTTGCCATTGATAGCAGTTGATGGCAATCGATTAATGAGATAGCCAGTGTATGTTACAGCCTCAGCCCAAAATTGTTTGCCTAACCCAGCATTAGACAACATACACCGAACTTTCTCCAGTAGAGTCCGGTTCATTCGTTATGCCACTCCATTCTGTTGTGGTGTACCTCTAACTATAAAGTGTCGTACAATCCCTTCATCTTGACAAACTTTCATGAAAGGATCACTGATGTATTCTCTGCCATTATTTGTTCGGTTTATCTTTCTACAAGTCCGAGTCTCCAACATCTTTTTCCAAGTGAGAAAGACACCGAGCACTTCATCCTTCGACTTCAAAGTGTACACCCATACTATCCGGGAAATATCATCAACAAAGGTAACATAATAGTGTTTACCTCCCAATGAAGTTGTTTTGGAAGGTCCCCACACATCGAAGCTGCGTTGTTGTTGCTCCAGTAATTGTACTGCCTTCATAGTAATACAAATTATTGCTCATTCGGACTGCCTTCATTACTACAAGAGCTCCCGAGACAATCTTCCTTATACCATTTCTAGAGATTATGTCAAAGCCCTTTTTCTCTAGAACTCCTTCAGAAATAAGGTTTCTCGACAAGCTCGGTACATACCTGACGTCGTTCAGTATTCTGATTGAACCATCAGCATTTCTCTAATGTATTGAGCCAATGCCAACTGTTTCACACAGACTGTTATTTGCTGCATAAGAAACTCCTTCATATTCTTTGAAATCGAAGAACCAGTCTCTGTTGAAACTCATGTGATAGCTGCAACCGGAATCAAAAATCCATTCGCTGGAATGATCCGATGACGACGCCAGTACTAATGAAAAGTCTAAGTCAATATCTGCACACTCAGCTACATTTGTATTTGCAACAGCTTTCCCTTTATCAGGTTTCCTTTTATTTTTCAGCTTTGGACAATCTTTCTTCCAGTGCCCTTTTTCATGGCAAAAGGCACATTCGTCTTTGGCTGGTCTGGACTGCGACCTCCCCTTCTTTCCTTTATTCCGGCTTTGCGAACGACCTCTCACTACTAGTGCTTCTGCTGCTCCGTTGTAGCTCTCCTTTTTATCTTTTCTTCTCAATTCATAGCTATACAGTGCCGCACAAACTTCACTGAGAGATACATCTGCTGTTCCATAGAATAGAGTTGTTTCGAGGAACTCAAACTATTCCGGAAGTGATCCCAACAACATCAAAGCCAGATCTTCATCTTTAAAGGTCACATCCAAATTCATCAAGTCAGCAACAAGCTGATTGAAATTTGTGATATGATCATTCATCGTGGTATCAGGAGAATAAGTGAATCTGAACAGCCTCTTTTTCATATGAAGTTTATTCTGACTACTTTTCTTCAAAAACTTCTCTTCCAATGCCTTCCACAATTTGCTAGCGAAGTTTCTTTCTGATGCATGCATAGCTCTCGGATAGACATGATCTGATTGTACCACATGCCATACGGTTAACTCTCCTCCACTCATTCTCATCAACATCTTAGTGTTTCTCTTCTTCAATGGCAATGTCTAGACCTTGCTGAAATAGAGCGTCTAGAACCTCCCCTTGCCACATGCCGAAATGGCCTGTACCGTCAAAAATTTCCACAGCGAATCTTACATTTGCCACGGCTGTTCTTCCCAAAATAGATGAGGAAGAAGCTGTCGACTTCGTTGGTGTGGATGTATTTTTGTCGTCTGCCATCACTATTTCAGCTTCTAATTAATAGCCCTCAAATGCGGAATGCCAAACACCTCCAATACTTTTATGATGTGGAAGTTCGGACTATGCTGATACCACAGAGCATACTAAGTAGCCTTCTAATGTGGAATACCAAGAACCAAAGATACCTTTATGATGTGGAAGATCAGCCTAAGCCGCAACCATAGAGCATACTAAGTAGCCTGGCTCTGATACCAATTGTTGCGGAAGCTCGGAATAATTCCTCTGACAAATGGGTAAGAGAGTGAAGTAATGAATTGTAAAACCACACTAAGGATAATTCCCAGGAAAGACGGAGGGGTCACAGACGGTCCCACTTTAAACCCGCCTCCTAGACAGAATTTCCTCTATGTAATTTAAAAGCACAATATATCACTACAGCTATACCCTATAACAGCTACTTGAAGAATAACAATAGAAGAGAACACCAAAAATAACGAGGTTCGGCCAATTATGCCTACGTCCACGGACACTACCAAAATAATATTCCACTACCGAAGAAATATTACAAAGAGAGAGAGAGAGAAGAGATTAACCAAGCAATGCCTTAAGAGAAGTAAGCTAATTGCTTGAGTTTGGGATGAGATGAAGGGAGGAGAGGCCTTCCTATTTATAGCTGAAATCCTCTCGCACTTCATTTCTACAAGCAATGAGGGATAAGGATGTATCCACAAACAACAATAAAATTCACCTCAAATTTTAATTTAGTACAATATTTTCTAACAGTTATACATATGAGAACTTAAAAATATATATGGGCTTCATAAACATCCAACCTAATCAATACAACTTAGTAAATTTGACATAAATCACTAAAGCTCTAGAGAAAGAGCATTATTACAACTCTTATTCATCATGAGTTTCTAACCTAATAGTTAAAGCTCTAAAATATGAAGTGAAAGTCTTGAGTTTAAATTTTCACAACTTTTTATCATATGCCTCAATTGAGTTCACTAATCCCATAATGACTCGGTGGATTTTCAGATCGAGTTGTATATGGCTCATCATCTTCAAATGTGTATGCATATGCGTATGTAAGATCCTCATCATCATCCTCAAATTCGAGAGGTATATTTATCGTACAGTTACAAGCACAACAATCATCTTTCTCAATAACACAGTGGTTTAGAGGGACATCAGAGGATGTTGATGATCCAGAATTCTTGCAATCTTCCCCACATTTTTCATTATTGCAAGGTATATCCACACTTGCAATAAGGAATTGCATTGCGCATTTTATGTTTATAACAACATTTGCGTCGTGTTGTCCTGAACCTACAAATATCACGTACATCTATTACTCTAAAATCATAAACTTTTAATATTTTGAGTTCTAATTACAGTAGAATTTGAGAAACTAATCAGGATGTAAAAGAACCATGAAAAAAGGCTTATCTAGTAACATAGGAAAATATAATGTTTTCTGTGCTTTAAGGCTTGAGTAATTACCATAGTCAATGTATCTGGTTGCTCCAGGTCTTGATATGATGTGAAGTCTTTCTGATCTGATGATTAGGGGTGTTCAAAAAACCCGCAAAACCGAGAAACCGAACCGAACCGCATGATCCGAAACCGAAAAAACCCGTGAACCGAAGAAACCGATAACCCGCGGGTTCTAATTTTAGAAACCCGTGGATACCCGAACCGATCCGCATATGCCTATTTACAAATAAATTATCTAAAATTGCTTACTTCATCTCAATTTTCTTTTACATTTCTTTTATATTATGTGTGAAAACCCATTTCATACAACAATAATAGATGATTTGTAATATTATATTATTGTTCTATTTATACAAACTACTTTTCTTCATTTTGATGCTCTAGATATGTACATTTATGATGCAAAATTTTAGAATATCTCTAAATAAATTGAAAATGTTTATAGAATAATTATACTTAGGAATACCCGTGGATACCCGCGATCCGAACCGCAAAAAACCGTGAAAATCGGGTACCCGCATTTAGGGTACCCGCACTCGGTGGGGCGGATACTATTTTACTCACTATCCGCCCCGCCCCGCCCCGTGCACACCCCTACTAATGAATCTCTGGTCTTACCTTGCACTGCAATCACAAAAAGAACAATCAGTTAGTAATCTATAGAAAAACTATTAAAAGCAGAATGGAACTAATCAATTATTCCAAAAAGATTAACATCTCATCATATTACAAATGTGAAAGAAAAACAAGTATAAAAGTTCATTTCGGCATGTCTTATAAGATCCCACAATCGATCAAGACTGTTAATTTAATAGAGAGATTGATCTTGGACGAGGTGAAGGAGGAGCTCCATCAATGGCAAGTACTCTGCCTCGTCCAAGCAGCCGTTGGTATTGCCAAAAGAATAACTCACCGCCATGGCCAGCTTGAAGCAAAACTAAACCGGCTAAAGTTACCATGATCAAAAAATTTATCATATTAACCATTTCCAAGACATGCAAAATTAGGCTTCTTGTGATTATGACCACCAATTGAAAGAGGGAACACATATATATTGCCTGGAAACTAGCTAATATTGAAAATGATAAACATATAAAACAATAGCATTGAAAGCAACTAGTAATTCTGAAAATGATAAACATATAAGACAATATAGCACTAGAAAACGTGAGTATGAATGAGTATTGAAATTGGCTTGAAATTCAGATTTTGTTTCCGCTTTCAATTTGCTAATCTTTAGCTTGTTTTCGCCAAATGACTCCTGGCATGTAAGCTACAATATTCTTGCAGAAAGCTATGAGATTCTTAATTATGAACAATTTAAATTGTTTAGAAGTATGTGGTTATTTAATAATGATATGAATAGAGTTGAGTAATGTTATCATTTATGATCTAAAAATTGTAAAAATTATAGTTTGGTCACCTAACAATTAAAAATCTAATAGTCACTGGCCTAAAATGCACTACTTAGCATAATTTTTTTTTTGGACAGCAAAAATGAATAAATTAAAAAGAACAAACAGTGTACAAACAGGTGATTAGCAGCTTTTGAGGTCGAGTGAGTCAGATCGAGTGTTGGGAATTCAGAGCATTCAATGAACGAATTAACAAAGTTTGGGTACTAGTATTACATATTTAGCATAAATCTTAAGCCCATAAGCATTGGAGAACCAACTCATTTGTCATATACTCTCTTTCAATGGATTTCTCTAGATCATGATTATTTCTTGTTATACAATAAATAATCGTAATAAAACCCATTCCTTAGATCATTGGAGAGCTCAACTTCTTCGTCCCCTTCTGTTGTCCCTAGTCTGGTCTCCTACCCTCTCTTCCAAATATGCTACCATGTTAGGTATAATATAAGCATATGCTGTACTGTTAGTATATGTAATGCCATTGTCATAATAATGTACTCCAGTTCTTTTTGAAAAGTCAATAATGTATTTGTTCTCAAAATTTTGAATGATTTGAATTTCAAACTTATTTTTCTTCGATTATTAATCAGAAGAATTTGAGGGAAAAAAATGAACAAGAATGATCACCATGATTGCGGAAGTATTAGTCACTCTAAAGAAATAAATATGATGTTCAAATTTTTAAGAATGATGATCTCCGCACTGCAATTGATGATCAAACTGTAAAAATGAAGGTGGCATTATAATCATATCGAAGAGAAATAACCCAGCGTTTTGCCGCTGCGAGGGTAGAACAGCTAGAGGTAATGAGGTAATCCGAAATTTATTAACAATGGTGCTCTAATAACTTTGAATTAGAATCTCCTTATGAGTGCTTTACCAGTACATTATTGATGCCTTTCTGCTCTGAACAGCCAAGGGAACCTTAAAGACTCTGAAAGCAGTCAAGGGTAAAATACCCAACTCTGGTGTAAAATGTCGCTGTCAGCTTCATGATGTATTTGTTTTCCATATGCATTACTTTGTTTTAATTTAGATTGCAAATTTCACAGCTATGGATGACAAAGTAGAAGGTTTATACTATAAAAAGTAGGTGTCAAATAAAAACTGCAGTAGAAAGCTTTTATAGAGAGGACTGGCACTAACTTCCATATTCTTAAGCCACAAGTTATAACTGACTCCACATAACTCAACTAGTGACCTTAAAACAAGATAATGGTAAACTAAAAATAAAACAAGATAATGGTAAACTAAAAACTAGGATGAAAACTAACATATAATCAGGATTAGCTTTCAATGATTTTATCGTTGTTATTTGGGTAATGATAGCCTCTTTCCTTGACGGCACAGGCTTCCAGATGCTTGAACGGTTGAGGTGATGATGAGAACGACGATCTGTAGCTCCGAAATAATCTACAAGATGTAAAATGGAAAATTCAGGAGCAAAAAGAGGAGTGGGGGTGTGTAGATAGGGTGTACCTTTCCCAAGCCGTCCTTTTATAGGAGGCGTTGAGGTGGTGGTTGTCCCATGATCCAGAGTAGTGGAGTGTTCCCCCACGTTCCGGAGTAGTGGAAGACCGGAGGTGTGATGGAGAACGTGGGTAGGTCGTGGAGATAACCGCTCCCAGCTTCCTTTCCTCGGTCTGTGACTTTGTTGCTAAGTGTTGGATGGCGAAGGCCATGAGATGCGAAGGCCCTACCTGGCGAAGCCAGCAGATGTTAACCCACGAGGTCCTGGCGAAGCCAGTAGGTGCGAAGCTCTCCTGATAATGCCTTCGCGAGATGCGATGGCATCATGGTCCGTGTCCTTGGGTTGTTGCTGATGATGGCGCGAGGGGCGATGACCCGAGGGGTGTTTGCTTAGGTAGTGTACCAAGGTGCCACATCCTAGAGGCGGAGTATGGGCAGGGTCCTGTACTCCGTGTTTTGGCTCAAAGTCGACCGTTGGGGAACAGTCGTATTGACAGTAGGCCAAACATTTCCTACAGTTATTGATTCCTGACACGCGGCTCGTTGCGGCTGGTCCTCCGTTCGAGGCGACGTTTCGACTTCGTTAGGGTTGTGCATATAAATACCTGGCTCGTTCATAGTTTTCATTCTTTGCAATCTCTCTCATTCGAAATTTCATCTCACCGCTTTCGTATTCTTGTTGCTTCTTTTGCACTAATTTGCGAGCCTGATACTCCTCTCGTTGTTTCTTCGTGCTCATGCCTTTTCATTGTTTCGGTTGCTCCTGCATTTGTTCGTCTTTGTTTTCTTGATCTTAGGTGAGAGTTCATTCTCCAGTTCCTTGCACGTAAGTCGTTCGATGAAATTTCCGGTCGACTGTTCGTCTTCTGACCGCGTATTTTCCTTCTTTTCACCGCAGTAATGGCTGGTAGAGGAGCTGCTCGTCCTATCGTCCCGGTCTTGGACAAAAGTGGCGTGAAGGCCGAGAAGCTTCACCAAGATCTTGTCAAGTCCTCCTTCCCTGTCGAGAAAGTGGAAGTGTACACGGCGCGGAAAGGGGCCTGTAGGGCGCTCAAGCTTCCGCAAACACCGGAGAACTTGGAGAGCGCCGCGTTGTGCCTCTACACGGCCCAGATGTCCTCTGGGCTGAGGTTCCCCTTACCTCCCTTGTCCAATACCTGTGTACTTTGTGGGGTCTCCCACCGTCGCAGCTTGGACGAAACACGTTCATCCACATCGCCAGATTTATTGTGGTGTGTCGGGTGGCGAGGGTGGAGCCTCTCGCGGACGTGTTTCTGATGTTCTACCGGCTGAACCTGCGGACAGGGGGCAGTTCTTTCATGTTACCCCCCTTAGTGTTGGGGGGAACAACTCTATATCTTTTGGTATTCCTCTGAAGTCTCATCATGATTGGCATGGTGGTTACTTCTTTGTTTGCAGGGATGAGTCCTGGAGGTTCCCGATGGCAAGGACCACAGAGGCTGTGCAGAGTTTGGCTCCAAAGCTGGTTCTGCACACGGATGGGCGGAGGTGGCGTGAGTACGTTCATCTTTTGGGATGGCTGGACGATATGCTGGTGAGGAGGGCCTGCGATGACCTATTTCCTTTCTCCCTGTCGCATCTTGATGAGGTGACCCTTAGGTGGGCTGGCGTTAGCACAGATCACCTACTGCATCCGCGAGTGCCTCCACCTTATGAAGGTCGGGCACCCGCGCATCATGGAGAAGTGGTGGATGCCCTTCGCTCTGCCCTCGCGGGGCCAAGAGGTATGCGTTGATTAGCTGTCTTCTTATTTTCCATAACATGTGCTGAATCTTTGTGGTATCCAGATGTTCCGAAGGGGAAAAGGGGGTCCATGCGCACCGCCTTGCAAATTCATCTTGCCTGCGCATACAGGCAAAACGCCCCTCCTTCCGCGGAGAAGGTTCTAGGTGTCATTGAGTCCCCCCGGAGGAAGAGACCAACCACTAGCACTAACGCGCCGCTCCTAGGCGAGGCGAAGAGGAGGAAAGCGGCCTGCGATTGTGTGCGGCTCAGTGTGGAGAAGCCTCTTTGTAAGTTGGGCCAGGCGAAGGCGCAGGGGCCTATTCAGGAAGAAGTTCCCCTTGCAAAGGACGTGAACAAGGAAGGAACTTCTGGGGCCACCCCTGAAGAGGAGACGGTACGCGAGACTCCTGGAGTGGAGACCACTGGCCCTACTTCTGGGGATACGGAAGTGGCGGTGGCGGCGGCTGAAGTTTCCAGACATCTTGATGCCTTTGTCTCTGGACTGCTGGCGAGCCCCCCACGGGTAGGGGACGAAAGTTCCCCAAAGCGTGCTGCGGTGGAGACCTCTCCCCAGGTGGAGACTTCTCCCCAAGTGGTTGTCTCACCACCAAAGGAGATAACGTCAGCAAGTGATCTCCTGCTATCCATGAGGAGGAAAGCCAAGCTGGCCGCAAAGGCCAGTAGTTCTGTTGGAGAAAATGTGCCAGCGGCCCCCGCAAGGAGTGGAGCACCCATCTTTGGTGACACCCGGCCCAGAGGTGCCAGTGAGGTTGAAGGTGCTTCCCAACAAGCGGCCAGAGCTTCCCAAGGGAAGGGACTCCAGAGGGGGTACCCTCAATCAGCTAGATTCCCATCGCGGCGATGTCTTGGGGATGGAGAGCGTCCATGAGAGGGCAAGTGCTTGGGATGTGGTTCGCCCTTCCCGTGAACCATCGGGAGTGGCATCAGGCGAAGCCACAATACCACCGTCAATCGGCGAGACCACCCTTGCCTTGAACCGGGGCCCTTCGCGAGTAAGTGCTTTCCTCGTGTGCGTTTGTGCTCCAAGTTTTTCTCGGTTGTGCTAATAAATAGCTTGATGCGGGAATGAGTCTCGGCTGCGTGGAAGCATTCGCCAAAGCGTGGTGGATGCAGGTGTAGCATCGACCGTGTTTGAGGAGACCGGCATTTCCTTGAGGGAAGTGCGTTACGGCAGAAGACCCCAAGTGGTCGAGGACCTGCTGCGCTCAAGTCCCCGAGGGAGGAGCTCGGGCGAAGGTGTATTAGGAGGAGGGCATGCCCTGGATGGGGCATGTGACCATGTTTTCTGTTGAATAACAAGTCTTCCTTGTTCTTTGGGAGGAGCACACGCTGCTGTCTTGCTTGGAGGGGCTTCGCACCCCCTTCGATAGAGAGTTGATGGATCTCAGATTGGACCCTCCAATCGAGTTCATGAAGGAGGCTGCCAAGCAGAACTTGCAGGTGAGGCATCTCCCTACTTTCTTGTACCATTTCTTTGATTCTTGTACTAACTCCTTTGATGCAGGCTACCATCAATGAGTACGCCGGTCTCAGCCAACGGCACAAGTTCTTGAGTTACGCGAACGTGAGGGATAGTGCCCAGGTCACTGAAATCGCCTTCCTGAAGAAGGAGGCAGAGGCTACCTTCGCTGCCAAGGCTGAGGCTGTGAGGGCGAATCGACGAGTAGCTGAGCCAAGTCCCGATGTCTTGTCCTCACCCAGGAGAAAGCGGAGTCTCGCTTGGAGCACTTGTAAAGGGACGTTCTTATGAAGAGGCTCCAAGTTTGGTATCCCCGGCATAAAGAAGAGCTGGCGAAGAGGAGGATGAGCTCAGGGAGAAGGAAATTGAAGTTGTTGTTTTGAAGGGGGCACTTTCTTCTCGAAGTCGGGGGCAAATCTTTGCTTTCTGCAGCAAGGCGGAGTCTCAAGCTCGAGGGATCTGCACTGTTAGAGACCAGGTTGGCATATCAGTTCAATGGCGTTCCTCGCATCCCTAACTCACGTACTTCTCGTACCCGGTTACAAGTTTCATGCCTTCCCGGGACTCGAACATGGGACTCGGACTTAATGTCCCATTTCACATGAGTCGAGTACCACTTGAGCTCAAGTGTGTGCTTTTAAATGACGTTGGCTTAATTTGAGACATGGGTACCTTCGCCTCAACAAGTGTGTGCTTGTAAATGACGTTGGTATTAGCCCCTGTATCCATGTAGATCCGGCCGATATCCCATCCAGCGATGCGGGCTGTGATGATCTGTGGGTAAGACTGATGGATCACCACAGAGGTCCCATCGCGACGATGGATGAAGTGGCTGGCTGTGTGATCAAGCTGATAGATCTGTCTCATATAACGGCGCCTCGCAGTGCACCTTCACACCGAGTGATCATCTTTGATGTGGCCCCCGGCATATGGGATCTCGATCCGCACCCTCATGGGCCTGTTCTATCTGTGATGGTCCCGTCTGCGATCCTCCTGGTCGACTTCGCGCTTGTGCCCCTTGGGGCAACCTCTTCGCGGGGAGGGGTTGAGGACTAGGAACTCTATGAGCTTCCCTTGAGCAATCATCTCCGCCAGCATTCGCTTGAGTTCCATGCACTCTTCAGGGTCGTGGCCCTTGTCGTGATGGTAGCGGCAGTACTTGTTGTTTGGCCTCGCAACTCCTTCAGGAAGGGGGCGAGGCCATTTGGTGATCTCCATTCTCTATTCCAGGGTATGGAAGATGTTGGTGCGGGAGTATCTGAGCGGAGGAAGGGTTGGATATGCCCTATCCTTGTTGCCTTGTGGAGGTTCTGCCTCCGCCGTCGTGGCCCCGGAATCCGGCATGTGCGAGGTTGCCCCCTCGTGTCGATTGTGGCGCCCACGAGAATTGGCACAGTGACCTCCTCGGTGTGCATGAATCTAGTCGCTCTGTCGAGGAACTGCACCATGATGCGAGGAGGGTTGGTGTGCACGTCGATGAAGAACAGGGAGTCCCATTGGAGACCACTGTATGGCTGTTAGGAGACGAGTCTTCGCACCCGGAGTTTGGGACTGGATAAATTCCCTAGAATCGTTTGATGTAGTCCCTCAAGGACTCATCCTTCCTCTAACGCACCTTAGCGGGTGCCCTGCAGGTTTGGGCGGAAGCTTGGAGATAACAAAGTGGTTAGAGAAAACACGAGAGAGTTCCTTATAGAGTCGAACCGCTTACCGCGAAGGGTGGTGTACCAATTGGCGACGGCCCCGGTGAGGGTGGAGCTGATGGCCCTGCAGAGGGTGCTGTCGTCCGCCAATGCGATTGCCATCGCGGAGATGTAGCACTGGAGGTGGATGTCTGGATCTGAGAGCCCATCATAGGCATCCAGTTTTGGTTGGCGAAACTGCTCCGGAAGTGGAGCTTCCAGGATCCTCTGAGTGAAAGGTTAGGTCCAGAGGTGGTCTAGACCTAGGCTGGCGGAGTAAGGTGCATTGGCCCTTACTTCCATCTTCTCCATTTGTTCCAGGGGCCGAGCGAGGACTGCTAGCGTGGCGGAGTGAGCTGGATTAGGATAGGTTTCCTGCTGTGGTGGAGCAAGAGGAAGTTCCTAGTGACTCTGTGGTTGCTGGTTTTCTGGGACGGCCCCTGCGGCCAGAGTGCCGGGCAAATTTTGGGCGAGCGCCTCCGTGATCTCCGCGAGGATAGCGGGATTGAGACCGGCCAGTGGGGAATTCTGAATGGTGTTGTGTGGCGCCCACCACACACCGGCCATTGCGGTCACCGTGGGAGGAGCTTTATCTGTCGAATGGTGACACTCCATGGTTGGCGGCGGCAATCGGTGGATTCCTCCTTCCACGGCCGTTCTCCGGAGCTACGAGATCATCGTTCTCACCATCACACTAACCGTTCAAGCATCGTAAGCCCGTGCAAATGCGGGAACGAGGCTATCATCGATCTAACAAGATAGAGACGTCGATCTAAACAACTCATCATCGACTACCATTTTATGTTAATCAATCAAGTATGTATGTCGATTTAACAAGATAGTGACGTCGATTTAAACAACTCATCATGTTGATCACCATTTTATCTTTGATCAATCAAGTATGTATGTCGATCTAATAAGGTAGTGACGTCAATCTAAACAACTTATCATGTTGATCACCATTTTATGCTAATCAATCTAGTATGTATGTCGATCTAACAAGGATCGACGTCGATCTAAACAACTCATCATGCCGATCACCATTTCATGCTAATCAATCAAGTATGTATGTCGATCTAACAAGGTAGTGACGTCGATCTGAACAACTCATCATGCTGATCACCATATCATCCGATCAATCAAGTATGTATGTCGATCTAACTAGGTAGTCATGTCGATCTAAACAACTCATCATGTTAATCACCATTTTATGCTGATCAATCAATTTTGTATGTCGATCTAACAAGGCAGTGATGTCGATCTAAACAATTCATCATATCGATCACCATTTTATACTGATCAATTAAGTATGTATGTCGATATAATAAAGTAGTGATGTCGATCTAAACAATTCATCATATCGATCACCATTTTATACTGATCAATTAAGTATGTATGTCGATCTAACAAGGTAGTGACGTCAATCTAAACAACTTATCATGTTGATCACCATTTTATCTTTGATCAATCAAATATGTATGTCGATCTAACATGGTAGTCATGTCGATCTAAACAACTCATTATGTTGATCACCATTTTATGCTAATCAATCATGTATGTATGTCGATCTAACAAGGTAGTGATGTCGATCCAAAACGTGAATCCATCATATCCGTCTTGTTTCTAAGTTTTAAACGCTACTTCTACTCATAATTAATTACATTATCCTATAAATTAGAGCTAATTTTATTACTACTTTAAATTATTTTTAGGGCGGTTCAAAAAAGAAATGTGTACAATTAATTGAAGGACGGATAAAGTGTATAAATATGTGTGTGTGTGTAATTACATCATTTATTAATAAATTACACTCCTTCGATTAGTCCTAGACATATTGTCACAACATCAAAAATAATTGTCCGAATGAAATGATATTTTCTCACTTTTGTTTTATTTTAATCCACTTTTACTCCTACAAATACACTCACCGAAAGAATCTAAAAATGGGTTGGGATGAGAGAAAATGAGTTTGAAATGAGATAATGATGAAAGGTTATGTAAAATGAGTAAATGACCAAATACAATCTTAATCTAAAAAACTAAAAGTGACAACACGCTCAGACCGGATGGAGTGTTATATTTAATTTATTTAAATTACATACTCATAACGTTTTTCAAAATATAAAAAAATTAAATGTTTCACAAAATAATGGAAACCCAAAAGAGTAAAATTTTACAATACAAAAAGATAGAGCGAATATATAATTACTCAATTAAATTTAAATTTAATATCTTAATTATTTACTAAAATATTTTAATAACATCCAGATGACAATTCCACATAGTATTCAAAGTAAAAACGAAGTGTAAATTTTTTTAAATATGACTGTTAAAATTTAAGATATCATAGAAAAGTCTTTTCATTCAAAATAACGTTTACACATGAATAAGTTTACACATAAATAAATAGCATTAATTTAATAGTTGTGCTAAAACATGTCATACTGCTACTGCTGAAGGAAAGGTGGCAGAGCCGCGGACGGGACATGTCAAGCTGGGCAAATGCACAGTAGTGACTATTCCATCTAACACAACACGCGCTAACCCTTCACTTACGACATCTACCAAGCTAAACGGACGTTAAGCCCAGCTCCGTCAATTTTGAGGTGGGTAAACCACCAAGCGGGTGGATTATTATTTTCCGGGAAATCCGTAGAAGCATGCATTTGGTTTGTAATTCCCAATGAGTATGGGTCAGAGAGCAATATTCAATGGGTTTTTACATTATGAGTTTGAGTTACTTGGAAGTTTTTAGGGAGATTTTTACCGTTTACCATGGTATAATTTACAATGAGAATCAACCAAAATTTGATTTTGGTGTAGATTGTATTTTTATCTTTTTTAATAATAATAAAAAAATGTTGTTGTACCATGGCATTATTATGCTACTATATTTGGTGTACTATATGTAATGCCATTGTTACAAAAATGTACTCTACTTCATTTGAAAAATATAATAATGTATTTGTTCTTGAAAAGTTGAATGATTTGAATTTTAAACTTGTTTTCCAACAATTATTAATCAGAAGTGATCAAACTTTCAAGAATGATGATCTCCGCTATGTAATTGATGATCAAACCGTAAAAATGATGATCACCATGATTATGGGAGAAGTGGTTGTCCCGAGAAAATATGATGACCAGGACGTGCAATACCGATAATCGCAACACTAATAATGACAATCACACCAAAATTAACAAAAATGATGACCTTGATTATGCACTTAGACACATTAGTTGCACTAAAAAACTATGATGACCAGGTGTATAGCAAGGTTGATCATTAAAGTAAAAATGATGTCCACTCAGAATTGCACAAGTTTCAGGACCACTTGGCAATATAGTGCATAGGCTAGGGATACTTGGTGCTATTTTTAAGCCCAAAATCGTTGTTTTGCCATGTTTTAAGCAAGGCTTCCATCAAACCCGTGACTTCTGATCGCCTGAGGCCTGGGGTTCATCGCGACAGAGATGGACTGTGCGGCGTCCGACACCGTGAGACGGCGACTCGCTCCTAAAGGTAGTCCTGTGACTCATGTCCTCCTTCTCGTCGTTCCCAATTCATCAATTAGGGTTTCTCGATCCTAATCTGACATCCTAGTTTGCAATTTCCTTTCATAATTTATTCACTGATCCCTGCTCTTCCTTCTCCTTAACTAAATACTACATGAAGGTGGCATTATAATCATATCGAAGAGGAATAACCCAGCGTTTCGCTGCCGCGAGGGTAGAACAGCTAGAGGTAACCTGGAATTTATTAACAATGGTGCTCTAATAACTTTGAATTAGAATCTCTTTATAAGTGCTTTACCAGTATCATTCTTGATGCCTTTCTGCTCTGAACAGCCAAGGGAATCTTAAAGACTCTGAAAGCAGTCAAGGGTAAAATACCTAACTCTGGTGTAAAATGCCGTTGTGAGCTTCATGATGTATTTGTTTTTCATATGCATTACTTTGTTTTAATTTAGATTGCAAATTTCACAGCTATGGATGACAAAGTAGACTCTAAAGCTGCTGAACAAATAGGAGACTTAGCTGTTAAACCGAAAAGAGCTGGAATGAAGAAGTTACCTACGAATATAATAGAGAGAATCAAATTTGGTACAGCTTATCCCTGGCTAATAACTTGTTAGATAGAAGCACAGCTGATAGCTTATTTTGTCTTTCTCTTTTGCTCTCCTTTTCATTTATGTCATAGGGAAAAGGCTTATCAGGAGGCGAAAGAATAAGAGATGGAACTACAATCCAGGTACGCATGCTTTCCATATACAGTATGCTTTTTAAAACTGGATCCTTGGACTCTCACAAACCTCTCTCTCGACCTTGCATAGAAGGAGATGGAGGCGGGAAGCAGCTTTCTGATTTCCAATTTAGCTTTTGTATGTTATCTGAGCAGAAGCTAAAATTAACAGGGAGCAAAATAGGAGGCTAAGGGATAAATTTTAGACAACTATAAAAAGTAGGTGTCAAATAAAAACTGCAGTAGAAAGCTTTTATAGAGAGGACTGGCACTAACTTCCATATTCTTAAGCCACAAGTTATAACTGACTCCACATAACTCAACTAGTGACCTTAAAACAAGATAATGGTAAACTAAAAACTAGGATAAACATCAACATATAATCAGGATTAACTGCAACAATGTATGGTTTCTACCTAGTAAGCCATTACCATTTTTTCATTCTTACTAATATGCCCTCCAAGTTTACTAAATGCAAATTCTGGCATTCAAATCATCTTTCCAATCCATTTAGACGTCTAAGCTTTTTCCTCCTAGAGAAATAGTTCTTCCTAATTTATAATTTATACGAGTAACATTGACGCACCAGATGCCCAAATGTACCAACTAACACTACCCCACGAATCCGATTTTTTTACAATTGATGAATCACGTAACAGTACTTGTACGAATCAGTACATACCATGAATCTGGTAACTATGATCAGAAGTTTGCTACTCACTTGTTAATCTTGTCTTGTGGATTAATGTGCTTGTAGAAAATTCTAGATTGAGTTAGATCCTTCAATGGCTACCAATCATATCGAAATTGTTAATTTGCATATTTCATATGATGATGATGGTTTTGGAGTTTCATCTCAGTATTCCATCTTAAGTTCTTAACAACGGTATGACAAGAAGAGTATCCGGTGTAGAATTTTTAGCTTTAACTGATTTTAGTTAGTTAAGTGATACAATTAACTTCATGCCATGAACCTCAACATAGTTCGGATTAAGTTGCTGTAGGATGGTGGTGATTTTAGATATTTTTTTGGGAAATTTATGAAAGCCCCCCCGAGGTTTAGTCTAATCTGCAGTTACCTCCCTTGATTTTCAGAAACCTGCAGAAGTGGCTATGTTTTCTGGCTCGTGTAATTATTTCTTCTTTTTTTTTTTTACGGGGTGAAATTGATTTTTATTAATATTTGAATTTTCAGCGAAGGAACCAGATGAGAATGTGGATATATATTTTGATGAAGAAAATGACGAAGATGTGGATGAGGATGATGATGAATACTGGTATGACGAAAATGAAGAACATCCAGACGGCTGGGGTCCCTGGTTTATGTGCCTGGGTGGTGAATATAGTCGTTTTAATGCATCAAAACGAAGGGTACTGTTGATCTTATTTAAGCCTTCATATTTTGCCTTCATGATCATTTGTTAGTTTGCTCAGGTTCTGGTGTACTGTTCGTATATTTAGGCGGATTTGACATGCTCAAAGACTAAGATTGTTTGGTTATAACTAAGGTCCTAAAGCTGACAAGTAGTACAACAGATAACCATATATTGTTGGTATTGAACCTTGGTTTGAAGCTGGATATTAGGAAAACAGGAGTACCTAAACTTGCCAGAACTTGAGTCAGTGTTTGAGGGTTATGTAAAGCGCTGGATTGTTACTATTGCATCATTAGCTTGCTTGATACACCTGTTAACATCAAATATGAATACCTACTTGTTGGTTCAAATTATTGGTGGGCATGGTTTTTGACCTTTCTCGTGATCTGTAATTGATTTTAATGATTTTATCGTTGTAAAAATTAGGGGTGTTCAAAAAGAAAAACCGTAAACTCGCTTCAAGCAGTGTGTCAAACCGAAAAAAGCGAAAAAGCGGATAACCGAACAAACGAGTAGCAGAAAAATGGATAAGTGCATTGCGGATCGGTTCGGTTTTTAATTTTACAAAACCGCGGGTACTCGCTCCGACCCGCCCCTACATATAATTATCTACACCACCAGCAACTGATACACCCTAACACACCAAATCTCACCCCTGTGACTGTGAGTAACCCTACACTTGCGGCTTACCTTCCACTTACCCATCAGAATTCGCATTCAATCTCGGAGGCCGCCAGTGTTCTCCTCTCTCGAGTACTCAGCTCTCTCTCTCTCTCTCTGTGCTTCTCCTCTTTAAGCCTTAACTTGGAGGGAATCAACTTATCTAAGCTAGAAGTGATCAAAGCCAGGGTTGGGGTCGGCAGGAAATACGAGTTTCGGGTCCGATTCGGGAAGACCCATTTGCTCTTCAAGTTCCCAGACGCAGTGCGATCCTGGAAGAAGCTTGGGATTGAAGCTGGGAACGATTTTGTAAATTCTGTCACTGGATTTAGCTCAAAAGCAGTGCTTGATTCGTTTAAACTGGAGGGTCCTTTTGACTTGCGACTTAGCGGCACTGACGAGGCTTCTTTATTGTTGCCGGTATGTTCACCTCTCTCTCTCTCTCTCTCTCTAAATCTTTATCTGTCTGCAGTTACAGAAATCGTAAAGTTAGCCTCTTTCACTAATCTGTTTAAGCCAAACCGGATCTGGAAATTCGTATTGTTGATTTTTTACAGTCCTACTGCTCAAAAGATAGTTCCATACACTATTTTTCGTGCTTGGGCATGATACGCATATTACTTGATTGTCTGTGTTGAGTATAGGAGGCTGTATGATCAGTTTTGTTTATCTGCGTTTGAAAGGGCAGACTTTAGCTTTTGTGCACTGTGTTCTGATATTTGTACCTTTTCCGGATGTTCTTCATCAGATTTAATTGTGCATGTATTGCCAGATAATTTTAGCTGCAAGGGAAAATGAAGTGAAGTTCATACTAATTAAGATTTCTCCCTGCGCTTGGAATATACTGTTCATTTTTGTCCATGAGACTCAATTACACATGATATCGAGTTGTTGATCCAACCTAGTCCTTTTACCCAACCTTCTTGACTACTCTAGCCTTTATCATGGCTCTGAAACATCTGTTTACTATCAGTTCCATGAGTCAAAGTATCTAAAGTTTTTGAAGCATGTGCTGGTTGTTGAAGAAATCTTTGTCAAATCTCCTTTGACACATTACACCACTGGACATTTTCCAAACTTAATGCAGCTTATGCCTCATGTCATTCACCATGCTAACTGCCTTTAAACTCGTTCTCTATATTCCTCATGCTTAAGATTCTCTCAAATGTTCAGTTTCATGTCATTCACCAGTTAGATCATTACTCTTGACTCTGTGCTTCTCCACTTGCACATGAACTTTAAGCCTTAACTTCTTGAACTGGTAGTTCAATACTACTATGTGTTAAGGAATTTTCCAAATCTGAATTGTAAACATTATGCATTATGCAGTCTTAAGTTTTACTAATTCTTTATGTTATTATTTTACTGCCTAATTAACTACTAGATTTCTTGTTTGGTGATATATGAGCATTTAAGTTACTTATTTTCAGCATCATTAAGTTACTGATTATGCTATCTTTATTCTTTTCTTATAAGGGAATGGATCCTCCATCTCAACCTAACGTTGATCCCACAAGTCTTAATAGTCCTACTTGATCATTGTTATCTTAACTAAAACAGATTCCACATTGAAGAGCTGAAACAACTTGACAAATGTTCCACAAGTCACAAGCTTGACGATGAGATGATGATCATTTTTCTACTTTAAGTTTTCTTCATCCGTTCACAAACTTTAATTGAATAATTTGGACAATGGTTGTGGATTTAGTGTGTATTTGACTACTTTTGACATCATGTCATCATGTACTTAATTAAGGATTTTAAGTACTGATTTTTTCATGATTTTATTGTTTGATTGATAATGTGGGTATCCGCGCCCCGATCCGCATAAACCCGTCATCGTGCGGGTACCCGCGTAGTGCGGGGTGGTTTCGGATATTGAAATTGGATATCCGGCCCGCTATGTATGGATAGCATTTTCCCCATTACCCGCCCCGCCCGCCCGTGCACACCTCTAGTAAAAATCATCATCATCATCATCATCATCCAAACCATCCCAAACCGAGTTACCAGATACGCGGTACGTTCCGGTACGCGATACGGGTACGGGTACGCGATTCGTCGATTGGAGAAGAATCGGATACGAAGGGGTAGTCTCAACCGATACGTTGGATAATCTGATACGCTTTTTTGATTTGTGGATAGTAGTCTCATTAATTACGTCAGATGATTTGATACTCTACTTTATTGGCTTATTTGTATAAATAAAAAATCTTGAAGGACTATTTTGTTAGTAGGGAAAAGTTAAGAGTCTAAATGGATTGAAATAAAATTTAAATGGCTTAATTTATATAATTTAAACTTAAAGGACCTATTTGTAAGACTAATAAAACATTAATGGCTTACTAGTAAAAAGCAATAAAAAAAAACCTAATTTTTGTTTTGTCTGCTCAACCATCTTCTTCGCGAGCAGTAGCTCCATGGCCGCCGCGACTCAGTATGTTTCCGCTTTTAACTTAAGTAGCTCCATGGCCGCCGCGACTCAGTAAAATGGAGCTACTGCGCGACTCAGTATGTTTCCGCGACTCAGTAAGTTAAAAGCTACTGCCATGGAGCAAGCTGCAGCCCTCCATCGGCGACGACAACCGATACGTCCGGCGAGACGTGACTCGCGTATCTTGGCGTATCAATACGCCTACGCACCGTGAATTGATACGCACGTACCGATTCGCGACGCAAGGCAATTGAACGTATCTGGTATCTATGTCCCAAACTATGTTGGGGCCGTGGCATGAAGTTTATAGTGACAATTAATGATTTTATTGTTGTTATTTGGGTAAATTACAAATCGCCTTTTGAGGTTTAGGTACAGCTTCCCCTTTATCTTGGAAACCTAGAAAAACCCCCTTGACTGTCCTCATTTCGCTGTTTGGTTTTAGGGCTATCTATATTAATTATACCCTTACAACTTCCACCCCTAATCCGCCTCTCTACACCACTGCCCATCCGATCCCCTCTGCCATTGCCACCTATCACCTTTGGCCTCCGTGGATGCCACCCGTAAACGCTGTCCCAAAATCCAGATCAAGTTGTCGTGAACACACGCCTCTCCGTCGCCGTGAGAACCAGATCTGGTGTGCCCACCATGCCAGCTAATCGCCTTCCCTGCTGCTCTTTAATGGTCTGTGCTGGTCAAAAGGTTTTGGCGCTAAACTAGGTAGAGCCATTTTCTGTTGCATTTGCTCATTTTGTTCAGAACAGATGATCATGACCGAGTTTATGCCTTTGTTAGGTTGGCTTAGCCCTAGTGTTCTTTTGGATCTTTCAAATAGGGAGATATGCTTTTCCATTATGACTTGCCAATCTTAATTCATTGCACCGGTCAGCTACGATGATCATGACCGAGTTTATGCCTTTGTTAGGTTGGCTTAGCCCTAGTGTTCTTTTGGATCTTTCAAATAGGGAGATATGCTTTTCCATTATGACTTGCCAATCTTAATTCATTGCAGTGGTCAACTATGATGATCTTTTATTTTATGCTTTGGTTGATGCTTTTTGTTAATCCAGTAAAACAAAACTGCAGCTTTATTCTGTGAGGTTGGAGAAGGGTGGTCTTGAACGTGTAGAATTGAGGAACTGGTTGCAGCGGGCAATTGATCGGTAATTCATAGTCTACATAGAACTTCTTTTGTTCCTCTAGATGATGGTTGTTTAACTGAGAATAGATTGTGAAATGGTTTTCATTTCATTTTTTTTTTTTTGCATTGAATAGCATTGCGCCAGGTAGTGGTGACCGTTACCTTTTAAGTTATCCCTGCGGTTTTATTATGGCCCAATTGACTGAGGAAGAAGCTGATGCCATTGCTGGTTAGCCTTTTGTTCCTCTGCCTCCTCCATGAAGTACGATACCACACAGTGCTTGGTTCTGATATTTGCTCTGTTATCTTCCTTGTACAGGGCTGGATGATGTGTTATACGTGGAACCTACTTGTGCATAGTGACAGTACTTGTCATTTAACTGGGTTTTGATGGTGACACGCATATTTTCAACAACTAAACGGACCCTTGGAGTTCTAACGGAAAACTTCATATGCGCATGACTCAGCCTAACCATATCTTCATTAGTATGTAAATGCACCCAGTGCCAAACTATGCATGTGCAAATTACTTTGTCATCTAGGCATGTCCAAAGTACCATGCATTTTCATATACTAGTTTTCTTCTCTGTTATATCTTCCTTAATTATTTTCAGCTACAAGTTCCTCTACCGTGAATGTGAATCATGGATATATGATGTCTATTGAGCTGAGACTAATTAGTAGTTTAGAGAATCTGCATGTATGTTTGTAACTAAGTTTCCCACAAACCATGCATAATTGATAATCAGGTAGTTTAGATAGTTTAGTGACAAACATTGTAGTAATAAAGTATGGGCCCGGTGATGTGTTGTTCTTTCTTCGAATTGCATGAACACTTTCCCTCTTGCAATAGAAAACTCAAAGCTATTATTGAAGACAATTTATGAAACCTGGACTGCTAGTCATTCGCATGCCAAGGATAAAATTTGTTCATAATGTTTCAGGGTGTTCCAAATCAGTCCTTAACTTCATAATCTCATGCACAGATGTTTTCTACCACTGTCAATTGTGCATGGTTCGTGGCAAACTTAAAAAGTTATAAGTTGAGCATGCCTGTACCAGTTCATGAGCTTTCTCCATTTTCCAGCTCACAATTTTGAAACTGATATATTACTTGCTTGATGTTAATAAGACATGAGTACTTTAAGCTTGAGGAGTTTTCCATGAAATTATAAGATCGAACAGTTCAAGCTACTTTTTGATCTGTCTTATTGTTACCATGTCATTTTTAACAGAGGTTTATCGATCTATTGTATTGTGTAAGTCATCATCTTCTTCTTTTTATTCTAAGGTTGTTCAATCATGCTTGAAGACATCTGGAAGACATTGGGTTTTGATGATCAAGCTAGAAGGGCTATTGAAAAGTCAAAAATTCCACGAAAGAATGTTAAAATTGGCTTTATAGATACCGGAATCAGCAAGGAACATATATGTTTTCGTGTTCAAAAGACAAGCTCCACATCGGATGAGAACAAATCTATCGAAGTGCCAAGGTAACGTAAATTCTTATAGATATATGTATAATTTTTAAGGAAACTTACAAAGACCTCGAGGTTTGCTCTAACTTACGGTTGATTATCACATTTAACCATTAACTTCGTCAATTATATTGTTAAACTATTGGCTTAACTACTCTAACTGCAGCCTAATAATTCTAACCCTAGCACAGTAATGGATAGGGGGTAAATTCTAGGTAGGGTCAACTCGGGAGGCAAGCGGCACTGGTGGGGGTGGTAGGAGCAGGTCAGGGACTCAGGAGAGAGCACTAATTGAAAGAAAGAGAAAAGAGAAAAGTTATAGAGTAAATTTGTTAAGTGGTCAAACTTGAGGGCCAGCAAAAATAAGTTCCCCCCAAAATGGAAAAACAATGCTTACTAGAGTTTGACCATGTGGGGTTTGTGCAATACTAAAAAGGGTAGGATGGTGAAACTGTAGGTTATAATAGATCTTAGGGTTTGTGCAAGCTTCTTCTCACCTGATTCTTAACTGCTTTGCCTTGACACACTCCTACCCGAGTGCAGATTCTACTCCAATTATAAGGTACATTATATATCTTCCATCGAGCCATAACCTCTGTAAACACTTCTAGAGTACCAACAATCAAAACAGAGATGGTCCCTTGACTCCAAAGAAGAGTCACAGAACCGACAACAAATATCAGGATTAGCATCCTAGTAGGATACCCTCTCAGATGTAGCAAGTCTGTCCCAACAGACTAACCACATAATAAAAGATGTTTTTGGAACATGTAGTGATCCCCACACAATCTTCTTCCAACTTAATGTATCATAATGCTCAGAACAAAGGGAATATGTTGTATAAAAAAAGAAAAGGAATATGCATCTTTCATGGGAAAAATCCCAGATTGCAGCCTCTGAACAATGAAAGCTTAAAAAATACTTAGATCTCTGTTCTAATTTTTTTTCCATACAACTGAAGAATCCTTAGCTGGATTCATATGCCAAAAGTCCCTACCTTTAATGTAACAAATGTGCACCCATTTAACCCAGAGACATTGTTTGTCAACAAATAATCTCCGGATCTTTTTAGCACCAGCAGCAATATTCCAAGTAATCATAGAGTAAATACACAAACCCCCTTGTGACTTCCGACAGCAAGAGTGTTTCCATGAGACAGGAGATTTCTTTGAGGAGATATTACCGGCCCATAAAAAAGCTGTACAGGCTTGCTCTAGCTCATTCAACAAGTCATTGGGTAGAGGGAAAATAAGTGACCAATAATTTTGGACACTCAAAAGTCACAGAGTTGATCAAATGAATCATTCCTGCATAAGATAGGAACTTTGTTGTCCAAGAAGTAAGGCAAGCAAGGGATTTTCTCCTTCAAAGGCAAACAACGCTTACCCAAAATCCTGGAGGAGTGCATCAAAGGCACATCCCAATATCTTTTAGGCAGCTCACCAATCTGCATGCCCAAAGCACTTTCCATCTGCTTTTTAATCACAACAGAACATTGCAGCTCAAAACAGTGAAATCGGCAAAGAATTCCAGTGCTTCTCTAATATAATCAGCAGATTTCTGAGTTGGTTTTGCAAAAATCATAACGTCATCTGCAAAAAGTAGATGTGAAAGCTTAACTCTAGAACATTTGGAATGGTATTCTATAAATTTCTTAGAATAAAGCTTGACATTAATCCTAGACAAATAATCCATGATAATCACAAAAAGGGAAGGGGAAAGGGGTTCCCTTGCCTTAATCCATCTTTTCCTTTAAAAAAAGCCTTCTAAGGACCCATTCAAGACTATTGAATACCAAGGGCTTTGTACACATGGCATAATCCATCTTACAAATTCATCATAGAAACCCAGCATATGAAGAAAATTCCTTAAGAAAACCCACGAAACAGAATCATAAGCTTTCTTAGGTCTGCTTTAATCAGCATTCTAGGAGAGATGCTCTTCCTAGCATAACCTCGGATTCGCTCATGACACAATAAGATATTATCAGCTGTAGATCTTGATTTTACAAACCCCCCTTGAGCATCATTTACCAGCAAAAGCAGCAATGGTTGTAATAATCTCATGGTCAGGACTTTAGATATGACTTTATAGACCACATTGCAACAAGAAATAGGTCTATAATCCCCAGCAAAGACAGACTTCTTGGACATAGGAATCAAATGAATACTAGTTGCGGCTAGGGATTTAGGAATATTACCCATTTCTAAACGAAGCATGGAGTAAATGCCCCACAAGATCCCAATGCTTCTTATAAAATCCCACTGAGAAGTCATTAGGCCCCGGGGCCTTATCTCAATGCATGCTAAATAAGGCCTCTTTCACTTTATTCAAAGAAATAGGAAGATCCAAATCCGCAACCTTATCAGGCCAAAAAACATTACCAAAAGCAACAACATTAATTTTAGGCTCATAAATCAAGTTCTGGTCAGATGCAAGTAAATCCTGAAAATAAGAGAGAAATTCATCTCTTATCTGATCATGCATGTTTAATTAATACAGGAAAATTTATGGGATGCACAATTTTGTGAAAAAAGACAAACAAAAAAGTAGTAGAGGGTGTTTTGTATGATTTCAATTGCGAGTTCGATTTACATGGACAAGACACGGCCTCTGCAACAGTAGCTACTGGGATTTGTCATCATTTAGAATATCTATATGATATCCAAGGCATTTCAACTCCAGTTGTTCATGGAGTGAACCCAAATGCCAGTGTGATATCCTATAAATACTACAGTGATTGGGGAACAAGTGACAAGTCTAAGGATGCACGCTCAGAAAGGATAAAGGAGGTCTCTGCTCAAGTTTTAAAAGACAAACCCGATGTCGTATCGATTTCATTGAAGATCAGAACTGGTGCAGGGTTGACTCAAATCGACAATGCTATTGATTATGAGGCATTGAAAGCTCTACGTGATGGAATCCTAACCTGTCAAGCAGCAGGCAATGATGGTCCTAAACCACGTACTACTAGACATGCACTTTCACCCTGGATTTTTAGTGTGGGTGCATGTACTGCTAAGGATATTTCAACACAACTATTGAGCTTCAAGGAGTAAAGGAAACCTTCGGTGTGAGTATCATTTTTTTCTAAAAAAAAGTTTATGATATTATATGTGTTGAATGATGTTTGATTAATCATATTATGTTGATTTTGATTAGGGGTTCAGTGTAAACAAATCAGATTCTAACTTCATGGACGTTGTTTTATGGAAAGACAAGGCTGAAGTTGCTCAGGTGAAGAGCTAAAGTAAGCTTTACCTCTGCAAATATTGTGTTCATTTGGAAGAAAAATGAGAAATTTTTTGAAATAATTGAAAATTAATGTGAAATTTGTGAGAAGGGGAAAAATGGAGGAAAAGATTGATTTATGACGGTTTCAAAGTTTTTTTGACCATATGGACATAGCCATAAATTCTTATATTTTTAAATTAGAAAAATATGTTTGTAGTTTATAGTAGCAATTTTTTTAATAAAGTAAATTTTATTTATTACAATGATTCAATTTATATTTGACATCCCAAATCTATATTAAAAGTATTCATGTATGGTCTTATCGGTGATTCGATTATTTCATATCATTTTATAAATAATCATTTTCCATATATAAAAGTGTAATGAAACGTCTGATGACTACTAAAGAACCTCCTTTTACTTTCTTACCAAAAAAGCCTTTACCTTTGTATTTGTTAATTTGAATTGCACTATTAGTTTGATAAATAACTATATGATTTGGAATGTTTAACAAGTTGGCGAAAATGAAGCGAACTTTGATGATTTGACAACAAAGAATTGAAACAAAAAAAAAAGAAAAATCGTGATTTGTACTTTTGAAAACCATTTGATAAACTTTATGAGGCTAGAGTTGGTGGTATCATTTGTTATTTCGCAAAATGGATTACATAACTTCAAAATTAAAACTCGAGTGCACGTTATCAATGTCGATAAAAAGACCGTATCTTGAATTACAGAACTCGGTAATTCAAGATACGATCTTTATATCGACATTGATAATGCACTCGAGTTTTAATTTTGAAGTTATGTAATCCATTTTGCGAATAACAAATGATACCACCAACTCTAGCCTCATAAAGTTTATCAAATGGTTTTGAAAAGTACAAATCACGATTTTTCTTTGACTTTTGTTTCAATTCTTCGTTGTCAAATCATCAAAATTCGCTTCATTTTCGCCAACTTGTTAAACATTCCAAATCATATAGTTATTTATCAAACTAATAGTGCAATTCAAATTAACAAATACAAAGGTAAAGGCTTTTTTGGTAAGAAAGTAAAAGGAGGTTCTTTAGTAGTCATCGCACGTTTCATTACACTTTTATATATGGAAAATGATTATTTATAAAATGATATGAAATAATCGAATCACCGATAAGACCATACATGAATACTTTTAATATAGATTTGGGATGTCAAATATAAATTGAATCATTGTAATAAATAAAATTTACTTTATTAAAAAAATTGCTACTATAAACTACAAACATATTTTTCTAATTTAAAAATATAAGAATTTATGGCTATGTCCATATGGTCAAAAAAACTTTGAAACCGTCATAAATCAATCTTTTCCTCCATTTTTCCCTTCTCACAAATTTCACATTAATTTTCAATTATTTCAAAAAATTTCTCATTTTTCTTCCAAATGAACACAATATTTGTGGAGGTAAAGCTTACTTTAGCTCTTCAATTTGAGCAACTTCAGCCTTGTCTTTCCATAAAACAACGTCCATGAAGTTAGAATCTGATTTGTTTACACTGAACCCCTAATCAAAATCAACATAATATGATTAATCAAACATCATTCAACACATATAATATCATAAACTTTTTTTTAGAAAAAAATGATACTCACACCGAAGGTTTCCTTTACTCCTTGAAGCTCAATAGTTGTGTTGAAATATCCTTAGCAGTACATGCACCCACACTAAAAATCCAGGGTGAAAGTGCATGTCTAGTAGTACGTGGTTTAGGACCATCATTGTCACGCTGACAGTTAGGATTCCATCACGTAGAGCTTTCAATGCCTCAAAATGAATAGCATTGTCGATTTTAGTCAACCCCGCACTGGGCTCGATCTTCAATGAAATCGATACGACATCGGGTTTGTCTTTTAAAACTTGAGCAGAGACCTCCTTTATCCTTTCTGAGCGTGCATCCTTAGACTTGTCACTTGTTCCCCAATCACTGTAGTATTTATAGGATATCACACTGGCATTTGGGTTCACTCCATGAACAACTGGAGTTGAAATGCCTTGGATATCCTTTAGATATTCTAAATGATGACAAATCACAGTAGCTACTGTTGCAGAGGCCGTGCCATGTTCATGTAAATCGAACTCGCAATTGAAATCATACAAAACACCCTATACTACTTTTTTGTTTGTGTCTCTTTTCACAAAATTGTGCATCCCATAGATTTTCCTGTATTAATTAAACATGCATGATCAGATAAGAGATGAATTTCTCTCTTATTTTCAGGATTTACTTGCATCTGACCAGAACTTGATTTATGAGCCTAAAATTAATGTTGTTGCTTTTGGTAATGTTCTTTGCATCTGACCAATCAAAAAAAAGTGTTGCAATAATAAAATAAAAAAATGAAGGAATGAGTAACCTGGACAGTAGTTTCTTCCTCTCTTGTTATTCCGCTTCCACCGTTTGTCCCTCTACTGGCCATGGATCTGCAGATCTGGTTGTTGGGCAGCCAAGACTTGCGAATAGATCTGGTTGTTGCAAGAAAAAATAAAGCTCAAAGTGTCAAGTCATGTGAAGCAAAAGCCAAACACCATTAGAAACAAAACTCACCAGAATTAATTATGCTTCCATGTTCGCCAGAGATCTGTTAGGAAATCAATAGTCTCCTTCATAACACCCTCAAGAACCCCACTTTCTGCCTCTACCCTTGTACATCCAGAGCTCCCAACCCCTTCCAACAAAAAATATCAGATCAAGAACGCCATGACAAGGACCCAAGCAAGCTCAAAAAGGGCTTTAACATGAAGACCAAACACCAAAACGCTCAGGTGAAAAAAAACAAGGAGACTAGTAGAACTTGAACCGAAATGGAACTCAGAAAGGAACAAAAACGTACACTATTTATGAAAGAAGACGGAGGCGCCAACTACGGGATGTAGCTGCCGGAGAAAAGAGCGTGCGGTTGAGGGTCCTTTGGATCCAAACAGAGAAGACAATTCTCATGTGGGGTTTTCTTCTCACCTGAGGCCAGCCGGCTACCATCAGCATCTCTCGCTATTTGCTACCACCTCAGGTGCAGCCATCTCCGGGGGGGAACTGGGACGTTTCTTACTTGAGTTGGCACATATCATACATACACAGAGAAACCCATGACCTTTGTGCTTAGACATCTTATCCCCCGTGTCAGCTGTTGATTTAGTGGTTTCTCACTCCAAACTCCCAAGTCTTGATGCTTTATAAAGTATACAAATTAAGCAACCAAAAGTAGGAATGATAAGGCACAATCTTTCTACTTGGTGCAACACATGAGTAAGCATATCTCACACAACCTAACTGAATATAGCCCATCCTTAAGTCATGAAAACAACTTCGAAAATTAATCAACCAATAGCTGGAAATAGAACTGTTGTTTGACAAATTTTAGAAATGCACTTATCACCCATAAGACGAACAACCCGCTCTTATCACCTTTTTTTCAAAAAAAAAAAGACTAGATGCTTAGTTGCATAAATCCACCAACGGTAACCAAAAGAGCCAGATATGTCCCATACCCAAAATTAAAGTCATATATATAAAGATAAACACCCTCCTTAAAACTTAAAACAAACAATTTCCGCATTGGCAAAAGGGGTGTAAAAGAAGGGATAAATGGTATCATACCCTGCTCGGTCTGCTGCAGAAATGGGGTTGGCTTCAGTACCAATCACGGGGTGCACCATCAAAGAAACTGCATGCATATGCTGGCGGCGTGCATAATGCGCAAGAATCGGGGAGGAGCCACGGTTGATTGGTGTTTCAATGGTCAACTGCTCCTGAAAAAACTGTGTGATTGGGTTGATGGGTGTTGGTGAAACTGGAGTTGGAACTGCAGTCGAGGATGGAGCGATAAAGTCCGGATGCCAACTAAAACAGGAAGGCACAATGAACGCTGGTGCAGAAGGAGAATTGCTCAGTGGTGAAGAAATGCACGAATTGTAATGGTGGAAGGCATGAGCTTCCAAGGATTTCTGCTCAAACTGCTCGACTCTCTTTGAGAGTGCGGTAAGCTGTTTCAGTAAATCTTCAAGCTTTCTAGCATTGACAGCCTCCGTTTCTTCCAACTTCTTCAACAAGTCTGTGTGCCTCGTGATATTGGCCATCTCCACCGTTTCCATTGTCTTACACATATAGTCCTGCAAGCCTAAAAACATTCCCTTGACCTTAGAGAAAAGTCCATTAAATGCGTTATAAAACCCACTCCTAGTTGTGCCTCCCTTTTGCATAATTTCCTCATCAAACACTCCAAAACCTTCATTTTCTCCTGCATTGGCTTCAGCTGTCTCACGCCCTTCTAGAATAATATTATTGCTGAAAAAACCTGTTAACTTTGCTGCTTTCTGCTTATCCTTGGTCTCTTTCCGATGCGCTTTCGCTTCTGAGCATTTGACCAAGTAAGCGCAAATTTCTCATTCTTAATTACTATAGTTCATAGAAGCTATCATGCTTGGATTCTAGAAAGTATTACACAAAATTCATAGTGGTCATACATGGAAAGTAGGCATGATAATCAGTCACGGTCTCTAGATTCATGAAAACTTGAGAAGGCAGATGAATAGCAAGCATTATGGTTAACTAATCCGACACTATCATGTTTTCTCTAAGTAGGCAAAGATCATGGAAACATGGAGAAAGTAGTATAAGGCATCAAGCATTAAAGGGGAAAACAAGTATAAGGCATTTCAAGATGGCAACCAAGGATTTAGAGAAGAGTACCTAGTATTATCAATATAAAAGGATGGCAAACAAGTTCACATGCTTGACTAAGAACTAACGTCAGATTTATTAACCAAGAAAAATATAAAAACAGCTCATGATCAAAGAAATTATCAAAGTATCGTGACATGTGTTCACAAACTGTTTCCCGCTTTCCATCCTCGCTGCTCACGATTCCGACTCAGGAGAAAACGCCTGGCTGCCAGCTCCATCGCATTGGAACAAGATCACCGGCGATAAAGAATGCCATCGACTCCCTCCCTTTCTCTTCCCGCAACTCTATCCTTCCCCAATTTCTCTATAACTGAGTTCTTAACTCAATTCCCCAAATTGTGTCTGTATCCCACTCCAAATCGTCCAAGCCCTTTTTAACCAGCACCAAAACCCTTCCCCATATGTAGTGGAGTCACCTCCTTCCTTCCCTCTCTGTTCAACCCTCCCATGCCTGTACATGTCTAGCTAGGCATTCGGATTAACTTTTGGTACAATTACTAAAGAAGTGCCTAGGTAATTTTACGTAATTCATTTTAACCACCGTGTTACTGTCTTTTACCACTTTGATATTTTTTAACTACAGTCTTTATCTTAATAGTCTGCATTTAATGATATTAGGCTTCGTCCAGATCCACCACTTTCTGAGTGCTCATACACTCAGTTAGTGGCGGCCATCTTAGCGGAGATATTGACGGGAGTGTCTCATACCACTCTGTCAATAATCCCTGATAACACTAAACACAGTGATTGCCCAAGTTTCTCAATAATACTACCTACATCGGGACCCATGCCGGGATTGCTTGGATTCTTGGGAGCCATCTACGAAATCGATCACAGATTGAAAAATCAAAACCCTAAACCCAAGAACCCAGCGGCGGCGCGGCGAAACCACGCATTCGACGAACCACAACGAAAGGAAGAAGTAGAAGAGCACCGCTTACCGATTTGAATGGTGGAAGCGAAAACGAAGAATCAAATGACGGAGCTCTTCAAATCTTGCCGAGAAAATCTTCGAAAATCACCGGAAGCGCAAAATCAAAAGCAACAGAAGCGAGAAGTCAGGAAAACTGACTTCTCACGTGGGTTTGCGTATAAATAGGGGAAGAACTCATGAAGCGCATCTCTCACCTTCCTTTTCAAGGCCACTCCAATATGTTCATTTCCAACATACATTGCATCCAATGAAAATTCTACAAATCCAAGCTTATATTGAGGGTCAAGAACTACTGCAATATAGATTAACATATTCAGTACCTGAATATCCCCCCAATATTTGTCATACTTTACTTTCATTTTCTTGGCCATTGAAGAAAATGTATTATTCTCATGATTTTGCCATCGTTGCAACAACCCTTCAACTTCAGAAATGTCAAGGAAAAACCTATTCGAAGTCACATATAGAGAGCCAGATATCCTACATGTCAAATCATAAAAAGTCTCAAGAAAGCTCACTAGTGACCTCACATTTTCCCAATCCTCACTAACAGGAACTCCATTATTGGACTCAAGTTCAGTTATGTAGATCATATCTTTCATTCCAAATCTTTCAAAGGCTTTCTCAAACTTTTGTGCAGTTTCTAACATCATGTAGGTTGAGTTCCATCTTGTTGGCACATCAAGGCATAGCAAAGACTTGCTCTCAATTCCTTCAACTTTGACACATTCTTTAAAAGCAGATAATCTAGCAGGTGAATGTCTAACAAACCTAATAGCATCTCTCACTCGCTCAACAGATTCATTAAACTCCTTCAAACCATCAGTGACAATCAAATTCACAATATGTGCAACACATCTCATATGAAGATATTTGCATTCTGCAATTCCACTCTTCCAATTCAGAATTTGCTTTCTCAAATAATCAACAGCAACATTATTGGAGCCAGCATTATCAACAGTGATAGTTAAGATCCTATATCACGACCCAATATCACGACAACCCAATATCACGACCTTTGTGACTAGTAATTGGAACAAAAGCCAAAATTCTTTTCTGCAACTTCCAATCATCATCTACGTAATGAGCAGTAAGACACAAATAGTTTATCCTTTGTATAGAGGTCCAAGTGTCTGTGGTGAGGGAAATTCTCATAGAAGAAGATTTAAAATACTTCTTCAACTTGGTTTTTTCATCAGAATAAAATTCAAAGCAATCCCTAGCAACAGTAAAACGTGAAGGCATACGAAATCTTGGACATGCAAAGATACATCACTTTCTTAAATCCTTCACTTTCTATAAACTTAAATGGCACTTCATCCATAATAACCATGAAAGTCAAAGCCTTTCTAATTGTATTATCATCGTACCTCCAGCAACCAAGTACCCCTTCCCCGTCATTACTTGCAGCATAAAGATGAGATTGGTCAGATTTTACCTCAGGGTTGTTCGGACATTTGGGAATATGAGCCTTTATTGAACTTGTCCCGTTATTATTCGGGTCGGCAGCATATTCTCTACCACAGTAGTTGCAGCTCGCTCTTTTTTGCCCCTTTTCATTCACAAATCTGGTAAAGTGCTTCCACACATTAGATCTTAACTGCATTGACTTCCTTTTCACTGGTTTTTTCTTCACTCGGGTTTTTGATGATCTCACAGATGATGGAGCATCAGTAGAGGTGGCCTCCTTTTGTGGAGGAGCTAGAGAATGAGAAGGACTGGATGTTGGTGACGCGTCACTTTCGTTCTCAGAATCCAAATTCAAAACAGCATCCTTGTCTGTGACTGTCATCTACAAAAATAAAAGAATTACAAAGGGATTGTAATTCTCAATTTAGAAACAAACCATTGACAGTGAAATATGCATATATCTAAAACTATATGCACATATCTTAAGCTATATCATTATATCTTAAACTATATTGTGCTTTCAAAGTTTTAATTGATATGTAAATAGTACGTACACAAATTGATATGTATTCATTTTTCAAAAACAAGTTCACTGATATGGCAAAGTTCACTGATTCTACAAACATATTTTTCAAATACTTCTACTAATGATCCTAAATAGCTAAAACAAAAACAAGTTAGAAGATTAATAATTGCAAGTTCACTGATATGGCAAAGTTGAAGCTTAATAATTGCAATACAACAGAGACAAAACAAGCTGAACGGCATATCCTCTACTGCTATTTTATCATTACTAATTGCAATGCAACAGATTGCGTTCTTTTATCATTAATTCTCCAACTATTTTTTTCTCAAAATTTTCAAAATCACACCTTTTCTTCAACGTTTTTCTCTCTAAAAAGACTGAATAAATCATGCTTTTCTAAATCATAGATTTATGTATCAAGAGGATGAAATTGCAACAATCTAAACATGGAGATAACAAAAACAAGTTGACTTAAAATAATCCTAAATAGCTATATAACCGACTAAATCAGAAGCTGACCTTAAAACAATCAGAGTCGTATGTACCTTGCGACTTCAAGAGATGAGACGAGGCTGAGCGGGCAAGCAAGAGAGAGGCTTCGTGTTCGTCGGCCTCGTCGTAGTCGTCGTCTTCGTCGAGCAGAGAGCAGCAAGGAGGAGCAAGGAGCAGAGAGCAAGGAGGAAAAACAAATTGAGTCAAAAAGTGCAGCCTATTCTGATTTCAAGACTAGTGTCTAGTTCAATTTCTATTTTCAAAAACCTGGTTAGAAATTAAATTAAATCTCAATATTTTAACCAAATTTAGAAAACATATTTAAGTTGAAATCCTCAAAGTTACAAATCCAAATGCATTTGGGAATTTATCAAAAGAAATTGATGAAGGCGGCAGGGTTAGAAAACTTAGCAAGAATTAGAGGCCCATTAAGTGAGGACCAGGGCAAGCCTAGTGTCGCCGGCTGCGTGATATTTACTAACCGAGACCGAGTGACTTACACTTAGGCTTGGCAGTCGGACGGATAGTATCCGCAAACCGCGGATAACCGCCCGTCAGTGGCGGTTTTAACCGCGGTTTTTATCCGCGGGTTCGCGGATACGGTTTTTTTCACATCCGTTAATTCGCGGTTACTGTTTGCGGATATGTTGTATCCGTACCGCGGGTAACCACTATCCGCGGTTTGCGGATACCCACAAATCGCAAACCAAACCCAAAGATTAGTGAGGCCCATAGTCAATAAGCCCATAGTGAGGCCCAACTGTGGCTTGCTGCGTGAATGTGAGCCCTAACCGTGATATCTGTGGTGTGAGTGAGTGTGAGTGATATGTTAGGGTTCGAGGAATTCTCCAACCGCGTCGACGTCCTCTCCTTCGACGCCATTCCCTCTCCTTCTCCAAGCCCCCTCGCTCTCCTTCGACCACCCCTACCCACCCACGAAGCTTATGTTCCACCCTTCCTCCGGTGACTTCCTCGCTTCCTCCGGTGACTTCCTCCGTCTCTCGGGACCTCCGCACCTCCTCCTCCTCCCTCTTCAAAAACTCCAAGACCAGCGAGTTACGCGCGCCGCTCACTTCCTTCGACCAGGAACCACCTCGATCCCAATCGAATCGCGACCGCCAAGATCGACACCACTTGTACGGTGTGGGATATTGAGCGATCCGCCGTGGAGACTCGGCTCATCGCTCATCGCCCGTCTTGGTCCCGAACCCCGACTCAGATGGCGCCCGACTCAAGGTCGCTCCGAGATGTTCAAGAAGAGGACGAAAGGCAGAGGAATCACGATGACTACCTCGCGCTGCGCATCACCCGTAGCACCGCCAGATGAGGTATCAACAACGGAATCCTTCTCAGCTTCCCACTTTATGTTGCTAATGTTAAGATCTGCAAGTTAGATTCTCGTAGTTCGTCCTCTTTTCGATGTTTTGGTTGGTTCGCATCTTGTTCTTTCTGCTCTCTCACATTTTCAGTAATGAACTTAAGCCTACTCCGGCCTTTCCACTGAAACTCGTGATTTTCCTTCTTGCTTAGTTATTTGAGATATCGACAGCTGTTGATCCGAGTTACATCATATCACTGATAAGAAAACTCATTCCGGTTAAAACAAGAAATGGTGATGAATCTCGTGAAGATATGTCCTCACTGTCAAACAATGAAGTTGTGGAGGCATCAAACTCAAGATTGGAAAGCATGGAGATTGTTGAAGCGTCTTATAAAGGTGACATTCCAGGAGGAGGAGGAGAAGGGGAAGGTTCACGAGATAATGTTGGCCTGTCGGGTGCTTTAGAACTGGAGGGTTTGGGAAGAAAGTGGTTGTGTTCTTTGGGATCTTGTTGCAAATGGAGCTCATGCTGAGTTAATGGTATAGTTATTCCTTGCACATGCCAACAAATATTTTATTTTTTAATGCTTATAAGTTTGTTTCGAGGGAGTTATAGAAGTTACTAGTATATGGTGTTAAGTTCATTGTGAACGGACAACATATTGGTCACATTGCTAGCTGTTGGCTGGGTTCAACATCATAAGATTTGTTTTGAGGAAAAGAAAAGCTCGAAAGTGTTTGGGCTCTTGTGTGAGGCATTACATAAATTTAGCTTGTTGGTTTTAAAAGTCTGTTGAGCCGTTTCAATGCTTCCATGAGTTCAGCCCTGCCTGTCTTTGTTACTAAATTACTGATTTCTTTGTTACCAACTGAATTTGGTTAGTTATCTAGGATATTAGCTAAGTGTTTAGTATATTGCTTCGTCTTGTTTCGGTTGATGCTTTTGTAAAACAGGTGGCTGCCTTCTCTTGCACTTGGGATGCATTTTTCGGCAAGAGGCTTGATAAGTTGTTTATTGGACTTGGTCATTGTCTCGGTGGATGCCTTTTTCCTTCCATGCTTATTGAATAAATTCTTTGCCTTGTGATATTGTATCTTGCTTGTTTATTTTTCTATCATGTGGCACTGCTGTTAGTTACACAAATCTTTAAATATGGGTTACTAAGTTTTCTGATAATGAATATATAATCTTCTTTAAGTCTCAGTTATCTTTAAGTGAATAGGCTGTTGTTTTATTCTTGATTCATCACATTAGAATAACCGCGGGTTAACCGCTAACCGCGGATACCCGCGGTTCGCGGATACGGATTTAAATTCCTATCCGTGATAGGTGTAACCGCAAACCGCGGATACGAAAAAAACCGCGGTTTGCGGTTCGCGGATATGAGCTATCCGCGGATTATCCATCCGATTGCCACCCCTAAGACCAGTATTTAGCTCTATGTTTTGGTGTAGCCAAAGTTATTTGCAATGTGATATTCTATATGGTAAACCGGTAGCGTGTTAGTCATTAGCCGCAATAGCTTGTTGGCATCTATTATTTGCGACACTTTCTTTTTGAAACGCGTCTAAAAAATAATGCAACGCTTTCCTTTAATAGAAAGTTTTTTCTTATTAATTTACTTTTCTACCCTTAATTATCTCTCCACTTTCCACCCTCATCAACCCATATTATCCGTCACGCTACCACTCTCCTGTACACGTCCACTCGCACAACATGTGCATTTCAGCTTACAACATTTTGAACCAAGGTTGAGAGGTTAAGCATTGTTTCCATGGCTGACTAATGTTTTAGGTTCGCTTACCCTTGTCGAAAGAAGCGAATCCAGGTTTAGATTGAAACAAACCCAGTCTCTTCCGTCAATTTCTCACTCTTGTTTCTCCACTCAAAAACTGAAGCTGGCAGCAGTACCTCCCTCTCCGTCGATCGGACAACTTCCCATGGCAGTTGATGGCGGGTCCTTCTCAGCAAATGACAGTTTGGGTTTGACATGTAAAGTTAATGATCCATATGTTTCTCATAATTTGTAATATAAAATTTCTAGATATATATTTTTTATTTTTCACTGTTTATTTTAGTTAAATTTTGAGTCAAACACTATAACTCGAAACATTAAAAACAAACGTACGATTTTTGTAAAACATTTGAACTAGTAATTTTTAACTTTACAACAAAGTCTCTTTTTTTTTTTTTTGAAATACAACAGTGAATTAATCAATTGACCTTTAACCCCAAATTGTTGGATTCGGTTACATGATAAACCTGCGTTTCCTTTCGCAAAACTGTTGGATCTCTTCCGGAAAATATCACATGAAAAAGAATCTTGGTGAAAAAGAAAGAAGAAAATATTTACAGAAAAAATAAAAAGAAACAAGGAGAGGAACAAAAAGAATTTGTTATCTTATTCAATACGTTATTTACGAATAAAATTAGCCTTGAAATATATATATATATATATATATATATATATATATATATATATATATTATTTGACTTGTAGTGGTTGTGGTTCGTCTTTTCCCCAGATTTTCCAAAGTTAGGGACTGTACTGGGTGCAAAGAAGCAAAGCTAAAAGTCTGGTTTACCGGAATCATAGCTGAGATGTGTGTTTTTCACAAAAAAAGGAAATCAGAAATTCAAAAAGAGAGAGAAAGAAAGGACAGTCGCTACTACTTAAGCACCAGCGGATCTGCTTCTTCCTCAGGAACAGCGCCAGTCGTCCCATAGCTCACAAAAAAACCTAGCTACCTCTCTGCGTCCGCCCGCCGTCCAACGGTACTGAAGAAAGACGAAAAAGCGACGCGGCCGCCGTACGTCCTGTAGACTCCCTTTACTTTAAGAGGGAAGCTATTAACCGCCCTCGCCGGCCGGCCGGCGCTGTTGTTTTAGGCAGCCGGAAGCTGTAGCTGCTGGATCTGCTCCACGCCGGACGCCTCCAGCACTGAAGACTAGTCCGCCGCTGTTCACTCCACCAGCATCCTTCACCGTTGCCTACCAAGTACGTATAACGTACGTTATTCTAGTAATATATATAAGGTTTGATTCTCTCCAGTCCAGTCCCTTAATTGTTCGTTATTAATATTATAATTAGTAAAGCTGTTTTCTTTTTGTATTATTAATATTATAATTAGTATTTATCTTAACTCTTTTTTTTGAGCAAAGTATTTATCTTAACTTTTGATCACTTCGTTATAAGTATTACATCTATGTTTTAACAAGCAAAACATTATGAAATAATATTTTCTCAAACTTCAATTTCACAGTCACAAAGTTCTTTAGCTTAGGTAGTTCAAACGAAAACAATTTATCTAATAAAAAACAAATATAAATATACTCATAACCCATAAATTATAAAGTTAGTATGCAAAATTTACACTAACAACATCACATTCACATTTACACGATTCGCGAATCAAGCCAAGTCTAGGGTTTCCTTCCTTCATCTTTAGACTTCAATCCTCATCTTCAATCCTCCATCTTTGATTACTTCCAGAAGTTCTGCAGTTCACCAAAAATGAAGTAGGCGGCGAAACGATCAAGAACATAGGGGTTGCACTCCAGTTGCGCGACAACGAAGACGATCGAGCGAGTAGGCTTCAACGACAACAGTTAGCACAACAAGACCCTTCGTCTCGGATTCGGCAGCCAACTTCGCCGCTCTCTCTCTCTCTCTCCCACTTGTTGCCGAGCTCAAGAGTCACCACCACCACGCTTGCTAGGAGCTCTGGTCGCAGGTAAGTTTGATTGCTTGACCTTAAGCGACTCGGTCCAGCCTTTTAAACCACACATTTCTGTTCAGCTTCATCAACCTTCCTCTCTGAATTCCTCTTTCGTTGGTAAACTCTTCATCTTTGATTTGCGATTCTGTTATGTTTAGCCTGCTTCCTCTTCATTATGCTAACTGGACACCATTGCCCTGCTGAATTGCTCCAAATCTGTTTCTGAGTGTCTGTTGATGTACATTGTTCGGATTTTGAGGGCTGTAGGTTTCAAATTGAAAACCTAGCCTGCACATTGACATGGGTTCTTTATTTCTTCATCTGTTTAGATTGGAGATGAAGATTATATATTGGAGATTTCAAACGTAATGTTTACCTTATGTTGCTAAAAACCTTGTTAGTATTAAATGTTGAACATTGAACCAAGAGTAGCACACAAATAAGTGTTAATTAGAAAACTACATGAAAAGATGATCTACTGTTAGCTTAGCTGTAACCCGTAAGAGTACACATGAGGTCAAGCTACTAAGTACTAACTTTGTTCAGGTTGGTACTACAGAAGTGTGTGGGATCTAGATGAGGTAGGTTTTCAGTGGAAGAAATTAGGGGCGTTTAGAGTTCATGTTAGCTAGGTTTTCAGTGGAAGACCAGTGGAATCATGTTCTATTATTTCTGGTGTTCCCGCATCTGCTTCCAATAGTTTTGGACCATTTTGGACCATGCTGCCCACTTGCTTGCTCAGGCCACCTGGGGAGGTCAGTTGTTGTTTGCATACTGAACAATGGCGTCGATTTAATCTTCTCATTGCCATTTTGTGGTGTCACTGCAATGAAGTAGTGCATGGTGGTCAATTGTGAACTCCTGCTGATTTTCGATGGACTATCATAAGGCAATTGACAGAGCTGGACTTGGCCCCCTGCATTGTTTCGGCCTAATCCACATGATCCAAACTAGTATGGAGAGAGTTCGGAATTGGTGACAATATCTGAAATCCAAATGCCCTAGTTCGGACCATCATATGAGTTCGGACTTGTTCGATTCAGCCTTGGAAGGCCATTTCGCTATCAGAAAGGGCTAATCGTGGGTTAACCGCTAACCGTGGATACCCGCGGTTCGCGGATGCGGATTTAAATTTCTATCCGTGATAGGTGTAACCGCAAACCACGGATACAAAAAAAACCGCGGTTTGCGGTTCGTGGATATGAGCCTACCGCGGATTATCCGTCCCATTGCCACCCCTAGCCGAAAGTAACCTTGCACAAGCATGCTCAGTCAAACAAGAAAACAAGGTATTAGTGTCTGGTTACTTGAAAGAAAAGATGATATGTAAAAAGTTTCAGGTTGAGAAACTTACTGATTGTTCTTCAAAGAAATTAAACTGACCTCTACATGGGAGAGGACTTAGAGCTACAAAACAAATCTTAAAAACTTTGAGTTGTAAACACCTAAAGACCTGCTCTGATACCAACTTGTTACGACCCAAAACCGACCATACTGATATTTTTTGTTGCAAGGGGTTGGAAGTTCGGGATGTACAAGGGCAGAGGCAGAAAGTGGGGTTCTTGAGGGTGTTATGAAGGAGACTGTTGATTTCCTAACAGATCTGGCGAACTTGGAAGCATAATTAATTCTGGTGAGTTTTGTTTCTGATGGTGTTTGACTTTTGCTTCACATGACTTGACACTTTGAGCTTTATGTTTTCTTACAACAACCAGATCTATTCGCAAGTCCCGGCATCCCAACAACCTGATCTGCAGATCCATGGCCAGTAGAGGGACAAACGGTGGAAACGAAATAACAAGAGGAAGAAACTACTGTCCAGGTTACTCATTCCATTTTTTATTTTATTATCGCAGAACGTTTTTTAGATTGGTTAAATATTTGCAACCTTTCTTTATTTAGCAAAATTTTCAACTAAATTTATCAATTTATCTGTTTGTTTCTTGTTTTTTATGTTCAATAACGATGTTTTAAATAACCCGTGTTTCGCAATGGGGCCATTTTAATATTTCAATGTGACAATTATAGGTTTAAAAATGTTTAAAATTTTGAATTTATTGGAAAATTTGTGAAAGTGAGATTTTGATAGAATATAAAAAATTTGTGCTAATTGCACTCTCAAAAAAATATTATACTCCATCGGCCCAACAAAGATGATACATTGACTGGATACGGAGATTAATAAATGTTATTGACTAAAAGGTAAAAATGTAAAGTATAAAAAGGAATATGTAGGAAGGGAAATTAAGGGTAATAAGGTAAAGTTAGTGTAAAAAAATTTCCTTTTTAGAAAACATATCAATTTTGCCTGGACGACCCAAAAAAAAATATGTATCAATTTTGCAGGAAGAGAGGGAGTACATTTTAAATAAGTTAAGATTTTGCCACTAATATTTGCTAGAAGGTCGTCTTTTACCACTATTTAAAAAGAAGACTTTCTCGGCCATCATCGTTACTCTTTGAGCGTTTTTTCATTAAATTTTATTCTTTGTACACAATTTACCATTGATCTCGTTAATGGAAGGCATGTCACCATTCTAATACTAATTATTGACCTCCAATTTTTCAAAACAAACAAATTGGCCTTAAACTTGTAAAAGTTACAATCTAACCATGAAATTAAATTGGTTCACTAGATTTCATCAAAACAAAAAATTGGTTCACTAGATAGGCTCTCCTAGTTTACAATAATGTCGCTCGTCTTCCTTGATGTCTTCACCGGATACATGTAGTTCAATGCTCGTCGTTATAAGGTTTGTCAAATCAACTTCTTCACCACTCTTGGATAATTATCAAAAACCCCATTGAGATTTGCAAATGTTGAAATATACAAAAACTCCTAAATGTTAACTTCCGTTAGAATAATCGCTAAATTTTATGTTTAATTACTCCCTCCGTCCCCAAAAAATTGGTGTTTCTTTTTTGATGTTGTGGGAGATTTAAATTATTACTAGAAACAATTCATTAAAATTTTGAAAAAAAAATATATATTTCGAAATTAGACATTAAGCTATAATCTTCATTTAAAATATTTGAGTTTACATATTAAAGTGTTAAAGAAATAACATCATAAATTAAATGCTAAAAACGAAAAGTACCAATTTTTTGGGGACAAAGGAGGTAGTACAAAATTCGGACCTAAATCTTTTAACCTTAAAATTTTGATCCTTAATTTATGTATTTTACATCTATTCCAAATATCTTAACCCTCTTCACCAGAGTCCACAAACCCAGACCATAACACTTCTGTTCTCTCGCAGACCTTCCTCACTTCTATTCAATTTCTCTCCCATCTGTGAAGCCCCTATCGATCCATCTCTTCATTTTCTTGCCAAATTTTGTTAGGTTCCTCAGATTAAACATGAACATCATGCGAACTCTAAAAACTACGAGCGAAGCTCTCTAAATCTGGGCTGCCTTTCTCTATGCCTGCTTGCAACGACGGAATGGGCAACCAAGCGTCGACAACCACGGGGCGAGTAGTGACCGGAAAATGTTTGGGAAACAATGGGTGGTGACTGATTAGAAGAGATTTGTGGCTAGTTAAGGACAATAGGAACAACAACGTCGACCTTGGGTTCGACGCAAAACGATGAGCGAGCTTCACCGGTGGGCAACGAAGAAGTTTCAATTGCAGAGATTTTGCCGGATGGTGTCGTGGATCGTGGAGAAGGAAACAGAGAACCGGTGAAAAAAAACTGCGTTGGAGGAAAAGGGTTGAAAGTATAAAGGGTTTTTGTAACCTAAAAATCTAACGAAAGTTCTAACGGTGGTTAGCATTAAGGGGTTTTGTATATTTTTCTAAACTTCAAAAAAGAGGATTTTGAAAATGCGGAGGAGAAAGTAGAGAAAATGAATTCCTTGATGAGAAATTTGAGGTCCGACAGTGACAAGAGTAATGTTGAATTCCATTACCTTGATCTTCCAACGCCTACTGATCAATAAAATTGTCAAGATGAGTCAAATATGTACGACTTTTGCTCTTTATTCAAATTAATATTACATTAGGTTTGTCTTTTGGAATTCGACCAAAGGTCTCCCATATGCTTATTGAGTGTGCGTTTTTAGATTTGCCACTTGTTTTCGATCACTATAATGTTTGTGCGATATCACACTGGCATTCGGATGGCTGGGGAGGAGGACCAAAGAAGCCCTTTGAAAGGAATTAGAGTTTTACACCATTGGACACATCCCAAACCAGCATTCTTGCACCCATGAAAATCTCATCCTAACCCCGTGAAATCAATATCAATCATCCCACAATCTCATAAATTTCCTATAGACTAGAGAAAATTTCTAGTTTCTTCCAAAGAATTTCTACCCTCCACCCTACATACTTTTGCGTAGTTGCTGGAGAAAATTAAAGCCCTGAACATTGATGATCAATGGCATAACTCTATTTATGTTCATAAAGAAGTATAGGTCAATCCGATTATGAAATGGCTAGCAAGGAGAAGGTAAGAGGGCCTTCTTCTTCCGAGATTGAAGGCAAAGACGAATGCCTTCTGCCGAGATTGGAGCCCTAGAAGATATATGAAAGGTTTGAAAAGCTAGTTGCATATGCATATTATTTTAGTATTTTCACCTTTGGCGAAGCGGCTATGCTAGTAGAGGTTTTCTTTACTACTTCTCTAGGGGATTAATCGCACGGTTTTGAAAGACATAATGATGTATATTCTATTTTGGCTACCTTATTACGCAAGTGGTTAGAAAATTGTGATGACGACGAAGCTGCTTCATCAACCGACAAGCCGCCAGAGGTTCAACCAAATGTAGATGTGGATGTGGATACTGCTGCGAAAGCTGCTTCATCATCTAACAAACCGCCAGAGGTTCAGCCAAATGTAGATGTGGATATTGCTAGGAAAGCTACTCCACCATCTAGCGGTTAACAAAATGTGGATGTGGATGCTGATATTGTTGTGAAGTCAAAGGTTCGAGTAAGTAAGCATCATTACCTGCCAACATACTATTTAAAAGTATCACATATATACCAACTAGCTGAGCTTCCCATTAGTTTTCGCACACTTACAATTGAACGTTGTGAGCCATTGGAGAGTTTAGCTAGTCTAGACTCATTGACTTCATTGCATCATATCTATATAGTTGATTGTCCTCGACTCATGCATCACTTAGTGTTCATCATTGGAGAATCTCTATATTTTTTATTGTCGGAAGCTATGGTTTTCTGTAGAGGAGTTTAGGATGAACCGATATACAGTTTTAAATTGTCTCTGTTTGGGAAATAGTTGCACTTCCATGGAATCATTTCCACTTAATGTCTTTACAAGTCTTTAGTATCTTAGTATTCGTGTGGGAGCCTAAAATCACTTTCGGGTGGGGATTGACCGACATCTATTGAATATCTAGAAATTAGAGACTACAAAAGTTAAGAAAGTTTTGTTGCTATTGATGAGTTTTCTAAACTGTTGCAGTCTCTAATTTCTAGATATTCAATAGATGTCGGTCAATCCCCACCTCAAAGTGATTTTAGGCTCCCACACGAATACTAAGATACTAAAAGCTTGTAAAGACATTAAGTGGAAATGATTCCACGGAAGTGCAACTATTTCCCAAACAGAGACAATTTAAGACTGTATATCGGTTCATCCTAAACTCCTCTACAGAAAACCATAGCTTCCGACAATCAACAATTTAGAGATTCTCCAATGATGAACACTAAGTGAAGTGCATGAGTCGAGAACAATTAACTATATAGGTATGTTGCAAAGAAGTCAATGAATCTAGACTAGCTAAAATCTCCAAAGCCTCATAACATTCAATTGCAAGTGTGCGAACACTAGTGGGAAGCTTAGCTAGTTGGTACATATGTGATACTTTTAAATAGTATGTTGGCAGGTAATGATGCTCACTTGGTTGAACCTCTGACTTCACAGCAATATTGACATCCATATCCACATTTAGTTGACCCCCAGATGATGGAGCAACTTTTGCAGCAGTATCCACATTTGGTTGGAACCTTTGGCGTCTTATGTGTTGTTAAATGAAAAAGCAGCTTTCGCAACAGTATCCACATCCACATTTAGTTGAAACTCTAGCAGCTTGTCAGATGATGAAGCAGCTTCCTCGTCATCACAATTTAACCACTTGCGTAATAAGACAGCCAAAATAGCATATACATCATTGTGTCTTTCAAAACCGTTTGATTCATCCTCCAGGGTAGTAAATAAAACCTCTGGTGGCATAGTCGCTTCAGCAAAGGTGAAAATACCAAGATAATATGCAGATGCGACTAGCTTTTCAAACCTTTCATGTATTTTCTAGGACTCCAATCTCGGCAAAATACCTACTGTCTTTACCTTCAATCTTAGAAGAAGAAGACCTGCCCTAATCCAATTTGAAAATGCTATTTACAATAAATATTGTGTTTAAGACACTAATCAATTATATCATCAATTAGATTTATATGCCCATAATATATGCTGCAACAGTGGAGAACACACCCGTGGTGTCATTTCCGGATGATATAAATAACAACACCCACATATAGTTCTACACACATCAAACATGGCAACATGCATTGATAAGGGTAAGGAAATCATCCATATTGACAGCGATGGTGAAGATATGTGATAACGTTGAGGAAATCATCCATATTGACTCCTATGTGCTATAGAATTTTATTGCAAATGGTCTGATGTGTGATAAAAGTATAATATTATTTAAGAAATATATGTTGTCCGATTAATTATTGACCAAGTTGACACTACATGCTTGCAGTCAATTAATATTACTAGGTATTTTAAATGTTTATAGGTAAGCTAATACTTATATGGATTAAACTAAAAATTAACGTTTTACGTAATATCCAAGCCCATTATACCATATGTGGGTAATTGGCTACGTTTTGATAAGCGTTAAAATCATGATGTTAATTATAAAAATATTTGTTCTTTACGAATACCGCAAAATTAAAAAAAATACATCATAAAAATCTTATGGAAATGTGTGTCGTGGAAAATTAATGGGTAAAGTGCACTCATTAATTAACATCGGATATCGGAGTCGGATAGGTGAGTCGCCGCGATTTGGCAACGGTTGGCTCAAATTCGGCGGTGATCGCCAAGGCTGGTAGGCTTTGTGAAGGAGTCGCTAGTGAATGTGAAATTTCTGGAGTTTTATTTATTTACTATAGATGTGGAAAAACACCTACCTAAATATACTACTAATTAACTAATTCAATTAAATAATCTAATAAATTGAAAGACTTAAATACCTTTTGTAGACATTTATTAAAAAGATAACTTGACATTTTAATGATGTGTGAATATCACATATATTATAATTACACACGCTGAAAAAGAGGATTATATTCAATTATTAAATAAAAGGGTATATTAATCTATTCTCTAATAGTAGTTATTTAGGTTGTGTAACGAGTCGAGCTTGTTCGAGTTCGGCTCGAGCTCGAGCTTAAACGAGTATGTCGAGCCGAGCTTTTTCGAGCCTTGAGCTCGAGCTGTTTTTTAGGTTTCTTGATTAAATGAGCCGAACTCGAGCCTCAGATGTTCGGCTCGAACAGGCTCGCGAACCTTAACAAGCCTGACTAAAATTATGTAAATACCCTTTTAGTTAATATTATCTCTTTTCTTACTTAATTACTACCTTAGTTCTTACACTCACCCTTACGTTTCCTACTCCCAATACCAACTCACTTTCCCTTCCCAATACCTTTTGTATCCCTGTTTATGTTTTCTATTATTCAACTATTAAATTTCCTTTGATCTCTCTCCGTTTACGTTTTCCCATTATTCTACTATTAATTTTCCTTAAATCCTTCTCTTCCTCAATAGCCTGACAATCATTTCTAAGCTTTCACTTCATATTCTCAATTATCTTTATCAAATTTGAATTCCAAAAACCCATTCCCAATTATCCCTTGCCAATGACCAACCTCCGCCTTCATCCACTGTCATGCTTTGTCCGAGTTCAGTCTTCGGATCGCCGAATCCAACATTTTCCTTCTTCCCATCTACACCGATGGTAAGATCTGCATCCTCGCCTCCTTGTCGGATCTTTCCGACAAATGGCCGCAAATCTACGCTGTCGTCGACAAGATTGTTCAGATCCATCTGCTCACCCACCTCCTCGAAGACAAGGGGCTCGAATAGTTGTTGTTCGGTGGTGGGCACGGTTATCGAAGTTTTCCAGTTTTATGCTTGGTTAGCTGGTTTTATACTTTTAGTGCATGTTGGTGTGGTTCGTTGTAGTGCATGTTAGTGCATGTTAGCGTCGGAGTAGAAGAGATCGAGGTAATTTGAAGTCGATAGTCATGGTGTGTTAAATAACTTCAATTTAGAATGATCCTTTCATATGTTTTTTTGGTATCATTTTTTATGCCTTTCTGTTAGGGAGAGGTTCAGAAAGCTGTCAAACGAAAATCACCCACCAACACTGGTATCAGGTTTACTCTACCAGATCCATGATATCTTTGGTTTTCATATGCATTGCTTTCTTGTAAAATATGCTGAAAATTTGACAGGACAAAGTAGATTCACTGCTGAACAAACAAGGGACTTACTTGTTAAGCAAAAGGACCTGGAAAGAAGTTACCAACTTATAACATGGAGAGAATTAAATTCGGTATGCCTTATCCTTGGGTAATAATTTGTTAGATTTTAACACAGTTGATAGGCACCAGCGACTATGCAAAAATTGAAGCAAGCTTATTTTATTGTCTTGTTGTTAAATTTTTTGTATTGTAGAGAAAAGGCTTATCAGGAAGCGAAATAATACAAGACAAAACTACTACTGTCCAGGTACATGTGCCTCTCGTTTTGGTTGTTGATTTTAAAACTGCATCCCTTGATGTCAAAATAGTAGGAAGACTAGGCTTCTAAGTCCCCTCTTTTCCTCCAGAGGTTCACTAGATCTTGAAATCTGAAGTGTGAAGGTTTTAGGAGAACATTATTTACTTGTAGCTGTTGTGTTTATGAATCTAGAAACCTTTATGGAAAAATCCAGTGACGTTGTAATCATGAGGAATTTTTTTCAATGAACATGCAAACATGTTTCACAAGTAATTTGAAGTATAATTGTCTTCGGTTGGTGCAAACTTGAGTGACTCAACTCGATCAATGGGAAGTCAAAAGTAGGGCCATATGTTCAAATCCTTACTATTCATCCAATGTTTGTTGTTCATTACATGTTAGTGCTACATGCTTTGTTCATTACAGTATATGCTTTGTTCAGTACTATGCGAGCTTGTTATGAAGTTTATTGCACTTCAAACTAGTAACTTAACAGCCAAAATTTTGAAACACCTTGCTCCTTTTCGTTGGCCTTTCACCATGTTGATCAGATCCTCCCTTCAATCCATGCTTCGCCAAGTCTCTATATTTTTACATTTTAGACATCTTTTATATATAAATTCTAGAATTAAACATTGACACAAGCGCTTACTGATCATAAGCTACAAAACAGCTAAGGAATTAGATAAATAGACTTTCATAACGCTTTAATATCATTTTGAAGGAATGGTAGTAGTTATTGAGTTAAAAACCTTACATTTGAATACACTAAGATGATAGGACTCCAAACTTCATGAGCAGGAACTCCATCTTCAACATTCTCAATTCACTTCAATCTTGCATATTCAAGATACCCGCCTTTCGGATATTTACGTTTTTTCTTCACTGTTAGGAAGAAATCTTGAACTTGAATATGTCCTTCATGCTCAAACACCAACAAGGGAGGTTTAAGAAATCGAGATAAAATCCGTCAGTAGATACCTTGCATCTGTGACTATTTCATATGTATAAGTACATTGCTTGTTGCTGAGATTTGTAAGTCTCCTCTTAAAAATATACTCCTTAGTACTGTCACACAGTTCAGTTGTGAAACTGCACATGTTCAATCCTGTCCATGAATTCCAGCTTCATTCTCTGAGTTTCAATATCATAATCTTAAATTTCACCCCGCGATTGATCAAGTACCTGATGTACTCGTCATACTCAATGTCATAGCGCAACCCAAAATCAATTGTTGCATAAGGATTTATGCAACAAGCCCCAAGACTTAAGACACCAGAGAGCTTCCTAAAAGCAAACTCCTTTGCTGCATTTAGAAAAACATAAATTGTCACACTAAAACTTAAAGTTTGATTGTTTCAAGGATTCACTAGATTTCTAACTTCTTGAAATTAAATTGGTTTAATTGAACTTCTTTCAGAAGAAACTTAGCTACTTTGTAAAATTAAAAGAAACTAGGGAGGTTTTGAAGGTTTTAACATAATGGTATCAAACCTGTTATACACTTGACTTGTCCTTAAAGACCCGCTCTGATACCATTATGTTAAAACATTCAAAACCTCCACTAGTTTCTTCTAATTTTAAAAAGTAGCTAAGTTTCTTTGAAAGAAGTCAATTAAAACAAATTTAATTTCAAGAAGTTACAAATCCAGTGAACCCTTGAAACAATCAAGCTTTAAGTTTTTAGAGTATGACAATTTATGTTTTTCAAAATACAGCAAAGGAAGTTGCTTTCAGGTCTGATGTCTTGTCTTGGGGCTAGTTGCATATATCCTTTTGCAGCAATTGATCCTAGGCTATGCTATGACATAGAGTATGACGAGTACGTCAGGTACTTGATCAATCTCGGGGTGAAACTTAAAGATTATGACATTGAAACTCCAGTGAATGAAGCTGGAATTCATGGACAGGACTTGAACATGTGCAGTTTCACAACTGAACTGGGTGACAGTACTAAGGCGTATATTTTTAAAAAGAGTTTTACAAATCTCAGCAACAAGCAATGTACTTATACATATGAAATAGTCATAGATGCAAGTATCCATTGGCGGATTTTATCTTGATTGTTGTTAAACCTCCCTGGTTGGTGTTTGAGCATGAATGACACATTCAAGATTTCATCCTAATAGTGAAGAAGGAAAAACGTAGATATCCGAAAGGCAAGTATCTCGAATATGCAAGATTGAAGTGGACTGAGAATGTTGAAGATGGAGTTCCTGCTCATGAAGTTTGCAATCCTATCACCTTAGTGTATTTGGATGTAAGGTAAGGTTTTGAACTCAATAACTACTACCCTTCCTTCACAATGATATTAAAGCGTTATGAATGTCTATTTATTTAATTCCTTAATTGTTTTGTAGCTTATGATCAGTAAGCGCTTGTGTCAATGTTTAATTGTAGAATTTATATATAAAAGATGTCTAAAATGTAAAAATATAGGGACTTGGCGTAACAGGGACCGAAGGGAGGATCGGATCAACATGGTGAAGGGCCAACGAAAAGGAGCAAGACATTTTGAAATTTTGGCTATTAAGTTACTGGTTTGAAGTGCATTAAGCTCCGTCGTAACAAGCTTGCATAGTACTAAAACAAAGCATATACTTACAATTGCTAAAACTTTTAAAGAAACAAAGCATGTAGCAGTAACATGCAATGAACAACAAACATTGGGTGAATAGTAAGGATCGGAACATGACTACTTTTGACTTTTCATTGATCGAGTTCACTCAAGTTTGCACCAACCGAAGACAATTATACTTCAAATTACTTGTGAAACATGTTTGCATGTTCATTGAAAATTTTTTCCTCGTGATTACGTCACTAGATTTTTCAAAATTAAGGTTTGCACCAAATTGTGCAGCCCAATAAGCTCTAATGTTACTGGATGCTGATTCACCATCTTTCAATTTTCATTTCAGAGGAACGAGCCTATGCAAGAAAGGAAAGGGATATGCAGATTCCTCCAGAATCTAAACGCTGTGTCAATATGAAAAATTAAATTATTGTTGGTGTAAAATTCTTAATCTAACTTGTTAAAGAATCCTTGAAAATCTGATCCAAGAGCACTGGTTATGTACCTAGTTTCAGGTTCAATATGAGAAGTTAATGAATTTTGACTTAGATTCAGAGCTAAAACTTTTGATTGATGGAACCAGATGAGATTAAGGAGACTAGGGTTCATACATGCATATCAGTTGCTTAATTCCTTTTCTGAATTTCTGATAATCTGCCCTGTTATGACATGCATATCAGTTGCTTTATTCCTTTTCTGAATTTCTGATAATCTGCCCTGTTATGAATTGTTATATTGATATTGTTGAAAATTCGAAGTTATGGTAGAGTGTTGAAGGATTCAGCCATTCTAGCACTTGGAACTCACTGTGATGGAGCTTTAACTATTGAATACTGATGAATTACTATTATCTCTCATGCCGTTTGATCTATTTTGTTAATTATAGTTGTTCTTTGTAGTATTTAGTTATTCACAAGGTTCCTAATTACTAAGTGAAAACTTACCCTTAGTTGAACCATCAATTACAGATGTAGATCAGTTGGAGGAGTTGCAGGATGGATTCTAATTATTTTGATCAAGATTCAGAGGTGAAACCTTTAATTGATGGTTAATGGAGCAGGATGAGTTCAAAGGGGTCATACATGCATGTTAGAGGCTGAACTGTTTGCTGATTTTTTATTTTTCAGAAGAAGAAAAAAAGGGTTTTGCTGATTAAAGAGAATTGTTTTGCATGCATGTTAGAAACTAAAGTTTTTAGACAAACAAAAGTAGAGAAACCACAAAAAGAAATCGATATTGATAATTATTCTTGACTTTTATATTCAACATGTATGAACAGATGATGAATTAATCTTGGATTATGATGGACATCCTGATGTTCATAAGTAAGCGTAAAAAATGATGGAAGGAGGTCAACTGAGGGTAAGTTATAGTGGAAGTTTGGGAGAGTAGGAGGAATCAAGGATTGTGGGGGGTAGCATTGTGAGCATCGTAGGACAGGGGGTGTCACATACCAAGCACCCACCCCACGGTACCAGACCGGGAGATGTGTGAGTGGTTTAGGGGGTGCCATGAGGGGGTTCGGTTCAATACGGGGTGCCACCGCCACCGGAGCTTTTTACTCCATCCGTGTTGTTTTGTTTTGCATCCAATCTAGACAGGTAGGGTGGCTTAGGGAGTGGCTTAAGGGGATAACATAGGGGCTGGGCTTGGGTTGTTAAGTTATTGCTCTGCTAGGAAGAAAATGAACAAAAATTAAAAGTTTGAGGGTTTCGAAAAATAAAAGACACGCCCCTCCCCTTGTTGCGTAAATTCGTTTTTCTTTCTTTCCCTCTCGATCGACCTGGGCTCGTCTAATCTCCTGTTTCTTCTCAACCCAAATCTCATTGAATTGCAAATGACTAAAGTAAGTCTTCTTTTCATTGAATTGCATAGAGTTATTTTTAGGGATGTCAAAAGCTGACCCGATCCGAGCAACTCGTCCGAACCCAACCAACTCAACCCTAATTGACCTAGAAAGTCAACCAACCGAACCTGACCTGATTTGAACCCGACATGTGTAAGTAGAAATCTGAGATAACCTGAACCTGAAAGAAACCGTACTCGAGTAACCCGAATCCGAACCTGAAGGAACCCGAGAAGATCTGAAGAGATCCGAATATACAAATATATTGAAGAATTATATCCAAATTATAAATATCAACTTTTTCACCTTTGACATATATGTCTTTTCCCTTATCTAAGTTTTCTAAAATTGAACTATAGACAAAGAATTCATAAACTTTAAACTCTAAAACAATAAATGAATAGATCTTAAAAAAAACATTTCATCTCATATCACAAAAATCGCAAAGGTTGTTTGAAGTTCAGAATCTCAAACAAATATTGTTCACTTGCAAATCTTTATATCATTTGTTGGTACAAAAACTACAACTCTCATAAACACTATTCATAAATGATAAACACGAGCAACACATCAACAACTTGGCGTGATATACATTGCCCTTCAATGCATCAATGTCTAATTTCAATTTTTGTTGGTGAAATGTCCAACTTATAATTTTGTTGTCGTAATGTCTAATTCCCAATTGGAGTAATGACCAATTTCAATTTTGTTAGAGTACGATTTCCAATTTTTTTTGGAGTAATGACCAATTCCTATTTTGTTGGAGTTGTGTCCAATTTTTAATTTTGTTGTAGCAATGTTGTACTCCAATTTCATTTTAATATTGAATAAATTTTTTGATATAGATAATACTTGGTTTAAGGTTTCATTTTTTTAATATTGATTAGTTTCGAATCAACAAATTTTCTTTTAAGTTTCACTTATTTGAGAAACTAATTGTGGACCGAAAAATTTCAAATATTTTTTCCTTTATAGAATATAGAGATTGAAGGAGTAATTGATGATGAAATGCACTACTATTCTTAGAACAACAATATTACTGATTATGTTCCTTGTGATAGTTGCAAATCCCTAAGTGTGCAACATTTTCCTGCTGTAGGTATCCCAAAATGTCTGAAGATGAAGTTGCTGAGTCCTGTCCAGTTTGTCGTGCTAATTGCAATTGCAAGGCATGCTTGTGCAGAGATGCACCTCGCAAAGTCAGTCTTCTGTTAATTACGTCATCTTTTCCCCTCCTCTCTTGCTCTCTCTTTGCAGAAATACTGTTTGTTCCTGCAGAATGTGCAACTGTTTTTTCACGATTTGTTTGTTTGTGAGGTGTAGAATTTGGATAAAGCTCTCGAAATGGAATACAGTTCATCAAACTTGGACCAGCACTCTCAGTACTTACTGCTGGCTCTTCTTCCTCACGTTAAGAAATTTTGTGAACAACAAATGGAGGAGAAGGTTATTGAAACTAAATTTCAAGGTTCGCGTTTTATTCATTGCATGTTAATTTTTCTTAGTATACATTTGTTCTTGTTAATGTGGAAGCATTCTTTTTAATCTTTTAGTGGGGAGGCCGGATGGGTAATGTAATTTAAGGTTTTGTTTTTTGGGTTTTCGCTAGTTAGCCCTTATGTAACTAATCACCAGAAAAATTCTGACACGAGGCCGCCTAACTTGCGGAAATGCAAAATCTTTTAGGTTTAAAATTTCATCTTTCATTTTTTTTCTTCTTGGAAAGTACTTTTCTTGGACCTCATAGCTTACAAACTGATCATTTTTTTCTGAAAGGCAACTGAAGAAATTTTATATCCATATATATTACAAACTGATCATTTTTAACCATTTGATCCCACCATTATATATCTTATTATATATATATATATATATTTCATGGAATATTTTCATATAGTTTCAAATTTGCCCCCACAACAATTCCATCCTGGGTCCGCCCCTGGTCATGACTTATAACTATGATTAAAGAAATAGGTTGATGAGGATTCTGATACACTTATACGTGTTCCACTTCTATGATAAAATAAAATGGAAAGCTTGCTTCAAGATCACATCATTATGCTTAAAAGTATCCAAGGCAATATTTGGGAATCAACTTGTTATTTTCTCATTTGCAATGGTCCACATACTTGGAGACCTGTTAATTGGTATTGTTCTCTCTCTCTCTCTCTGGGATTAATTTCTCACGTTGGTGCTCCCTAACGACTTCTTAAATCTGAGGGCAAGTGATCAATTTGTGTTTTTTTAATGATTATGCTGATAACTGATAAAAAATTTCATAGTTTAATTCGATTGGCAAATTATTGTAATTGTAGCTTTATGTGAACAGGTAAAGATTTAAACATTCCACGGGCATATTGTCATCCGGATGAGCGTGTCTACTGGTAGGTGATTGCTTTTGGGAGACAATTACACAGTATTATGGTGTTAAAGCTCAATTCCGTATGGATGATTTTGTTTCCTTTTTGGTGGTTCTAATTGCAATACATTCTGTAGTGATGTTTGCAGAAGTATTTATCTCTGCCTTATATGTTGCTTGGAAATTCATAATGGTGGTCTTTGGGGAGGGAAGAAGGAAGTTGTTGTGCAATATTTTAATCGGGGCTCTGATTACTTGCATGGTGAACTTCCTGGAAAGGTATCTACTACTGAGGAAGCCATTTTGAGTTTACCTAGTAAATCCAATAATGAAGAATATGAAAAGACATGTCAATGGAAAGCAAATGAAGATGGTAGCATTTGTTGCTCCCCCAAAGACTTTGGTGGTTGTGGTGATTCCTTTCTGGAGCTGAGGTGCATGTTTGCAGAAAATGCTGTTGCTAATTTGGTGGAAAAAGCAGAAGAGATTGTCAAAGAGCTCAATCTCGCAGAATTTTCTGGTTGTTTCAAGCAGAAGTGTGGTTGTCAGAGCTCATTTGGTATTGACAATGGTGACCTAAGGAAAGCAGCTTCTCGTCCGGACCCCAATGATGACTTTCTGTACTGTCCAAAGGCCAAAGATTTTCAAGGGAGTGACTTGAAACATTTCCAAAGACATTGGGCTAATGGTGAGCCTGTTCTGATCATTTTAACCATTTGGTCCCACCATTATATATCTTATTATATATATATTTATATAGGTATAACATTTCATGGAAAAATAGCTGGAAGTTCAGACCCTTGATTGCTTAGATTGATCACTGGTATGTCTTGTTATGTATTTCAGTATATTTGAGATATCCTGTCTTATTTTGTGGAGCCCTTATGAAGTTTTGAGTGTAGTATTTTAACGTTAACTGTTGAGTTCTTGCTTATTATGGAGTTTCTGATGTGATTCTGGAAAAGAAACTTCTCTGTTGTTTGGATGCCTTCAGACTGGCTGCCCTATTTTATTAAACTTGTGTTCGGCACTGCACTTGAGCATTTATAAGGCCACTGAATATTGCAGTTATGCTTATTTGAACTAATGCTTAATTGGTCTATTGGTAATTCTAAATGGTGCTAATTAGAAAATGAGAAATGTAAGTTTCAAAATTTTCACTGAATAATACTTCTCTATATTTTCCAGATGAGCTGGCTTGTGGTTGATGGATGACTTCTTTCTATAGTTTTGGCTGTGTTGCAACCGAAAGGTAATTTTATAGGAGTATTCACTTTTGGAAAATCTGTCTAGACACGACAGAAATATATATATATATATATATATATATATATATATATATATATATATATATATATATATATATATATATATATATATATATATATATATATATATATATATATATATATATATAGTTCAACTCAAATTGTTAAGCATTTAAAGTGGGTTATCTTGTTTGTCTGTATCCAACTTAACCTACTGTTATCAATTCTTTGATGCAAACACATCTGAATGATGGAAGTAGTGTTCTGCTCGTTGCTTCTGTAACATCATTGTGTTCTGTTGTCTGGTTTTCATGTCATAAGACTGTCCTGATGGAGCAGAGAATAATGTTTATTTCAGTTCAGATGCCCTGCTACTTTAATTATTCATCATGGATCTTTCATATTGAAACAGGCAGGTATCAACATTCATAAGTTTTTCGAAAACTACAAGACAGGTGAGTTAGACACTGCACAATGGCGCCCCTAATATGGAAGTTAAAGGACTGGCCTCCATTTGATAAGTTTGAGGAAATCCTTCCCCGTCATCATTTGGAGTTTATTACTTGTTTGCCCTACAAGGAATTCACAAATCGTAAGTGTGAAATTCTCAATCTCTCTATGAAGCTGCCTGGGAGATCCTTAAAGCCGGACATGGGGCCAAAGACTTATATTGCTTTTGGAGTCTCTCAAGAACTTGGTCGAGGAGACTCGATAACTCAGCTTCACTGTGATATGTCTGATGCGGTATACACTTTTCGAACACTTTTTTTTTCATCTTTTGCGTTTATATACCTTTATGATTTTCAACTGTTATTCTATATTAGCCATGTTTGTCTTCCAGTCCAGTCTACTCTTCTATTGAGTTTATCATGTATTTGGGAAGGGGTTATAAACTATATAATCTCCATGGGTTAGTTTGTGTCTCTAAGGAATTCCTTTGGGTTACAATAATTTCCGATTTTGTTTTGTTGGTCTCTTGGCCTATTCTGTTGAATGCATTACTCCACAAGGTCCGCTTGACTGTTTTGGTCACATCAGTCAGTGTAATGGTGCTTTTACGAGTTTGATAATCTAATTCTCTGCTTCAGATTGTTTTTTTTTGTTTTTTTGATGTACTAGTAAACTAAACTTGATCTACCCTTTGCTGATTGATTGATACAAGATCTTTGTTTAGTCTTGAAAGCTGTGCCCTACTTGGTTTAGGTAAATGTTTCTAAATGATTTCATTTTTTTTTTCTGTTCATCCTCTTCAGTTGGCATTTTGCTTTATTAACCATATTTTCTAAAGTGAAAAAGAATAAAAAGGCATTTGAATAAGTGTCCGAAAATAATATCTATGTGCAAGGCTATATCATTGATGGCGTTGTTGTTGATTCTGCAGTCTAGCATAAAAGTTGCAATGGATTTTGTTTCACCTGAAAATCTCAGTGAATGTCTCCGTTTAACGGAGGAGTTTCGCGTGCTTCCTCGAGGGCACGTGTCTAAGGAAGACAAATTGGAGGTATGTGGTTTGGGGTTTAATGTTTTGTGTTGGTGATTCTTTTATCCACTATGTTATTGGCCCTAGTGTTTCAGAATTTTTTTTAAAACTTGGCATCCAAGTACCCTACCGTTTCTAAGTGGCTGTTGAGAAGCGATGTCGGGTTTAAAGTTCATGGCATATTTGATTAATTACGGTGATTTTATTTGTGTATACAATAATGGTTATATCATCAATACTCATTATTTTTATTTTTGCAACTTATATCTTGCTCAAGCAATCAAATACCTAAACCATGGGGATTCAATTGCTCGTTTGAACTGATTATTGTAGTGTTGTAGTTTCAAACTGCAATTTTTGCTCGAGGTTGAGTTCGTTTGCTCTTGATATTAGATACAGGATAGAATTCTTTTTATTGCTTTTCTATTTTTGTAAAAAAATAAAAAATAGAATAGAGAGAGAGAGAGAGAAAAGTGGATGGATGGAAAGTGTAAAATTAGAAAAATTTCAGATTTTGGTGCTTGACTTTTAATGAAGCACTTCTTTTCCATGTCCTCTAATCTGTTTCCCATTTTGTTATGTGTTGTCGACTTGTAACTAATAATATTGCCATTTGAAACAGGTGAAGAAAATGTCTCTGTATGCAGTCTGTAAAGCTGTGAACCACTTTAGGAGTGGCCCAAAGTGAGTTATTTCAAATAAACGCATATAGTTACGTTAGTTGGTCAGAAAGCTGGATTTATCTAACTGATTACTTCAGTTCTGAATGCTGGTTTCATTGGTATTGTGTAGAAGCATCTTGTTTCTGACCGTGAATATCTTTGGAACTGTTTTTACTACAGCCTCTCTGTTTTTAATGTCACAAGGGGGAATACATATTTTCCTTGTTCTCTTATAAAGTTTACTTATAAAATAAATATTGTAAACATGGTGTTTATGATCTTGTGTTAGTAGGCGTCATAAGTTTTGTTGGTTGTTGTGTGGTTGCTGATGGTTGGTACCTTGGGTTGGTCAGATTCACCCTGCAGGAGTGGGAATCTGATAAGGAAGATTCTTCTGAGAAAAATTCGAAAGGTGAAAGTAAGGGTTGGAAGAAGGGACCGAAGGGTAAGAAGAAGAGAAGAGACCAGAAGGGTAAGAAGAGGACGCAGGCGCAAGAAGACACAGATTTTACCGTGAGCGGTGAAACGTGACAACACCTTGGTTGATTCTGCATGACTCTTGGTCTTGGTCTTGGTCTTGGTAGCAGTTGGTCAGCTTTTAGAAATACAATATATTTCTGTTTCGTTGGAACTTCTATTAGATATACAATATTCAGCTTTTAGAAATACTACTATTATTTTATATCTTGTTTTATATATTTAGGAGAAATTGCTATGATAGGAGAAGGCCAGAGCCGATTGATGGTCATCAAACGTGCGGCTGAGGATGGGCACATTTCCGACCCTTCAATGGCCGCGCCTGGCTGTTAGCGAAGGTCCGGAGCCGCCGAATCGGGACGTTTTGATGCCTGAGTCATGGATCTGGCATGGAAATGTGGAATAAATGTCAATGGGGTAGCCATTGATAAGCAAGCAAACTGCTTCCCCGATGCAAAACATCTCCATGATACCGTTTCGGGTTTCATATTACCCATCTTCTCCTCCTCTGTTCTCTTACTCTTAGCCATCGTCGCCGCCCCACCTCGTCCTGCCGCTCGAAACAACTCCTGCCACCGACGCAAATCCTCGTATGGTGATGGTGGTGGAGATGAAGGATGAAAAAAGCTTAGCACTGGACAGAGAGCTGGAGTTAGCCATGAATTTTTATTCAAATCGAGAAACAAGTTAATTAGAAAATCGAATTTTCTTTGTTGTTTGATTTTGTTAAGTTGCAAAAGAAATGAGGGATTTGTTTTGTAACTTTTGAAAATAATTGGGGTCAATTTGCACATTATTAAAAACATTAAGGTTAAATTGAATGTTAATTATAGACATTTATATAAATACCCTTATTTAAGCAATGAATTTAACAGAAAATATAACGGAAAGACCTATTTAGTACAAAAATGCAAGCTAAGGGATGAATATGCGGCAATTCTTAAAACATGACGAAAGAGGAAACACATAAAGCTAAGGGATTATACATGTATTTTACCCTCTAATTTTACAAAGTTGCTAAGTTTCTTCTGAAAGAAGTCTAATTAAAACCAAATTAATTTCAAGATGCTAGAAATCCAGTGAACCCTTGAAACAATTGAATATGCAAAATTGCATACGATATGTTTGTTTGCTTAATGGTCGAGCATCTGGATGAGTACCACTGTAGATAGATGTTTGTGGTTTTCTTTGTGTTTTCATGATTTAATTGCAGGATCCAGATTATGACTATATTTCTTGAAGAACTATGCTTTTTTACCTTACTAAGTTCTCATGTGAGGACTTAACCTTTAAACTTCATCATTTTAGGGAAAGAGCAGATTAAGTGATTCAGCTTCTAGCTTGCTTAGTTGTGTATAGTTTTTTTTTGAGCTTTCAGGTATTGATATTCTATTCCGGTTATAATGATCTGGAGATTACCTTGGTCTTATATACACCATGACTATAATTAATGGTTGTACTTGTTATGTGAAGCAGTAGTGATAGGGACCTTACTTTGGAGATTTTGGTACCAGACAAGGAAAAAGGCTTCATTCTCCAAAGTTTAAGTATGTAATCCAAAGGATTGTGTGGCTCTGTATGTAAATGACATATATGCATGGTTTGGCATAGTAGGGTTTTGAATGTATATATTTATAAATGACTCAAGGCCCTGTATATAACACTATGTTCGGTTTGGCGTGTTTATCTGGGAACATGTTGAGTTCAAAATGGTTATTTATATGATTATTTATCTTCCAAGCTTCCGGTATATGTGAGTTTGAGAGTATCTATCACTATATTTTGTACATTCCAAGTTGAGCCACTTGGTCGATCTCATGAGCATTCTCGGCTGGCCTTCCGAGTTTGCTAGTGCTCCTGGGTGAAACTGGACCTACCTTGGGAAAGACAAAAATATGTAGATACAGGTTTTGATGAATTTTACAGAATGAGTTATTAATTATATTGGTTAAGGTAATGATTAGCTTAAGAGGTAATTCGGGTGTGACAGATTTTATCTCGATTAATGTTAAACCTGAAGTGTTGGTGTTTACCGAAGGAGAAGTTCTTGATTTCCAACTAATAGTGAAGAAGAGAAAATTTAGATATCTAGAAAGCCAGCATCTCGAATATGCAAAATTGAAGTGGATTGAGGAAGTTGAAGGTGAAGTTCCTGCACATGAAGTTTGCAGTCCTATCATCTTATTGTAGAAAGAATATATTTTTCAAAGAGAGTATATTAATTTGCAAAATGCTACTGCTTTCATTGATCTTTGATGTATTTATATACAAGACAGCTAGGTCTAATTACATTTGGTTCAGGACTCCAGCAGATAGAACTCCTATTACAACTCTACTTCTCATCCTAATCTGTTAAGCAATACAAATAACAGTAGGAGTTGGATTCATTCGATGACTTGCCTTGCAAGTCAAGCTATTGCCACTTCAACACTCCTCCTCAAGTTGGAGCATATGGATTGTGTATGCCCAACTTGTTGTTTAGAACCGGGAATTGATCTCTTCCTAAAGCCTTGGCCAACAAATCTGCCAGTTGAAGTTTGGATCTAACCTCATGTGGGTCCACTTCTTTTGATTGGATTTTCTCCCTCACAAAAACTGACAATCAATCTCAATGTGTTTAGTTCTTTCATGAAACACCGGATTGTTTGCAATGTGAATAGCAGCTTGATTGTCACAGTATAATCTCATAGGTCTATCTTGTTCAACTGTTAAGTCTTTTAGCAAAGCCTTCAACCAAACCATCTCACTAGTAAGAGCTACCATTGCTCTATATTCAGCTTTAGCTGATGATCTAGACACTGAGGTTTGTTTCTTAGATTTCCAAGAAACTGGAGCTTCTCCAAGTTTTGTTAAATATCTTGTGGTAGACCTCCTAGTAGTGGGGCGGCTAGCCCAATCTGAATCACAAAAGCCTTGCAATTAAAGTGTGTTTTTCACTGGAAATAACAGGCCTTAAGCAGGTGAATCTTTAAGATACCAAAGTATTCTCATGCCTACTTCCCAATGTTCAACCTTTAGCTCTTTCATAAACTGGCTCAACAGGTTTACTGCATAGGTAATGTCAAGTCTTGTTTCTTTAGCATTCACAATTGTTAGGTTGGCTTTGATAGCCACATAAAGCTTTTCCATTATGGCTTTGGTCAATTGTGATGATCTTTTATGCTATGCTTTTTGTTAATCCAGTAAAACGAAACTGCGGTTTTATGGTGTGTGGGTTAAGAGCTATCGTCTTCTAAATAAAGAATTGAGGGAGTGGTTGCAAAGGGCAATTGATCGGTAATTCAAAGTCTACATAGAAATGTTTTAATTGTTTTCTTCTTTCGAATGATGGTTGTTAAGTGAGAATAGATTGTGAAATGGTTTTCTTTCTTTTTTTTGCATTGAATAGCATTAAGTCTCAGGAAGAAGCTGATGCCAATGCAGGTTAGTCTTTTGTTTCTTTGCCTCCATAAATCGATTTCTTGGTTCTAAATTCTAATACTTGTTATGTTACCTTCCATGTACAGGGCTGCATGATGTGTGTTACCGACTCGGAGGCTGTGATAATCGAAGATGACAGTCTAGAGGCAGACTGCTCGCCAGACAAATTCTTCTTGGTTGGCTCTCTATGGACAATCAGACCTTTCAACAATCAGGCTATGTTCGATATGATGAAGACAATATGGAGGCCCATTGAGGGGATGGAGACGGACATCATCGATGACAACAAATTTCTATTCACGTTTCACTCTCGAGGAGATATCGACAAGGTATTAGAGGGACGGCCTTGGACGTTTGATCATCATGTGCTCCTCCTGCAAGAGGTATCAGGGGCTGTTCAACCCAAGTATGTGGAACTATCCTCAACAGTTTTTTGGGTCCGAATGTACGACCTGCCGGTTGGTGCGATGAAGGAAAACACAGTTCGACAACTTGGTAAACAGGTGGGCAAGGTTCTGGAAATAGGCCAGCGTTCTGGAAGAGATATTGGCGGAAGATATGTCCGGGTATTGGTAGAGATGGACGTGCGAAAACCACTACCGTGAGGAACTGGACTGAAATTGCCAGGAGCCGCTCCAATGTTCATCGAATTTAAATACGAACGTCTCCAACACTTCTGTCACAATTGTGGCTGCTTGGGGCACACTATCAAATTCTGCCAGAAGGAAATTGTCCCGAATAAGGAGCCGGAATATGGAGTGTTTCTCTGCGCCTCACCGGCTGCTAGCAAAACTCGTAAGATGTCGGGAGAAAAATCAGGGTCTTGGAGGCAAAAGGGCCCAGTATGCAAGCAGCCAATCATCAGGGGAGAAACATGAAGATTGGAGGTCGGCAAAAGAGTCAAGAAGCGAGGCAAACAGAAATGGGAGGGAAGGGGAGAGAAGTGTACAACAGCCTCACAGGGGGGCGGCCCGGAAATTATTAATGGATGAGGAAGGGGAAGTAAGCAGAATCATGAACGAGCCAAGGGATGATGTTTTGGCTGAGAAAGAAAATGAACACGATTCAATGCCATCACTGGAAGACATACGAGCAGAGGAACTACAACAATTAGCAACAAAGAGTCTCTCGGAAAGCATAAACAAACAAATAAACTTCCAAGCCCCAAGGCCGCAAACTACTTGCAAGGATGTTGTTGGCCATGCCCCAAGCAATCCTGTCTATGTTGCTTGTAACGATGAAGCTACACCACTACTTGCGCACAAAGAAGGGGGCATCAAAGTAGTATCAGGCGATCTCAATAACCTGATCAAGAGTACTACAAGTAAAACAAGAGGGGAGAAAGATGAGTCACAGGTTATGAAAAATAAAAAATGGAAACGAGCGGCCAGAGGGACAGACAAAAAGAACTCTAACGATGCACAGTCAGCCAGCAACACACTACCTGGGGGGAAACGTCCACAAACGGATCACATGGATGTGGATATGGAGTATAAAAAAGCAAGATTGGTTGAATTTTTTCAGGCAGAATTCGGCAATACAAATGAAACGGTGGCTCCTGCTAAGCAGGACCGCCGGGAGCAATGAGTACCGTTTTTTTGAACTGTCGAGGCTTGGGAGATCCTCGGTCAGTTCAGCAACTCAAAAATCTCCTACGAAGGGAGGGAGCGACAGTCGCCTTCCTTAGTGAAACTAGACTGTCAAGGGAACGCATGGAAGGGGTGAGAAAGAATTGCGATTTCTCATCAATGTACGCTGAAAATAGTGACGGGAAATCTGGTGGAATTGCTCTTTTCTGGCAGCAAGAGATCAATGTTAGGCTTCTGAGCAAATCAAAACGCCACATAGATGTTTGTATTCACGACACGGAGAGGAACTGTTCTTGGAGGCTCACAGGTTTCTATGGTGAGCCAGAGCACTCCAAAAGACAAGAGGCCTGACATTTATTCAACACTTTGCGAGACATTAGCGACCTACCGTGGGTTTGTGGAGGAGATTTCAATGAGATATTATGGCATCATGAGAAAAGAGGGGGCAAACCTAGAGACCAGAGCTTGATGAATAACTTCAGAGACAGCTTAAACTTCTGTGGTTTGGAAGATATCGGCCATGTAGGCACAAACTTCACGTGGTCTAGAAAGCGAGCCGGGAATCAGGTTGTCTGGTGCCGCCTGGACAGAGTGGTTGCTTCACAGAGCTGGATTGATATGTTTCCAAGTAGCAAAGTAACACATACGGCTGCCTCTTTCTCTGACCATTGTGCCTTGGTTCTTCAACTACAGCCGAAACCTATTAGAAAGAAGAGGAAAAGGCTATTCCGCTTCGAGCAAATGTGGTTGCGGTCAGAAAATTGCGGTCGAACTATCACTGAGGCATGGAAGGGTACAGATGGCGCTATAACACCGGTTTGTCAAAAAATACTCAAAGTGCAACAGGCTCTTACCTCGTGGAGTCAAAAGGAGTATGGACATATTGGAACAAGGATTAAGAAGCTTGAAGCGGACATAGCTATTTTATCAAACCAGCCTCCGAGTGACGAGCTTTATGACACAATTCAAAACAAAAAGAAAGATCACCTTGAATGGCAACGCCGAGAAGAAGTTATGTGGAGGCAGCGATCGAGAGTTGCTTGGTTAAAGGAAGGCGACAAAAATACCAAGTTCTTCCACACTTTTGCTTCTACTCGCAGGCGCACCAATGGCATTAATAGAATCCGAAATGAAGCTGGTAGATGGGTGGAATCCCACGAGGAAATTGCTAAGGTGGCAACGGATTACTTCTCCAATCTCTTCTCGGCCCCTACTCAACCAACCGAAGAAGCTCTGAACCAGATCGCTCCCAACCGTTTACCGAGAGACCAAATCGAGCTCTTAACTCGACCGTATACTGAGAACGACATCTACATCGCGGTCCAAGCCATGCACCCTTTCAAAGCCCCCGGGCCTGACGGCCTGCCTGCTGGTTTCTACCAGAAATTCTGGCCTCAGGTAAAGCTTGAAGTTGTTGACTATTGCCTTAATATTTTAAATGGGGGTGGTTCTGTGCAGGAAATCAATCACACGAATATTGTGCTTATCCCAAAGAATAAGCAACCAGAATCTATGAAGCAGTTCAGGCCAATAAGCCTTTGCAATGTACTCTATAAAATTATCTCGAAGACCGTGGCCTTAAGATTAAAAGAAGCTCTCCAGCTGGTGATTTCCGAGGAACAAAGCGCTTTCCTTCAGAACCGGTTAATCACAGATAACATCCTCGTTGCCTATGAACTTCTGCACACTTTTCGAGGTAAGAGGAAAGGGAAGAAAGGGAACTGCGCCTTAAAGCTTGACATGTCCAAAGCTTTTGATTGAGTTAGTTGGGCCTTCATCGACTTCATGCTCTGGAAGATGAATTTCCCGTTGGCCATGAGGCGGACAATAATGGACTGCATATCTTCGGTCAGTTATTCTATCGTAATTAATGGTCAGACTCAGGGAAACATTAAACCTCACAGGGGCATTCGCCAGGGAGACCCTCTCTCCCCGTATTTATTTCTGATTTGCTCGGAAGGCCTGTCCCTTTTACTTAAGAAGGCGGTTACCACAGGTGCGATTTCAGGAGTCAGAGCTTGCTGCAGAGGGCCGACTATTTCACACCTTCTCTTTGCAGATGACAGTCTTGTTTTTTGCAAAGCAACAGAAAGAGAAGCGAACAACTTGGTTGGGATTCTAAGGACTTACGAGGCAATTTCTGGCCAGAGCATCAATTTTGATAAATCTGGTCTAATCTTCAGTCCAAATACCGGAGAGGACGAAAGACGACGATTTATGCAAACTTTTGGTGTTCCTGAATGCAAGAATGTTGAGAAATATCTGGGCCTCCCGACGTTTGTGGGACGGAATAAGAAAATGACCTTTAATTACCTGAAAGACAGGATTAATCAGAAGACGAGAGCCTGGTATGCAAGAACTTTATCTAGAGCTGGCAAAGAAATCCTAATTAAAGCGGTGGGGCAAGCAGCTCCAATCTATACCATGAGTGTTTTTCACCTTCAAGACTCGTTTTGCACAGAGATGGAAGTTTTGATGAACAAATTCTACTGGAACCATGGTAAAACTGGCAGCGGTATCAACTGGATGCGATGGAAAAGGCTTACTCCGAGCAAAAAAGATGGAGGTTTAGGCTTTCGGGATCTAGCTTGTTTCAATCAAGCCCTGCTTGCTAAACAAGCTTGGAGACTGCTTCAAGGACCAGAAACCTTATCCTCAAAGGTGTTAAAACTGAAGTACTTTCCCAATAACTCTTTTATGGAAGCGGAAGACAAGAACAATGCCTCCTTCACTTGGCGAAGTATCTTAGCAGGCCGAGATGTCATTATCCTAGGAACCCGCTGGAGAATTGGGAATGGTTCTACCACTCACATCTGGGGCGACCCTTGGTTGATTGGCGCAGACTTCTTCATGCCGTCAACCCCCCCAAGAATCTTGAACGAGAATGCAGTTGTAGCAGAACTCCTTGATCGCGAAGGGAATGGCTGGAACGAACAGCTCATCAGACAAGTCTTTAGGCAGCAGGACGTCGATCTAATCCTCAAGATGCCATGCTGCTCGCGCGATCGCGCTGACACCTTGGTTTGGAACTATACCGGAGATGGCACGTATACTGTTAAAAGTGGCTACCACACCTTACAACACATGAAGCGAGCTGAAGCCGGGTTGACGCAAATCCCGAACAGTCTTTGGAGCAAAATTTGGAGTGCTGAAGTCACAAATCGGTAGAAACACCTGCTATGGCGCATGATCCATGAAGCTCTCCCCACCCGCTGCAACCTGCAGCTTCGAAATATCACCCAGGAGATCAGCTGCCCGGTTTGCATGGTTAATGATGAAACAAGCCTCCATCTTTTCAGGAACTGTCGCTTTGCCAACCAAGTTTGGGAGATGAGCAGCCAACCACAAATTCCACATCTGGCAGCTCCCAATCTTGAAGAATGGATCCACCAGGTTCACGGGGCCTGTTCCAACGATGGCTGGAACAAGTTTCTCTTCTCCATTGATATTTTGTGGCGGCACCGCAATAACTTAGTCCACAATGGCCCCCATTGGAGTTGTGAGGAGGCGGTTTGGAAGATCCAGATGGGACTTATGGAGCTGAAATGCTTGCCGACCATAGAAGACCACCATCAACGTGCTCTGCAATGGACAAAGCCACCAAAAGGTTGGGTGAAGCTTAACACTGACGTCTCAACCAAGCAAGAAGGCTGGCTTGGGCTTGGAGCGATCTTGCGTGATGATGAAGGAATAGTTCTTGCGGTGCAAACTGAGAAAGTCCGAGGCCCCAACGATGCTTTCTACGGTGAAGCGAGGGCCTTATGGGAAGGAATGTCTCTAATCCGTCTTTTAAATCCTCCCAAGGTGATTATCGAGTCCGACGCTTTGAATTTGGTAAATGGTATAGCATTGGGTCTACAAGGACATTCAGAGACAGCTACTCTCATCCATCAAACCAGACTCTTCCTCGCCGATAAGAGTTGGTGGCGGGTCAACCACGCGCTGAGAGAGGCTAATCTGACGGCACATAACCTGGCCAGTTGGGCTTTGACGCGGGAGGGACGTCATGTTTGGACCGAGTCCATTCCTTTTTTCCTCCAAGAGTTCATCTCTTAGTTGGTTCTGTAACTTTCTCTTCCGATTTTCCTTCTCTCTCTCCCTCCTTTGCCCCCACTGGGCCCTCGGGGTTTCTACCTGGTATCTTCCCCGTTGTTCTCTTAGGACCGTAGCGAATCCAGGCCTAGGTAGTATTTTTTTCGGTTGAATTTCGGAAGTTAAAGTTTTCCTGGGGGATCTCCACTTTGGAGATCCCTCACCCCCTCAAAAAAAAAAAGAAATCCACTATGTGAAAATAGGAGTTACAACCTCTCTAATTTAAGGAGAAGCAATGGTAATAATCTCTCTTAAATTAGGAGAAAAACAACTACACTCTAATTTCTACAAATGATACTCCCAGTATTGAGAAAATCGGATCGGATCAGTCGGTCGGACAACGAACCGGTTAGGTAACTGGTCCGGTTTTTGGTTTTGAACTACCTTGGTAAAAAACCGGCAGAAACCTGTTAAACTAGTCACAACTGGATGAACCAGTTAACCTTATTTACGTTTATAGTTACTGCTTAATTTTTAGGCAGTCTTGTGCATCAACCAAGGACAATAATGCTATATGTAACCATTTTGGAGATTTGGCTTGAAAATAACAAAATGTTAGTATTACGACCATAACCTAGGAGTAAATTTTACAGATTACACATTTCATGTTATTAGCGTTAGCATCTGACTACTACACCCGGATGTTGTGCATGCACTGATTCAATCACAACAACATATACTCCCTTCGTTCCAACTTGATTAAACAAAGAGATAGAATTCCGTACCGGAAATCGTTGTTGCTTTGAGTGTATGATTAAAAAAATAGTCTTTGGCCAACTCTGGACCGGACTGCATCATCGCACTTCGATTCCAATCGGTGAAAAGATGGATGCAAGGAAGAAAAGAGCAGTGGCGTCGAAATTCCTTGATTAATGTCCAAGCAAAGGCGAACCTTATTTGTTAAAATATAGATATATACCATTTTACAAAGTATAGGGTATATATCTATATCTTTCATAAATTTGAATCTTATTTATGTATTTGTTACCACAAAATTACTACTAAACTCTTATTTCACAGATATTCCTAAACTTTAGCCGAAAGTATACTCAACCTTCTACATTACAATCTAATCATTTCAACTCCTTGACTCCACCACTATTTAAACACTTCTTCCATACTTAGATAATTGCCTTATTTAATTTTCAGCATTTAGTGTAGGATCATTTCGCGTATCTGGAGGTGTTGTTGTTGAGGAGATTTGAGCTTCAATCTTCTGTACTACTTTTGAATTGGCGAAGATGTCAATGTTGAGCTCTGGATCGACAATGGAGATAAGGGCGGAGGACGAACCCATGTGCAAATGCGGGCAAAACGCAGAGTTACGGATGGGGTGCTCGAGGGAGAACGTTGGCCGACGCTTCTTTGGATGTCCGAACTACGGGGTATGTGTTGGGTCTGCAAGAAATTATAAGATCTGGGCTTTTCTTCCCTAGATCTGGAATCTGAAATTTTAATTTTGAATTACAGAGCAGAGGCTTTGTGGATTTCATTGCTGGTGTGATCCACCAACACTTGAGCGTCTGAGAGTGGTTATCTATGGGCTTGTGAAGAAATTTGATGCTTTACAGAGGCATTCATCTGTTGAAGTTGGTGAACAAGTGGAGAAGAGAGGACTTGAGGAGCAGATTGAGGGGTTGCTGAAGAAGAATAAGAATAAGGATGAGGCTGTGAAGCAGAACAAGGAGTCGAAGGTTCTTTTGGTGCTTTCATGGATGATTTTCTTTTGGTATATGTATGGGTGAGGGAAGGGTAGTGTTTAGGTGGTAGGTGGTGATGCCCGTTGTGGTACTGGTGTTGTAGTTGCTTATGTTGTTTTCTTGTGTCCTATTGTCGTCCTACATCAAATCATGTTGTCCTATTGTAGTCCTTTTAAAAACTCTTTAGTCCTATGTCTGTCCCGCGTTGAAAATTATTTGTCTTATTGTAGTCCTAAAATTACAGCTCGAGGTTGATGAACATCTATCACCCTAGTAATATAATCTATCCATTCAAGCACTAAAATGCATAAATTAGCAGATAATGTACATTCCCAACAAAAGAAGCAGACTCGAAGTTGTCTGTTCATCACATACCTAACAGAATATATCTGTGAAGTGGAGTTTCCTACCTCCTACAACCAACCCAAACCTTCTCCCTCTGTCTTCTTTTCTACCATCCCCTTTGTAAACCAGACAGAGCAACAACAAAATATTAACAAATTCCACAAAATATTAACATCCACAAACATCAAGTTTCACTTGCTTGCAGTCCCACTAGTTTGTGTTGTTTTCTTCCCTCCCCTTGGCCGACCCCTTTTCCTAGTAACTGGATCAGTTGTTGCCCTTTGTATCAAAAAAAGCGTTTCTTTTTTAAGGTGTTTTATTTCCTCCAGACCTTCCACTCCTTGTTGTTGGCTGAATCAGAATATATAAAAATCAATAAAGCTCCATGATAGATAACTCACAATTGTGGTTCACCAGAACAAAAAATGTAAACTAATCCCTTTACTTGTTTGCACAAACACGTTCTCTACTGCTAGTTGTTGATTCTATGCCTCTCTCCTCACATTTGTACCATGCATTGTGCATGTTAGCGTATCTTATGGATAAATACATCTACACATGGATTATTACATGCACATATAGGTTTGCATACTGTTTTTTGATGCGACTTCCTCTGTTAAGTTGACTTTCATCGTTTCTCTTCCTTTTCTTGCTCGAGGTTGAAGTAGACGGTGCCTTGCAAGTCTTTCTGTCAAGACCAACCTGATTACAATTACCACATTTGTTAACTGTACTTGTCCTTCTCATAGCCCTAGTAGTGGGTTCCTCACCTGCTTCAAATCTCATAGCCCTAGCAGTCATCATCCTTCTTGACCTCATTATCAATTTCTTCAAACTCAGTGTCAACACTGCGTTCAGATTCTGATTGATTATACCCACCATCCTCATAATACTCATCCCTCTCTTCTACACCTTCATCAACAACCACCTTATCAGAGTCATCCTCATCATCCACCATAGCTTCAACCACTTAATCAGAGTGACCCTCATATTCATTCTCATCGGTATTCCTAAGGTCAGAAGGGTCATCATATTCGTTCTCATCATCTCTATCAGAACCAGACTCATATGAACCACTACACTTCTCCTCTAGGATGTCTTCACCACCATCCAATTCATCACAATGTGTTGGATGTTCTTTCCTGGAATCTTCCTGTCCACTATCCTCCTCTTCCTTATCATCATAGAGATAAGCCCATCTTTGCCTTTTAGTCTCTTCATACTGTTCAGCAGCTTTCTTCTGGATCTCAGTCATCTTTGAGGAAAACCACCCTCCACATCAGTAGAAGAAGAAGAAGACTGTTGGTAGATTGTCTTTCCTTCCTCATTATCAACAACAGTTTCAGATGTTGATGATGAACTTGTAGTCTCAACAATCTGTTTACCCTTCCTCTGCCTTGCCTCTTTTCTGCCCTCACTTTCCTCTTCGCTTTCCTCTCCATCAGTTCCTGCAGTAAGTAAAAAACCAATCAAACAATTAATCAACATCAAAAACCATGTCCTATTGAAGTCCTACATGAATGATTTTAACGGTAGAAAGAATTAACTATGATCAACTACCTTGGGCTGAGTCATCTGACCCGTCAATGTCAAAGGCTTTAACTTCACCCCCTCCAACCACCTTCTTTTCAACTACTTTATCTTCCTCATTAATCTTTCCCTCACTCAAAACTTCTTCTCTCCTCTCCTCATCCATGCTTTAATCCCTGAGCTCATCCCTGCTTTCATCCTTCTCACAATGAATCATCTCCTCATCTACTCTCTCACCATGAACCACTGATTCTGTCAGAACTTCTTCTCTCCTCCCATCCCCTTCCTCAACCAATACTTCAGATGGCCTATCCAAATTGAGGGCATCATACCACTGTAGGTAAAGAATTTCTTTTTGCTTCTTCTTCGCACCACTTACCCCCTTCTTACTTACAACCGAACGGATACTGAATTTGGGCTTTCATCTTCCAACTCAACTATTTCACATATCCCCTTCAGTTTATCTTTAATTTTCTTAACACAGTTCATCATTTCATCCTTTCTCATTTCAGCCTCTGTCAACTCCTCCACACACACACACACATATACACACACACACACACAATCCTATGTTGCAAGACACTAGCTACCAACCTCCTCACATCATCTTCATTCTTCAGTTCCACATAAACTAATTCACCAACTCCAAGATCTATGGCTGGAACATCCCAAAGGTAATTCACATACCCATCATATCCTAGGTCTGGGCAGATTTCATCCACACCTTCAATAGAAATTTTTTCAACATTATAGAAATCGTAATGATCAGAATACCACCCCATATAGGCCTTCCATGGTAACTCACCAAAATGCCCATCGTGATGTATATGGACAGCGAACCATGGGCTTGTCTCCACTGCAAATAAAAACAGGGGAAACACATAAAGGTTATTCACTACCCTACATAGACAAAGGAAACAAATCCAAGTCCACCCACACTCGAAAACGAAACAAACACCAAATACTGAATAAAGAAATGCAAAATAAAACAACCAAAAGCTTCATTGTCCCCTCTTAGTAACCTGACTCACCCATTCTCCTTCCAGCCTTCAAGCCTCATTAACCTAAGGACAATAACCCACTGAAACTTACCGTACTCTTAATCCCTTTCCTTCTTCCTTCTCCTTCTCCAATCCACGATGCGTCGGAACGGTCCCTTTGCCTTTTTTTCACGTTGGTCGAACTTATCGCTGACATTACCACAACGAACACGAAATCAAAAACAAATTTTGGTTCAACGATGGAGGACTGGTGATTTCGAGATGATGTTAGGGTTTCGATCAATGCTGTGAACTCTAGTGATGGTTTCATACAGACGCTTGGAGTGGTTAGGTGGGTTGTTGGAAGCATTAAATGCGTAGGAAGAAGGAACTCTATCAATTTTTAAACGAGTCCATCGTGTCACTCCCACAACTTTTTAATTTCCACGCTATATTGGTCCCACAATTAACAAAGGGGTAGTTTTGTGACTTAACATCACAAACGGAATCACTAACGGAAAAAGTGGAAAAAAGACCATGAATTGAAAAAAGTTAAAAAAACAGGACTTTATTGGGATAAAAAGTTAAAATAGGACCCTGATTGGAAAAAAATTAAAGTTACAGGACTATGAGTGCACTTTACCTATTAAAAATCATTAGGTTTATGTCCAATTGAAAATTCATTGTTTGTAGTTTTTAAATATATATTTTTTTTAAAAAATGAAAAATTCTTCTTAGTGATAATTTGAGTTAAATACAAACTCAAAAGTCAAATGAGCCAATTAGGGGTGTGCATGGTTCGGCTAAAACCGAAACTGATAACCGAACCGCCTTGGTTTTTCGGTTTGGTTAATTCGGTTTTTCGGTTCGGTTTGGCCAAACCGAATAACGGTTTGTTCGGTTCGGTTTGATTTTGCGGTTCGATATTTTTCGTCACCAAAAACCGAACTCCTTTATTTTATTTTTATTACATTTAATTTATGTTGGTATTATTTTCATTTTTGGACATTTTTAAATCATCTTGTTGCAATTGTTTAATTGTTTTGTTTCATTCAACAAATTTAGGAGGTGATATAAAAAATAGGGAAATTTTTTTCAAAATTCGAATTTACCAAAATTTTCGGTTTATTCGGTTAAAAAAACCGAACCGAACCCGCTCGATTTCGGTTTATTCGGTAGTTCGGTTTATTACGGTCTAAAACCGAAAACCGAATTAATCAGAAATTCGGTTCGGTTTTAACCGAACCGACCGAATACCAGACCTAGAGCCAATTAATTGAATGTAGATTGCATAAAAAAAAGTCTACACTAAAAGAAAATTTACCCCCACAATAATTTGATCCTCGGTCCGCCCCTATGTCCAGGTAACATCAACGATTTTCTTTCAACAGAAAACACTTACCTTAACCATCACTAGCACATTCTTCCATTGAAAAATTGACGACTCTTGTACACCCAAAAATTAATCAACCTATGTCCTTCGTAAATCCTAGTTTGTTAGCCTCAAGCTTGAGTGGGTTCACTTCGTTACTCACTCCTAATCAACATTACTGATACCTTGTAACGTTGGATGAAACTAAAACATCCATAAGGAAAGACAACCTGAACAGGCTGGCCTATCCATCTATAGAAGAAACCCCTAACAACCTTGGTGATCAAAAAAGAAAAACAGGATGATCCGCCAAAAATCAAGACGTCTTTTTCATCAAGGCGAACCAAACCAGTTGCGACCACTTGAATCCCAACCCCAACAAGGTGTCACAAACCAAACATCCTCCAACCCTGTCAACCAGTGGTTACAAAAGAAATATGAACAATAAGTATGCAGGTACAAGCTTTTACAAAAGCAACTCTGAAATAGAAAAGTCTTACCGGCAAAACGATCAGCTTCTTCCTCAGTCAGATGAACAAGCAGATAATTTTTCTTGCCTGAAAGGCCGTATAGACCTAGTGCATCAATAGCAACATCCTCGGAGCTGTTACATGGAGAAATTGCAACAGATTTCCAAACTTATCAGTAGTTACTATTCCCATCATTTGCAAAGCTAAAGTTAAGGGAAAATTTTAATTCTAGTTCTGGCCGAAGATTATCAAAATGTAGATATTACGTCTGGAGGTGACCCAAAGCCATTCAAAAACTTCCCTTTTTAATTATGTTTCACACATATATAAATTATTTTTCCACAAACTCTGCACAACTTTAGAAACATTAACTACTCTTAGAAGCACTTATATCAATACTACAAAATCTCCAACTGCTTCAGATTATTTTAGCTATATATTTTTTTATGGGAAAAAGGTAGAAAAACTTGAACAATAATACCACTATCATTATTTATGTAATACCACTGTCATTATTTCTTTTAACCTCTACATGTAAAGTAATGTATGCATGGAGGGAGTACCAGCCAACTGCTTTCTGATACAGCTCCTTGAGAAACTTGCATTCAAAAGGTCCTCTTTTCTTCAAATATATCGTATATCCCTACGGAAATAGAAACCATCATTCAAGTGTACAAGAGACTGTCATAGTTAAACAAGAAACTATATCAATAAAAGGTCAATACGCCACCCGAAATATCCCCCATCACTCTTGAGTAACCTTTAACAATCCAAACTAATAAATGCATCGACTTGGTCATGTTCGCCTATGCCAAATGAGTAGATGCGACAGAAAAATACCTCAGCTAGCTTAACAAATCAACTTTTTGTATTTGACACTAGGATTTCACTGTGAAAGGTGAAAAGGATATTTGTAAGTTTTAACTGCCAGTAATACCACCTCACCTTAGTAATGATGGTATAATCAGCCAATGAAAATTACACATTCATTCACAGATCCCAGCCACTTAACCTTCTCCAACCTTCGGATTTTTCCTATGTCCATACCTCCTCCGAAACTTACAATGGAGACCATGTTCTGAAACTTACACACAGAGTAAGGGCCCTTTCAGTTTTGGACAAAAACATTCAAGTTTTCTACTTCAAGGTTCCTTTATAAATTTTTAATGTATAACTAGTGTTTTAAAATGGAGACCATGTTCTCGAACTTTTCTATTTTAATACTCGAGTGTTCCAAAGTTTAGAAAACATGTTTTCCACTTCTAAAATCTAGTTAAACACTATAACACTTAGAAAGAAAATTTGGTATAGAACATAAAAGAAAAAAGTAGATGACCTTCACATTGACTTGACTAAGAAAAAAGGTCATATCGCACCCATAAAACAAAAACAAGAAAATGAAAGATCAACAATACAAACCCTTCTTCCTGAGTCATCAAATGGACCATAGGTTCTATCACCGTCATCACCAAACTCGTCTTCGTCGTACTCAATCTCACGCACATAGAAAAGTCCATCTTCATCTTCATCATCATACTCTTCTTCACCAAACAGTTCCACATTACAATCTAGTTCCAGCGCTGAGAAGGAATGTGAAAATCGACATGAAAGATTTAACAAAATAGAACATAGAGTATAAATATCCAAGATGTTTTCCCTCCAAACCAGTTTTGTTGTTGGGCGGGCCATGTACGCAACTCTAGTTCGACAACACATGTCGAATAAATAAACTAAGGGGCGGGAAAGATTATGTTTCCAAGCCATCCCTCTAGAAACCTCAAAATTGAAAAGCTAAAGTGACCTCAATACTTGGAGAAGCAACAACAGCTTTACTGAATAAAGATGTACCTGGATCATAAACCCATTTCAGTTTATTCTTTCGCTTCCTAATGAGACTTCTGCCTGCCAAACAGAAGAACAATGTATGGAAGACAAAACAAGCATGTTGCGTACACCAACAATGTCACAGGATCTGTAGTAACGAAGTAGGAATGCAAGACATACCATATCTAATTCTCCTCTCTTCAAGGGACAGACCCTTCGGTTCCTTAGGCTGAGCAGGCGAGTCTTCATCTCTGCCCGAAATTGTATCTGTACAAATTTGCAACCGATATCACAATATAAAAAAAATTAAAGATGGAGCATGAGAGACCCAAAAAAGCATAAGAGCCTAAATTTGAAGCATCTAATACCAATGTTGAGCACTTTGCACCCGGAACTAATACGATGGTACTTCACTTGTCTCCGTCCAGATCGTCTTTTAGAATTTCTGGATGCTTTTAAATATTTGAAGATTTCCCTGGCTGCTCCAAGCAGGAGCCATGGAGGAAAATAATGGTAAAGCACAGAATGTATGTCTAAACCGTAGTTGGTCAGCGCGCAGACGAGGAATTGGAAATAATTTACCTCTATCGGTTCTACTTTTGCAAATCTCTTGATTATCCAACTTATGTACGAGTACAAAGCCACCTATTGGTAGAGAGTTCCAGAGACGAAAGGATGAGGAGACGGAGCATTAACAGAAATCGCAAGCAAAAGAACATTTGCACCTCCGAAAACAGAAATTAAGAATGAAAACCGTAACCAAAGAATTGGATACCTCTCCGAACCGAATGCGAGGCAGGCTTCCGTGAACTAAAAATCATTGTTGTGGCTGGATGGATGGATAGGGATTCGATCGAGACTTGAATTTGGCAGATTGTTTAAGACTTTTTCCCTTTAGCGATGAAACACGAAATCAAATCGGCTGGAGGAGTAGGAATTGATTGAATTGAGATTTGAGAAATAGAGTAGAGGGAAGCAGGTGGTGTCAAGAGCGTCGTCGTCGTCGTCGAATGTGATAGGGAAGAACGACTTACGCAGGTGTGTTTTGTTTCGGTTTTCATATTACTATTATTATTTTTATTTTCTGCACCCTCAAACTTTTAATTTTCTGGTCATTTTGCCCACCAACCTAACACCCCCTATGTTAACCTTTAAGCCACTCCCTAACCCATCAATCATTTTTTACTTCACATTATATATATATATATATATATATATATATATATATATCAAATTTATAAATCTTTTTAGATTATGTTATCTTTTAGTTATATACCAATCTTTCGATGAGTAGATTCATTTTATTACCTTTTAATGTAATCTTTTCAAGTGTAAAAAGGATAAACGGATATAGTCGTATCACAAACAAAACATAAACAATTAGGTGTCTATTTTATTTGAAATGTTCGGTTCATCTGTTTATCTTTTCAACTTTTTTTTCTTTTTTTTTTTTGATTTGATATCATTAACTTTGATCATCCTCTCACTCAACTCTTATCTCTATTTTTTATAGGGTAAATTATAAATACCTTCCATAAAATTTATTGAAATCTTCAGTTTGATCCCTCTATTTTGAAAAAACTTCAATTACCCTCTGAGGTTTAATGAAATCTCAAGTTATCCTCTATGATACCCTTGTGATGTTAGCTGACAACATATACCCCATCTGTCCCAACAAAAAAGAGAATTCCGCACTCGGAATCATTGTTGCTTCGTATGTACGATTAAAGTATGCGGGTACAAGCTTTTACAAAAGCAACTCCGAAATTGAAAAGTCTTACATCAAAACAATCAACTTCTTCCTCAGTTAGACAGACCATGAGGTAGTGATCCTCGCCTGAAAGGCTGTATAGATCTAGTGCATCAACAGCAACATCCTCGGTACTGTTACATGGAGAAATTTGGAACAAATTTAGAAACTTGTCCATAGTTACTATTCCCATCATTTGCAAAGCCAAAGTTAAGGGAAAATTTCATTTCAAAAAGCCAAAGTTGTCTGTGGCCCCGTTTGACAATAGCTGTTTCAAGTAGTTGTAACGATTTGGATAATTTTTTAATGGTCGAGATCAAACAGCTATAGTTAAACGCTAAACTCTACCCGCAGATAGATTTTCAAAATGCAAAAGCTACTTTTAAAAAGATGTTACCAAACGGACCCTTATCTTAACTTTTTCTATTTCATTTTTGTGCAACCTCTACTTAAGGGTAATTATGTCAAACTACTTAAAATTTTACATTCACTTTAATCTTTGCGCCCACATAAAGTGTATAATTAATTAGGGACGGAGGGAGTATAACTTCCATAACAAATTCACACAATGTAGACACAAAGGTTCTAACAATGTTCTTTTTCATGTTTCTTTATTTTTCCTCTTCCTAAGTTATTTTCATATCCTCACATAAACACCAGCATATTATAGTTTCTAAAAAAAATCAAATTTTTTTAACAAACTATTCTTAATTAATATGTAAGTCAAACTAAGTATTGAAAGTCAAACGCCTTAATTAAAAAGAGACAGAGGTAGTACTAATGACCAAATAAATCCAATTGATGATTGGAGCAACTTAAAATCATGAAAGTACTCGCTTAAAACTCGATGATCCAAAATTAATCAAAATAACCCTTAAATGGGTGAAATGACCAAAATACTCCATCCCTAAGACTTAAAAATATCATAGACTCAAGTTAACGTCATCGTAAAAAATTGGGTGTCAACAATGATTGATTGCGTAAAGGGTAAAATGCACACATAGTCCTGTAACTTTAATTATTGTACCACTAGGATCCCGTTTTAACTTTTTGTACTAATAAAGTTATGTTTTCAAATTTTTTCTTCATCCATGGTCATTTTTAGAATGATTTTACTATTTTACACTTTTCACAGAAATGGTACAATAACGAACATAAACTGAATTTTTCTTATTATACCGTTTACACTTTCAAATTTTAAAATTCTACAAACGAACCCTCCAATCTACCTTAAACTTTTCAACTCACCTATCTCAACCACCATCCGACCAACCACCACCAGAAAGCCACGGGCCGCCACCGGAAAACCACGGGACATCGATTCGTGACCTGGGCAGGCGATCCGCGGCCCTGTGCCGGTGGTTCGCCGCCCTTGGCCGGAGATTCGCGGCCCTGAGCTGCAGATCTACCGCTTAGACTTGAGTTTCGTAGCTTAGAGGGCATTCCGGCGAAGATTGTCGGCGGTCCGGCGAGATTTCCGATCGTGGTGGATAGGAGTGTGGTGAGATAAAGTGGAGAGAAAATTTTTAGGGTAGAATTGTAAGTATTTGTAGAAGTTATGGTAGAATTTTAGGAGTTATGAAAATTGAGGGTAAATTTAAAAGTTTCGTTAAATGTTAGGGTGATTTTTATATTTTACAATTGTTTAAAATGACAATATTTTAAAAATTGATGGCAAAATGTCAAATATGACCATGGATGAAGAAAAACTTGAAAACATGACTTTATTAGTACAAAAAGTTAAAACATGACCTTAGTGGTATAATAATTAAAGTTATAGGACCATGGGTGCATTTTACCCATTGCGTAAATGTTGTGAACTCTCGCTTTCATTTCCTTTCTAAAATCATTACAGTTGAAAATTCAAGTAAAAATTTTGTGACACGTAACAAAAAAGTAAAGTGCATTGGAGGTCCCTTAACTTTAATTCTTATCCTATTGGGGTCCTATTTTAAATTTTTGTTCTCTTTAAGTCCCATTTTAAAACTTTTTACTCGTTCGTGGTACTTCCGTCCATTTCTACCGTTAAGTTTAACGTAACTTATGGGAAAATGATAATTTTAACAGTTGAACTTTTCCTAAAAGCTCTATTTGCATCTTAAGTTTTTAACATAATAATGTAATCACTGCCAAACAATTTCAAAGTAAACAATTCTACCAAAACTTTTCAAAAGTTACGAATAAGCCCACCACTTTCCACCCAAGCCCGGACCACCGCCGAAATGCCTGAAACCATCCAAAAACAGCAACATGCCGCAGATCGGGGACATGGGCCGTCTGATCATGGCCTTAGGTCGCCAGATTGTAGGCTAAGCCACCGAATCGGTGAGCCCATGCCGCAAATCGGCGAGCCTAGGCCGCGAATCGATGAGCCTAGGCCGCAAATAGGACCCCAATATGACAAGAATTAAAGTTAAGGGACCTTCGTTGCACTTTACTCCGTAAAAAAATAATTTGTGTTCTTCAATGCAAAAAACCAATAATAAAACATCAATTCAATAATAAATACCAAATCATCATTTTCTCTCCCATTTCCCCCTCACACATTTACTTTCAAAATTTGATAAATTGTTGATTTTTTGTATTTTATTTCATTTTGGTTGTGTTCTTTTTACAAAAAGAAAAAAACTAGAAACCATTTGAATTTTAAATGATATTTATGGGGTAAAATGCACGGTTAGTCCCTTAACTTTGCCTATTGTCCTATTTGGGTCCCGTTTTAAGAATTTGTCCTGCTGAAGTCACTTATCTTCATATTTCGTCCTATTCAGTCCTTTACCATTAACTCGGTGTTAAAGTTAACGGATTTCCTAGAAAAATGATTTTTTAGACACATGCACTTTTTCTTTTATACTATTTGCACCCCAAACTTAGATATATGACTTTTTCATCCTATACATTTTCCCCTCCTCCCTCCTCCCACCACCACCGCCCAACATTCGTTGACCGACCACCGCTGAACGACACCAACGCCGTCAACAGCCTAGGGCTCGAGATCAACCGCCCCGGGCTCGCGATCGGCGGCCTTGGGCTCGCGATCGGAGTCCCCGGGCTCACGATCGCAGCCTTGGACTCGCGATTGGCGGCCTCGGGCTAAGTGGAGACTAATCCCAAAACATCTAAGTGGAGACTAATCCCAAAACCGACAAAGAATAAGATATTTTAATCAATAGTCTAAGTGGATATTAACAACATTAACACACCATACTTCAAGAAAGCGTAACCATTGACCACTAAGAACAACATTTGAAAAGAAACCCCACCTTGACCGCGGCGTGCACTCCCTTTCGCAGCGTAAAAGGATCCTCCAACCCCGTCCCAACACAAGGAAACAAGCCGCTTTCACGTGGGGACGACGCCTCACGCCAATGCCTCGACGAATCACTCTCCTTAACTCTCGAATCGAAGCTCCCCACCTCTTCCCTCTCACTCTCGTTCCTGCACTCCAGACTCTCACACTCGAAATATAGGTCCCAAACCGCCTTCCCAACTCCCAACTCGGTTTATCATCGCCACATGACGCCGACGTCCATCACAGACGTTACCACCACGTGCCCACACGTGACCGATTTTGAGTCAAGGGACTAAAGTGCCTCGAATTAACTAGTTCGAGGACCGAGTAATTCCAGTCGAATCGAGGGACGAAAGTGAGCGATTCGAAATAGTTCGGGAGCAAACGATAAATAAGCCTTTTTTTAGCGCTTTGGTGATAGAATTAAAAGAGTTCTGAGTATCAGGATTACTGACCTTCTATTAAGGCATTCTTAGGGCTTCCATGGAGGCAGAATTCTTAGATTTCATCATGGATTTTAAGTTAGGTTTTATCTAAGTTTCTATGTTACCGTTTTCTTCTTTTAGTGGATCCTGAAGATGCACAACTACGCATGATACAGGAAGTTTTCACAGCTACCTTATCTTGAAAGTATTGCTACACCTTTTGGTGAATAGAAAGATATGCTAGAGGACGTTTCATCAAAAAGAAAAGTGAAACAAAAAGAAGGGGACCATGAGGGTACACTAGTAATGATGCAGACCTCCTGAAAGAGTTTAAAAGCTCTATGATGAAAGAATTTAATATGTCAGACTTGGCAGAATGCATTTTTTCCTCAGAATCGAAGTATCACAACTTGGGGGAGGAATATCAATCAGTCAGAGGAAGCACACGGCAGAAATCTTGAAGAGGTTCAAGATGTTAGAGTGCAATGAAGCCCGGAATCCCACTGTCCAAGGATGCTAAGTGCACAAGGATGTTGAAGGCAAGGCCATAGATGAACGCTACTACAAACAGTTGGTGGGAAGCCTAATGTATCTTATCGCAACTAGGCCAGACGTCATCATGTTTGTAACATGCCTTTTCAGCAGGTACATGTAAAGACCTACAGAACTTCATCTAAAAAGGACCCTAAGATATCTAAACGGTACCATGGACTATGGGATACATTATGAGAGGAAGGGTGATGATGAGGAGCTATCAGTCTACACTGACAGTGATTATGCGGGGGACATTGAAGACAGAAAGAGCACAAGCAGGTACATTTTTCTCATGAGTGTAGGGGCAGTAGCTTGGAGCTGAAAGAAGAGCTTGAGAGTTGAGTTGATGCATTTTTTGCTGCAGCTATGTGTGTTTTTCAAGCCCTCCGGGTCAAGAAAATCTTATGTATATGAACTAGGAAATGAGGAGGAGAGGTGTATCACCGTCAAATGTGACAGCAACTCCATGAAGGAGGGTTTAAGATTTCCTAATTAACTTTATTATTTATTCTAATATCTTTTTTATTGAGGAGTTTATAATTTTAAAAATTTTCTTTTTATTTGACTTTTGTAACCTTTTTTCCATGCCTACTTAAAGCTCGGTTCAACAACAATTTTCCCCCAAAAAAAATCCAACTTTATCAATTTGATGCACTTAACAACCTTAAATCCATTAAATTTATCAAATCACATTTTCTTCAATTTTCTCTACTCGTATACATCTTACTCATCAACCAAAATATCTCTCCAAAATTTTCAAAAAATATTTTCCATCTCTACTGAACTGAGCCTCTGAGCCTAAGAGGGGCCTCGAAAAAACCCAGTTTAAGGCAACATTTCCAAGGGGTGCCAGCTAGTTAGTACCTTGATTTTTTATTTTTTGATTAAGAGTACACTGATTAATTATTTGACGTAATTGAGGCCTCATTTCCACATGAGTCAATGTTTTGTTGGGTAACCTTAATTTGGGAAACAAAAAAACTGTTGGACAAAAAATGTAGTCGGCATTATATATTTTACACTGTACATCAATAAAGCTGATAATCGACTCATGTGAAAACAAGCTCTGAGTTCAAAATTAAGCTGAGACAAGTAGGCAACTGTCACTTTGCAATACGGAAACAAGCCCTGAACTGCGGTAAAAAGGCTGAGACAAAGCTTTGAACCAAAACAGAAAGGCTAATTACTATTTGTGTGCAACTTTTAGTTGGAATTCAAATTACCTTTCAATCTCTGTCACGATCTCACATTTTACTAATTACCATCATACCATGTTCTTTGTAACAAAATATCAACAACAAAACATGTTGTGTTCTTGTTAACTAAAAATCAACAAAAAAAGTAACATCAATTTAAATTTTCATCAATCCCCAAAAAATTTATCTTCATAAAATTGTCTCCCAATTTCAAATATATTTTTTCCTTCCATTTTTCTCTCTCATAAATATCATTTAAAATTAAGATGGTTTCTAGTTTTTTTTCTTTTTATGAAAAGAAAACATAAAATACAAAAAAGTAACAATTATTTAAATTTTGAAAGTAAATGTGTGAGGGGGGAAATGGAAGAGAAAATGATGATCTGATGTTTGTTATTGAATTGATGTTTTATTGTTGGACGTTTTTTGGTTGAAAAACACAACTTATTATTTTTTGGCCGAGGTTAGGATGCGCCATTTTAGGGTGTGCACTAGCTTTCATGCAATTTACACAAATACCATTTTCTTTTTCTCACTTCTTTAAAAAATGTATATCTTTTATTTCTATAACAAAAATTTACAAATAATTAGTCGAGTGTAAAGAAAAAAACAAGAAGAGAAAGAGACTCATATGTCATATGTTTTGATGATTTTTTTGGAGTCCGTAACCGAGTATCATTTTTTTCATTACGTATCATCAATTTCTTACACTGCATCACTGACTTTTTACGTGCATCATAAATTATCTACATTGCATCACTGACTTTGTACAAGTATCATTTTTTTCCAATAACGCATCATTACTTTCTTACATTGCATCACTAATTTTTACCGTATCATTTTTTTCATTACCTATCATTAATTTCTCACGTTGCATCACTACTTTTCACGTGCATCATAAATTTCCTTACATTACATCACCGACTTCGTATAAGTGTCATTTTTATCTTCCAATAACGTATCATTACTTTCCTAAAGCTCATGAAGAAGAAAATAAAATGACACAATTTGTAAATATGTAGTCCACTTAAGCGCAAAAGATGCGCTTAAGTGCATCCTAAAGCGACTTATTTTTATGTCTCATAAAATTTCTACTTGATTTTTAACTGTAATGATTTTAGAAAGGCAATGAAAGAGAGAGTTCACAACATTTACGGAATCAATCCTTGTTGACACTCATCAATTTTGTCCAATGATGCTAACTTGAGTCTAGGATATGTTTTAAGTCTTAGGAATGGAGTATTTTAGTCATTTTTCCCATTTAAGGGTTATTTTGATTAGTGTTGGATCATTGAGTCTTAAGCGAGTACTTTCATTTTTTAAGTTGCTCCAATCATCATTATGATTAATTGATTTGGTAAAAAGAGTGACTTTTGAAAACAGACTCTTTGATTTATCTTTTTTAATATAAATTATTTGACATTGTACAATGAAATATAGCAAAAGAATTCATAGATTAGATGGTGAAAAGAAATGTAACAATTAAATTGGTACGGATTCGTTTGTCAGGAAAAGTAATTATTTTAAAAGAAAAAAGTGAAAAAAATTAAAATATAAAAAGGGTAAAGTAAAAAAATAAAAGGAAAGGGAATGGTGAAAATAAAATGAAGTGACAAGGAGCCCCTTTTACTTTCTTCTTCATCAAGGCAACCTACCATTTTTCAGACAACATCCCATCCCCTTAAGTTGAATTTCTACCGTGTTGCCAACTTTGGCTTCGGTTGCATGCTGTTTTTCTTCCACATTGGACATGAAGTGAAATTTGAGCACTCTGACGCAAAAGCTCCTTTGTTCCGTCATACCGTAATGATCATGGTAGAATGAATGAGGCCTCAAGGGAGTTGCCACCATTCTGAGGTGTGTTTCACAAAAGTGATAAATGAATGTACGAGTTTATAATTGTTCTGCTCTTTTAGTTTTAAGCTTTTATTTTTAAGGTAGAAGTGATCAAAATTAAACAAGGGTTTGAAGGATTTGAGAGTGTTTTTTTCTGACAATCAATCAGGTCATCGCTCCATAAAGTTAAGACAGAGAGAGAAATTACTTTATTTTATTAAATAGAGAGAAATCACTTAGTGTGAAGCAATAGGTGGAATTAGTGACCGAAACTTTAAAAGAAATTGCTAATCTCGGCGATGGGAGAATAATTGATTGAGCGATCGTCCAACTAAGCTTCCTTTTATTTTAATCACATGGTTGTTCATCAATAAGATTAGTGCTGCCTCCGTTGCTTTTTGATTGAGACAAATAGTTTTGGTATGGAGATTAAGCTGATGTAGAGTTAATGAATTTTGACACATGTAAATACTTCAAAAACCACCATAACATTTCAAAAATATAAATATTTCAAATTTCTCAAACTCACCTCACCTATCGACTAGCTTACCGCCTTTACCAACCTAGCACAGTAGAGGACACTGGTGTTGGAGCTAGCGTTGGAATGATTCATTGGACACGATTGGGCTGCAATAGGCCTCAGATTGATCAGGTGGTGTGGTTTGGTCGGCCATCTCATGATGGATGTTGGGTGGCTCGCTCACGTTGGTGGGGTGGGATTGAGAGAAGTTTGGAATTATTAATAATAATTTTATGTTATATAAAATTATATTTTGCTATGATAATGGTGACTTGAAAATTGAGATATAAACTTAGGGTGTTGTTTAGCACATTTTAGAAACTAGGTAGGTAAATTACAGTATTTTTCCAACATTTTCCGTCATCAATTAACGGAATTTTTAACGGAGGTATAGATTTGCAACTAGTCCATACTTTAAAGTCATTTTTGCAACAAACTTTTGTTCAGGTATAGATTGCAACGAGGGGTATAGTTCAGGTATATCCGACGCAATTTACTCATTAATTTTATTGTACTAAAGTAATTAAAAGTGAATAACCTTGACACATCAAGACAGATATTTCTAGAGCCCTAGCGTCCCAATCTTTCCCATAGTTGCCTCCTTTTGCTTGCAAGTGTTTTCTTCTCTATTCCCGTTTGGCAATAGCTATTTCAAATAGCTGCAACGTTTTGGATAATTTTTTAATGACCGAAATCAAACAGTTACAACTAAACGTTAAACTCTACCCGTAGATAGCTTTTCAAAACGCAAAAGCTACTTTTGAAAAACTGTTGTCAAACGAGGCCGATCGCTTTTGAGTTTTGACGGTGAGAAGCTTGATTTGATACATTTTTTAGATTCTCTTCATCCAATTGCTAATAAACGAGCCTTTCCTCATCCATGTCACCTTCTTTTCGCTTCTCTCTGCTTTTCTTCTTCTCTAAGTTCTTTGCTTTTTCAACAAGAATTGTCATGGAAGCTCTTGGACACAACATGACTGGCCTCCAATTGTCTCGTGAAGAGAGGAAGCTCTACTGACCATCGCTATTCCAACGGTGGGATTCGTCCTATCGCTGCTGGCCAAAATCCTCTTGGTGAAACCGGCGTGGGTGGACCAGGTCGTTGCGGCTTTCTTCCGGGCTTGGCCACAGACGGTGCGATTTGGTGTCTGTTCAGCCATCTCCCATTCATCCAACAACGTTTTCCTGCTGGAATTTGAATAAAGGAATCATGCTCAACTTGTTCTGCAAATGATACCCTGGTCTTTCTTCAACACGTTGGTGGTCATGTTCTGCAATTAATTTTTCTGAAGCTGTGTTCTTAGTGCACATTGTCGATGCGCCATTTAATTGGTATTCTCAAGCTATGGGCCAACTTCTTTGTCAGAAAATTGGGAAGGTTTTAGCTGTGGATTCTTCTGGACCATCGCTTCGGATTCGTGTTTTGATGGATATTACTAAGCCTTTACGCCGTGTGGTGAAGGTTCAGGTTTATGGAATTGGTAAGAATTTTTTCTTACAATATGAAAAGCTATCTGAGTTCTGCTTTGTGTGTGGGATGCTTGATCATGTAGCCAAGAATTGCTTTTCTTCGGCAACGGCAGATGGGCGGCTCCCCAATTTGGAGACAGGATGCGGTACAAGACCCCGCACAATGGTGATGTTGGTCGTCAGTTCGTCAGGGACGGCCCATATGGAGCAAGTAACCCGGGAGGCCCGCGGGGACCAAAACCAGACATGGACGATGAGAGTGGGGCTGCCAACGAGGGTCTTGTAATGTATGAGCTGCAGGCAATGGACCGTCCAGTGGTGTTCGCACTCACAACGGCTGCTTCTAATTATCTGGATATGCCACTCAACATGCTGGAGAGAGCTTCGGCATTGTATCAACTGACAATGTCCGCAAGACACCGGTGTTTGGTGTTGGCAATGCCAACCGTGCAAAGAAGAGAAGCTGAAAGTTAAAGGGAGTAAATTGCGTCTAGTATACCTGACCTATAACCTATGTTGCAAATCTATACCCGAACAATTTTTTGTTGCAAAAATAGTTTTTAAGTATACTAATCGTCACAAATCTATATCTCCATCCAAAACGTCGTTAAAAATTAATGAAAGACTAGTGAAAATGCTCAAATGGACCTTTATGGTTTTTTGAAATGAGTTGAATACCCACTTTAACTTTCTCACTCATTATTGTTAACCACATATGTATTGTTTCAAATAAACCATTAATATAAAGTTTAGTTTAAGACTAGAATAACCCAAACAAATATTGAATAAGCAAAAACATGTTTAAAACAATATCATAATAATATTTGTACGTTAACTTACTTTTTTATTTCAAAAAATTAGTAATTATAAATGTAAAATGCAAAATGAGTAATGATTTTCAAATTAATAAATTTCAATAAAAATCTTTAATAGTTATATTAAAATCTTTAGGCATTGTACAATTTCTTCAATAATGACACTGAAACAATAGAAAATTTTGAATAAATTTATACTTCCTTTGTACCTTTTAACTGTTTGCTTCACTGATGCCAAGTACTGAATCCGGTTAACATAATTGAGCAAAAGAGTATCTTCTCTTCGCTTCAAGTATCTTTATCAAGGAAATGGATTTAAAGTTGAATAGAGCATAAACAAGAAAAAAAACGTAAACAAAGTATTATTTATTTTATAAGATTCAACCTTGTAAAAAAAACACGTAGTTTCTGTAATCTTTCATTGCATACAATATACATTTTCCAGCTGAATTATAAATAATTATTGTGGATGTCCACATTATCACTCTCATCCCTTCACATTCTCATATGACTCATCTCCTTGTAATTACTCATGTAACTCATGGCTTTTCCAATACCTCCACTAATACTACATTGATTGTATTAGAGGTATTGGATTCCTATAAATAGTGGCTTGATGAATGAAATAAACACTCACCATTCTCCCCATCTATCTCTTGCTTATTTCATTCCCTAGTTTTATTTTTATAATACGTTATCAGCACGATTAGTTCTTGAAAATCATTTCCAACTGTGATTGTCTTCTAATCATAATTGTCACAAAGGAATTTATTAAGTTTTAAAGATATCCGCCTAAATGGATATCATATTGAGACTACGAGTGAAGGACATGTTGAATGCCTTCAAATTACGAGTATAATTTTGGGAGAAAATGTGTGTTGGAGAAATTACCGACATTTTTATCTCTGGTTTGTACTACACGAAAATTAGTACAATTGAGTCACATATGGTTGTAAACCATAAGTTTACAAATAATGATTTTCTTGTTTGGCATGACCGGTTGGGCCATCCCGGGTCGATAATGATGCGAAAAATTATTGAAAGTTCATGTGGACATCCGTTGAAGAATCAGAAGATTCTTCAATTCAATAATTTTTCATGTGTGCTTGTTCACAAGGGAAGTTGATTATTCGCCCATCACCAGTTAAAATAAGGACTGAATCTGTCATTTTCATGGAAAGAATACAAGGTGATATATGTGGACCTATACATCCACCATGTGGACCATTTAGATATTTTATGGTTTTAATCGATGCATCGACTAGATGGTCACATGTTTGTTTATTATCAAGTCGCAACTTGGCGTTTACGCGACATCGCTCACTAATAAAATTTCGAGCACATTTTAAATATTATCCGATCAAAAACATTCGCCTTGATTATGCTTGTGAATTTACTTCCCAAACTTTTATTGATTATTGTACATCTATTGGGATAAGTGTTGAACATCCTGTAGCTCATGTTCATACACAAAATGGTCTAGCAGAATCACTTATCAAACGTCTTCAACTAATTGCTAGACCATTACTTATGAAATCAAAACTCCCAGTTTCAGCTTGGGGACATGCAATTTTGCATGCAGCAGCATTAATTCGCATCAGGCCTACAAGTTATCATACATCATCTCCCTTACAATTGGTTTTTGGTCAGGAACCAAATATTTCCCATCTAAGAATTTTTGGATGTGCGGTATATGTTCCAATTGCTCCACCACATCGCACAAAGATGGGACCTCAAAGAAGGTTGGGAATATATATTGGGTATGAATCCCCATCTATAATTAAATATCTTGAGCCATCAACAGGGGATATGTTTACGGCTCGATTCTGATTGTCATTTTGATGAATCGATGTTCCCAACATTAGGAGAGAAAATAAGCAGTTGGAAAATAAAATAAGTTGGAATGAATTATCATTATCTCATCTTGATCCTCGCACAAAAGAATGTGAACTCGAAATTCAAAGGATAATTCATTTGCAAAACTTAGCAAATAAATTTTCAGACGCATTTACTGACCTTAAAAGAGTGACTAAGTCACATGTACCAGCTGCTAATGCTCCAGTTAAAATTGATGTCTCGGAGGGACAACCACTAATTGCTAATGAGTCTAAAACACGCCTGAAGCGTGGTAGACCAATCGGTTCTAAAGATAAAATTCTCGAAAAGAAAAGGAGCAAAGGATCGAACGGCCAAATTGAGGAAACAATGACTCAAGAGAACTTAGACGTGACTAATATCATAATTCCAAGAAACGCAGTACCTGAATTTAGTAAAAATGAAGAGATCTCTACGGATTATGTCATGTCCGGGAAAATATGGAACCGAGATAAAATTGACGTCGATGATAATTTTGCATTCAATGTAGCGCTAGATGTCATGGATGATATTGAGGATCATGAGCCAAAGTCTATTGAGGAATGCGACGTAGAAATGATTGACAAAAATGGAAAGACGCAATTGAGGCTGAATTAAAATCTCTTACAAAATGAGAAGTTTTTGGAACTATGGTCCATACACCCGATGGTGTGAAACCAGTGGGATGTAAATGAGTCTTTGTGCGAAAACGAAATGAGAAAGGGGAAGTTGTGAGGTATAAAGCACGATTAGTTGCATAAGGATCTTCACAAAGACCTGGAATTGATTATGAGGAAACATATCCCCCAATGGTGGATGCAACTACTTTTCGTTATCTTATTAGTCTGGCAATAAGAGAAGGACTTGATTTGCGTCTTATGGATGTAGTTACAGCCTATTTGTATGGCTCACTGGACAATGATATTTACATGGAGCTCCCTAAAGGATTTTCACTGCCTGAAGCATGTAACCTAGGTTCTCGAGAACATTATTCAATCAAATTGAATAAATCCTTGTATGGATTAAAGCAATCAGGGCGTATGTGGTATAATCGCCTAAGTGAATATTTGTTAAAAGAAAGATACAAAAATGATACTGTCTGCCCATGCATTTTTATTAAAAAGTCCGCACGGATTTGTTATAATTGCTGTTTATGTTGATGATTTAAATATAATTGGGACTCTGAAGAGCTTTCTAGGGCTTGACTATTTGAAGAAGGAATTTGAGATGAAAGATCTTGGGAAGACAAAATTTTGTCTTGGATTACAAATTGAACATTTAAATGATGGAATTCTTGTACATCAAGCAACATATATGGAAAAGGTGCTAAAACGTTTTCATATGGAGAAAGCACATCCATTGAGCACTCCAATGGTTGTAAGGTCACTCGATGTTAAGATAGATCCATTCCGCCCTCCTGAAGATGAGGGGGGGTTATTGGCCCGGAAGTGCCATATTTGAGTGCAATTGGAGCATTAATGTATCTTGCTAGTCATACAAGGCCTGACATATCATTCTCTGTGAATTTATTAGCAAGATATAGTTCTTATCCCACGAGAAGACATTGGAATGGAGTCAAACAAGTACTTCGTTACCTACAAGGTACAAAGGATATGGGTTTATATTTTACTAACATATCCAAACAAGATTTAGTTGGTTTTGCAGACGCAGGATATCTATCTGATCCTCACAATGGTCGATCACAAACCGGATATATATTTACATGTGGTGGCATGGCCCTTTCATGGCGTTCTGTAAAGCAGACCATCACATCCAACTCGTCTAATCATGCATAAATTTTGGCAATAAATGAAGCAAGTCGAGAATGTGTGTGGCTGAGATCGTGATACAATATATTCGGGAACTAATTATAATACAGAAAGAAAAAAAACGATTGTGTTTCCTAATCAACATTTTGATTCGCATTTCTACTTTTACTGTGCTCTATGTGCATCAATTAAGGGTTCTTCAATGACTTTTACCCACATTTTGTATTGTTTGGGGGTTTTAATATTATTGTTGAAGATTTTGTATGTTATCTAAATATTTTTATATAATTACTAGAGAATTTTTTTTTGTAAAAGTTTTATTCATACATTTTCTTTTGGAATTACCATTCCTTTCGTTCCAAAAAGACGCTCCATTTTTTTCACTATTTAATCTATGAATATTTTTCTTCAATCTTTTGATATTTGATTGTGAAACATTTTTTTACAAATGGTAAAAAAATGTTTCGAGTTTGTAAATATATATTTTTATATTTTTTAAACAAATCTTGGTAGCTATAATTTGAGTCAAACACAACATAGAAAGTCAAACATAACAATTGTTTTAGGGATGGAGAGAGTATTTGTATGATTAGAAAAAATTTCAAGTTAAAATATTATTATTGATATTATTTTGAACTTTTTTCTCCATATTTCATAATTTTTTGGATATTTTATACTCAATCTAAAATTTATATCAATGATTTGGAAAGATTATATGAAATAATACACGTTATAAAGAAGAATAGTGACTGAAAAGTTAAATTATAAAGTTAAAGGAGTGCTAAACACATTTCTGAAACCATAATGGTAAATTTGACAATTTTCACCGCCAAATTTGTTAAGTTTTAACGTGACTTTGACAGAGGTATACATTTGCAACAAACGACATACTTTAGAGCCACATGTGAAATAAAATTTTGTTAAGATATAGATTGCAACATTCGGTAACGGTATAGTTCAAGTATATTTCTGCTTTGTACTCAGGTTATATAGGTGCTGTGACAAGTGTGGTTGAGCATGCTCTCCCGAGGTTGGGGGACTCCCAACCTTCAGGCAATCACTGATGGATCGTCCGATTATTGTAGGTGAAAGGGTCACCCAAGATTTAATTTTGTTAGTTACATTCGGACCGTTTTTATTTCTTCTCATGCAAGTGCTCTTCAGTGTTTCTCTATGTTTCCCAATCTAAATTTTTACCCAGAGTACTTGGGTGATCACCTATGACGTGTTAACAAGTCATTTTGTTCCGGGAGTGTAGGATCATATCCGAAGTGTTGGGGATTTCTTTCCGCATTACCTATCTTGTGATTTTGTATTTTAATTTCTTTAATTTAGTAGATATTTTTCAATCGTGATTCATGACAATGATGGTTCTCTCAAGTCTTATTAGGCATGATTAGAGTCTTATTAGGCATGATTGGGGCAACCCGAAATCACTTTGCTTTTCTCTTTCTAGCATTTTGTTAGGTACTTTCCACTCAAGTTTTTTTGCACCAATTGTTGGTGCTATTTACTTTACAGTGAGACTTGTTTTGTTGGGACACTTTCTAATAAAATAACTCTATTTGTTTCAAAAATAAAAGTAATTAAAAGTTGTGATTACTTTGTTTACAAACACTTTTAATCATTTATATTTTCACATTAATCAAAAGATTAAACTCCTTTGCAAAGTGAAGCTAGTAAGTCCTTGGTTGACCTGGTCATGGTTGGTCATTAGCATTGACTTTTAAGTACTTGACGATGAATTTGAATTTTGGATGTTAAGGGTGGATAAGCGAAAATGTAATAGTATTACTATACATGTTCATGAAACATGAAATAAATGTAATCTGTAAAATTTACTCCTGGGTTTTATTTATAGCTACGATGGATGGTGTAACGACGAGATTTTCGACATGAGTCGCCACCAATCTATTTGGTTTAGGTCGATTGAAACCTAAAATAACCTGGCCGCATGTTCTAGATCCGTTAGTCAATTACAATCAAAAATAAAAAATTTCTGATTGCCCAAAATTGGTACCAAAGGGTTTATTTCATATTTTTGCTTGATTTTTTTATTTATCCTCTTTTTTTATTGATGTCTTTATTAAATGATATACAAAATAATTAATTCTAATAACACTAGAAATAATGACAATAATCAATAATAGAATAAATAAGTTAATGGCATTTAAATGAAAGAATTAGCAACAAGGACTAAGAAAAAGATTAAAAGTTTAGGCATAGTGCCCAAACATGTTAGTTTTTAAACTATTTCTCCTCAGTTTCCTTCTCAAATTCCGAATTAACTCGATGACGTCCGCTAACGTCAGGACACATCAACATAACCGAAACGTGGCAGCTACCCAAACAGATCCACCACCAGTATGTTTAAATATTGATTAAATAAAATCATATATTAAATACTGTGAAATAGTCAAAATAAATGGATCAATTAATGAGGTACGGAGAGCGTATTTAACTTTGTATATCAAAAAAGAAATAAAATCATAAATTAAATGTTGAAAATGAAACCTAAAAATGTTTTTAGGTAAAAAGGTATTACTAGAACTCCCTCAATCCGGAAATAATTGGCTTTGATTTTACTATTTCAAGATTTAATGTTTAACTCAAATTTTAACAAGGATGAATAATTTTAAAAAATTCATTAAAAATATATTTAGAAAATTTAGATTTCAAATTATGATATACATATGAAATATATAATTTTTAATGTCTAAATATTTATAAAAAATTATAGATTAAATACTGTGAAACTGTTCAAATAAATGAACCAATTTTGGGGGGAGGATGGAGTTTTTTTTAAGAAGTGGAGAAAAAATGTTGGGTCCATTATTTAAGCAGAAGCAGTCAAGCACGGCAGTGGACGACAGGACCAGGACGCATTCTCAGTTCTCATGCGCAAAGGCAAATACCAGACCAGGCACCTCCTAACTTGTTAAGGTAAGAACATGTGATTTGCTACCCCAAGCTTGAATTTAACTTCAATTCTCTCCTCATGATCTAAACATTTACACTTAACGCCTTCATCCTTTTTACGCCATTCAAAACATATTCCGATATCTTAATTCAAAGCACCATTCAGTGTGCCACAGAAGGTTGATGCTAATGAATAATGTTTAGGAGTTATAGTTTGAAAAAAAAAAGAGGCGGGGATTTAAGTGTGCATCTCCGAATGTTTAAATAAAATGCAATTGTAAAAAGAGATTAGGAGGTAAATGTAAGGTTTATGCTAATTAAGTACTAGTTTAAAGCGCATGCAGCAGGTCCCATCAGCGTTGAAGACTAAAGACAATTTCGTAGTACGTACTTGTTTGTCATCACAACACAACTGACAGATTCAAACTAGTTAGCTAGCTCGTCTATTCCAATATCTATAGATTCTAGACTTTGTTCCGATCATCGAGTATATATATATATATATAGCATCAAACTCCACAACCATTGATCACCACACAGGGAAGGAGTAGTAACAGTTCAAGAGCTGACAGAACAGAAACCATTATATATGGCTAATTCGTCCAAGTTCTGTCTACTTGATCTGGTACCTTTCCTTCTATTAACTCTGATCATCATATTGCATCAACCTTCTGTGGCTCACTCGTCCAGGCCTCTCCTCAACCCTGCAGTCTCTAAATTCGAGGACCTCCTGCAACGTCTACAAGGCTCCCACCGAGGCCAAACACTTGAAGGCCTCAACCAAGTCAAGCATTTTCTCAAACACTACGGCTACTATCGAACCAACCTCGACATTAATCTCAACGACGACTTCGATGAGTCTCTGGAGTCTGCCCTCAAACTTTATCAGACCAATTACCGTCTCAAACCCACCGGCCAGATGGACGCCGGTACCGTCAACGAAATGATCATCCCGCGCTGCGGAAACCCTGATATAATCAACGACCAAGGCAGCTCCTCCGCTGATGATGATCATCACCAACATAAGTCCAGGACCAGGAGCAAGTTTCATGTCGTGGGTCACTACTCCTTCTTCCAAGGACGGCCCAGATGGTCCAAGACCCAGTTGACCTACAACTTCGACGGCGCCGCGCTCCAAGCCGTCCCGATCGGCCAGCTCCGTGAGATCTGTGCGCGGGCGTTCGCCACTTGGGCACGAGTTACGGGGTTCACGTTCCGTGAGGCGCCGGAGCTGGGGACGGAGGCCGATATTTTGATAGGGTTCTACAGGGGTGATCATGGCGATGGATCTACTTTCGACGGCATCGGAAGAGTGGCGGCTCACGCGTTCCGGCCGGAGATCGGGCTGTTCCACTACGACGCGGACGAGAACTGGAGCAGCAATCCTGTAGGGAATCAGATGGACCTGGAATCGGTGGCGGTGCATGAGATTGGCCACTTGCTGGGGCTCCGTCACAGTTCCGATCCGAATGCGATTATGTTTCCGGAAATACGGGCAGGAACTACCAAACGGGAGCTTGGTCAAGATGATGTCAACGGAATTCGTGCTTTATACACCAACTAAACTTTTTTTTATTGGATCACTGAATTTTTTATTAAGCGGAATAAACCAATTGAATTTTCTAAACTGTAACAATTTAGCTACTCCAAGTTTCGCTGATGTTTTAGAATATAAAACGAGTTACATTGAATGAGAAGTTAAATCTAAAATACTATTTCCAACTGTTGTTCGACTACAAAATGCAAGTTGAAAGAATACCGAAAGGACAATCAGTGTGTGGTTATTATGGTAAATGAGGTGGTATTCTACTAATGTATTTTTTTAATCGATCACTTAGAAATTGTTTAGGTTTAATTTTTTGCTAAATTGTCAAATTGATACAATTTTTAAAGTTATTAATTCGCTTATTGATCAATTCATAAAAAGTCGAAGAGTTCAATAATTTTTTTGTACTTTTTTATTCCTCCAACTACTAAAGGCCAGACCCTATTTCTATCTCTTTTTTTGTGGAATGTTAAAGTTATATTCTCATGATCAACAAAATATGCTTTTGTTTCTTTGATTTAATGTTTTGTGGTGATGAACCAGCTTGCTTGTTTGCAATTCAGTTGGTCTCATACTGGATTTGGTTGGATGTGTAGGATTAGAGGAACCGTATGATTTGAGAATGTGCTGTTCTGTGCTATTATGCTCCAAATTTTAGCTGGATATTAGTATTAACAAGGTTTGGTTTAATGTGCAAAATTAGAGGAAGTTGAGAGTTAAGGGACCATTTTGAAATTTGTCTCAGAAAGGTAATAATAGTAAAATAGACAAATGACATTAAAAAGTACTAGTATTAGTTACTTCAGTTGAATTATTACAGATCGATGATTTTCGTTAACTCACTGGAGATGAAGAACAATCTTGGATACATATGTTATATGGGAAAACGTTGGGGGCTGTCCTGTAAAATATATTGAGTAAACCTGATGGGCTCTTAATGGTATTCTGAACTTTCAGGGATGCAGGGTTTTATCGTGCATTTTATAAATGTTTGATGGCTTTTGCAGGGTTTTAGTCGAGATATGCGAACACGTCAAAACGACATCGGTTCAGTGTCAGTCGAACAAAAATTAAAAAGCTTCGAAATTGCGTAGTTTCATCCATTGATTTTAAAAAGTTAAAATTATCCCATCAACTTCTAAATTGAGGAAAGTTTATTAATTGCCTTGGAAACTAGTGTTGGTGTTTTGCTTCCCGTTGTACTTGGTTTTGATGATGTATTGGTATTTTTAGATAAGCATCAGTTGGGGAATGAATGAATATTAAAAGTGTAATAATTTAATTTACCTAAATTCTAATAGTCATTTTAACAAACGTTAGAATTCAAAGGAATTTTTGAATATTTTAATAAATTTCAGGGGTTTTTTGATGAATTCTGAAAATGTAAGTGTAAGGGAAAGATTATGCTAAGTCTTAGGCGGGGTGGGGGAGTTTGATAATTTCTAAATTCTAAGTCATTTTAACAAAAGTTAGAATTCAAAGGAATTTTTGAATATTTCCATAAATTTCAAAGGTTTTTTGATGAATTCTGAAAATGTAAGGGTAAAGATTATGCTAAATCTTAGGCGGGGGGTGGGGGAGTTTGATAATTTCCCTAATGAAATTGTAATAATTACATTTTTCCGTTTAGTGCATAATATGGTATTTATTTAGTGTTTACTCCTCTCTTTAGGGGTGTGCACGTGGCGGAGTGGGGCGGATAGGATAGTGAGAAATAGTATCAGCTCCGTCGAGTGCGGGTACCTTAAATGCGAAGACTCGATTTTTATGAATTTTTGCGGATCGGATCGCAGGTGTCCGCATGTGTTCCTATATATACTTATCATATAAATTTTTTCAATTTTCTTAGAGATATTTTAAAATTTGGTATCATTTTTTAAAAGAACAAAAGTAGTGTGCATAAGTAGGACATTATAACATTGCAAATCATGTATTATTATTGCATGAAATAAGTTTTCACGCATAATATAAAAGAAATTTAAAGAAAAATTGAGATGAAGTAAACAATTTTAGATAATCTTGTTTGTAAACAGCCATATACGGATCGGTTCTGGTATTCGCTGGTTTCTAAAATTGTAATACCCTTGGGCTATCAATTTATTCGGTTCACGGGTTTTTCGATTTCGGATCATACGATTTGGTTCGGTTTTTTGGTTTTGCGGATTTTTTTGACACCCCTACATCTCTTGTGTTTGCAACAATCAACATGATTTCTATGGTCAAATAAGCTCATGAGTTGAAGGTTACGGTAAACTAAGGTCATGAGTTGAAGGGTGCGAAGCAAGGGAGGTGGACTTTGGTTGCAAAGCAACGGCCAAGAGACATTTCTGAATTTTCCTTCTACACACTATCCTATTTCACTTTAGACCTTTGTATTTTTCTTTATACTACTAATATTTACTCCTAACATCAAATTTGTTTCACAAGCCTCTTTCATGCACTCTTTCTTTCTCCTTTAACTGTCTAACCCTTCTCTCATTGTTTCTTTGATCCTGATCTTCTCTGGTGGCCGGGTTCGGCTTCTGCCAGACTTGGTCTGCTATCTTCCTTCTTTTCACCTTCTCACTTTCTTTTAGTTATTGTTTTTCAGATTTGGTTTATTGGGGCGTTTTCCTCGTCAAAGGAACCGGTGTTAAGAAAATCAATCTCATGGTTGGAAGCAGTAAGGGGAGCAAGAGAAGATGGAACAAAGGCGAGTTGGGCAAGTGGCATAGGTGTGATGAGTCTGAGATTAGGAGGTTGTTAGAGCAGTTAGAGCAGCAGGGAATGAGACTAAAATTCATCCGATTGCAGTCAATGTGGGCTGGCTTCAGTGAACCGTAGATGTGGCAAACAAGGGGGTTTGGCTGGTTGTGGTGACTGCAATTTGAGCTCCTCATTCATGCGGCTGTATCATTGGAGATGAACAAGAACTATAAAGTCGAAGATATGGGGTAACTGCGTAAGTCCAACAATCTATCATCTCTTCTTCAAGCTGTTGTGATTCACAAAGACAAAGCAAATTTGTGGAAATGGAACCTATCTTCCGATGGTACCTTAACAACTAGATCACTTGCAGCTACTATGGATGATATATGGGTGGAGAACTTCAACGAGCCGACTGTGTGGATGAATATTCTCCTGAGTAAAATTAATATCTTCGCTTGGGGGATGCGAAAAAGCTTCCCGCCTCGTCGTTTGATGCTAGCCATGAGAGGTATTCCCAAATCTGCTACCTCCTGTCCCTTATGCTCGGTTTGTTTTGAAAGTGTCGAACATGCCATTTTGAGATGCCAAGTTGTGGCAAAAATCCGGGCTTTAGTAGCCTCTGGGTGGTGGGGAATTGCTCTGTTATTTTTGTGGGACATTTGGAACTTGAATGAATAGGAGACATTGCATCAGATGCTGGTGAAGAATCGCCAAGCTTGGGAAGCCACTTTGATCACAACGGCTTGGGCTATCAGTGCGCAAGAAATAAATTGGTAATGGAAGGTGCTCGGTGGAGTCTCTTGGAGGTGTTCTCCTACCTTTGGATCTCAAGCAGAGAAATCAAAGCTCTGTGGCTCATAGACCAACTGGGTGCACAACCCATTACAAACATGATTAAATTTTCTACTCTTAGGAGGGTGGTGTAATCTGTTCGACAGGGGTAAACAGTCTTGAGCCACTGTTGGCTCCTAATCTAGTGTCTTTTGTGGAGATGTATTCAGGAGATATTGACTCTTGCCTTAAGGGTCAAGTTTTTAATATACACACAAGTTGTTAAAAAAAAAGTTATGTTATTACAGAGTAGTTGTACAATTTATTCAACAAAGTCATTCTAGTACCTTGTTTTGATGGATTTAATTTTAAATATTCAATTTATAAATTTTCCTCTTATTTTAAATGATAGATGAATTAAAATATTAAATTTTTCATAGTTCAATATTTCCTTCATCCGTCAATAATTGAACCGTTTGACTTCCATGTTTCAATGTTTAATGTTTATCTCAAATTTTAACATAGACAAATATTGAAAAAGAATTCACAAAAAAAACTCCTCTTGTCCCAAAAAAGAATGCTCCATTTCTTTTTGAGTATTTAATCTATGAATTTTTTCTCCAATATTTTGAAACTAAAAATGGAAAACTTTATATGCAATTGATAAATGAATGTTTTCTCCAATAAATGAATTAAAAAGAATGTTATAAATTATGATATGGATATAAATTATTTGACTTAAAATATTTAAAGATTCATGAAAAAAACTTATAAATTAAATACTCTGAAAAAGTGGAAAAAGGTTCAATTATTGACAGAAGAAGGAGTGTCTATATATATATATATTGTTTAGGACTTAATCACAAGTTCACAACAAGTCTTGAACACTTTTAGATATTTAGTCATTTAGATGTCCGACTGACTAGTTTAGGTACTAAAATGTTATTTGCCCAATATTGATTTTCTAGTGCTTTCCTTCCCATCTTTTCCGTCCCATGTTTTTTTCTACTTGCTTTTGCTTTTCCCATTTTGCAAATTCGAGTCTGGAAACTCTATCGAGAGAGAGGTCGACGCTACTACAGCAATGAGACGGCATTATTCGGTTCGTAAAGGTATTCAATTCTTCAATTAGGGTTTTTGGTTTTAATTTTTGAGATGTATTGATTTCTGTTGGTTGTATCCAATTCTTTCGGTTAGGGTTTTTGGTTTTAATTCTTGAGATGTAATTGTTCTTTTGATTGCGATTTCTGTTAATGGTTGTATCCTCATCCCCTCTACTTCCTCTCCGGACTCATTACTAATAGGTGGCTCTTTACTCGTATGTAAGTTGGATAATCAAGAGATTTGCAGAAGTAGAACGGATAGAGGTAAATTATTTCCAATTCCGCCTTTGCGTGCTGACCAACTTCGTTTTAGAAATTTCCTATGTGCTTTGCCATTTTCTCTTTTGATGGCTTATGCTTGGAGCAGTCAGGGAAATTTTCCAGTATTTAAAAGCACCCAGAAATGCTAAACGAGGCTCTGAGTCTGGATGGAGAAAAGCGAAGTACTTTCGTTTTAGTTCTGGGCGCAAAGTTCCTAATTTCGGTATAGGATGCTTCAAATTTCAAATCTTATGATTTATTGGGTTGTCTCATGCTTCATCTTGTGATTTGTTCTGATATTGGTTGCAAATATGCAGATATAAAGGGCAGAGCAGACTCTGCAACCGTTGAGGAAGCAAAAGATCTGGTTGTTCGGCCTAAAGAACAGCCAATGGGGAAGGTGCTCTCCTTTGAGGATAGGAGAATTAGATATGGTATGTCTTTGTTTTTTGTTTTTACATTACTATAGATTCTGTGACATGGTTGATAGGCAGAAGTCTCATGAGGAAGCGAAAGAATGGATGGAATTGGAAATATAATCCAGGTACATCTTTTTATTTTTATTTTTGTGAAAAATCCAGGTACATCTTTATTCAGTAAAGTTATTGTTACTTATCGAAATATAGAGGTAACTTTAGCTTTTCAATTTGGAGGGGTTCTGTATATGAGCATGATTTTTGGTGCTGAGTTGGGGGATTTCTAGAGGCATGGCGTGGATATGTTTGCGTACGTGTGTTTTTATACATGAAGTTTCTTGCCCTTTAGTTTATTTATTCAACACATGTCATGGAACCAGTTGCTACATACATGGCACAAGAAGGAAACTGGTTTTGAGGGAAAACATTTTGGATACGTGTAGTGTATTTTTTGTAATTTGTTAAATCTTTCCTGTTGATTTTCACATTCCTTTCCTTTTCAGCGCTGGAACCAGATTTTAATGTGAAACGGTTTGGTAAAGATGAGGGTGTGTGTGTGGATAAAGTTAATGATGAAAATGAAGAAGAGGAAGATGAGGAAGATGACTTTTATGACATTTATGATCGACCACGCTATGGCACATTTAATAAGTCAGGAAAAAGGGTTTGTACTTTGTACTGTTAATTTTCATTTTCATTTTTGTTGTGTGTGTTACAGCTACACAGACCCAGGCATATGAGTTGGTAGGTTGCATGTCACTTTGCAAATACAAATTATGTTTATAATATTAACTTAAGGAACCTAGACACTATTGAGGAGTTATATGAGTCATTTCTTTATTTTGCTTGAACATGGCTATGAGAGTCATATAGTCAGAGAGGCTAGAGCATATAAGCTTGCTGCATCTTAGTATGGGAGGATCTGCATAAGAAAGCATTATGGTTGCTCTAGGTGACTGTGTGGCTGCCTTGAAAACCCTCTTTACAGTGGCATAGATCACCACGGTCAGATGGTTCGTCATTATTCTCTACATTGTATACAACATGGTGTGTCCTTTTCCTTAGTTAACTCATTGTGAAGATCATCCACCCTTTTCTCCCGGAAAAGCTAGCCTGGGGGAAGTTTGGGTGAGGGTTTGACATAAAATTATCCAAAAGTCGGAGAAGGTTAAGTGACTCGGATCTAAGAATGAATGTGAAATTTTCCTTGAGTGATTAGACCATCATAACTAAGGGGGAGGTGTATTTTGGAAGCTAAAACTTACCAATCATGTTGCCTTCTTTGACAGTCAAATTCTAGTGTCAAACACTTTGATTTGTTAAACTAGATGAGGCGATCATGACCAAGTCAGTGGTGTATTGACCTTTTATTGATATAAACTTGTGTTTAACTATGGCTGTCTCTTGTACACTTGAATGATGGTTTCTATTTTCAGGTATATTTGATATCTTTGGTGAAAGATAGACCGTTTGGAAGCAATTATTTTAAGAATCTGTTTCAGAAAGCTCTTAACTGGTACTTCCTCCATGTAGACATTTCTTTGCATGTCGAGATTAAGAAATAATGATATTATCAGGCTGTTTTAGTTTTTATCATGAAAAAAATATAATTAAAATTATCTGAAGTAGTTGGAGATTTAGTAGTATTTGTATAAAGTACTCCTAAGAGCAAGCGTTTTTTAAAGTGATGTAGAGTTAGTTGAAGTATAATTGAAGGATATTGTATCAAATTTATGTGTAAAACATTATTAAAAAGGGAAGAGTTTGAAGAGTTTGTATCAAATTTATGTGTAAAACATTATTAAAAAGGGAAGAGTTTGAATGGTTTTGAGTTTTTTCTCGATACGTAATACATTTTGGTAGTTTTTGGGGCAGAACTGCGTTAAATTGTTTACTTTATTTTACCTTGGCATTTATATGGGAAATTGGGAATAGTAACTGTGGGTAATTATCTGAATGTGTTACAATTTCTCCATTTGACAGCTCCGAAAGTGATCCTAATTATCAAGCATTATGTTCAGGCTGTTCAAGCAACAGTGATTATCTGATGCTTCCTCTGACTGAGGAAGAGGCTGATGGTTTTGCTGGTTAAGACTTTTCTGCTCAGAATTGTTTATAAAAGCTTGTACCGGCATACGTATTGTTCATATTTCTTTTGTGGTTGACAGGGCTAGAGGAAGTTGAATTTGTGACACCTACTTGGGGTAGCGGTTCATGAAAAAGGTGTGTTGATTTTTGATGGATCCTCTTTCATAGTATATTTGATCAACAAGGTTAGGGGCCTCTTTTGCGACAAATTTAATGTTTTGTGGTGATGAACCAGCTTGCCTGTTTGCAATTCAGTTGGTCTCATACTGGATTTGGTTGGATGTGTAGGATTAGTGAAACTGTTTGATTTGAGAAAAACCGTATTAACAAGAGTTTGTTCAATGTGCAAAATTAGAGAAAGTTGAGAGTTAAGAGACCATTTTGAAATTTGTCTCAGAAAGGTAATAATGGTAAAATAGACCAATGACATTAAAAAGTACAAGTATTAGTTACTTCAGTTGAATTATTACAGATCGATGATTTGCTTTCACTCACTGGAGATAAAGAACAATCTCGGATACATATGTTATATGGGAAAACGTTGGGGGCTGTCCTGAAAAATATAGTAAACCTGAAGGGCTCTTAATGGTATTCTAAACTTTCAAGGATGTAGGGGTTTATCGTATGTTTTATAAAAGTTTGATGGCTTTTGCAGGGTTTCACTCGAGATATGTGAACATGTCAAAACTACATCGTTTCAATGTTTGAGTCGAACAAAATAAAAAACTTTAAAATTACGTAGTTTCATTTAGCGGTGTAAACGAGTTGAGCTGAGCTCGAACATCACTGGCTCGAGTTCGAGTTCGTGAATCTTGGCTTGAGTTCGAGTTCATCGAGTTCAGAAAAATTGATTCGTATCCAGCTCATGAAATGTTTGAGCTCGGCTCGTGAGCCCGAGAAGCTCGAAAACACAGACATATGAGAAATAGGGAAGATTTCATAGGCTCCCTCTCACCCTGAGTTCGTGACGCCTTCCCTCACTCCGCCTTCTTCATCTTGTTGGTTACACGTCACTTCATCGATGAGAGAGATTCAAATTGGAATAGAGGCAAGCCAATGACATCTAGATCGCCTATAAGAGGTGCGATTGTTAACAGGGTTGAATCGTCTAGGAATTGCACGGAATCGTGCCAGATCTTATTGAAGCTTCCCAGAATCTCCATGAATCTTGTTGGATCTAACGATGTGCGTGAATCACCTAGAATCGCACTGAATCTTGCTGGAGCTTGCTTAGGGCTTGCGAGTTGAGGAAACACTATCGATGTCTTGAATATGGGTCCGGTTATCTACCACCTAGGTGGTAAACCACCTACCTAATCTACTCTCACACAACTAATTAAACTAATTAACATAGAAAATTAAAAGACAAAAATACCCTTATTAATAAAATACTTATTAACTAGTTAACCACCACCACCTCCACCATCACCTTTGCTGCAGTGGCCTCCGGCACCACCGTCATCGTCGGAACCACCACCGCCACCGCCACTGCAGGAACACCAATGTCGGAACTGCAGCCTCCGGCGGGCCGCTACCGGAACCACCACTGCTGCCATCGGAACCGCCACCACTTCCGGCATCACCTCCGCTACTAAAATACTCCTCCGTCTCGAATAATTGTACACTTTGTTTTTACTGTTTTACAGTATTTAATCTATGATTTTTTTTTCATGAATTTTTAGAATTTAAAGTTAATTATTTATATGCATGTCATAATTTGAAGTATAAACTTTCTAAATATATTTTTTGAATTTTTAAAACTTGCTATCTTTGTTAAAATTTGAGTCAAACATTGAATCTTGAAACAAAGAAATTCAAAGTGTATAATCTTTCGGGACGGAGGTAGTACTTGTTAACTAACTAACCACCACCACCTCCACCATCCATTTCGTTGCAGTCGCCTCCGGTACCACCGTCATCACTGGAACCACCACCGCCTCCGATACCACCGCCACTGCCGGAACGCCGACATCGGAACTGCAGCCTCCGGCACCGTCGCCGCCGCTGTCGCTACTGGAACCACCACTGCTGCCGTCGGAACCGCCACCGCCACCACTTTCGGCACCACCTCCGCTACTGTCGGCACCAACGTCACCACCACCTTTGCCTATTACAAGAAATTGTACTGTTTAATTAGTTATTTTATACATTCCTATAGTGTCTATACTGTTTGCTTAATTGTTTTAGACATACCAATGATAACGAAACCGTCTAATATATTATAAGATATTGTCTGTAACAAAATGTAATTGTGTCTACCGTTTAAAAACATAAAAAAAACAAACCAATTCATAATCAAATAAAGTATATATGCAATAGTTTATAGTGTCTATTATCAAGTGTTATAATGTCTAAATAAATACTGAAAACTGTTTGTTTGTTTGTTTTAAATATTTTAGTAGTGATAACGAAACTGTCTAATAAACTATTACAAACTGACTGCAGCAAAGTTCAATAATGTTTTTGATCCACAAAATTCACTAAACTAATTCAGATTCAGACCATTCAAAAAATTCAGACGATTCAGAAGCATCCAAACTGAACAAAATCACAAGCACATCGGAGTACATATTTCAAAAAGTATTCTGTCTTGAAACAATCTATACTGTCAAGCAGAATGTGGTGAGCGAGAGATTGCGGAAGTTCATGGGAATTCACATCTGAATGTTTTTTTTTTTCTTTGACACACTTTCCTATTTCACTTTCGACTTTGTATTTCGCTTTATACATATTTACTCCTAACATCAGGGTTGTAGGATCTTAAGTATACATAAATACTAGGAGGATACATGTCAAGTAAGTGAAACAGAGTTCCTTCCGACACCGGACGAAATCCACAATTACCTCTACCAGCTCCTGTCAAGAAGGTTTGTTCTATCCAGCAAGTATAACAGTAGCAGAAAACACACACATATTCTTACCTGATTGCCTCTCAGCAGCCATTTACAAAGATCATGCAGATTATTCAATCAAAATCTTCTCTAGGAAACTAAACTACACTCTCAAAAATAAAAAGGTCTCTGCTGTCTAGACTATTGCCATACAACCGGGCTCACATAAATGTCCCAAGCATATATAGTCTAATGTATACGTAGTATTTATATTATATATGCATAGCCGGCCATGCCACAACAGCTTCAAGCTCCCTTGCCTTGCAAGTTTAGCTGACAACACTAGATAATTCCTAATAGTTTGCAAGAAAAATGATATTCTAGAATTGTAGGAACTAACCGACATACTAAAAGTATGTAAATATGAGTATTAAATTATCCCAACTCATGTAGTGTATACTAAATAGGAGTATGTTTCACTACTTACTATGCATGCTTCTTCCCAAAATGCATTCAAATAAGTAAAACTTTATGGCCAAAATTCTGAAATACCTCTCTTCTTCCCAAAGTTTTTTTAGGTCTTTTTCTTGGCCCTTCACCAGGTTGAGGTGATCCTTCCTTTCCTTCATCTGGATCTTTGGACTCCGTTTCTTTTTTCAAATACCTATATATTTATATTTAGATATCTTGTCTACATAAATTTTATAAATGCCTAAAATGAAGACACATTAAACACTCGCACAACCGATTAGTAATAGCAAGTTACAAAACAAAAATTAAGGTTAGATAAATAGATCAACACCGAAACACTAAATATAGTTATTCAAAATGCTTCAATGTCATTGTAAATGAATAAAAAACTGACCATGTTCTCAATCTTGGGTACGTCAAGATTATAGGACTGTATACTTCATGACCAGGAACTTCACCTTCAACAACTTCAGTCCACCTCAACCTTGCATATTCCAGACACTTTCCCTCTGGTTGACCAGCCTTTTTCTTCTCCACTCTTAATTTGAACATCTGAACTTCTTCTTTTTTGCTAAACTTCAACTCGGTAGGATCAACATCAATTGAGATGAACTCAGTTGTGTATGGAAACCTTTCATTTTTTACTATATCCGCAACATATACACAGTCCTTGTTGCATAAATTTGTCAGTGATCTCTCGAAGGTGTATACTAGAGTATCATCCTTAAGCTCAGTTGTGAAGCTGCAACTATTTAGGTCTTTTCCAAGAATTGGATTTGTATTGTCTGAAGGGATTTCAATGCCAAATGCCTGAATTTTCTCACCACATCCAATCAAGTACCTTATATATTCATTATAGCTGACGTCGTATGATAATCCAGGATCAATGGCAGCAGCTGGATTTATGCAACCAGCTCCAAGACTTAAAACGGTAAGCTCGTTTTCGAAAGCAATTTCCTTTGCTGCAATTTGAAAAACATAAATTGCATTCTTGTCAAGTAATTAATCTTGTATCACATGCACATGCACATACACATACACATGCACATACACATGCACATACACATACACATACACATACACATACACATACACATACACATGCACATACACATACACATGCACATGCACATGCACATGCACATGCACATGCACATGCACATGCACATGCACATACACATACACATACACATACACATACACATGCACATGCACATACACATACACATACACATACACATACACATACACATACACATACACATACACATACACATACACATACACATACACATACACATACACATACACATACACATACACATACACATACACATACACATACACATACACATACATATACATATATATGCACAACTACCTATTGTTCTATAATTCTAGGTTCTCTTTGTTGTTGCCCTAATTAACAGCTGTTGTTATGACCTGTTAAGCTTTTAGCTTAACTAAATTAGAATTATTTTTATACCTTAATAGCAAATTACTCTTTTTAAACTATTATGTTATTTTCATAATCTATTATTTAGTTTAGTGATGGTGGAGACTTGAGCTCAAAACCTCCATGCATCTTGTGTTCTTGGCAGCTTAACCACTAGGTTTGAAGTTGTTATCTATTTAGGGGCCGATGAAGTGTTAGTTTTTTTGAAAGCGGGCTTTTATTTCGGCTAAGGCCAAGGGCTTGTAGCTAATTAAAACAAACTTAGGACCTATGATTAAAGTAACAAAGGGTAAAGAGTTAGTTGGTGTTAAAACAAACACGTTCTAGGCCATGGCTGGACTTAAGAGCCTAAGTGATTAGAGTAACTTATTAAGCAGGCCTAGAACGTGTCTGTTTGTGGCCGTGGCTGCAAGAAGGCTTGTGTGGTGGCGGAGCTAGACTTGTATTGTAGGAAGCTAGAAGGAATTGCAAAGGGTTTTGGTTGGCTGGGTTTGTAAGGAGTAGGTATTAAGCTTTGGCTAAAGCCTAGTTAGCTAATTAGTAGCAGTAATAAGCTTTGGCTAAAGCCTTTTGTTTTTCATTCTCTGTTGGACTCTTAAAGAGGTATCTCTTGATTTACATTTTGGCATTTTGCTGCTGCACTAGGTTCGGTTTTGCTGCTGTGTTTCTAAACCTGTAACAGTTTATTGCTGCAGTAATTACGCGTCATGGTTGGGAGAACCGTAGGGCATAAGTAATTTTGGCTGCTATAAACTAGAATTGCTGAAGAGGTAAATGAAGCAACAGATTGGTTAGTTGCTGTAGCAAGGAAAGTTTACACTGCAACACTTAAATAGCTTTGGTTAGTTTGGTTCTTGTAGAGGGAATGGTTAAAATCATGTGTTTTATATAGGGCTACTTTAAGGAAGAATAGACAAGGATTAAAGGCTCTTACATTCATGTAAAAATTGATTTAGGCTACTACAAAGTTTAAATGCTGCTAGTGTAGAATTATTGCTTAAGCTATTTTCTTGTATACTATCTAAAATGTAAGTGTTACTATAGTCTTAAATTGTTTTAAATACTTACTAAATATACTCCCCGTCCTTGAAAAATTAAGTGAATTTTTTTTCATATTTTGTGTTGCAATGTTTGACACAAATTAAAAGTAAAATAAATAATGAGAAAAAATTCAAAACAATATATTTAGAAAATTTATACTTCAAATTATGATATACATATCAATTATTTAACTTTATATATCAAAATATGCATGATAAAAAATCATAGATTAAATACAATGAAAACATGAAAACAATTCACTCAATTTTTCAGGGACGGAGGGAGTATATGACAAGTAAATGGTTACCTCTTTCTGATTACTGTTTTCAGCTCTAAACCAAGAGGAAGAAGAAATTAACTGAGACAGAGAGAAATATCGTTACCTCGCATAAAACAGTGACATACACTTCTCTCCCGGCCTAAACTCTAATGCTAATACCAGCACTAGAGGACATATAATATATATATATATATATATATATCACCAGATTAGATCATAAAATTATAGCCAAACAGTAACATTGTAGCCAGCTATAGGAGAATCCTTCTTCTCTAGTAACCTAGCTTCATTTCTAAAATTAGTTCATCAAGATGATCAAATGAGCTAGAACTAACTTCTTCCATGATACTATAATATTATGAAATTAAACTAATTTTTTACCTGTAGACATAATTGCAGATTTAATTCTGGATGGATGCCATTCAGGATGAATGGTCTTGATAAAAGAAACTACTCCAGCGACTATAGGACATGCCATCGAAGTTCCAGACCACATCTTGAATTTAGCGTGCTGTTCTTCTTCGCTCCATGCAGTTGCACCCAACACTTGATCACCGTACGCACAAAGATCCGGCTGTACGTAAAATGAGATGTGAGCATATAATATATATATATATAATATATATATATATATATATATATATATGTATGTGTGTGTATTTGTTATTAGAATTATATATATAGCAATATTGAACCAATGACTACGTACCTTGAGAACATCAAAGTCAACTCCATTGGGACCAGCAGCAGATCGATGACAATAGCCTCGAGCACGTGTAGAATATGTCGTTCTATGAAACTTTATTTCTCATATTTGATAAGTATTTATAGTTCTTACTCTTTATCTTGGATTTGTCCACGATGTCTCTCTCTCTCTCTATATACGTAGAACTTCTTGCCTTTCCCTAAACCAATCCCGAAAATTTGTTAAAGTTTACAATCATGTGTAAACAATATCGTATCCGATATCATACTGTTTTGCTAACGATACGAGATAGTACTGCTAACAATCGTTTTGACCGCTCTTGGGGCAAATAAAATAGTTTGTGTGCAAGTTATGAATTTCTGCAAAAGTAAGTACTTGACTGAATAATTTTAGAGAAATGCGGATTTAATTGAACATGAAGGTAAGTTGGGAGCCAAATTAGAAATAATGGAAGTTTTGGAGGATTAGGCTATGATTTAGCCCAAAAATGAACTCTTGCCCTTAGAGACATTTTCGATTAAAACTTGGATGGTGTGATAAAGGTTGAAAACTTCTTCTTAATCTCAATCTCTTGTGAATCTTCTGCTATAAATTGTGTTCCATGCTAAGTGAATGGAGGAGGAGAATGAATAGATAGAAAATCCAAAAAAAGAGAAAAAGAAAAGAGCCCTAGCTTTTCCTCTTCGTTCCCACCGTGCAACTCTCGGCCTCTCCTCCTCCATCCCAATTTCTTGCCTTTCAACCTCTGAAACCTAACTCATGGCCACCGTTAGGTATCCCTCAACATAGGTGCACCCCTTTCCGGTGAGAAACTGCCAGAGAGCAGTCCAACACCGAAGGAGACCCACCGGGAAGAGCTGCATCCAATCCGGCTCGGTCTGCTAGTCGAGGCCTCTATCATCCATTCACATGCTGTAGGCGTCCTCCTCATCATCCAGTGAATCTCCCACTCCAGTCCCACCGCTAAACGACGTCAAAACACCATTGGTCGGAAACTCCGGCGACGCTCGAAGCTTTCCGAGCGACTCGCGAACTCCCCCTGTCCAAGCGCCACGACCTGGATTCAGCATCCCCCACTGCCAGAAATGTCTTCTCCAACTTCCGGCAAGCCTGCTCTTCAAGTCCCGCCGCAAAAACGACGCCGAAATGGCCTTGTTCCGAAATCTCCGGCGAACATTCGAAGCTCTCCCGGCGACTTGCGGACTCCTCCATTCAGCCACACCAGCCGCCAACCACTGCGCCGTCGTCCGGTGACCCTTGCCGGCCAGATTTGCCGCCCTCAACACCGGAACCTTCGCCGCCACAGACTCGCGAACCTCCACCGTCAAGCTCGCGACCTGCGAGGCTCCTGGTTCTTTCTTGTTTTTATTTTTATTTGTTTTATTTGTTTTTATTCACCCTTTAACCCTCAGCTTTGTTATTTTGTTCATTTTAGTCACTGACGTCTGCTTCTTATCATTTTTCAGGTTATTGAATTGTTCAAGTTTATATTATTACAAATAGGCCACTGGAAGCTTTGCATAATACTTTGTTTGCGTCTATTCTTTCTTTTTGTGATTTTATAGTAGAATAGGATTTGGCCAATCTGGTTATCATTTTTTACTATTCCCATCGTTACAAATTTATAATTTGTCATAGTCTGGCTTTAACAAAAGAAATTGCTCTTGTTATTAGTTATTAATTAGTCATTTTGGCCATTATCATCAAAACAAAAATTTTGATTTTTTTCCTTTCTTACAGATTTAACTCAGTTTTTTAGAACCTCCAAAAAGAAGGCTATTTGACTGCCACACCGCATCAACAAATCTCCGAGGCAACTTGATCTCCGACCAATTCGACCACCGCTTCACCGATTTGACAGTACGCATTCTAACCCCGAGTTCTCCCGGTCCAACGGGAGCGAACTACGTGGATTTTGTTCCCGATTCAAATGGGTATGTAGTCACTTGGAAGCCCATAATCTAGGCCCAAGTCCAATTAACTAAAATTAATCCATTGTTTGAAAATAAAAAAAATTTAATCATTTTGCATTATTTAATTGAATCGGCTTTTATTTTGTTTTAAGAATTATTTTCAGATAAATTGGGTACCTAACACCTTCCCAATTTATACCGAATCCCCGGGCTTAAAATCTCTGGTTTTCGTGAAAATTGCCTTTTCTAAAATTTGGATTCAAAATTGGGGTTTTCCTTAAATTTCCATTTTCTAAAAAAATTAAGGTGGCGACTCCTCGATTTTCCTAAAATTGGCAACAAAGCCCCGACGAGCGGCCCTCCCGCTCACAAGACCGATATATCGAAAATATTTCGGATGTATCGAAAATAATGTATTGGTCCAAATATATATATATATATATTCAATTATTAATATAAATATATAAAATAACAAAATATAAATGAAGTTTTAACAACAAATTATCCGCAAATAATTTGATGGAGCTTTTAAGTTGACCCAAAAGCCCACCAACAAGAAAATGATTCAGTAATAGCAAGATAACACCAACCGGTACTACCATTTTCTTACAATTTTAACTTTAAACTTTTAAATTTCTTACAATTGTATCATGTACCACTATTTTCATCATTTCGCCCAAAGATAATCGATATGGTCGAAATGGCAGTGACAAGTACAAGCTAGTCTGCCACCGACACGAAATTGACCTAGATGGTACAATTTTCTGGTCGGTACCGGTACGAAACTGACATACCGGCTGATACTGTAGGAAATTTCGTACTATGGATACAATAGTAGTAATACAAAACATACAATAGTGCGATTTAGCTATAACTTGCCATTTATCTCCACATCTTAAACGAGAAAACATGTTCTCTGCTAGGGTTTTCACCCTAGCAGCAACACCGCATGCCATCATCTGCTCGGCTCCGCCTCGGAGTTCAACCGGCTTCTCCGGCGGTGTAGCTCGGGCATCTTCTCAGCTGATATCCAGCCACAGGCACCGCTGCTCCTACGTCGTGTCAAGGGTCGACGATTTTCTCCCCCGCCTCATTGTGAGCCGCAGCTCCTCCGCTTGATTTTCTGGCGACTCGCGTTCTTTTCCAACCACTAGCGACATGAGCCTGGGGCTCTTGGCTGTTTGCCTCTTCCGGCGTCCTCGATGGCAAGGGTCGTCGGCCAACACCGGTGACAGGGAGTATTGTGGCCGATTGGCGCTCCTCCCGATGAATTCGTCTCCTCTTCCGTCTACCGCAGTGGTGGCTCGGTCGGTGGGGCTCAACGTCGTAAGCCGTGTTTCCTGTGGGCTCACCAGATTCGACACTTTCGAACCGCAACGGACCATTCTGCGGTGAAAGTGTTCTTGCTTTCCGGAGGATCCGGTTGTTTCAGATTTCTACAGTGGGTGAGATGGGCCTCCGATCAGTTGGCAGCAATGGAGGTGGACTATTTTGCATCCGATGATTGTCTCCTGGAGGTTGGTTTAGATTTTGGCGGCAATAGAATTTGGTGTTTTGTTCCTAGTTTCATATCCTTTTTGGGTGGATGGTTGGTGTTGTTGCAGAGGTTCGGGGCTTGGAAAAATCTTCCAAGCTTGGATCGCAGATGAGAGAAAAGTGTTTGTCTAAGTCCAGATGGCGGTTCTTTTGGCACGGTATGAGGCGTATGTGCTCGGATTGGCTAGGTCGTGAACTTCGTGACCAGTCTATGATTGCTTAGAGTCCGGGGTGATGTGAGGCATTGCTCATTCTCGAGGACCTGCATTCTTTTTCTCTTTTTCAAACTTTTTCAATTTAGTTTCGGGTTGTCTTTTCTTTTCGTGACCTCTATTATGTTTTCGCTTTTGTTTAGATTTTATTTCTTCTTGCTCTGTCTAGCTAGTTATCACGTAAGTGAGTTACGTGGTTACTATCATTACTACGATTAGTGCTCTCCTTAGCCCACTATGGTGCGCCAAGATCATTTAGCCTTTGGGCGTGTAAGGGTACTGGGAGCCGGATTCTAGATCTTTTTATTCGCTATAATAGTATGACCATCGTCATGATTTGCTTTATCTTTGGAGGCCAGAACAGGTGAGCATAATCGTAGTGGTTTTAGCTCTCCACAGTGATTCCATTTATATGGAGATTTCCCCCTTATCGGGCAAGTTTATTTGTGTCTACTCTAGGTTCTTTAGCTTTTTGTTTACGACTTATTTTGTAATGATTTTTATTAATAAAATAGGTCTTTCATGTTCAAAAAAATGACATGACTTTTTAAATAGAAGAAAAGTACCCCCTCTGTTTCATAAAAATTACAGCATCTTTTACCGGTTTCACAAGTATTTAATCAATTATTTATTTTTATCAATTTTTAGATGTGTAAAGTTAAATGATTCATATGTTTCTCATAATTTGCAATCTATATTTTTATATATATATATATACATATTAGAATTTTGCCATTGTTTATCCTAATAAAATTTTGGGTCAGTCTTGAAACATTAAAATCAAACACTACAATTTTTATGGGACGAAGGAGTAGTATATATTTAATTCACACTTTTAACCGTATAAAATTATTGTCGTACAAAGTTACCAAGTTAGTCCAAATTAGAATTGTCACAAAAGTTGTCTGTCGGTTTGTGGTCTTTGATCAGTCAGTCATACTACAGAAAGCATTAGGACTAGTTGTTAACATAGGTACAAAGACTCATAACTTAATAGAATAGTTATAAAACTAAATAATAATAAAAATATTTTATTCATCCTAAATGGATTGTTACTTTTAGTTTTTATGTATAAATTAATATTGTCTTCAAAATTAAAACAATGTGCACTTTTAGATCTATAAGTTTTCAAACTTTCATTTTTAGTCCACCCGGCTTTGATACCAAATGTAACCCACGAAAACAAAAAGAATATCTAAGAACATACACATGATATATATATATATATATATATATATATATATATATATATATATGTGTGTGTGTGGAAATAAAGAAATTTTGGAGAGAAAATTTAATTTATGACTTGATGGATGAAACTTTTTAGAACTTGATTGTTCACTACGAGGGAGGACCATTTTCATGCGGCGTTCTGCGGTTCATGCAGGCATGAAGCGACTTCCGCGATGAACGAACTGCGGCGATGGCGATTCGATTTCTGCGGCCGTAAGTCCGATAAGCCCTCGTGCACCACGTGCCCCACCTACCACCATCCCTATCATGCGGCCTTGTACGCGGACGTGGCTTGATAGACTCTTCTATATATACCCCCACTTCCTTCTAATTCATTTCATTCCGCACTTCGCAAAATCTCCTCCTAAACTTCAACTCATTCTGCACTTCGCAAAATCTCTCATCTCTAAACTTCAACTTGGTGGAAGTCATGCGGTACCTTCGATTTTAGATGTATTACGAGGTAATAAATATTTCATGTATTTATTTATAGTTATATAGTTTTTAGGTGTATTACGAGGTAATAAATATTTTATGACTTGATCGATGAAACATTTTAGAACTTGATTGTTAAAACAATGTGATCTATAGAACTAGGATGTTAAATTGAAAAGACTTAAACTTAAACGTCATGTTAGAAACAGATACTATGACTTAACTGTTAAAGCAATGAAAGTTAGAGGACTAATTTTCCACTTTCCGCTAGCTCTAGCTAGCTAGCGGCGTGATATTGCGATGGAAAGCTTAAAGCAATTGTTGAAGACAATGTAGAAATCCTGGACGGGTAGTCATTAGGATAAAATATAATTAAGTTACCTTCATCATAAATAATTGTTTAAGTCGTTGGCAATCAGTCGTTAACTTTGCTATCTCAATATTTCACCTTAGTCCTTCGATTTAATCTTGCATAGAATCATAGCGGACATAAGGAAAACAAAATTGACAATCAAAGTCATGACGACATTAGAATCGTGAACTAATTTGTCACAATATCACACAACAAAATGTTTGTCTATATGCAAAACTAGTCAGCAAAGTTTAAGAATGGTTTAAAAAATGTGTACTACAATGCTGGAGTAGTTCCCATTAAAGTAAAAGATCGTAACAGTTCTAGCTAGCTACTTTCACATACATGCAGTGGTACTCCAATTTATTATTGGAAAGTTATTTTAAAACATTAGAGAACATCGATCCAAATTTGTCTCATTAACCTATTGCATGCATGCATGTATGGTTTCAGATCTTTTAATTATGCTTGAAGATATGTGGAAGTCGCTGAATTTTCATAGCGAAGTCAGACGTATGATTGAAGCTGAGAGGAATATTACTATTTCAGAAAAGAAGGTTGAAATTGCTATCGTAGATGGTGGCGTTGACATCAACCATGTATGTTTTCGTGATGAGTACACGTGCTCAGAATCTGATGATCAATTGCGAGAGGAGAACAGCCTGCCATATTTGAGGTAACTTAAAATCTTTTAAACCCCCTATATGTGTAATCTTATAAATAATTTTTATAGTAATTATGTGCATGTTTTAATTAATAATACATATAGGAAAACACTTGGGGTGCGCAACTTTGTGCAAGGTGAAAAACCAAAAACCAGAAGATCAGAAAGGTTATATGATTTCAGTTATGGGCTGGATATTACTGGACATGGAACTGCATGTGCATCCATTGCTGCCGGGGAATCTCATCAACTGGACATTCTAGGTGATATAGAAGGCATCTCAAGTACATGGGTTTATGGAGTGAACCCTAACGCTCGTGTATCATCATATAAAATTCGCGGTGATTACAAGACCAGCGATATGTCTAGTGGCACAGTTAATGGAATGATAGCAAAGGTTTTTGATGAAATTGTCAAGACTAAAGCCACTGTAATATCGATCACAGCGTACTGATATTACAGTGGCTTTAGTCTTGACAATTTCATCAAAAACCTTTGCTATCATTCCATTAACTGTGCCACTAGACATATCGCTGGTCTTGTAATCACCGCGAATTTTATATGATGATACATTTGTGCTAGGTTCACTCCATAAACCCATGTACTTGAGATGCCTTCTATATCACCTAGAATGTCCAGTTGATGAGATTCCCGGCAAAGAATGGATGCACATGCGCCCATGTCCAAAGAATATCCAGCCCATAACTGAAATCATATAACCTTTCTGATCTTCTGGTTTTTGGTTTTTCACCTTGCACAAAGTTGCGCACCCCAAGTGTTTTCCTATATGTATTATTAATTAAAACATGCACATAATTACTATAAAAATTATTTATAAGATTACACATATAGAGGGGGGTTTAAAAAGATTTTAAGTTAATTACCTCAAATATGGCAGGCTGTTCTCCTCTCGCAATTGATCATCAGATTCTGAGCACGTGTACTCATCACGAAAACATACATGGTTGATGTCAACGCCACCATCTACGATAGCAATTTCAACCTTCTTTTCTGAAATAGTAATATTCCTCTCAGCTTCAATCATACGTCTGACTTCGCTATGAAAATTCAAATGACTTCCACATATCTTCAAGCATAATTAAAAGATCTGAAACCATACATGCATGCATGCAATAGGTTAATGAGACAAATTTGGATCGATGTTCTCTAATGTTTTAAAATAACTTTCCAATAATAAATTGGAGTACCACTGCATGTATGTGAAAGTAGCTAGCTAGAACTGTTACGATCTTTTACTTTAATGGGAACTACTCCAGCATTGTAGTACACACATTTTTAAACCATTCTTAAACTACGCAGCTAGTTTTGCATATAGACAAACATTTTGTTGTGTGATATTGTGACAAATTAGTTCACGATTCTAATGTCGTCATGACTTTGATTGTCAATTTTGTTTTCCTTATGTCCGCTATGATTCTATGCAAGATTAAATCGAAGGACTAAGGTGAAATATTGAGATAGCAAAGTTAACGACTGATTGCCAACGACTTAAACAATTATTTATGATGAAGGTAACTTAATTATATTTTATCCTAATGACTACCCATCTAGATTTCTACATTGTCTTCAACAATTTCTTTAAGCTTTCCATCGCAATATCACGCCGTAGCTAGAGCTAGCGGAAAGTGGAAAATTAGTCCTCTAGCTTTCATTGCTTAACAGCTTAAGTCATAGTATCTGTTTCTAACATGACGTTTAAGTTTAAGTCTTTCAATTTAACATCCTAGTTCTATAGATCACATTGTTTTAACATTAATCAAGTTCTAAAAAGTTTATCAAGTCATAAATTAAATTTTCTCTCCAAAATTTCTTTATTTCACACACACAATATATATATATATATATATATATATATATATATATATATATATATATATATATATATATATATATATATATATATATATATATATATATATATATATATCATGTGTATGTTCTTAGATATTCTTTTTGTTTTCGTGGGTTACATTTGGTATCAAAGTAAGGTGGACTAAAAATGAAAGTTTGAAAACTTATAGATCTAAAAGTGCACATTGTTTTAATTTTGAAGACAACATTAATTTATACAAACAAAAACTAAAAGTAACAATCCATTTAGGACGAATAAAATATTATTATTATTTAATTTTATAACTATTCTATTAAGTTATGAGTCTTTGTACCTATGTTAATAACTAGTCCTAATGCTTTCTGTAGTATAACTGACTGATGAAAGACCACAAACCGACAACAACTTTTGTGAAAATTCTAATTTGAACTAACTTGGTAACTTTGTAACAAAATAATTTTATATGGTTAAAAGTGTGAATTAAATATATACTACTCCCTTCGTCCCATAAAAATTGTAGTGTTTGATTTTAATATTTCATGACTGACCCAAAATTTTATTAGGATAAACAATGGCAAAATTCTAATATATATATATATAGAGAAAATATAGATTGTAAATTATGAAAACATATGAATCATTTAACTTTACACATCTAAAAATTGATGGAGGTGGTTATATTATTAAAAAAAATGTGATTTTTTCTTTTAGACTTTAAGATCGTGCTAATGTTAAGCCAATCTTATTATATACTATAAATGATTCATTATTCAATATTTACAAATTTAGTTCCGCTAAAAGAATATATATATATATATATATATATATATATAATATATATATATATATATATATATATATATATATATAATACTCTACAAGCTTGTTTATTTTTCACGGAGCATTTCTTAGTTCTGATTCACGACAACGGAAAAATCCACAAGCTAATAATATCTTTCGACTTTACCAAATTTTGCATACTAACTTTATAATTTATGGGTTATGAGTATATTTATATTTGTTTTTTATTAGATAAATTGTTTTCGTTTGAACTACCTAAGCTAAAGAACTTTGTGACTGTGAAATTGAAGTTTGAGAAAATATTATTTCATAATGTTTTGCTTGTTAAAACATAGATGTAATACTTATAACGAAGTGATCAAAAGTTAAGATAAATACTTTGCTCAAAAAAAAAGAGTTAAGATAAATACTAATTATAATATTAATAATACAAAAAGAAAACAGCTTTACTAATTATAATATTAATAACGAACAATTAAGGGACTGGACTGGAGAGAATCAAACCTTATATATATTACTAGAATAACGTACGTTATACGTACTTGGTAGGCAACGGTGAAGGATGCTGGTGGAGTGAACAGCGGCGGACTAGTCTTCAGTGCTGGAGGCGTCCGGCGTGGAGCAGATCCAGCAGCTACAGCTTCCGGCTGCCTAAAACAACAGCGCCGGCCGGCCGGCGAGGGCGGTTAATAGCTTCCCTCTTAAAGTAAAGGGAGTCTACAGGACGTACGGCGGCCGCGTCGCTTTTTCGTCTTTCTTCAGTACCGTTGGACGGCGGGCGGACGCAGAGAGGTAGCTAGGTTTTTGTGAGCTATGGGACGACTGGCGCTGTTTCTGAGGAAGAAGCAGATCCGCTGGTGCTTAAGTAGTAGCGACTGTCCTTTCTTTCTCTCTCTTTTGAATTTCTGATTTCTTTTTTGTGAAAAACACACATCTCAGCTATGATTACGGTAAACCAGACTTTTAGCTTTGCTTCTTTGCACCCAGTACAGTCCCTAACTTTATCATGTAACCGAATCCAACAATTTGGGGTTAAAGGTCAATTGATTAATTCACTGTTGTATTTCAAAAAAAAAAAAAAAGAGACTTTGTTGTAAAGTTAAAAATTACTAGTTCAAATGTTTTACAAAAATCGTACGTTTGTTTTTAATGTTTCGAGTTATAGTGTTTGACCCAAAATTTAACTAAAATAAATAAAATAAAAATAAAAATATATATCTAAAAACTTTATATCAGAAATTATGAGAAATATATTAATCATTAACTTTACATATCAAACCTAAACTGTCATTTGCTGAGAAGGACCCGCCATCAACTGCCATGAGAAGTACCGCTGCCAGCTTCAGTTTTTGAGTGGCGAAACAAGAGTGAGAAATTGACGGAAGAGACTGGGTTTGTTTCAATCTAAACCTGGATTCGCTTCTTTCGACAAGGGTAAGCGAACCTAAAACATTAGTCAGCCATGGAAACAATGCTTAACCTCTCAACCTTGGTTCAAAATGTTGTAAGCTGAAATGCACATGTTGTGCGAGAGTGGACGTGTACAGGAGAGTGGTAGCGTGACGGATAATATGGGTTGATGAGGGTGGAAAGTGGAGAGATAATTAAGGGTAGAAAAGTAAATTAAAAGAAAAACTTTCTATTAAAGCGAAACGTTGCATTATTTTTTAGACGTTTCAAAAAGAAAGTGTCGCAAATAATAGATGCCCGTCAACAAGCTATTGCGGCTAATGACTAACACGCTCTGGTTTACCATATAGAATATCACATTGCAAATAACCTTGGCTACACCAAAATGTAAAGCTAAATGGTGGTCTTAGGGGTGGCAATCGGATGGATAATCCGCGGTTATGTCATATCCGCGAACCGCAAACTGCGATTTTTTCGTATCCAGATTTGCGGTTACACCTATTACGGATAGGAATTTAAATCCGTATCCATGAACCGCGGTATCCGCGATTAGCGGTTAACCCGCGGTTATTCTAATGTGATGAATCAGGAATAAAACAACAGCCTATTCACTTAAAGATAACCGAGACTTAAAGAAGATTATATATTCATTATCAGAAAACTTACTAACCCATGTTTAAAGATTTGTGTAACTAACAGCAGTGCCACATGATAGAAAAATAAACAAGCAAGATACAATATCACAAGGCAAAGAATTTATTCAATAAGCATGGAAGGAAAAAGGCATCCACCGAGACAATGACCAAGTCCAATAAACAACTTATCAAGCCTCTTGCCGAAAAATGCATCCCAAGTGCAAGAGAAGGCAGCCACCTGTTTTACAAAAGCATCAACCGAAACAAGACGAAGCAATATACTAAACACTTAGCTAATATCCTAGATAACTAACCAAATTCAGTTGGTAACAAAGTGTTTGAATGGCTCTGGGTCCCCTCCCGATGTAATATCTACATTTTGATAATCTTGGGCCAGAACTAGAATTGAAATTTTCCTATAACTTTAGCTTTGCAAATGATGGGAATAGTAACTACTGATAAGTTTCTAATGTTAGACAAACTTACTCTCCAAGTATTGTAAACGTATCAGACTAGGACTAGGACTCTTTGTAACCTAGGGTTTGTTGAATCCTATAAATATAACAATGCAGCTCACGTACAATCTGAGTTGCAAAACGTTTCACCAAAATAATTCTTTCATGGTATCAGAGCCTACCTCTTCCAACACATCCGGCAAACTCCAAAACAACAACAACAAATTCTGATGTCCTCGTTCCCAAGCATGCCGGCGGCCAACCTTGGCTCGCCGCCCTTGGACAAACTTACCCGGGATAATTTTCCGATGTGGAAGGCTCAAATCCTTCCAGCGCTACGAGGAGCGCAACTGATCGGCTTTCTTGATGGCTCCGAAGTCGAGCCCTCCAAAACGGTGGAAATCACCAAGGCGGACAACACGCCGGGCATAGCCCCCAACCCTGCTCATGCGACATGGCTGATCAAGGACCAGCAGGTTCTCAGTTATTTGCTTCAATACCTCAGCAAACACTTGCTCATGCATTTCATCAACCTTGAGAACGCAGCGGAAGTATGGACCGCCATCGGAACCATGTTCTCTGCTCGGCCTCGATCAAGAATCACAAATCTCGTGGATTGCTCTCGCCAACACAAAGAAGGATTCTCCGTCCACGGCGGCCTACATTGCAAAGATGAAAGGTCTCGCCGATGAACTCACCGTTGCCGGTCGCCTGCTGATACGTAAGAACTTGTCGCCTACATCTTGGCGGGTCTCGATCATGAGTACGACGCCTCGTTGCTGCGATCAACGCCATGCCAGCCAATCTTTCTGTCTCGATTTGTTTGAACAGATGCATAGCTATGACCAGCGACAGGCAATGCTTGGTGCTCCTTCTAGTGGCGGATTCCACTCCTCCGCCAATGCAGCGGTCCGCCGACGTTATCATCCTCGCGAAAGAGGGCCACGTGGCCGAGGCGATGGAAACCGAGCCCGTGGTGGCAGGAGAGGGAGAACCTTTCCGACCAGCAGCAACGGTCGTGGCCGTGGTCGCACACGGACAACACCGTGGGTGGACGTCACATGTCAAATATGTAATAAGGAGGGCCATCCTGCAAAAGACTGCTGGTGGCGGTTTGAAGACAATGAAGATGGTGACTATGATGACAAGGAGGCGCACACTGCCTCCTATGGTGTTGATACAAATTGGTATTCGGACACCGGCGCTACACATCACATTACTGGTGAGCTTGACAAGCTAACCATCCGTGACAAGTATAAGGGCAAGGATCAAGTTCATGCTGCAGATGGCTCGTATGGCAATTAGTCACGTTGGAAATACAATTGTTCATACCCCTGTTCAAAATTTGCATCTTAATCATGTCCTTCACGTTCCAAGTGCCTCAAAAAGTCTTCTCTCTGTCCATCGTCTTACCACAGATAATAATGTCTTCCTAGAGTTTCACCCCTCTTTTTTCTTGATCAAGGATCAGGTCACGAAGCAAACAATTCATAAAGGAAAATGCATCGGTGGCCTCTACCCTCTCATATCATCTTCATCCAAGCTCAGGAAACAAGCTTTTGTCGCCGCTAAGCCTTCTCAAGCAAAGTGGCATAGTCGATTAGGTCATCCCTCCTCTATTATTGTTAGGAAAATTATTGTCAAGAACAAACTTCCATTTGTAAAAGAGCCTACTATTGAGTCTATTTGTGATCCATGTCAAAGAGCTAAAAGTCATCAACTTCCTTATCCTATTTCCACTAGTGTGTCGATAGCTCCTCTTCAACTCATTTTTTCAGACGTGTGGGGTCCTGCTCCTACATCAGTGGGTCGATATTCTTATTATGTTAGCTTTATTGATGACTATAGCAAATTTACGTGGATTTATCTCTTAAAGAAGCGTGCTGATGTTTTTCAAGTGTTTGCCAATTTCAAAAACCTTGTTGAACGAAAATTCGATCGCAAGATCATTACCATGCAAACTGATTGGGGGGGTGAGTATGAAAAATTAAGTGCTTACTTCCAACAAATTGGCATTTCACATCATGTCTCCTGTCCTCATGCTCATCAGCAAAATGGCGCCGCAGAGCGCAAACATCGTCACATTGTAGAAGTTGGGCTCTCTTTACTAGCTACGGCATCCATGCCATTAAAATTCTGGGATGAAGCCTTCTTGACAGCCACATACCTCATCAATTTACTTCCTAGTAAAGTCATCAATCATGAAACCCCAGTTCATCGATTACTTGGCACCACACCTAATTACTCTGCCCTCCGTATATTTGGATGTGCCTGGCCAAACTCGCGCCATATAACACACGCAAACTTGCATTTCGTTCCAAAAAATGTGTGTTCATTGGGTACAGCCCCCATCACAAAGGTGTGAAGTGCCTTGATGTCTCCACAGGGAGAGTATATATATCTCGAGTTGTCGTTTTTGATGAGGCTATTTTTCCTTTTGAATCATTGCATCCAAATGTCGGCGCTCTTATCAGAAAAGAAATATTGCTTCTTCCTAAATTCCTTCGAAATTTTGAACATAGGGAAAATGATTGTACTTCATCGTTGACTAACCCTACCAATGGTAGCGCTTCTGTTAGTACTATGCAGGAAGTAGAAGAGAATCACACTCAAGTTGATGCACAAGATAATGTGCAACATGGTGCACATAACAATGCGCATACAGCCGACGCTGTGCTCAACTTGCATGGCATGGGTCCTCTTGCGAATGCACATCCTCCTGCACATACAACCTTGGACGAATCCGCCTCATGGTCAGCACCGCATGTCGAGCCTGCCTCGCCCGAGTCCTCGTCGCGTGCCACGTCCATAGCGTCACCCTTGACAACAGCTTCAGGACCATCTGCGCACACACAGGACACCGGCTCCGGTGCAACCTCCGCGGCCAGCTCAGGTGAATCTCCGCCACAAAATCAGCCTCCACAACGCCCCGTTACAAGACTGCAAACAGGTAACTCAAAACCAAAACGCTGGACTGATGGAACTGTTCCATATGGTATGATGTGCACTACAGGAGAACCACAGTATTTAGAAGAAGCTTTGGCGGATCCCAAGTGGAAGAAGGCAATGGATGAAGAGTTTTCTGCACTTATGAAGAATGGAACTTGGCGTTTAGTACCTGCACAGCAAGGTAACAATGTCATTGATTGTAAGTGGGTATATAGAATTAAAAAGAAGGCAGATGGCACCATTGATCGATATAAGGCCCGTTTGGTAGCAAAAGGTTTTAAACAACGGTATGGTATAGACTATGAAGATACTTTCAGTCCAGCTTGTTAAAGTTGCTACTATAAGACTTGTTCTAGCAATTGCCGTATCCAGGGGTGGAGTTTGAGACAGCCTAGATGTGCGTAACGCGTTTTTGCATGGTGTTCGGAAGAGGAAGTGTACATGAGACAACCACCAGGCTATGAAGATGCAAAATCACCACATCATATTTGCAAACTTGACAAAGCCCTCTATGGATTGAAACAAGCACCCCGAGCATGGTACTCTCGCTTAAGCTCCAAGTTAAAGCATCTTGGCTTTGTTGCTTCTAAATCAGATACATCCCTGTTTATTTACAACAAGTCAAGCACCATCATATTTGTCCTTATATATGTTGATGATATAATAGTAGCAAGCTCCTCTCAAAATGCAACTAATGCTCTCCTACAAGATTTGCGTTCGAGTTTGCTTTAAAAGATCTAGGAGACTTGCATTTCTTTTTGGGAATTGAAGTGAAGAAGATTCAAGACGGTATAATTTTGAGTCAAGAAAATATGCCAATGAGCTTCTAGCTCGTACAGGATGACGGCCTGCAAACCCTCGCCTACTCCATTATCATCTTCAGAAAAATTGTCAGCACATGAAGGTAAATCTCTTGGTCCTGAAGAAAGCACAAAATACAGAAGTGTGGTTGGTGCGTTACAGTACTTGACGCTTACTAGACCTGACATTTCATTTGCTGTCAATAAAGTTTGCCAATATTTGCATGCTCCTACATCATTGCATTGGACAGCTGCCAAAAGAATATTACGGTATGTTCAACACACTGCAGGAGTTGGTTTAACACTTACACGGTCAAGCTCCACTCTGGTCAGCGCATTTTCAGATGCTGATTGGGCAGGCTGTGTTGATGACAGGAGATCAACAGGTGGTTTTGCTGTGTTCTTTGGACCTAATTTAATCTCTTGGAGTGCTAGGAAGCAGGCTACAGTATCAAGGTCAAGCACTGAAGCTGAGTACAAATCACTTGCTAATGCTACTGCTGAGATTATTTGGCTTGAATCTTTGCTTGAAGAACTAGGAGTGAAGCTTCATCGTCCCTCATGCTTGTGGTGTGATAACTTAGGTGCCACATATCTTTCAGCTAATCCTGTTTTTCATGCAAGAGCAAAGCACATTGAAATTGATTTTCATTTTGTAAGAGAAAGGGTAGCAGACAAGAAGCTGGAGATCCGGTTCATTTCCTCCCAAGATCAGGTAGCAGACGGCTTCACCAAAGCCCTTCCATTTCAGCTGTTTGAGAACTTCAAGAATAATCTAAACTTAGCCAAGTTTTGATTAAGGGAGGGTGTTAGACAAACTTACTCTCCAAGTATTGTAAACGTATCAGACTAGGACTAGGACTCTTTGTAACCTAGGGTTTGTTGAATCCTATAAATATAACAATGCAGCTCACGTACAACTGAGTTGCAAAACGCTTTCACCAAAATAATTCTTTCATCTAAATCCGTTTATTATTAGTGATAAGTTTAGGAGTTTCAAATTTTATCTACAACTATTAGAATTAGGATTAATATTATTTTAGGATTCCAATATCAATTAGGATTTGGTTTGTTATAAGCCTATATAAGCTTAAGGTTGTAAGCATAATAAATCAATAAAGTTTCTTCCGGTTTCATACGGTTTCTTCTTCTTTGTTCTCTCTTCTCCTCTCTCACCACCAAAAACACCAACAAGTGGTATCGAGCATATTGATCTTGAGGGACCAAGAACGACACATAAACCCTAAACCAACATATATGGAGAATACTTTATTCAACAACAACATGTCTCCACCCATCTTTGATGGAACCAATTATCAGATGTGGTCCATCCGGATGCAAGCTTACCTAGAGGCTTTAGATCTTTGGGAAGTGGTGGAGAAAGAACCAGAAACAGAACCAGAGAACATATCAAGCCACAAACAGACAAAGTCAAGTCGGCGGAGGTACGCGGTGAGGAGGAGCTATTTTGAGGTATATGTTTCTCAAGAAACATGGAAGAGTGTTGAAGGTATGTTAAAATTGCAGAAGACAAAATTGGTCAGAATGCAAGTGAAGAAAAAGAAAAAGAAAAAATCTTTTTGAGGAATAAGTGCTTCAAAGCAAGGAGGAGTGTTAGAGTTGATGCTTTGAAGCTGAAGAAAGAGACTTGTGCTACAAGTCAGATTAAGCAAAGGAGTTGTACGTGAAAGAAGGGAAAAAATCAAGTGAAATAAAATAGACTTTTAGTTAAATTAGGACTTTTTTATTATTAGTGATAAGTTTAGGAGTTTCAAATTTTATCTACAACTATTAGAATTAGGATTAATATTATTTTAGGATTCCTATATCAATTAGGATTTGGATTGTTATAAGCCTATATAAGCTTAAGGTTGTAAGCATAATAAATCAATAAAGTTTCTTCCGGTTTCATACGGTTTCTTCTTCTTTGTTCTCTCCTCTTCTCCTCTCTCACCACCAAAAACACCAACACTCTTTTCTTTTTTGATCACCAAGGTTGTTAGGGGTTTCTTCTATAGATGGATAGGCCAGCCTGTTCAAGTTGTCTTTCCTTATGGATGTTTTAGTTTCACCCAACATTACAAGGTATCAGTAATATGTGAACCAAATGTTAATGAGTAGATGTAGTAGTATATGCTAGATTCCGCTCATACACTTGATGGATGGTGTTTACCACATCTTTCGGTAATGAAGGACTAATGACTTCACTGCAAAGAGATTTGAGCATGCTTTCTCCATGACAGGTGGAGGAGGGGTGCCAAATGATGAAAAACAGTGTCACACTAAAGCCAGAATGTTAAAAGCAGCAATGAACCAAGGATACTAAAGCCTATTGTTTATGCTTTTCATAAGGCAAATGCAACATCTGCTGGTGAAAACTACCGAGCAAACTTTTTTCATTCAAAATGAATTAAATTGAAAACGCGTAATTTCCTCTTCATCTTCATCATACAACTAGGGTCGTTAGAATGAGCTTAATAGAATAGATTAATTTCTCAAATAAATGTTTTGATGTCTGTACAATCCATCCCCTAATTTAGTTTAGGGAGTAACATTTAATTTTTGCGTAAGTATTGGATACCAAGAAAAGAATCTCTATCCGTCTCTCAAAAGTTGAACACATTTCTTTTTTTAGCTATTCTAGAAAAATTGATGACTTTAATAAAAAAAATTTCTTACTCTCAAAGTTAGTAAACTAACTCCACTTTATTTTTATTTTTTTCACCTCGATTTTTGTACACTTTCAACCAAAGAGAAATTAAGTGAACCTATATAAAATCTTATATTCATCTTAATTGTCATTAGGAGTGAGTAACAAATAAGATTCAAATTTATGAAATATATACATATATCCCTATACTTTGTAAAAACTCAGAGCTGCCCCACCACCCCCACCCTAGGTTCGCTTTTGCTTGGACTTTAATCAAGGAATTTCGACGTCACTGTTCTTCTCTTCCTTGCATCCATCTCTTCACCGATTGGAATCGAAGTGCGATGATGCAATATGGTCCAGAGTTGGCCAAAGACTATTTTTTAATCATACACTCAAAGCAGCAACGAGTATAGAATTCTATTTCTCTTTGTTTAATCAACTTGGGAGTGAGGGAGTATTAGTGCATGCAGAGCATCTGGGTGTAGTAGTCAGATACTAACGCTAATAACATGAAATGTGTAATCTGTAAAATTTAGTCCTAGGTTATGGTCGTAATACTAACATTTTGTTATTTGCAAGCCAAATCTCCAAAATGCTCACACATAGCATTATTGTCCTTGGTTGATGCACAAAACTACCTACAAATTAAGCAGTAACTATTAACGCGAATAAGGTTCACTGGTTCATCTAGTTTTGACCGGTTTAACAGGTTTCTACCGGTTCTTGATCAAGGAAGTTCAAAACCGAAAACCGGACCGGTTACCTAACCGGTTCGCAGTCCGACCGGCTGGTCCGGTACAGTTTTCTCAACACCGAGGGTATCATTTGTAGAAATTAGAGAGTTTAGTTGTTTTTCTCTTAATTTAAGAGAGATTATTATCATTGTTTCTCCTTAAATTAGAGAGGTTGTAACTCCTATTTTCACATAGTGGATTTTTTCTATCCGGGTCCGTGGTTTTTTACCCTTACGGGTTTTTCACGTAAAATCTGTGTGTCAATCTCTTCTTCCTCATTCTTAAATGTATCTGTTATAATTTTTTATCTGAGCGGCACAACCACGAATTCCGCAACACACATCATCCATCCCTGTACATGGAAGGTAACATAACAAGTATTAGAATTTAGAACCAAGAAATCGATTCATGGAGGCAGAGAAACAAGTATTAGAATTCCTCAGACAATGCTATTCAGTGCAAAAAAAAATGAAAACCATTTCACAATCTACTCTCACTTAACAACCATCATCTGAAAGAACAAAACAATTAAAATATTTCTATGTAGAATTTGAATTACCAATCAATTGCCCCTTGCAACCACTCCCTCAATTCTTTATTTGGAAGACGATAGCTCTTCACCCACACAACATAAAACTGCAGTTTCGTTTTACTGGATTAACAAAAAGCATTAACCAAAGCATAGCATAAAAGATCATCACAATTACCCAAAACCATAATGGAAAAGCTTTATGCGGCTATCAAATGTTAAAGCTAAAGAAACAAGCTTAACACACAAAAGTACTCGAACTAATCTATCTCATTGATAATGACCTAGAGTTATAAACTCCCCCCGTCCTCAAATAAATGGTGCATTTCTTTTGGCACCAAAAAATACCCTCCGATTCTAACTTGGAAAATGAATGTTAAAAATTGGAGGAGGAATGTTAGGGACAATTAAGTAAAACAATTGAGCTAAAGTTTCTACAAAGGGAAATGCACCAATTTTTTGGGGACATCCCAAAAAGGAATAGGCACCATTTATTTGGGGATGGAGGGAGTATAATACAATAAAGTAGAATCCTACTAGAACAAGGCTTTTAAGAGCAATGACCTAATCCTAAACAAATTGGAAAGCAAACTAGTCCTCTGCGAGCCAGGCTCAAGCAGGGCTAACTTGTTGAGCAAGCAAACCATTGTGATAAGTTTGGTGACATTACAGACTCGATCATGATCATCTCTCATCAGCAAATGCAACAGATAATTGCTCTATCTAGTTTAGCCCCAAGACCGTTTGACTAGCAAAGAGACACAAAGCTAATTCATCTCTCTAAGTGCTCTTGTGAGACAATCATGACAAGAAATTTTTCGAGTATAGAGAGAGGCTTGGACTATCTGGACTCACAACAAAACGAACTACTGAATCATTCATCAACATATCACAAGAAAACCCTTTGATACTGCGACACATGATCTTCACCTGGTTAGAATCAAGTGCTGAAGACTGATAAGATCAGCTTTAGTATCAGGGAAAAATATTATAAAAAATCAGCTTAGTTTGTGTAGGGAATACATATACAAATGTGAATGTCAAGAGTCTATCTGATGGTGATGCTAAGTTTGAAGCCCTTTGATATTATCAAACCCCGCTGGCAAATGTTTAACGCTACCTTCAATATCTAAAGAGACCAACTTTTGTAGCCTGTTGATCGATATTCAAGTTCCGAGGCCATGTTTTGAGATTCTGGCATTCGGACAAGTTCAATTTTTCTAGATTACTCAAATATGACAGTTGCTCCGGCAAACTTTCAATTCCAGAAAACGAAAGGTCCAAGTGACTCAAATTTCTTAAATCACGAAACCTGCATGAAGGCAAAGTCTTGAGCTCCTTGCAAGAGGGCAACTTCAACGTATTTAGACAATCTACATACTCTCCTACATACTTAGCTAAATCATATCTGGAGTACTGGCTGGCTGACTGAAAGATTGACATCAATATCAGCTCGTTGACATACTCTTCACATAGTTCCTCCTACATACTTAGCTTAAATGATCTGAATGCTCTTCTTACACAGATAGATATAGTGTCATTTCTTGACCTCATTGCTGAAGAGAATGAATTTATAAAGCTAAGGCAGGAGTACGGGGAAAGGACGTGGAGGCAGCCCACCACCTGTTTCTTCTATAAGGGTTAGAGCTTCCTTGTTGGAAGCTGATTTCTCCGCTTCCTTGGTCTGGTTGATTACTCTACAGACCCGCTCCTTCTGTAAGGGTGCTCTCGGTTAGAGCTTCCTTGTTGGAATCTGATTTCTTTGCTTCCTTGGTGGAGGCAGGAGGATGCTCGGACAGTGGTGAACATCCATTTGTCCAATGGCTTCTCGCGGGCAGGGATGTCAACCAAACAGATCAGGTCAGTTCGTGTTTGAATTGAGCTGCTTTCGAGTAAGACCCAATTTAGGTTATTTGTGTTTTCGTTTATGGTGAGGGTTAAGATTCGGGTCATTCGGATTTCAAGTTTCTTCGGATCAAGTTGATTTTGAGTTGGTTGAGGGTCATACATTGTTTTCGGGTTTAGGTTATGGCAAGAGTTAGGATGTTAGTGATTGTGTGGTAGTTCCCAAACCATTAGAAATACTGTTTGCATTAATGGCAGCTTGGCTTTTGTCAAATGCACCTTTCGATAATCAATGAGTTGGTTCAGGGTCATAAACTGTTTCGATTTCAAGTTGGATTCATTCATGTTTAGGTTATGGCAGGAGTCAGGCTGTAGTGATTGTGTGGTAGTTCCCAGACAATCAGAAATACTGTTTGCATTAACGGAAGCTTGGTTTCTGTCAAATGCAACTTTCGATAATCAACGAATCTTTCAACCATGAGGAGTTCTTTAGTGATGTGGCTTTACCTTATCCTGTTTTGGTGGGCTTTTGGGTGTTTGGGTCTTAGAGGCTTAGGAAGGCTAATGGGCTTTAGAGCCTATGGGCCCTTAGGCTATCAAAAATTAAAACAAAAAAATTCTATAAAGGTTTCTAGATTTATAAACACCACAACTACCAAGGAAATGATGTTCCCCTAAAACCTTCACACTTCATATTTCTAGTGAACCTCTTGAGGAAAAGAGGGGACTTAGAAGCCTAGTCTTCCTACTATGTTACATCAAGGGATGCGATTTTAAAACCAATATCCAAAACGAGAGGCATATGTATATGGACAGTAGCAGTTCCATCTCGTATTATTTCGCTTCCTCATAAGCCTTTTCTCGACAATACAAAAAACAATTACAACAACAAGACAATTAAATAAGCTCGCTTCAATTTCAATTAAACATGAAAAGTCAAATATATAAACATAAAAAGTCAAATATATAAATATTTGAGCCAAATATTGAAAAATAAACATGAAATCAGCTTGAAGCGTCATTTCTTAGCTGCAAGTAGATAATATTAATTCCCGAGACTAGAACTACACACTTCTGCATGACAGACAGGACTTGTTGCTGCCATGCACACATCATGGCCTGAGTCATCTACGATGATAACATGGTAACAACTCATAAAAAAAAACAGTAAGAGAAAGGCCATATGAAACTTACAAATGAGATTAATATTGCCATTTCAAGAGCTGAGCTCTTACCCTATTGTAGACTAGTCATCCCACTAGCACTGGCATGATAGAGAAAAATTAAGGCATTAGGTATAAACTACATCATTAAAAAAATTTCCTTCCACCCACACAAAGTTTTAAAACTTTACCTCCCTTGGGTTTTGCTCCACACACCATCTATATTTACACGAGGAATTTGGCATTGCTTTAACCATTCTTCACCACCCTTATCTTCAAGCTTTTGTGTCAACCGAGTGCAATCATCGATAAGCAGAGAAGCCAAGGTTGAAGGTGGCCAATTGTCGGGAAAGCGATCGAGCTTCTCGCAATGTTGTAACGTGAGAGACTTTAAACATGGCAACTCCTGAAGCCCCTCCATGTTCAGTGATTCCAAGTCCGTAAGCTCGCTGAGGCACAGGGAGGTAAGACTTGTAGGTAGAATCCCTGTTTCTGGAAATGACTTCATTTCTGACCACATATTCTCTATCCTAAAATGTTTGAGAGAATTGAGTTTCTGCAGCTTCCATGCTTTTGGGGGGATTTTGTTGCAACCTGATAAACGCAATGCATCTAAGCTAGCAGGCAGGCCTTCATCTGGAAGAGAAATCAGTTCTGGACAGTTATTTATATGCAAAGACTGGAGAGATGTGGCGGTTTGAATCCATGCAGGTAAAGACTGAATCTTTGCACAATTGTACAAGAACATGGAAGACAGATTTGGGGCGGAAAACCCATCATCAGCAGCAGCAAAACTTTCTAAACTGTTGCAGTCTCTAATTTCTAGATATTCAATAGATGTTGGTCCATCCCCACCAGAAAGTGATTTTAGGCTCCCACACTCACGAATACTAAGATACTGAAGGCTTGGAAAGGCATTAAGTGGAAATGATTCCATGGAAGCGATACTATTTCCCAAACAGAGACATTTCAAGACCGTATACCAGTTCATCCGAAACTCCTTTGCAGGAAACTGTAGCTTCTGGCAGTTAGTAATATAGAGATTCTTCAATGATGAACACTGAGGGAAGTGCATGAGTCGAGGACAATCAGCTATATAGATATCTTTCAAAGAAGTCAATGAGTCTAGACTAGCTAAGATCTCCAATGCAAAACACTGTTCAATTGCAAGTGTGCGAAGACTAGTGGGAAGCTCGGCTAGCTGGTACATATGTGATACCTTTAAATAGTATGTTGGCGGGTAATGATGCTCACTTGCGTGAACCTCTGACTTCACAGCAATATCGACATCCACATTTGATTGACCGCCAGATGATGGAGCAACTTTCACAACAGTATCATCATCGACATCCACATTTGGTTGAACCTCTGGTGATTTGTCAGATGATGAAGCAGCTTTCATAGCAGTATGCATATCCACATTTGGTTTAAACTCTGGCGGCTTTTCAGAAGATGAAGTAGCTTCCTCGTCATCAGAAATTAGTAACCACTTGCATAATAAGGCAGCCAAAATATCATATCCATCATTCTGTCTTTCAAAATCGTGTGATTCATACCCCAGAGAAGTAGTAAATAAAACCTCTGCTAGCATAGCCGCTTCAGCAAAGGTAAAAATACCAAGATAATATGCATAAGCGACTAGCTTTTCAAACCTTTCATGTATCTTCTGGGGCTCCAATCTCGGCAGAAGGCCTCCGTCTTTGCCTTCAATCTCGGAAGAAGAAGAATGCCCTCCTACCTTCTCATCGCTAGCCACTTCATAATCGGATTGATCTAACACTTTTTTAACATCGTCCGCAATTCTATGGAAATTGTTCTTCCATATTTGATGAGCAGGAACAGATATGTTCATCACCTGGAATCGGCCATCATTGATCATGGCTCTAATTTTCTCCAGCAACAACGCGAAAGTATGTAGGGTCGGGGGTAGAAATTCTTGGGAAGAAATTGGAATTTTTCCCTTATCGATTGGAAATTTGTGACAGTTGGAGGTGATGATTGATATTGATTTCATGAGGTTAGGATGAGATTTCATCTCATGGGTGCAACTAGCGTGTTGTTCTCCAGGACGAACGACGAGTGGGTAGATCGATTAACATGAAGAGAGAAGAAAATCCAAATCGTCATGTTTCAATGTCATCTGTCAATCGGCTATAAGGTCGTTTACCCCAGAGATTTATCATAATGTTCATTTTCACCCCCGATAAATTTGTTGCGTCTAGTTAGGGTACTAGGATTTATTTTCCCGCGTTTCGTGGGGATACATATTTAACATTTTTTTATACAAAGAGGGTATGGGGGTTAGGGATACCAGAGGCTTAAACTCGGGACCTCTACAAGTGTCCTCAGGAGCATGATCACTAGGCCAAATGCTCCAAACACATATTTAACATTTAGTAAGTATAAATGTAAAAAGGTTCATTAATACAATGTAAAAAATGTCATCTTCAATTTAAATTTAAATTTAAATGTTGATTAGTGTAGTTCTTCTTATATTACCAACGCGAACAAAGAAAACTATCTTGTATGATATATCCTAAAAAAAATTCACATTTGTTTTGGTTGTTTATAATTTATTCTATGATATTCTTTCATGAATTTTTAGACATTTAAAATTATATAATGCATATCATAATTGAATGTCTATCTATCTAAATAATTTTTTTTATTGTTTCATTATTTTTTTATAAATATTTGAGTCAAACATTGAAAAAATGTACATAAAAAGTCAAATATATAAATTTTTTGAGGATGAAGGGATTATAAAACAAAAGTAAGTTTCTATGTGAAGAAGGGAAATTGATGGTAAAAATAAAATAAAATAGATATTCATAAGGTTTCTTTAAAAGGAATTGATGAAATATTCATGTGGCAACCTAAAAATGAATACAAATGCATTCTTTTAGAATAGAGGGATAATAGCCTGAAAGGAGCATGCTAACCCTATATAACTAGCTTAAATACCCACCTTCGGCATGAGAAATCTTTTTTAAATATATTAATTTATTAGCTCTGTTTGAAAGTTCTTTTGTTTTATATTCCCTTCGCCCCTAAAAATTTGGTACGTTTCTTTTTTGATGTTGTGACAGATTTAAATTATTACTATAAAAAATTCATTCAAAAATTTTGAAAAAAATATATTTCGAAACGTGACACATTAATCTTTAATATTCATTTAAAATATTTGAGTTTACATATTAAAGTGTTAAAGAATTAAAATTATAGATTAAATGCTAAAAATGAAACGCACCAATTTTTCATTGACGGAGGTAGTATTATAAACATTCAATTTGTTTGTTTTGATTCAAAACTTGTAACTAATTAATGACTTCAGATATCTAAAAGCAAGAGATCTAGCTAAGTCATACTCAAGTTACTTTTTATTGAGGGTTTATTTGATTGGTGGAAAATCGTGATAATTCAATAGATTAATCCTACATGAAGAATCATTTACATTGAAGTTAAATAAATTAAAAAAAATTAACAGTATTTTTACATAACTCAAGTGTGAAATTGCAAAATAATAATAATAATAATAATAATAATAAACTGATTCCATATACATGAGATGTAACACACCAACCTATATTGAACCATTCAAGTAAAACAAACTTATAATGAATTCCTCAAATATTTGTACATAGCTCAACGATCAAGCCTTATCCGCCAAGTATATTTGTACATAACTCAACTCAAGTGTTTTCTCCACCAAAAGCATTACTACAGTCTGGAATGCTAAGGTGTCTGCTTTCAGTGATATTGCTACTTTATGGCCCAACATTATCCCCCAAAAGGTGAAGGTATTCTTGTGGCGTGCGAGGCAGAATTTCCTTCCGACCTTTCTGCAACTTGCTATGCGAGGTGTTCCCCTCCCTACTATTACTTGCCCCCTTTGTGGGAACAGTTATGAAGATACAGATCATGCGTTGATAAGATGCCCCGCCGTTTTTAAAGTCTGGAATGTAGTGGGAAATTGGTGCGGTGTCTCTTCATTACTCTTGGTAGAGGTGAATGATTTGGTTTCTAATGATATTTTGCACAAGGTACCGTTAAAATTCCAGTCTGTTTGGCAAGCTATCTTGATCACTTCTGCGTGGGTAATCTGGAAGGCAAGAAATAAGGTGGTTATGGAAGGAGGGAAATGGAGCTTATTACACATTATTTCCAACATCCAGGTTCTTTCTCATTTATGGATCTCTAATAGGAAAAGTAAGCTAGTGGGAAGCTGGACTGAATGGGTGCAAGCACCTCTGGTGGCGTGGTAATGTAAGTTCTGTCTCCTACTTCTTCAGGTGTTTTTAAGCTTTTGGTTTCTGGTGTTCTCTTAAGAACGGTGACTGCGTTGTATTTTCCCTCTCTTGCAGTTGCGGCCCCTTTCTCAAGGGCTGTATTCATGCTTGAATAAATTTGTCACCATTATCTTTTCAAAAAAAAAGCTTCGTGTCACAGGATAACTATTTTAAAAATTTATTTATTGAACAATTAATATCAATAGATAAAATGTTGTTGTAAATATTTAAAAAAACATAAATACCTACTTTTCATATGGGAACAACTTTTTTGAATTGTTTTTGATCTGCAGATAACATGTTTTGGGCAAAATATTGTGGCAAACAATTAAAAATTCCATTGAACAAAACACATTTGAATTTGATTATTATAAATGACACCCAAATTTCGAATTGAATGAATCGGGACAAACACATAAGAATCACCAACTCGAATCTTGTTTGAATAACCCGGTACAGTACTATAAAAGAAACAATCAGCTATATCTCCTAAGCAGGAACATAATCAAGGCTTTATTATCAAATAGTCCCTTGAACTATGTCAACTCGTCCACTTTAGTCCCTGAACTCGGTAACTCGCTCAATAAGATTTGGCTTATTTATCGTTCGCTCCCCCGAACTATTTCGAATCGCTCACTTTCGTCCCTCGATTCTGACTCGGAATTACTCAGTCCTCGAACTAGGTAGTTCGAGGCACTTTAGTTCGTCTGTGAAGTTGGCCGTCAGTTTGACCGAGACCTAACGGTTTGACGAAACGGTCGTTCCAGCCCGTTATGGGATTACCGTTATAAGCCTGCCCTCTTCCCATCGTCATCGTCCTCCCCAAGTCCTCCCCAAATTCACTTGCTGATTCGAAACCCTAACCAGAGCAAATTCGCCATTCGATATCTACCCTTCCCTTTCTCAAATTTCTGAAATTTGAATATGTCAGGACATGAAACAACATTTTTCGGAGGATTTGATTCCAGCTTCGATAGGGACGAGGACGAGTTTAACGAATCTGGCACTCCGATTTGTAGATGTGGAAGCAGGACATTCATGGCGGAGGCTCGACGAGATACGGCGAACTATGGACGACGTTTCTTCCGTTGCCGAAACTATAAGGTATGAGGAACTCTTGGAGTGAATTTTTAGATGTGTTTTGGGTTGTGTGGTCTTGCCCTCTCCTTAGACGTTTCGGGCCAATGTGGTGTCTCTTTTGCAGAGCAAACCGATGTGTTTTTCCAGTGGATTGATGAACCTTTCACATTGTGATCCCAAGAGGTGATTAGACGATCGATTGGGAAGGAGAGGAATGCCTTTGAGTTGGAGCATGCAAAGAACGCGCAGTGAAGGATGATGCTGTGAGGGCGGCGGAAGAAAATGCGCAATTTAACCTACTGAAGGCCATGTTGCAGTCAATTAGGATGTTGGTGGTTGTTATAGGGGCCATTTGTGTTTTTGGTCAATTTTGGCTTTGTAGGAAGTGTTGGATGTGAGGTTGCTTGGTAGTTGATAACATAGGATGGAAGGATCAAAATCTTGGTTTGTTGAGGAATGTAATCATGTTCTGTGGATGCATGTATTTCTGTTATGTGGATGAAATGCAACCATTATATGTTGGAATGCAACCATTATATGTTGGAGCTATTATGGAAGAACTAATGGAAACAACAGAGGTAGTGGATAGCATTCATAGATAGCATTCTTAGAGCACTGAACAACAGAGGTAGTGAAATCCTAATGGAATGGTTCATAGATCATATGAAAATCAACAACAGCACCTATGAAAATCAGAGACAGTAGAACGATAGCATTCATTGATGCACTGAACATCACAAAGTTGGTGCACATCCTAAACAACGCTTTTGATAAAATCAACAGAGCTAATGGAATGGTTCAGATCCCATCCTAAACATACATCCTACATCACAAAGTTGGTGCACATAATGGTTCAGATCCCATCACAAACATTAGCACTCACAAAGTTGGTGCACATAATGGTTCGATCCCATCACAAAGTTAGCACTCAAAATTTAACTACAACAGCCTACAACAAAGAAACTTCATGATTTGGTTGGCTGGCTTGAAGAGGAACCAACACCTTGCTTCCTCTTTTGTTTCTTGTTTTCCCCTCGGAAGCACTGGTTGGCTGGCTTGAAGAGGCACCAACACCTTGCTTGCTCTTTTGTTTCTTGTTCTTCCCCTCGGAAGCACATAATGGCTGGCTTGAAGAGGCACCAACACCTTGCTTCCTCTTTTGTTTCTTGTTTTTCCCCTCGTTTGGGTTATCTTCTTGGGAAGCACTCTTCCTCTGCACATAATGATCACAGAATTAAATTACTGATATGCAAACAAAGAATTAGAGTTTATAGACTGATTGTCGGCTTACCTTGCTTGTTGAGTTCCCTGTCCCTTTCACTTGCCTCTTTCCCTTCTTTCCCTTTTCAGGTTTTTGTGGACATGTAGCTGAATTATGTTCATCAGACCCGCAAAGTGAACAATGCATTACTCTACCATGACGTGACAGTTTGAACCTTCCCTTCACTGCCTCACCTCTTTTCTTTATTCTTGCCACTCTAGGCCTCCCAGGCAGTATCCTCATATTTGGACGATTGATATGTCCTAAACCACTATCACCCCAGAATTCCTCACTAGGCATTGGTTGAATTGCATGCTTATATGCATTTTCAAACATTTCCGGCCCATACCGATGGGAAATGTAATCGTAAGGATCTTCCTTCCTTTCCATGATTGCTGCAATAGCATGTGAGCATGGAATTCCCGATAGCATCCAACCCCTGCAGCTACACTCCCTTAACCCTAACTTAAGAGTGTGTTGTGTGTTTCCCCACTTTGCCTGATAGCCATCCTTACCATTCCACTTGCACTTCCAGTTAAAACTTGCGCCAGAGTTCTCTCCCATTATGGCTCTTATATTAAACCCACAACCACTTCTCCACTTCTTTATAAATGCTCTTCTACGGCTATCCTCTCCATGCAGTAGACTCTGATATCTTTCAACATTGATATAATGGGCTTTGACCTTGCAGCTATCAGCACCATGTTAAATGCCTCAGTGCTGTTGTTATCCACACAGTCACACTGAGTGACCTGGTTAAAATAAGCCCTACACCATAACCGTAAATCAACCCTCTCAAGAGCTGCCCTGGCTCCCTCAGCTAACAATTCTATCTCCTCCAGTCTTTTTTCTAGTTGAACCTCATTAGGTGATTTAGCAACAGCGTAGAAAGCAACTTTAAGGTGCTCACCTTTAAAATTTGGATACCAGTTGCCATAGATGTGCCTTGCACACAATCTATGTTCAGCCAATGGGAATAGGAAGGACACAGCATTTAACAATCCCCTGCAATTTCAACAAGCCCGATTAGCATGATGATCCAGAAGCATAAATCAATAGTCTTATAATGGCTTACCTTGCACCGGTCGACATAAAGCACCAACCACTCCCACTTCCAACTCCAATGTCCAGCCCTAGATGTTCAAGGAACCATGACCAGCTGTCCTCATTCTCACTCTCAACTACACACCAAGCGAGAGGATACAACTGGTTGTTTCCATCCTTACCAACAGCTGTAAGTAAATGCCCCTGACAACTCCTTTCAAGAAACATCCGTCAAGGCCAATGTACCTCCTGCATCCCTCTAAAAATCCTAGCTTCAATGCAGCCAGACACACATACATCCTCTTGAACCTAGGTGTCTCTCCAGGTAAGGTTTCCTCAGTTAAAATGTCAACAGTTGTACCTTGCATACCATATACATAAAATCAGACATAAGTTATCTTGTTGAAAAAAAAGAGCATATGCAAAGTAATCACCAGTTAAACTACCTGTGTTGGATTCTCTTAATGCCTTTGCATAATCATGCAATCTTGCATATTCATGGTCAACATCTCTCACAAGTTTCTTGACAACCATACGTCGCGCTCTTACACACTGATCAATCCCAACTTCAATCTGCAACTCTGCCCTAATGGTGTCTTTCAGGTAGCTACATCTGACCCCAGGATGTGCCATTAGCCAGTCTTCATACTGCTCAGCAATCCAGGGTGCCCTGATGCCTGCAATCTTGAAAACTTGCGTGCAAGTATGCCTTGGATTTAATGTCTTCACAAGGAAGTGCTTCTTATTCCTTCTACTCTCCCATGCAAAATATATCATCCAACAACAAGCATTCTTGTCTTTGTAGCGCACTCCTAACCCTCTTACTCTCATTTTTCTTGAAAATATAGTCTCTTTTCTCTTGAATAGAATAATTTTTTAGAGACCTCTTGAACTGTTTATGATCAGTAAAACATAGACCAACTGAATACTTGACCTCCTTGCATTTCTCAACATACCTTAGAAACCTTAGAGTAACTCTTCTCACAACTCGGTTCCATCTTCCTCAATCTCGACTCAAGACTCCCAACATCACTGTTATCAAACTCTGCTGCAGGATCGTGGATCTTCCTCACTCGATTCTTCACTTCCTGATTGTTCTATATTCCCTTGCACACCACCAGCTTCAAGAGGCAACCGGGTCCTCTTAGATCTGGTTCTGTAGAAGTCTTTCACTACATTGATGCCTTCAATTATTTCATCATTCTGGTTAGGTGATAAAGTGTAATCAATGCCATCTAACTCCTCTTCACAATCATCATCCAAATCCTCTCCATCGTCCTCCTCACTTTCTTCATTCTCTGCAGCTTCTTCTCTATCACCATCCTCTCCTATCTCTTCTATATTATCTCTTTCCTCTCTCTCTTCTACATGACCTCTCTCTTCTCTCTCCCCTCTCTCTTCATTCTCTGCAGCTTCTTCTCTATCACTTTCCTCTCTCTCTTCATTCTCTGCAGCTTCTTCTCTATCTACATGACCTATCTCTTCTCTCTCCTCTCTCTCTACCCCATCACATTTGTCATTTACTGCCTCATTATCTACAGTATTGTTTTCTTCAACCTCAATATCTTGGACTGATGTACCTTTAACAGACTTGTCCACTTCCTCTCCACTACCTGTGGTCCCCACCTTAAATGCCTGACTTAGTTCTTTTTTGTTTTTCATGTACCACTCCAAAGAGTGCTCAACAAACAAATCCAACCCCCCCGAAGCTGATGCTGCACCAAACATTTTCATCAGATCATCGTGTACATATAAAGACTCCAGATACTCCATGGGTTTACCAAGAGGCTTGTAGTACAGACACCTCACATCAGAAGCTTTATACCCCAAGTTCCTAAGAGCAACACTTGGTGAATAAAATGTAACAGTGTCCTTGTACATTTTATGCACCCTAAGCGTAGACTCCACATACTGTAGAGATGGTTGTGTGACAAATCTCCCGCCGTGATTGAAATTGAAGATAAGAGTATGAGATCCTGAACCCATCTGTGAAGCAAGAGAAATGGCACCATTCACATCTTTAATCAAACATCTAAGTGGAGACTAATCCCAAAACCGACAAAGAACACTATATTTTAATCAATAGTCTAAGTGGATATTAACAACATTAACACACCATACTTCAAGAAAGCCTAACATTTGAAAAGAACACTAAGAACAACATTTGAAAAGAAACCCCACCTTGACCATGGCGTGCACTCTCTTTCGCAGCGTAAAATGATCCTCCAACCCCGTCCCAACACAAGGAAACAAGTTGCTTTCACGTGGGGACGACGCCTCACGCCAATGCCTGACGAATCACTCTCCCTTAACTCTCGAATCGAAGCTCCCCACCTCTTCCCTCTCACTCTCGTTCCAGACTCCAGACTCTCACCCTCGAAATTTAGGTCCCAAACTGCCTTCCCAACTCCCAACTCGGTTTATCATCGTCGTTACAACGCCGACGACCGTCACAGACGTTACCACCACGTGCCCACACGTGACCGATTTTTTGAGTCAAGGGACTAAAGTGCCTCGAACTACCTAGTTCGAGGACTGAGTAATTCCGAGTCAGAATCGAGGGATGAAAGTGAGCGATTCGAAATAGTTCGGGGGAGCAAACGATAAATAAGCCATAAGATTTTAACGTTGTTAGTAGCCAACATCGCTCCTCTGTTCAACCTTGTAAGAATTTAAAGCATTAGATTGCAAATGCTTAAGTTCAAAACTTCAAGAGGTTGTAGTAGCCAACATCGCTCCTCTGTTCAACCTGACCACCCTAGCAGAAAATCCAATGAGATTATATTTTTGTTAGATTTGATAGATTTATGGACTTTGAGCATAGATTAGAAAGAACTAGAATCATAATATGCATTTTCTCCAAGATCAACTAACATTGATACAGTCAAAGGGGTAATGTGTTTGACAATGCATAGTTGAGGGACTAAGTTGACATGTTTTATAGTTCATGGACTAAAATGATTGAGTCAACATAATTTAAGGGACCAGGGGACCATCTGATAATAAAGCCATAAATCAACATATTGGAAGCACCTCACTACAACAAAAAACGTCTATTGTGACATTTGATATATGCTATAAAACCCCTAATAATAAATAGGGTAAACTCTAATTTTAGTCCCTTACCTTTCCTGGTTTGTCCTACTGTCCCATTTTAAGAATTTGCATCATCCGAGTCCTTTAGCTTTGATTTTTGTCCCAATTAGGTCCTACCGTTAATTTTCTGTTAAGTCATACGTTAAATTAATTCTTTTACCAAAATGCCCATTTTTAACTAACCCCTGATTTAATGAAATTTTGACAAAATAGCCCTTACTTTCTCTCTTTACTCCATCTATTCATCATCTCTTCATCTCACGCCACTGGAAAAGCTCATAACATGAGAAGAAGGTTGAGAAGTCATCGAGCAAGATGAAGGAGCTACCGCCCGCTTAGTCAAGGGCGAGAGCAAAGCAAAGATCGAGAGCCTCTCAATAGAATCAACGGCGGAGGCGACTCCTCCAGTTTCTAGGCATGTAGAGACACAGATTCAAACCCGTGAGCTATCTTTGCTTTTCTCCACTTGCTACTCATTTTTCGACCCTTAAATCAAGACTCAACCAAGAAAAGAAGCAAAAGTTGGATCTTGAAGCGATTCTTTTGTCAATCAAACCACTTTTCTTTTGTCAATGATATTTTCCTTTTCCCCCCAGGCTCCGGTGATATTCGTTGGAATGGGAGATGAAATGGGTCTTTAAGAAAAGCAGGAGTGGAACACGATACCCGAGAGGGGGAGAGAGAAAGAGAGCTGGGGGCTTTAATGGAGGTTTTCTTTGGGTAGCAGCGTAAATGAAATGTCAAAGGCGAGGACTGGGTCGCAGAGATTGGTGGGAGAAGAGATGGGAAAGGTCGGTTTTGAGATGTGAAACGGTCCTTGTCTTGCTGCGGTTGTTCTTGTTGGCCGCCATTGAAGAGATAGAGGTGGGGATTTGGGGGTTTATGGAGATTTGAGTATATTTTGACCTTTGCTGGATGCCTGCTGCTGCCTGCTGCTGGTGATGTGTTGGGGGAAGTAAAAGGATGGCATTAATAAACACGTTTTGTGGACTGGGAAAAGACCAACCTTGCTTTATTGCTGCATGTTTATGAACTGGTGGCGTGGCAGATCCGGGAGCTGGTATCCAAAAATTTGATTGGGGAGGGAGATGAAGAGATGATGAATAGATGGAGTAAAGAGAGAAAGTAAGGGCTATTTTGTCAAAATTTCATTAAATCAGGGGTTAGTTAAAAATGGGCATTTTGGTAAAAGAATTAATTTAACGTATGACTTAACAGAAAAATTAATGAGGACCTAATTGGGACAAAAATCAAAGCTAAAGGACTCAGATGATGCAAATTCTTAAAATGGGACCCAGTAGGACAAACCGGAAAGGTAAAGGACTAAAATTAGAGTTTACCCATAACAAATATCATATACGTGTCACTAAAGTTGCTTAAAGATTATGTAACATTTTGATAAAATGTTTGTGCATGTTTAATGGTGTTAAGTTAGTACATAAAACTTGGTAACTGTGCAAGAATCGCGATCATAATTTCCATATGGATTCAAATTGATGGCAATGAAAAAGATTATAAACACGATCTCTGTTTTACTTAAACAAATTGTATTGAGAAATAGATAATATATATATATATATATATATATATATATATAACTAGATAGTAATTAAATAATGAAGATGAGGAGTGAGTGATACAAGAGGCTCCAGTTTTGGCACAGCAACATGCGAATTGCACACAACATTAGATTAAACACATTTCAGAACAATGGAATAAGTTGCCTACAATCACCCAAGCAACACAGAATCTGGTACAAATGAAGTCCTGAGAGCCTAAATTCATGATGAAGCAACAAGCAAACACTTACAGATAATTAATGAAACCATTTTACTCGATATATATAATTGAATCATTTGCCCTCATGTTAGCTTAGCTCTACGAAGTCCCTTATGTAATTAGACATACTGAAAGTACTTGTTCTGTTCGGATCGCATCATCTTATGGTAGTATTTCAGCCCATTCTAAGTGAGAGAAACGGCCAAAGAAACCTCCTCCGTCGTCGGTGTCGCTGGATGTATAGAGCATAGTCAGAGCGCTTATGTGGGCAGCTTGGTTCCAATACATGATCAATCACGATTTTTCTGCAACCAAAAGCAAAAATAAAACTATTATATATATATATATCAATTCTGAAACAGCTGAGGAACTTTTCACTCGAAGAAAAATGATATGGGTATTTGAGCTTGCGTCTGCCCTCGGCCACCAGCCCCGCATCACCCAAGCCCTAGATTCACCAGAGATTGACAGAGTGAAAGGTGACAGGGAGTACATCATAAGAATGGTTCGTATTCAGTTGAAACTCAAAGCGCTTAATATTGTCCTCCCTGATGCGTGCATTGTGCATCAAACACTTAACACCTTTCTTGTGGAGTATGGGCTTCTTGTCACTGCTTATGACTCTTAGGACGAGACCTGGGCGGTCAATGACCTCATTACCAGGTGCGTCGCTGAAAAGGGGAAGCTTAAGAGTGAGAAGTCCTAGACTGCCAGCTTGTTTGTATCAGGAAAACACAACAAGAAGAAGGGTGGTAAGAAGTATAGTGCTGCTAAAAATGTTCAATCTAATGCTCAAACTGGAGGAGTGGGTGGTCCAAATCCGGTGATTGAGAAGAAAGTAAAGAAATGTTTCTTCTGTAATAAAAGAGGTCACTTCAAGAATGATTGTCCTAAATTCAAAGCTTGGTCAGCTAAGAATGTGCATAAAGGTAATGACTCATTGGCTCTTGTTTTACATGAATCCAATTTGGCTATGGCCCCATCCAGTTCCTGGTGGCTAGATAGCGGTGCAACCACTCATATGGCTTTCACTTTGCAGGGATTCATAAGCAAGAGGAAGCAGGCAGACTGAAGCCAATGCTAGATTTGGCCCTTTGTGAAATGTGACGTAGGAGTTGAATAGGACAAAAATGAAACTTAAGGGACGTAAGTGATACAAAATCTTAAAACATGACCCGAATAGGACAGCGATGACCATAGACAGAGTTTACTCTTTGCCATAATGTACAATTTCCCACAGTATTTTTGAAAATTAAAAAAAAAACCCTAAGATTTGGCCTAATATACTACTTGCTCTATGTGTATTAACTACTCGCACTCGCTCGCCCCTCCAACCCCAAAATCCTAGTTTTATCACAGATACCAGAAATTCCAACTTGAGACCTCTACAAGTGTCCTCAAAAGGGGTAAAGTGCACCCATCCATGGTCTTGTAACTTTAATTCGAGTCCTATGGGTAGTCCTATTTTAAGTTTTTGTACCAATAAAGTCTCGTTTTTAAGTTTTATATGCATTTGTGGTCCTATTACGTTAAACACCAGTTGAGTTTAACGGATCTTCGCGAAAAAAGATAATTTTAGCCACTGAAATTTATTTAAAAAATCTATTTGCACCATAAGTTTTAAACTTAACAATTTAATCATCACCCACCGAACCACCCTCGGCCACGGCCGGACCACCGCCGAGCACCGTCGGAAAATCTGGAATGGAGGAAAAACTTCACCGGGGTGCGCACTTTAATGGTATAAAAAGGACCACAAATTGAAAAAAAATGACAAAAAATTGAATAAAAAGTTGAAAAAAATAGAGTAAATTCTGTACACAGTCCCGTAAAAATAATTATTGTCTTGTTTTGGTCCTATTTTAAAAATTTGTCCTGTTTTGGTGTTGACACCCAATTTTATCCTGAAAATTTTGAAAGTATGTTTTGAAAGGGTTCTAAATGAATAAATTGAAAATTAGACAACATTGGGGACTAAATTGAATGTTATAAAAAATAGTAGTCTGACTTAGTAATTATTCCACTTAATCTCTCACGTTTGCAGAAGCGCGATCGTGGAGGACGAAGCGTTCGCCGGCGACGGTTGCGAGGAGCCTCCATCCATGGCACGATCAAGGAGACGTCGTGGGTGAAGGAAACCGCTTCCAACTCCTGCTATAAAGGCATGAACCACAGACACAAAAAAATGAGAATCGGCAGCAAACCGAGAGTAACGAAGAACACTCAAAAAAACTGATCTCGGCAACAAATCGGTCGCGGCAGAGGAAGCACAATCAACAGAGGTAAACACATAATCGATCTCGGCAGCACAAATCAACGGAGAAGCATATTTCAGATACAATCGATCACAACAACAAAAAGTCGCAAAAAGCACGAAAATCAGGAGAGAAAGAACGATTTGGGGATTGTTTGGGGGCAGAGGCGTTTCTCCTAGTGCCAGGCTTTTCCGGTTCGATTCTCCCTTTTGGAAGCCGTCCCGCCGTGGATTCAGCCTTCGGTCTCTCAACTTCCGGTGCTCAATCGCGGCGTCGTTTTTTGCTACATCGGTCACCGCCCATTCACCAAACATCCTGCCCTCAGTCGCACGACCGCCGAATTCTCCGACCACTAGTTCATCGATTTGCGCCGGAGTCCGTCGCCCAAGAACAGAGCCTGCTGTAATCGTCAACAAGTCTTTCTCGCAACAGACTTCAGTTGCGAACTCGCCATTTTAGGGTAAGGTGTATTTATTTTAGTACAATTGCACTTGGTCCCTATAGATTATTCCGAATTTCGTTGAACTCCCTGGAATACGATATGTTTCAATTTTGCCATTGGTGTAAAAGGAGTGGATAGTTCATGAATGAGGTTTAAGTTTTTTTTAGTCTTCCTTGATTAACCTCTCCCATTTATATTTAAACCATTGACACATGTGTAGCGAAATTCTGAATTCTATTGGCGTGATGAATTTTATTTTTATCGGTGATTGGTTAAAGATGTGCTTGGACGGTTAATGACAATGTAAAAAGTAGCAGGTAAATTGTTAGTTTTTTTTTCTTTTCCTTTTTAATTCTTCACTAGTTTTTTTTGTGATTTCTTCTAATTGTCTAATAAAATTAAATCAAGTGAACAAAAAATAGAAATCAAACCGTGGTACCAATTTTGGGCAATCGAAATGTTTTATTTTTGATTGTAATTGACTAACGGACTCTCGAGTTTCTCGTAGACCAGTTTAGGTTTCCAATCGACCTAACCCAAACAGATTGGTGGCGACTCCGTCGAAAACCCCGTCGCTACAGTTGGCGACTCCGCTGGGGATAGATTAAGGAACTTCCCTTACCTGTCTGGATGAAAATTTTGGCTGATCTTGGAAAATGTTAAAAATAGTAAGAACTTTCTTACCATATCGGGAGAGAAACCTTTCTCTCTGACCTTAGGCAAAGTACCCTTCATTCTCTTCGAGTGAAAGATATTCCTAGTTTATATTTACTTGATTACCGTTGATCCAAGTCTTTTCTTGATGGCTCCTCTGTTTTTTTCGAAATCGATATGTTGTTGAGATCAATTCTTACGAGTGGATTGTGTTCTCTGAAATTGATCTCTCCCCCATTCGTTCTCTCCCCCATTCGTTCTCTGTGTATGAAACTGGGATTGGATCGAACTTTTCATTCTTCTTTACGGTTGTCCCCTGAACTCTTTGGCATGTTCCTCTAGATAATGGTGTTGAATATTGACCATCTGTTGAGACATTATGTATGCTCATCCGCTTTCCATCATTATTTGAAAACTCCGATATCTTCCCAGTCCTGATGCCATACTCAATACGTTCTCCAGATAGCACGACATCTGAAAAGCTATTTGTGGAGTTACCATAGAGGAGTCTCTGAGCATTCTTTGGAGAATTGTTATGCGTTGAAGAGAAAGGTGCAGCAATTACTGGAGTCGAAAATGCTTCATTTCACCGAGGAACCCTGAGGGAAAGCATTGATTCAAGAACTCTTTTTAAGTCAAGTTGATCTTTAAGTTTGAGCACATTTGTTTTCAGTAGGAATGTTTGAAGTGGTTTTTGTCGTCGTTGAGATCTTGTCAAAGTAACTCATGTCTTCTTTAATTCTGGCTTTCATCTTTGTTACAATCGATGTTTATTATTCTCTTCCTTTGAACGAGGAAACACAAGATGTGTGCTATGATCATTCTAATTCATTTTTACCAGTACTTGCATTCTTGTGGAAATGTCACTCATAAGCCTAAAACAAAGACTTGATGGTGGTGTTTTTGTCGAAAACATTGTCAAATCTAATGGAAGTGATTTCAGTGCGGCACTTTAACTTTTATTGTGAAGTTCATTTTTTCAGAGAAGTGTCACCTACAAAAAGGGGTCGGCCAGACAAACCTTCAGAAAGCTCTTTTCGACCACAGACTTTCCATTCATCACAAAGATTCCTTCAAAGGAAAGAACCTCATTATCTGAATACCCTCATGGACTCATGGACTCATGAATACCAAAGGGTGGTGGCGGAAGGCTGCCAGAGGGTATTCGTGAGTCCATGAGGGACGAGGGCGTAGATAGGATGGAAGGGAAAGGCCACGTCAGGTAATCAGGACCAAAATAGGACAGTGAACCCTTAGATAGAACCAAAACATGACAAGTTTTTAAAATAGGACCAAAACATGACAATAATTATTTTTACGGGACTGTGTACGGAATTTACTCAAAAAAAATAGGACAACGGATGGAAAATGACCACAAATTGAAAAAAAAAAGGTTCAAAAAAAAGGACTTTAATGGTATAAAAAGTTGAAACAGAATCCCGATTGGACAAGAATTAAAGCTACAGAATTATGTGTGCAATTTACCCAATTTTGATTCATATACGCTATCATTGTTAAAGCCTAATGAGAGGACTTCAGTAAAAGGAATAAAAAGTTTAGGGAATATAAGTACGAAATGAAAGGAAACAAATGGAAGAAATGAATTACGATATAACATTAGTTCCATTTTTATCGTTTCTGGTTCTCAGTTGAAACGACAACGTTTCTCCACCATCTAACATATTATAATAACTATATACTATTTGTGAAACTATGACAATATGAATAGTAATCAATTTTGACAAATGTTGACCTACTTTCATATTAATGTACCAATCACCTTTAACTTTCTTCTCATTTACGTTTTAGGCTCTTTTTTCATGACACATATGCACCCAACATTACTCATTATCATCCAATGGCCTAAATGAAAATGAAGATCTTAAGATGATTCAATTGATGGATTTATAAGCTTATTTGGACTTTTTTGTTATCACTATTTTTATTGCTTTTTAATTTTTTCTTAAACCTCTCATCTTTCTTTTAATTTGCACATATCCTTTGTTTTATGATTGTGATAGATAAATACTTTTTTTCAAATTTATGTTACCCATTTTCCCTAAATTTGATCTCTGTTTTAAAATTTTCACCTTAAACAATTCATTTTAGTTGTTTTTTTTTTTCTCATTTGAGAATCTCATTTTTCAGTGTATAATTTTATTTTTTATTAATTAATGTTGGTTGTTAAACCCGGGTAGAAGAATCCTAGTTCATAATTATTGAGTGATTAAGAGCTGCAGTGTTTACTATTTCTGCATCAAATAAAAGGTCAATTCGCCACCCGAAATATCCCCATGAGCCAATGATGATACAGAACATTAACAGAAATTGCAACCCAAAGGACATTTACATCTTTCAGAAGTTGAATACCTTTGCGAATGATTTTTTTGCCGTCTCACACTCATGGCCCGCCGTGGGAAGCGACTGTTCGTCCACCTTCATCTGGCCTAAATTTGTGTGGTTATAAAAACTTGTAAGATGTGAAATTTATGTAACTAACGGTTATCACACGGCGTTAACTGTCAAAGGGAAGAGTTTGTAAGTTTCACAACACATCAGGGGAAGTTTGTAGATTTCCAGAAATTGAGGGACCTTCATCTGGTATTGTTATTGCCGTATTGGATAACTTGTCACAGTGGCGAGTGGATGAGGAGGGACTGGACGTGATCAAGCCAGGTCCTGCCAGACCTGGAAGGAAAGGATCAAGCTCTGTTACTACTGTTGAATGGAAGAACAGATGAGTTTCTGTATGTATGCCTCTCTTATTTGCTTTCCTCCATTCCTTTATATGCTGTGAGTGAATTCATGCCAGACACTTCAGCTATAATCCTAAAGCTTGAATCTTTCAAAGGCTCAAAGTAGAAGCAAGTTAAAGTTAGAATCTTTCTGGATTTTTGTTCTTCTCCATCCATGTCTACCCCTTTGAACTCGGTGCCCTCGATTTCGAAGCCCTCCTCAGAGACTCCCAGAAAGGCTTCTGGGTTTTTCTCTCACACCTTAAATCTTCAGTCTTTCTCTCTCAGCAAGGGTTTCGCCACCGCCTTGGCATCTACCCATGTCACTGTTTCACCAAAGGATTCTGTTTTCCCTCTGCCAAATTGGAGGTCTGGGAAACTGGACCAGAAGTCCAGTGACCTCAAGCTTAATGATGCGTTTTATCATTTTGAGTACATGATTGAGAGAGGGAAGAAGCCTGATGCGGCTCTAGCAACCCAACTGATGTATGATTTATGTTATGGGCATAAGGTGAAGAAGGCGATAAGAGTGATGGACATGTTGGTAGATTCAGATATTGTACCCAGTGCAGCTTCATACACATTCTTGGTTAACCATTTGTGCAAAAGAGGGAATGTTGGTCATGCAATGCAGTTGGTTGAGAAGATGGAGGGGCGTGGTTATCCATCATATACAGCCACGTATAATTCGATCATTCGAGGGCTTTGTGCTCACGGTTGCTTGAATCAAAGCCTGCAGTTCTTGGAGAGGTTGATTCAGAAGGGTCTGGTACCCAATGCATTCACTTACTCATTCTTGCTTGAGGCTGCTTATAAGAATAAAGGAGCTGATGAGGCACTCAAGCTTATGGATGAGATAATTGCCAAAGGCTGGAGACCTAATTTGGTTACTTATAATGTCTTGTTAACAGGTCTATGCAAAGAGGGAAGGACCGATGACGCGATCATGTTATTCAGGGAGCTTCCATCAAAAGGGTTCTTTCCAAATGTTGTGAGTCACAACATTCTGTTAAGGAACTTGTGCTATGAGGGCAGATGGGGAGAAGCTAATCAGTTACTGTCGGAGATGAATGGGGATGAACGGTCTCCATCTCTAGTTACTTATAACATATTGATCGATTCGCTAGCTTTACATGGGCGGGTTGATCATGCTCTGCAGGTTCTGGAGGAAATGGCGAACAGGCGATTGAAGGTTTCAGCTACAAGTTACAACCCGATAGTCAGCCGTCTTTGCAAAGAGGGGAGAGTTGATCTTGTGGTTAAGTGTCTGGACCAGATGATGTTTCGCCGATGCATGCCTAATGAGGGAACTTATAATGCGCTTGCTGCTCTGTGTGAGCAAGGGAAAGTGCAGGAGTTGTTCTCCATTGTTCAAAGCTTGAGCAACAAGCAAAACATCAACATGCATGATTTCTTCAGAAACGTGATATCAGGGTTATGCAGAAAAGGGAATAGCTATTCTGCATTCAATCTGCTGTTTGAAATGACCAAGTGTGGGTTCACACCGGACTCGTATACTTATTCGTCTATGATCAGAGGCTTGTGCTTGGAGGGAATGCTGGACGGGGCACTGGAGATGTTCGCTATAATGGAGGAGAATGATCATAGACCCGATGTCGACAATTACAATGCACTGATACTCGGATTCTGCAAAGCTCGTAGAACTGATTTATCATTCGAGATATTTGAGATGATGGTGGAGAAAGGGTATGTGCCGAATGAGACGACCTACAATATTCTGGTGGAAGGGATTGCCCATGAAGACCAAGTAGAACTGGCAGCCATGGTTCTGAAAGAGTTGCATATGAGAAGAGTTGTGAGCCAAAACTCTGTAGAAAGACTGGTAATGCAATACAATCTTGAGGATTTATCAACATAAACCTTTATTGCCCTCTGGGTCTATTTACTTTCACTAGTAGTTACCGGCAAATTACTAAGTCTTGAGTGAACCTTTACACTGCTAGAGATGTTAGTCAGGGACATTCTGCAGCAATTTGTTGTTCAAAAACGTAGATTAGGGGCGAAAATGCGATATATAGATATTTGCCAGTAAGAAAAACAAACTAAATGAAGTTTTTTCAAAATGCTCGGTAAGAAATCAGCTATCTGTTACGGTCTTTAACCTGATTGCAGTAAAGGTATAAATTTAAAAAATTTAATCAAACAGGAAGCCAACTCATGAACTGTGAAACATTTTAACAGTACAATAACAATACAGAGGAATGTGAATGATGGTTTATCAGCCTGGTAGTTTTCACTACAGTTGAAATCAGGGGGCAAGATGACCCCAACATCAGAAGTTATGAATTGTACACAGGAACCATAATCGTGGGAATCTGTTTCCAATAAAATCCTTCAACTCAAATGCGTGTAAGATTGATCACCTTTTAGTGGTAATGGGATCCATGCCAAAGCATCATCAACCATTAAGTTACTTCCGCGAATTGCAACCATAGAAAGAAAAAAATTCACCATCTTCCTTGCAATTTCCTCCCCTAGCTCATCTTCATTCTCACCTAATCATCAAGACTTTGGTGATTTGTAACTTCATTTGAAGAACCAGCCTCCGAAATGTTCACAGGATCTATAAGCTCACACTAAACCTTCTCATCAGGTCATCAAGTGAGATTTGTGAGGGTTATCTACTGCTCCATAATGCAATATGCAGCTTGACAGAGAAAAATAGTTGAAGATGTAGTCAACAATCAAGATTCTGAATTATTTGGTTGAGTTTCTCAATGACATCAGGGGGATATGCGTATGATCCGTGCAGATTTATAGCATGATACTCCAACCCTTTCCACTGGGCAATTAAGGCAAAATGTGGCCTCACAAACTTGCTGCTGATGATTTCTAAAATAACTGTTTTTGGCGTCGCAGAGACGATGTGAGTGAGACCAGCACCATGAGCACCAATGATAACTGAAGCATCCTGAATAGCTCGGACTTGCTCCTTCATTGACATATGTGCAAGCAACCCATTGACAAGGTTTATCCTGCATTTTGACTGATTTGAAACCCACTTATTCAGTGAATCAAACACTTCTTGCTCGTTGCTAAGTCTTGATTCAACTTTGCCACCATGGCGGGGATGAGCTAAATAATCTTCTCGTCGAACAAACAGAACATTATGAACCGAAGCTGGCTTGTCCGTATGATGCCTGTTAACTTGGAACCCGAAAGATGCTCTTATCATTTCACCAAACTCAGACAGTCGTGCTGTTCTCCTATCATCAGGGTTTTGCCATAGATCTTGCGCAGAAGCACCATGGCAATATATATCTTCATTAAGACCCTTGAATAGAGGAGTCTCGTATCCCAGAGGTGATATGACAGCATGGCGGAAACAGACAGGCCCGCTAAAATTTTTGGCATACCAAAGGCCAGAAAATAATGTTTTCCACATTTCTTCTAATTGCGTCTGAAAATATTCAACAAAGGAAGATACATAAGCACATGAGTTTATTCCAGATGATAATCCCATCAAATAAAAATCTTTAAAAAAATGTGTTCACTTCTGTGTGAGCATGGCTGCATGAGTGAATGTGTGTGTGTCTGTCCAGAGAGAGAGAGAGAGAGGAATCGGAGATATATCAGTTCATGCAACAAAGTACTTTCTAGATGAATGAGGTAAAAGAATGCTAAGAAACCAACCTCACAATGACCGTCCACAAAGACCAAATGCGGCCGATCAGGCAATCCAGTGACCCTAGAAGACACATAAGCACTGTACCAATCAGTTACAGTGTGGAAAAGATTTGCATACTCGAATCTCGTAATCAGAAGTGTAGGCTCCTCTATCCACTGTAATAACAGCTGCCTACATCAGCATTTACCAAAGCAAAATAAAGAACAACAGAAATCGAAATAACAACACAGTTGAAGACATCAACATCACTACCAAGCACTGAATTAGATTAAGCAATAAATCTAAAATGTACAATCACCACTTCAACAAAGTTGACACAGCAAACAAATAAACATTAACTACATTTCCCTCTTCACAATACAAAATTGCATTACAGATCCATCATCGCCCAACTAAACCTATAGCTCATAAATTTCTGCAAAGGGAACTTGAATTGCATTCTCTTTCCATGATTAAACAACTTCAGTTAATTAAGGACTCGATTTACTACTATAATCTAGATAATAACCAATCTTAAAGCACCCATATTCGCAGGTCAACTATCCAACCATCATCCAAATTTAGCAAGTTAAATTAACAACAAAGACTAGACATCATAAAAATTGAAGAAGAGCCCAGAAGTTGAAACCTGTTGGCAATCAAAATCCTTCTCCCCAACAACAAGCATTGAGCCGATTAAGCCCCTCATTGGATGTTTCTCCAAATCACCAGCAGGCACATACTTGTTTAAGAACTCATCATCAACCAATTTCTTCTTCTTCCGTCCAATACCCAAATTCCCCTCAACTTGAAACGCACCGTCTTCAAACTCCGGCATCTCATCCTCCTCTGCTCTCCCAATCACATCCTCCAACCTCTCCCCACCTATCGACATTCTTATCTTTTCCGGATCCATCCTTATCTTTCCGCCCTCACAAACCGAGCTCTGCAGAGTTTTAGAGTAGTGGCATCGAACCAAGCTCCTGCTGCCAGATACCGCCGCAGATCTCGCCGGGACAACATCAACAACCTTACTGAACCCGTTTCCGAAGTAAGCCTCGCAGGAAGAAGGGCGGACGTTGGAATTCTCCGACCAAGGGAGGTAAGACGGAAGGATCGGCCATGACTTTAAGGAGTGAGACTGCTGGTGATTCTCCGCCACGGACGGCGGCGATCTGTGGCGGCGGTGGTGGTGGTCGGCGGAGTGGTGGGAGGAGAAGTAGAAGAAGAGAGAGATGAAGTTGAGTGCGAAGAGAGCGAGGAGGATCTTGAGGAGTCGTATGTGTTTCTTGTTCATGGAAAAATTTTCTGGTTTTTCTCTCCGATTTCTGTGTAATTGAGCTGTGAAGAAGATTGATGGGAAAAATGGACTAGAGATTCTGTTAGGTCGTCGATAGGTAGATGATGATCGAGCACTTGATTCCAAATCTAATTTAGCGGCCGGCGAATTCGTCATGTAGTAGTTCCGTTTCATGTTCGTGGATCGGTTAAACTATCTGATTCTCCCCAAACTTGTCAATTAGTTCAACTAAGTATCCTATTTTGAGTCATGATTCTCTTGAATCCACAAAGTTTCATTTCTGAAAAGATCAACTATAAACGGCTGTTTCAATTTAAATAAACAACTGATAATCATGTAAAATAATCTGTTTTTTTAATTTTTTTCTCTTTATTTTCTATTACTCCCTCCTCCGTCTTAAAAAAATCGGTACATTTTAATTTATGTTTCAAAATTCAATGTTTGACTCACATATTTATAATGATAAATAGTGAGGAAAATTTTCATTTTTCACAGAAAAACATATATTTAGAAAATTTAGATATGAAATTATGACACATATAAATTATTTAACTTTAAATATCTAAACATTCATAAAAAATATAGATTAAATACTGTAAATCAACGAAAATAAATGTATTATAAGCTCCATAGCTATCTTTGTAGCCATACTTAGGAGATCCCGGTTCATACTTAGGAGATCCATTCTCTACCATAAACATTGCTTTCAATGCTTCTACTGCTTCTACCATTGCCCCAAAAAGCCTGATTGTGTAAAAGTCCCAATAGTTTAAGTAACAGTCTCAGTCTCGGGTGCTTACGAGCCAGTCAAAATTGGGCTTTCGTTGATTTATTTATTTTATTTGAAGATGGGTGATGTATGTTTTTCCTACACTTTTTAAAACTCAAATCATCTCTCAAATTTATTTTAAAAAGAACACTAGCAACCATCATATCTTTTTCTTAAGCTAGTAAAAATTTAGAAGAATATACAGCATATAAGTATAGTCAACTCGAGTTCGAATTCGTTCGAGTCGAGCATGAAAAAAAACGGTCCGAGCTCAGTTCGATAGTTCGAGGGTCCAAAAAACTTAAATACTTAATTAATTAAAAAAGAAAAAAACAAAGACTAAGTTATAAATTATCCCAAAACTGTCCTCTTCCTTAGGTTTGTGCTCGTGAAGCTCAGCTCATTTAACGTGATTTGATTGTTCGAGCTTGAACTAGCTTGCGAATGGCTCAGTTCATTTTATATACCTAGCTCGAATTGGCTCACGAGCTGGTTCGAGTCGAACCTTATAAGTTCGAGCTCGGCTCGTTTTACTACTCGAATCAAAATTTCAGCTTGAACTCGGGTTCGTGGCTCATCAAGCTCCGCTCGTTTAATCGAGCTCGAACCGGTTCGCGAACAATGTGGTTTGTTTTACACTCCTAGGAGGAACATAGTCAAAGTGTAAGAATTCTAAAGTTTGAAAGTTACATTATTAGACTTACAAACTTTAGGGTGAAACTATAACATTAAACTTAAAAAATGTATAGTCAATGTTCATGAAATAGCCAAATGGCACACCACATAAGCACTAGTGTAAAACAAATCAAGTCGGTTTGCTATACGAGCCGAGCTATATGAGCTTGATCCATTTTTGTGGTTCGTATGCACATTTGAACCAAGCCCGCTCATTAGTTGCGTTGCTCGGTTCGTGAAGTTGGCGAACTATTTCGAGCGGCCCGCACATTACCCTTAGACAGATATACTCCTTAAGACAAACAAGGTTTAAGGGACAACGCTTCACGGCGGATTCAAATTACATAATTTATAAGAATTAAATTAAGTTGTAACATTGGGTGAAAACGATAAATGAGCAAGAAAGTAATGATTGATCATAGATAAAACGAGATTTTTTTAACCCACGTTTCGCGGTGGAAAACAGTTAAAAAAATAAAATTGAAGTTGATGACCGCTAGACCCAATCACCAAAAAGGTCTAGCAAAAGGCCCATCGCCTATTAGTAGCCCAAAATAAGAGTCTCATTCGAATGGAAGCACCACTCAATATATAGAGTGTGTGTCATTAAGGTCTATAACTATTCAAGACGTGAAAATTATAATAGGCGAGTGAAGTAAAAAAAAGAAAGAAGAGAATCAAATCAAAACAAAAGCAAAAGGAAAGGGAAATGGTTAAATAACAGAACTAAAATATCTGGGTCCAATGTGTAGAAAATATAAAAAATGTTGGACAATACCTGATTTTTTTCACTAAACAATCGAAAAGTAAAATAAATAACTATTTAGTACGTGAAAACAATAATATGAAAGCTGTGACATAAAAATGAAGTGTAAAAAAGAGAAGAGAACCATACCAAACCAAAAGCAAAAAAAAAAAAGGAAAATGGTTAAATAACATAACTAAAAAAAATTGGGTCCATCTTGAGTGTCAAAAACCACATGTTTTCATACTTTTGATGCAAACCTACTTTATTCTGAGCTTAATTGGATATAATCTAAAGCAAATTACTTGTTATATATGTTTTTTATTGATATAGATAATTGGAAGGGAAAAGTGTGTTGAAGTTTATAAGAGCGGATTCATTGGGGCAACACTTTGGGCGAGCACGAGGCACTTGTTTGAAAGGTGCCCCAAGTTTAACAACATTCTATTGATCAGGGCGAGCCTGCGCCTAACATGGGTCACGAAGTAGAAGTATGCCCCAAATTTCTATCAATTGGGGCACAGTTGGGGCGAGCACGGGGCACACACAATAACTCACCCCGAACGCAATTCTATAGATTTTAAGTCGCGAGCTGCTGCGATTTGGACGGTTTTCACCAGTTATTTTTCACAACATGCTCTCTCATTGGTCTAGGGTTATGTGGGCCTTATAATTAGGTTAAATAGAGTTACAAAAAAACATTAAGAGAAGTTCTCACATTCAATTTTAGATTCTAGACTGGTTTTCTCCGTATTGTTCTTCCTCGGAGCCTAGAGCTTTGGGAATTTCATAGAGAAAAATGAAGATCAATATGAGAGCTTGAAGAACCAAGATTGGATTTTATTCTTCTACCATTCTCTTGTTATTTTCACTATGTTCATTCTTAGTTTTAGCGTACTTATGGAGTAAACATTTAATCTCCTTATATCTAGTTTGTGATTGATGACTGAGACTTGATTCATGACTTATAGTGGTTGTTTTCCATCATTTATGTGTTATTCCTTATGCTTCATGGTTACTATGTGAGATTTAAAGTAATGCTTGCATGTTGTTATCAAGTGCTCAATGAATTGTTTGAGAGAACATTTGTAGAGCAAATATGAAGGAAAAACATAGTAGTTCAATTAGCTTGAGAAGGTTAATGAGAATCTCTAGGTGTGTTTGAAAGCTTGAATTTCTTGCAATTCTAGGTGCTCAATGGATAAGAGATTTACTTTAAGTTACTTAGTTAATTAGGATAACTTGCTTCCAAAATAAGTAGAAGTTAGGCTTTAACACCCATAAATCCAACTCATAAGCTGGTCTCAATCCAAATTATATAACTAAGGTCTAAGGATAAATTCGATTAGTGAACAAACTAGATTCTTATTCTTATAGTTTACTTAGTTATCATTTAGTTGTAGAATTGCATTTAGTCGTAAATTCCCATCTTGCATATTCATTTTGTGTTGCATGTTAAAGTTCTAATATCCTTAAACAATTGCTCATCCTAATTTTTCATTTATTAGAAAGCATACTCACACACACTATCTTCGTGGGATCGACCCCTACTCACTGCTCTATTACAGAACGATTATTACACTTGAGGTTGAGTCGGACATAAATTTATTTGCCTTTGTCCGATTCGCGACATAACAGTTCAATGCGTTGAAAATAAAAAAAAATGTTAGGCAATACCAGAGTTTTTTCCTAAACGACAAAAAAGAAGAAAAAAATAAAAGCAACAAATAAAAAACTCGTCGAGAATACCGATGTTTCCCCTAAACAATAAGAAAGCAAAATGACAAAAAATTATTGTTCAGTATGTGAAAACAATAATAATAGTCGTAACATAAAAATGGAGTAGAAAAAGAATTAGATAAAAAACAAAAGCAAAAAGAAAGAGAAATAGTTAAATAATAGAACTAAAACATTTGGTTCCAATGGTAGAAAATACGAAAATGCTATTCCTTCATTCCTCAAATAATTCTACACATTTCCTTTTTGGGTTGTCCCTAAAAAATTATACACCTTCCTTAAATGGAAACTTTTCTCCTCTAAAGTAACCAAACAATCCATGCTTTATCTTAACGTTTTCTATCTCATTTTTTGTGCAACCTCTACTTAAGGGTAATCATGTCAAACTACATAAAATCTTAAAGTCATCTTAATCTTCGTGCCCACACAAAATGTAGAATTAATTGGAGATGGATGAAGTAGACAATATCAGACATTTTCCCTAAACAACCAAAAAGAAGGAGAAAACAATTTCAGAATGTTAAAACAGTAATAGGAAAGTCGTGACATAAAAATGAAGTACAAAAAGAAAGAATAGAATCAGATAAAAACAAAAGAAAAAAGAAAGGAAAATAATTAAATAATAGAACTAAAACATTTGGGTTCAATGTGTAAAAAATAGAAAAATGTTCGACGATACAGAAGATTTTCCCTAAATAACAAAAAAAAAAAAAAAAGCCACCTAATAAGACAGGATTCCTATACATGTTAGATAATATTGGACTTTTCCCCAAACAACCAAAAAGAAGAAGGAAAACGAAAAAAAAAACAAAGAAAAATAATAATTGTTCAGTATTAACAATATGGGAGCCATGACATAAAAATGGAGTACATGAAGAAAGAAAAGAATCAGATCAAAATAAATGCAATAAGAATGAGAAATAGTTAAATAACAAAACTAAAAGATTTGGGTCAAATGTGTAGAAAATACGTAAATGTTAGACAATGCCGACATTTTTTCCTAAACAATAAGAAAACAAAAAGACAAAAAAGAACTGTTCAAGTATGTATAAACAATAATAGGAGACCTGTGGTATAAAAATGAAGTACAAAAAGAAAGAAGAGAATCAGATCAAAACAAAAGCAAAAAGAAAGGGAAATGATTACAGAACTAAAACATTTGGGTTTAATGTGTAGAAAATACAAAAATGTCCAACGATATCGGAAATTTTCCCTAAACAACCAAAAAAAAGAAAAAATAATTCATATGTGAAAACAATAATAGGAGAACTGTAACATAAAAATGGAGTACAAAAAGTAAGAAGAGAATCTGATCAAAACTAAAACAAAAAGAGAGGAAATGATTAAATAATAGAACTAAAATATTTAGGTATAATGTGTAGAAAATACAAAAATATTAGACAACACTGAAATTTTTACCTAAATAACCAAAAAGGAGGGAAAAAATTAAAAAAAAAGTCAAAAAAAAAGAAGAGAAGCCTCCTATGACGGGATTTCTACAAATAGATATATAGAATGTTAAATTTTTTATTAAATAATATGTTAAATTTAGTCTAACTTTTTCACATTTTTAATTTATTATGCTTTTAGACATGAAAGGGAGGTTGAGTTCAAACCTCTACATTCCTCACCCCTACCAAATGTATAAAAAAAGAAGTCTAAATGTAATAGTCATCAAACAAAAATCTAAGCTGCGTTTACTTGCTGATTTTTTTTCCCGTTTCCAGTTTAATTTCAGAAAAATAGAAAAATGGAAAGGAAAACCGTTTAACAGGAGTTTCCAAGTAGAAACTCGACTCTCGCCTCTCTCTCGAGTCTCGACACTCACGCGATCTCAGTTTCGATCTCGCCTTGCCGTCGACCTTCGCTTCTCTGTGCTTCTCGCTCGCCTCGCTGCCTGTCGACTTTTGGCCTTCTGCTATGGTCTTCTGCTTTCTCTCAATCCCTTTGAAGGCAACGCCTCTCTCTCTCTCTCTCTCTCTCGAGATATTCAATGGAGTCCTGTTCTTGAATTTCTTATTTCTGGTTCGCCCTTGTGTACTTTTGTTCATGTAAAATTCTTCGCCATTCTTAAATAAAGTTATGTTTGTGTCATTTTCATCTTATTTTTTGAATGGTACTGTAGAAAGTGTTAGATCATTTAGGAAATTCGGGCGAATAGGGCTCAATTGCAATTTGGGAGATATTTCAGAGTATGTTGAACACCTTGACTGTTTGGGGTTACGTTTACTATTATTTCGTTTTAATTTTGACACTAAAAATTAGATTATAATCATAATTCGAACTAATGGTTAGAATCTTGGATTGGTTTTAACTTTTAAGAGTTTTTCTTTCCACAATTGTGACATTTCAATAGTTTAGCAGTGAGTTCTTTTGCTATTAGGCCTTTCTTGTGGATATTGTAGTTTTTTCTTTTTCCTGTGTGCAATTCAGACTCAAAAAGTTGTCTGTTACTCGAATGCAGTAGTATTTGGTGGGGGGAAGTTCTCCAAAACATTCACAAAAACTTTTTTGGACCAGTAATTCTATAATCACATTTCTTGAAGAAATAATGGAGTCAAGCACTAGACCTGTCCTCAATGGTTGGTAGCCTTTCACTTACTGATCAGGTCTAAGTTGACTAAAAGTATAATAATCAGCTATATGGTTAACATATTGCAGTGATTTGGGGTGGGGGTTTGCAGTTGCATATCTTACTCCTAACTTGTATGCAACTCCTACTGAAATTGATACCCCTTTAATTTCTTAATAACTGTTGAATTATACTATGATTTAGACAACAAACTTGTGTTAGAAGTTAATATATTAATTCTTGTATTAGAAATTAGCAATGTTAATTTTGTATAAAACCACTTAGATAAAATCAAGTGGTTAAGTAACTTCTTATAACTGCCATGTTTCTTTGATTGCAAAATTCCAAGTTTCACGACAGTGGCTTTTAGTAGTTGTCTGAAAGCTAGCTGTTAATTGTCTATCTGGTTTATGTCCTGAACATTCATTCCCTAGCTCTCAGATACAAGTGAAGGTGAGGTTTTAGAATGGAGTCCAGATCTAGTAGCAGGTAAATGTAAAGGTAATTATAGCAGTAGCATGTTATAGTGGTGAAGATGGATGGTAGTGCCAATTAATTACTCTACTTCTATGAGACAAAGCAAGTACACCTGCCCAGTTCTGCTTTTCTTCAAGTGGATTAGATAAGATAGGAAATAGTAACTGTTGAAAAAGGATAGGCAGGGAGGGATGAAGAATGGATTCTGGTCCAAGTAGCTAGAGTTTTTTTATTGGTCTTTTTATTCTTTTTCAGGGATTCTGATTTGAGCAGATAAAAAGGAGTCAAATTGTAGCTTATTGGTCTTTTTATTCTTTTTCAGAGATTCTGTTTTGAGCAGATAAAAAGGGGTCAAATTGTAGAGTACTGCCTTTTACTGTGTGATTCAAAAAAGATCTAGTCATGAATATATATACTGTAATTTAATTTTGAGCATGTGTTAATGTATTTGATGGATAAATTTGGAAAACTCAGTAAATCTTACAGTACTATCATATGTTACCTGTCACATATACATTGTCACGTAAAATTGGGTTAATCAACACACTACTTCTTTACTACATGAGCTAGCAGTTTAATTAACAGCCCACGTTAATTATACAAATGTAGAGGTTAATCGGACTATTTCATCTTTAAACTGTCTTGCTTGTCTACGGTTAGCAGTAACTTCTTTGATGATTAGTTAGTAGGGTTCTCTTGCTTTTTTGATAAAAGCTTCTGGTCTCAAATTCTGATAGTATTCAAAATTAATTTTCAGAAAATTGTTTTTCATATAAAACACGATTAAATGTGTTTTTTAAATATTAAATTAAAAAATTACACATAAAAAATAAAAAATAAAACGGAAAAGGAAAATGAAAATTACTTCCACCAATAAACGGACCTGAATTCTCGAGTTCTCTAGATCTTTCTCTATGTTGTTTGTCGAACGCGATGGAGAAGAGTGACTAATCAGGCCGCATCGATTGCGATTGCTGCGTCGCGATCTGACATCGCTGGCTACATCGTTGTCCACCAGTTGCGCTCTCGTTCTTCACCGTGAACTAGCTTCCTGCGCTTGGGGATCTGACATCGCCGGCTAGAGTCGTACTCCGCCGTTTTGGGTTTTGATATCGAGAATAATCTCAGCGTTTTGGCTACAGTTTTACAAAATCGGAGTCCGATTCGAGAGTTGGGAGCTTTGTTGAGATCACCGCTGAGATTATCGAAGCCTAGCAATGTTTTTTTTAACTATTGAACTTGTGAATTTCATGCCAATTGTTTGGGTTTCTTTTTTGTTTCGTCATTTTTTTTCCTGCATCTTTGAACCTGGAATGAGATATATGTCGATAATTAATTTTGGGTACGCTTTATATCTGTATTGTTTTCATCGTTCTATTGGTTCACTGTGAAAGGCAAAAACCACACTGTTAGTAGTCAGTATGCAACAATGAACATAGCTTGAAATTGTTGATCGATTAGTTATTGCTTGTCATTCACTAGATTAAATTTTAGAAATTTTCAAGCCGGGCAGCTCGATCAAATCACAGAGGTTCTTGAGCTCGCCGAGCTCACGAGCCGAACTCGAACAATGGATGAACCTAGCTCGGCTCGAACGAACTCGAATTGAGTCACCTTTCATGAACTCGAACTCGTGCTTGAACATGTGATGTTCGGGCTCGACTCGGCACGTTTACACCAATACTATAGACTGTTAAAAGCTACAAATATTTCAAAAATGAATGGATTGTGTTATTCTCAGTGTAATTTTTTATATTTAATTTTGTTAATCGATTGTAAAAACAACAAGGTTGAAAATTTTGTTTTGGTTGAACAAGAAAAGGGGTAGGAGTAGTGAAAAATGTGAAAATTCCTTATTTCCCATGCCCAAGCCAAGACCCTATTTGTTATTAGGGAATTACAAAATTCCTCCTAAAGTTTGGTGAAATCTTCATTTTGTCCAATTTCTTTTAAAAAATCTGCAGTTAACCCAACATTTTGTCTCTCCTTTCTCCCTACCTAGTCAGCCACCCTGTCTAGTCTTCGTTGTTGTATGGTAATTGCCACGATGTGGATGAGCTCAGGCCGCAGAAACGCAAGCGAGCCCATACTGCTGCAACATAGATGATCTCGGGCCGCCCCTTAACTGTTTTGGAGTATTAGGGTAATTACCGCTAAAATTTTTAAGAGTCAACTAACACCACAAACGGTCAAGGGAGATAATTGAAGGTTTCAGTAAACCTCAAGGGGGTAACAGCAGATTTTTTAAAATACAGGGGCAATTGACTTAACTTTAACTTTCGCATGTAAATAATTTTGGATTTAATATTGATAAGTGATTTTCAAATAATTTTCTGGGCAAAGGTTTTGCCACTAACTAATGTTAATTAACCATGTAAATTTAGTTTCTATTTTAAAAAAATACTAATAAACAATAAATTTAGTTTAGTGATTATATGTCAACATGAACTTGGGGGAGGGTCAAACTTACACTATGAGATAAGTTTAAGGACTTAATGTGTAACTAATATCTTGTAACGACTCACTTCTCCTCGACACCGTTTTTTTTTAAAAAAAATTTATGAGTCATTTCATTAATATGTAAAAAGAGTCAAATCTGTCCCAAAATGAAGGAGGACCTATGCTCAAAATTAATTGACAACTATATATTCTCTATACAGCACAAGCAACCAAGAATTAAACTAGGAGAAAAGGAGAGCAATATCCAGTCCTGTTATGAGTTGCACCAAATCTATGCATTTTCTTACCACTGTCTTCCAATCTGAGGCCGGAGAACTCCTGAAAACTCTAGCATTACGCTCTAGCCAAACAAAATATATAGAAGCTGCCACTAAGCTTCTCCTAATTTGGTTCTTCACTCCTTTCTCCTGACAGACTCTTGACATCCAAGAGACAAAGTTTTCCCACATAATAGAAGGCAAGAAAAGCTCACAAGCAGCCAAAACTTCAATGAAAACTTTCCTAGAAAACCAGCATTCAAAAAATACGTGGTTTCTAGATTCAGGAGTCATATCACACAATCTGCATGTAATGTTTACTGTATCATTCCACTTGGACACCCTATCCGATGTTGCAAGTCTATTCCAGCAGTGAGCCACGAAATACTCAAGTTTTAGGGACATGATAAGATCCCCACACTAATTTCTTCCACAAGACCGCATCAAAATTTTCGTAACAATGAATGTAGGCATCACACATCTTAAAAGAATTTAAACTTACATTTTGCTGAACAAATTCAGCAAAAACTTCTCTTTTATCCAGGATTTTCTTCCAAATAACTGAGGAATTTTTTGGAGGCAACATGGTCCAGAAATCACAACTTTTAATATAGTAGTTGTGCACCCACTTTACTCATAAGCTTTCTCTATCAGAAAATAATCTCCACATTTTCTTTGCCCCCGTAGCTAGGTACCATAAAGTGAGGGAAAAAATCCCCAAGCCTCCTTGAGATTTAGGGCAGCAAACATAATTTCATGCCACAGGGGATTTTTTTGACTTCAGGCTACCGGACCATAAAAAGGCTCTACAAGCTTATTCAATATTATTCAAAAGCTCCTTAGGTAACGGAAAAAGAAGAGACCAATAATTCTGGATACTAAAAATCACTGAACATATCAGCTGCACTTTTCCGGCGTATGAAAGGAACTTTGTAGTCCTTGAAGAAAGTCTAACAAGAATTTTATTTTTCAAAGGCAAACAATGTTTAACCAAAATCGTGGACTGCACTAATGGAACTCCCAAATAAGTAATTGGTAATTGACCCACTTGCATTCCAAGGATATTTACTTGCATTCCAAGGATATTTTCCATCTACATGACCACATCAGCACTCACACCAGCCAAGAAAATGCGACTTTTCTAAGCATTAGGGGATTCAAACCTTGTGTTTTGGAGGTGAATTTTTTGGAATTCACTTCCATAAAATTGGTGAATCATGGTCCGAAAATAGGACCTTCCAAATTCACCGAATTGTGAAAATGGTGAGTTGAATATGTGAGAAAATCTCGAGGTGTGGGGTGGGTTTCACCCAGCCACTCACAACCAATGAGGAGGGGATTGGGGTGGTCCATCAAGAATGAGTGATTTTTGTTGAGTGATGGTTTTAATATTTTTGGGTGAGGTTTGAGAGGCCAAAATGGAGTGGGATGAATTTTAGTGGGTGATTTTATCACAAATCAAAGTGAAAAATTTTCTCCTCACCTCAAGGTTTGAAGCCCCCATTACAACGTAACCCAGTGGATCCGGGGACAAAAATTAAGGCAGCCTTAATATAATATGATCAGCTATTCCATTACCTTTTGAATGTGACCGATTTTGAATTATTTACCATTACCTTTTCTCTCTCAATTAGCTATTCCATCCAGTACAGTTATGGCGGCGTCTTCTCCTTGCTCTCGAGCTCTCTCCCTGCCGCACCGGCTATCCGGTTCAGATAACAAGTTTCCGAGGTTGTTTTTCTTTTCCCCTCTTTCTTCCGCAGCTATTTTCTTCTGACGTTGTTTCCACGATCGGCTTTTGTTCCCAGGCCGCGCCTCGTCTCACCTTCATGCCGTTCCGCCGGGGGGTTGTGTGCTTCCCACCGATCATCGTTGATTATTTCAGCTTCTCGCTTGAATGACGAAACTCTTGAACGAGAGCGTCGAATCGTTCAAGCAAATTGCGCTGTTAGTGTCCTCCGCACTTTAGGCGAAAACGCAATTCATTCCCGTTCCGATGTGGCAGAGGAAAAGGTCGGCGTCTTGCTTCTTAATCTTGGAGGACCTGAAACTCTGCACGACGTCCAGCCATTCCTCTTTAACCTGTTTTCTGATCCTGTGAGTTTGTTGGTTTGGTTTGATTTTACAGTTCTTGTTCTGAACTTTCTGTGCCTTCAATGACAAGCTGATTAATGAGATGTTTCCCCCTTTGTGGGGCAGGATATAATTCGCCTTCCAAGGCCGTTCAGGTTTCTTCAGTGGCCACTGGCTAAGTTGATTTCTGTGGTGCGAGCACCTAAAAGCAGAGAGGGCTATGCTGCCATTGGTGGTGGTTCGCCTCTCCGTAAGATCACAGATGAGCAGGTAACTGTTCAAATATTTTCTTTTGCTGATGAGCGCTGAGGTTTTTTTTGCCCCTTTTATTTGGTGAGATATTCGTGGTATAGTTGATTATAACAGTTTTGTTTTTATCTTCCTTACTTGGCAGTATGAGCGTGAAATAAGATTTTCAGTTTTTTGTTTTCCTTTATGTTGGATTTGGTTCTTTGCTTCCTTACTGACACATATGTTTATAATATTGCAGGCAGATGCCCTTAGAATGGCTTTCGAAGCTAAGAATATGCCTGTTAACGTGTATGTTGGAATGCGTTATTGGTATCCATTTACTGAGGAGGCTGTTCGACAGGTGTGTATCAGTGTGTGGGGTTTCAATTGAATTGTAGAGTGATGTGAGTATCCTTAATAGCTTAAGGCTGCCATTTCTGTTATTGATGTCACCTTTTGGGATTGATTAGTGGTTTTGTTGTTTGAATCATCAACAATTATAGATGGATTGGGAAAAAGGTTTCTCAGTTGGGCATAATGACCATGGTAGATGTTTATGTATGTTTTTTTGCATGTGCATCACATAGTAAGCTGGAAAGTTTCTTTACCATTGAGTTATGCATTAATCTTGCAATCATCTGACTTATCTTCTGCAGGTTGGGCCTTAATAAACTTTATTTTCTTTTTGGTGCAGATTAAGAAAGATAAGATAACTAGACTTGTTGTGCTTCCACTTTACCCCCAGTTCTCTATTTCTACTACAGGATCAAGTGTCCGTGTTCTCCAGGAACTGTTCAGGTAGTCTACAGCTCGTTTGCTCATATTTATGAGAATATGTAGTATTATTGTAATTCCATGTCACGCTGAATGACAATTATCTTTCAGGGAAGATGATTATCTGTCAAAGCTGCCTGTTTCTGTCATTAGGTCATGGTATCAGCGAGAAGGTTATATCAGATCTATGGCTGATTTAATTGTGAAAGAGTTAGAGGGCTTTGTGAAACCCGAGGAGGTAAATTTTTCATTGCAGGGACTCTTGTGTTTTAAGGTCCACACTAATCATTTCAGATATTTGAGCTTGAACTTCACTTTTGACTTCTTTTATGAGTTCCAGGTTATGATATTTTTCAGTGCTCACGGAGTACCTGTTAGTTATGTTGAAAGTGCTGGAGATCCCTACCAAGCACAAATGGAAGAGTGTATCTCCTTAATCATGGAAGAACTGAGAGGTCGGGGAATAAACAACAATCATATTCTCGCTTACCAGGTTGATTTGCTATTGGCTTATAGATTGTACCGATAGCTACACCCCCACCCCCACTCCCTATATTAGTCTTCCTGTTCGGAATAGTCAAAAGGAACTGATTTTTTCTTTGCTGTTGTGCCAGAGTCGAGTGGGTCCAGTGCAATGGTTGAAGCCTTATACTGACGAAGTCCTAGTTGAGCTTGGGCAGAAAGGTGTAAAGAATCTTCTAGCCGTTCCAGTGAGGTAAAGCCTCTTATCCTAGGCATATATAGTTTTTTTATCTTTTAATTTATCATTGTATTGATTCCTTTGTAAGAATAGCATAGAAATGAAAGCATTCGGTATTAAACTTTGCCACTATGCTTTTGGCATGAATTTACAATGTTAGCTAATTTTTTACCATGAATTTACACCATAAACTTCATGCCACCAACCCCAATATAGTTGGATTTAAAGTGCAGTATGTTGTTATATCAAATTTAACATGTTATGTTCATGCCTAAGTTTTTATATAGTATTTATTCAATTACTTAATTGAACAAGTTTCAAGCATAAAATCTGAGGTAAACATGAGGGCAGTAAGAACTAGCGTTAATAAATTCAACAATAAACATGGTGCCTATAGTTTAGCTGTTGTGCTCACCACTTTCTAACTTTCAGGTTTTGAGACCTGTAACCAAGCTAATTACACTGTAAATTGACTGACAAGTTTATACTCCTCCTGTCTTGGGTTGCCCCAGCAAAATGATACGTTTCCTTTTCAGGAAACCTTTTACTCCAACTTTACCTTATAGCCCTTTATTTTCCTTCTCACTAAAAAAAGTTACTTTTCTCCTCTATGAAAATTTTTCTTATATTACCCTCAAGGTAACAATATTCTTTAATTTCCATGCCCATTTAAATGTATCAACTTTGCTGTGATGGAGGGAGTAGTACCTAGTTCCGAAGCAAAATATGTAAACCTTACAGATCACTAAAACTCGAAGTTGGAGGCTTAAATGTTGAAGTCAATGACCTGCTGGTTTCGTGCGTTAGAATGATCTGATTTTGTACTACAGCACACTATGGAATAACAAAAAGGCACTGAGTCAACAAAAGTTGATTTTACAAAAGAATGCAGATGATCATTCTAGAATGTAGAGAACACTATCGGTTGTGATTGTCCACTTCTTTATAATGATCTATAAAATCATGGTATATTTAAAAAAATTGTGGAAAGAAGATGTCTTTCTTGTCTTATAGTCACAGTCACAGTTAATTCCTAAACTTGCACAACCATACACTTTCCCGCTCAACATAAAATAGGTTCAACTCAACCCCTGACTGATGTTGCCAAGTTCACTTTGTTCATGAATCATGGGTTGAGTTGGACTGGTTACGATCTCAGGGTAATCAATGTTTTGGTTGCATGAGTTCAGGAGCTGCTAACTATCTACAAGAAAGACATAATCTCTCCACACTTTGAAAAGAATTCAATACATCATGATTTTGTATATTTTGAGAAATGACGAGACGAGGACAACCATAGTAACAATAAATCAGTTGATTTAACACTGTACAGAATTATTCACATATAAAACGAATTTGCACATGTCTGGTGTACTAATTTCTCTGATTTTCTTATACCTGAGAATGATTCAAGTACAATTGAGTGCTGCTACGGACTTACTCATTTGGAAGTCACCTTTACATCAATTGTAAGTTTGTAACTCAAGCAAGATTATCCATCCGAGTGCCACACACTGAATAACTTACTCACCAAGCGAACATCTTCAGTCGGATTTTTCAATCCTAACATATTAGCGCAATCAGTATTTATTCCTCACAGAATGCTGATTACCTTTTGAAATAGCTCTAGGGTTTTAAATCTATTATCACGATCTTGCACACTTCTTGTCATTTGCGTGTATCTTCTGACTCAAGATCTCAGAATTCTGCTCATATTAGGAAGAATAATTATGGATGAATTTGTTGCAGCTTTGTGAGTGAGCATATCGAGACTCTTGAAGAAATTGACATGGAATACCGGGAATTAGCTCTTGAATCCGGCATTGAGAATTGGGGACGTGTACCAGCTTTGAATTGCACTCCTTCGTTTATCTCAGACCTGGCTGATGCGGTAATAGAAGCATTACCGTCTGCACAAGCAATCTCGTCCTCAGTGAGTGCTAGTGAAGAGGCAGATTATGACCCGCTGAAATACATTGCCAAACTGTTGTTTGGTTCGATCCTTGCATTTGTCTTGCTGTTCTCACCAAAGATGGTTCATGCATTCAAGAATCATGTATTGTGAAAGTGATGACATCAGTAAGTAGCATATGGAAGAAGATAAAGATGGTAACAAGGTCAGTCAGAGCTGTTCCACATTTAGCCGGAAAGGTTTGATGATGGTTTTACTGTTTTGTTAGTCTTCTTCTTAGCCGTCAATTGTCTATAAGGTGCCTGCCTGCCTGCCTGCCTGCCTAGTTGGAGATGTGTAGAGGAGGGTGTTGCACAGCGGTTGTGCAACAAGTTAAGAGTAACCAGAGAGAGAGAGAGAGAGAGAGAGTTAAGGGAGAGGAAGAGTTCAATATTTCTTCTTGTTCTTTCATTCTCATTCTTTGTCATGCATATAAGGGACTTGGGAATGGAAACGGTTAGGGAAAATAGGTAGCTCATCACCGAGAGCATGTGCTATTCACAAGAAGACAAACTGAGGAATATCCTGTAGATATTCTTATGTAAATTGGTAAAAACTCTCTGCCTTAAACAGGTTGTGTGGTTGCTTGCTACCACCAATGGGCTAGGTCATCATGAACATTGGGCTGTGCACTAACTTGGCCTGCAACAACAGAGGGATTGAGTTGCCAAAATAAAGAAATGAGATACTCCTATTATTTTATTTTTTTTACTTTTGTTTTTGATCAGGCAGGCAAAGAGAGATTCTTGAGGAGACTGACTGACTGTAAAGCAGCAGAACTTTGAGTTATACAGGCAGCAATTTCTCTTCTTTGTATTCCTAGCCAATCAACTCATGACATATCTGCTGCTGTGTTTCCACAATGGAAACAGAGAAGGAACAATGAAGTGAAGCATGCATGCATGCATGGGTTAATTGGCTGCAGGTATTTATTACAAATGAAATGGTATAGGTGTTTTTTGAGGAAAATATGCTCAGTAGTTATTTTGTAACTGAATTGCTATTATTAATTTCCAATAGATGTGATTGATTTGATTTGAGACCAACTGCCAGGACAACATATTTGATTTTGAAAGTCGGCAACCAACAATAATAATGGATATCTTCATCGTCCTCAACATATTTGTATGTAACATCCTAATCCTATTACGTACAGGGAGGGAAACTGAATATCGTTTGTTTTACGACAAGATAAAAAAGGAACCTAGCCTATCTCTGACCAAAAAATGAACATTTATAGTATTATTAGGAATTAACGTATGTTGTCAACTGAAGAATGAGATGAAACATTACTATATGCAAAATTAACCCAAAAAGTTCGTTACATTAGAAAACGGGTAAATTATAAATACTATTTTAAAAATATTCAGTTATCCTCTGAGGTTTAATAAATCTTCAATTACCCCCCTTGACCGTTTGTGGTTTTAGTTGACTCTTAAACATTTTAGGTGCAATTGCACTAACTATAGTCCAAAACAGTCAAGAGGTAATCTGGGCATACTTGCATTTTGGCAGCATGGTCTCTTCTGCATCGTTGTGGCCTGAGTTTATCCGTGTTGCTACGACGGTTAGACAATAGCGACGACTGACAGGGATGGCCAGTTGGGGAGGAAGAAAGAAGATAAATTAAATGTTAGGGTTGACATAGAAATATTAGTGGTAGAAGAGTAGTGAACCCTAAAATTCTTGACGGTCAACTAAAACCACAAACGATGAAGGGGGTAACTAAAGATTTCGCTAAACCTCAGGGTGATAATTGAAGATTTTTTAAAATAGAGGGGGTAAACTAAACATTTCAGTAAACCTCGGAGGGTAATTATTACCTTAGAAAACCCCAATAAGATGTATAAAAGAAAAAAGATATGTAAACTCCCAATAAGATTTTTTTTTGTTGATGCGTAAACCCCCAATAAGATAAACAAAAAAAACAGTTAGTACTTACTGTCCAAAGCAAGCAAGCCCTTATTCCCTAACAAGGTGACATTATAAATAATTAATAAATACCAGCAAAGCACATGCTAAGAATGAGAAATATACAGCTCCGGAGGAGAACTGGAGATTGGAGAAGCTAGTTAACTTGGGCTGGCTGTTCTCGTCATCACCACGAAGTGGAGTGGAATTGAGCTTCATTTGCCGGCAAGGACATTACAAAGCTTCTACTTTTATGGTTCATTCATTTCCGCCGGAAAATGGGTGCCTTCCGTTCTCTCTTCTCAATTCACCGTCTCTTCAACTTTCCTTCTCAGAAGAATTCTCGCACTTTTAGTACCCCGAGCGCATCTCCTAACAAACCTGCGAAAGGGAAAGCCAGTGTTGTGCCCACTCAGTTTGACACAATAGCCGATGCCCGCTCTCTGTTCGACGATATGCTTCACCGGCGACCGCTGCCTTCGCTTTCTGTGTTTACTCGCCTTTTCAGAGATATTGCCAGGTTGAACCATCATTCCACTGTAATTTCTATGTCTCGACAGCTCGAAATTGCTGGGATCCAACATGACATTTGGTCTCTTAATATTCTGCTCAATTGCTTTTGCCGCTCTGGCTGTCCCGGTTTTGCATACTCTATATTTGGGAAGATTTTGAAGTTTGCTTTGCAGCCCAATGTTGTTTCTTATAATTCCCTTATCAATGGCCTATGTAAAGTAGGGGACAATAGTGAAGCTCTCAAGATTCTAAGGAAGATGGAAAAGAGAGGCTCTTATCCGGATGTGGTGACATACAGTACTATTATTGATAGTCTTTCTAAAGACAATCTCTTAAGTGAGGCAAGAAATTTGTTATCTGAAATGAAAAGGTATTCAGCCCAATGTTGTTACATACAGTTCCTTGATTCATTCTATGTGTGATGCAAGCAAGCAGGATGAGGCTACAAAATTGCTGAAAGAAATGGTGGCCAAGGGTGTTAACCCGGATGTTGTAACTTACACTATATTGGTGGATTCATTATGCAATGATGGGAGAGTTTTGGAAGCTCAACATATTCTTGCAAGTATGGGAAATCAAGGCATTCAACCTAACATCTTCACATACAATGCTCTTATTAATGGGTATTGTTTACGGAGTGCAATGGATGGTGCAAGAAAAGTATTTGATTCATTGGGTAAGACTGGTTTTCCACCACCGAACTTGTTTTCTTATAGCAGTTTGATCAATGGGTATTGTAAATTGCAAATGATGGATGAGGCAATGCATCTCTTTCATGAAATGCCTTGCAAAGGATTGATCCCCAATACGGTTACATACAATTCTCTAATAAGTGGCATGTGCTCAGTGGGGAGACTTTCGGATGCTCAAAGTCTTCTTAAAAGGATGTGCTTCAGTGGTCAAGTTCCAGACTTGATAAGTTGCTCTATTATGCTAGACGGCTTGTGCAAACATGGAAAACTGGATAATGCCTTGACCATGTTTGAAGAGATGAAAAGAAGAGGGATGGAACCGAACATTGTTATCTACAGTGTCCTGATTGATGGCTTGTTTAGAGGTGGAAAATGTGAAATGGCAGAAGGACTGTTTCATCAACTTCAAAATTTCCAGCATTTGAAACCTGATGTCCACATGTATACAATAGTGATCAAAGGACTTTGTGAAAATGGTCAAACAAATGAAGCATACAAGTTACTAACGAAAATGGAAGAAGATGGTTCTGAGCCTAATGAGTGCACTTACAACACAATGATCAAAGGATTTCTTCTTGCTAATGACACATCAAGGGCAATGAAGCTGCTTGAAGAAATGCGTGCAAAGGGACTTTCAGTGGAAGCATCCATACTAGAAATGCTACTCGATCTGTTGCCTTCTAATGGACTAGATCCTACATGTCCGGAGCTTATACGTTTCTTCTCTAAGCACAAATGAAAAGGTAAATTTTATTTATCCTGTTAATTTTGACATCAAATTACTTGCTTTTTTTCCCTATCAGTTACTGTCCATTAACAAGAAATTTAATGCTTTAGCTTAGTTTCATTCTCTTGACATTAAAGTTTTTAGAATGAAGACAACTAGCTTTATCATTAGGGAGCCGAAACCAATGATAAACAAGGTGATTACTTATCAACTTACGGAGTAATCTTTTTTTTTTCCAGATCCCTTTCATATCACAATTATGGATTATAAACTATACACAGTATTTTATTTTGCATTGCGTAATTTTATAATTTGAGGAAGAAGAAAAAAACCTATCAACTTCCAAGCAGGCATCTTTACTGTCGCTACTTTTACCTTGACAGGGTTAAGAGTTTGTTATTTTAGCAAAGTAAAGATTTACAATGAACCTTTTATACGAAAAAACAACTTTCATAGTCAACTATGATTTAAAATGGGCCTTTTATACTATATATTTGGATATGGCTCTCAACAATGCACATTATTCACATTATGTGTTGATGATGCAGGTTAGCCCATAGGCTGCAGATTGCAGTTAGTTTCAGAAAGTTGGTGCTGGATAGGCTTTTTTGTTGGAGGGTGAACCACTTTATTCCTATTACAAAGATCATATCTATCAGGTTATTCAGGTCTATCACATTTGGTGCCACAATTGGATGAGTTGATATTGTTTCATGGTCATTGTGCTCTGGCTAAATCCATGTTGCATTCTGCAAGCACGTCATGGTTTTAATATGGGTTGTATGAAGCTATTGGAATGATGTGGTTCATGGTACGAGGGTGGAGAGTCAAGTGAGCTGGCTTTCTGGTTCTTAAGCTTGAGGGATGACCGGATAGTGGTGACAACATTATCCTCACCCAAGAACTGGTAAGGATCTTGTGTTGTGACTTAATGTTTAAAGTATGGGAGTACAAGGACTGAGATATGATTTTAGCCTCGGTAAGGTTACCTACTCACCATCTTAGATGTGCTTGGTCAATTAAAAAGCAAATCAGATTGATCGTTTACAAGAGTTTCTGAGAGCCTAAGAATATTTTTTAGAGAGTAGTTAGTGAAAGAATCAAGAGACTTTTTGAAGGAAATGTTATATTTTGACATGCGAGAGTAAATTCTTGCAGAGTAAGCAACAAAGAAAGCTGCGACTGTTTCTGTTTCTGTGAAATCCAAAGAAAATTGGTGAAGTTACAGGGTTTTTACTAGTTTCCATATTTATTGAGTATTGATGATGGCTGTTAAGCTTACGCATGATCATTGAGAAGCTAGAATGGCTTTTACATGATTTGAGTGATCAGCTTCTTCAGGTGACAATGTTATAACCGTTGGCCTATGTCGGTTATTACAGACTTAATAACTGGCTTTGCTAGGTTTAAATCAAGCAATTTATGGATTTAGAGAGTTCTAGACTCTTAATTTTCGCAATAGTTTCCGTTAATCGTAAAAGCTTATTGCTGTTGTTATTTTGTTGAATGGTTTGTAGCTAAAGTTTTTGTCCTGTGTTTACAGATGTGGAGATATTTCCGCTCAGTGCCTAGTTATGTGATGAATCTGCAATCTGTGTATAAGGTTCTCTTGTTGTATCATAATTTCTTATCAACTCGGGTTTAGCTTCAGAACTAATGTCAACAATTGTGAAGAGCTAATCTCATTTTACTTTGACACCTCCACAGTGACTTTTGGTGAAGAAAGGTTAAAATAGCTGCTGTTACCTTGGAGATTTGCTCAACTCCCTCAGATAGGGTAAACCTCTCTTCTACTGAGTAACCTGGTGGTTTTGGTAGTGGAAGCCTAGGTCTAGCCTGGGAAAATTTGTTTGTCAATGTCTATATTGCATGTCCAGTGTTTCTGTACATTGTGTCCAGCACATGAAGATATGCATGCTTTGTGTGTATTTTCTATCAGTATTGTGTTTTTCTCAACTTCTTCAAGTATGCATGACATATCTACTAGAAACCAATGTGTATTTTTGTTTCTGCAACGATTTTATCTCTGCGTGTGTGTGTGTGTGTGTGTGTTTTTTTCTTTCAAATTTACCAGGGGTTTCACTATTATTGTTAATTCTTACCAAGTTGTGAAGCTTATCCCTTATGCTAATACTATTAGAAGAGAAGAAAGTTAGATTCCTCCATCCCTATTTCTATTTAATTGTTACATTTGACTTTTTGAACTTTTTATATATTGATTTTCGAACTTTTATTTGATTCGATTTTTTACTAGTAAAAATTTGCTTTTTTAAAAAAAAAAAAATTCTAGAAAACAGACATTGATTTATCTTATGTATATAAATTACTTAATTTTATATACCAAAGTGTTGAAGAAAAAAGAATATAGATTAGATGTTGAAAAAGAAATGTAACTACTACCTCGTCCCAAAAAAAATGATGGGTTTTTTTTTTCGAGTGTGGATAGGTTGTGCCAATGGCACACTATGTGTGCCTCTAGATATAAGGTAAGACGATCACCTTCCTTCATCGCACAAAAACGAAATCCAACAACAAATCAACCGATTGACCTCCTTTCTCGCACGAACGCAACAAAAGGATGACAAAACACAAACAATCCATTCCTCCGACGACAAAAACCACAAGTCATGGCGCAGTGTTCAACAGCCCAAAACTGATGCTCACGGGACATAAAGATGTTCTTCCCGTAAATTGTGATGCTTTACATCAACATTATGATGCTCCTAATGGATTTTTAATAATCTACTGGCTTAATGAATTTTTAAAAAGGATGCTCTTTGAGGTAGAACAGGTGCTCGTTATCACAAGTTTGATGAGTTAGTTCCAAAAATAATGCACTATGGTGAAAAGAAAAAATATTGTGCTCTTCGTTCACAATGATGAGCTTCGTGAAAACATGATGTTCTTTAATCAATGTACAATGCTCGTGTTTTAAAAATTGATGCTCTTGTTACCAAAATGAACCAGACGATAAAACTATATTTTTCAACTTTTTAATGTTATGAATGCTCTTAATGACATATCTGATGCTCGTAGATTCCATGGTGATGCCCGCGCTTTGAACATAGTGTTACGTCATTAACAAAGTATGATATCTTGGTTCAAAATGATGTGTTTGGTGTCACGAATGATGCGCTTCTGTAAAATTATGATGCTCTTCAATAAAGTATGATGCATTCGTTAAATATGATGCTCTTGGTGTCATGGATGATGCTTTTTGTTTCAAGTATAATGCTCTACCTAGCAAAAATGATGTACTCGTTTTGATGACTTAACCGTGTACACATTTTCTTCATTCTCTTAAAATGATGCCTTTGATGACCATAACGATGCACTTCCGTTGCACTATGATGCTCTCAATTACAAACATGGTGCACATGTTCTGATAACTTAATTATGCACTCGTTTTCTTTAACCTTACAAAATGATGAAGTTCTCAAACTGATGCTCTATGTGGTTAAAATGATGCTCCTTTTATATGTATGATGAGCTTAACATTTAAAATGATGCTCCATCTGGTAAGTATGCCTTTATGGCGCAATGCATGTGATGCTTGTTTCGCTGAAAAATTTGTCTTCTCGCAATTCATCACTAATTGGCATTATTAAGTTCATTATAATAGATTTGAACATTATTTGTATGCAATTCGTGGTTATATCATTTTTACACAAAAGAGCATCATAATTAATCGAGAACACATCGTAATTATATGTAGGAGCATCATAATTTTGCTGTCTGCAGCAGATTGCAGTTTCAGAACTTGAGACGAATTTTCGCCGTTCAGCTCAGGAAATGGCTGGGAATGAAGCGTCGACGACCGGGGAAGAGATTGACAGCTTCGGCGGGGTCGATTACCGCCTTGGTTGGCGGATTTCATCAGATCGGATAGCGGGTCGTCCGAACGGATCTCCTACAATTGTTAGTCTCCGGTGGTTGTTGATGGAGGAGGATACTATCACTGAGTTGCTAACTGCTGGCCAGTGCTTAAGGAGGAGCTACCGTGGTCAAAGGCTAGAAGTGAGAGGTGGTGGGTGGTGGTTCCGTGAAAGTCCGACGACGTAAAGAGCAGAAGAAGGGAAGAAATGGCATTATTGCAATTAAACAGACTTTGGCACAAACTGACATATATTTGAGCGTGACACACTATTGTTTGTGCATTTTTTCAATATTTAATTTATGATTTTATTCTTCAACATTTTCATATGTAAGGTCAAATAATTTAGACGCAAATTATAGATTAATCTGTATAGTTTCTAAATATATATTTTTTTCAATTTTTTTAATGAGTTCTTTCTATTGATAATTTGAATCTCCTATAATGTCCAAAAAGAAACGAACGGAGATCTAAGCGAGTAAAATGTATAAACAAAATGAAGAAAGTTGTAAATTTCAAAATATTGAACATTTTAAGAAATAAGGTTGTTTGACGTCGGGAAAATATTTTGGTGATACTTAATAGGAAAAATAGTTGAATTTAAGATTTAAATAGGACAAAAAACTCAAACAAATGCAATTAGGACATTAAAAAAAGTGCTATTGTCTTCACTAGGTATAATAGTGTTGATGCAATTGCAAACACACAATTACCATCCATCCATGTTTGCTGACAAATTGGGTTGTGTTCTTTTGTAAGCATTGAAATTTGACATATCAAATACTGTCAAAGATGAAAAAGTTGAAAACTACTTTTTTAAAATAACAAAAAAAGGGAAGAGAATGTATAAAACTTTAAAAAAATTTAAAAATGAAATTGTAGAAGAACAGAACCCTGGTTAGGAGATGGGGATTACTACATAACATAAGTAAGAGATTAAGCTAAGTTAGGAAGTTTGCAGGCTATTTCGGAAAACCGTAAGAGTTCAGGGAGCAATTTTGGCAATCATGTTAATCATCACCATCCACTAATCAAAATGACTCAATTACAAGGTAATTTAGAAATACAAGCCTAACTAACAATTACATATTCACTTCTCATTCTCATTTTCCAAATGCTGTAAGGAAACCGAAAAAGCTATTCTATGTAAATGGGCTGAACGCTGAACAAAACAAAGGCCCAACGCAATTTCTGCAAGTGCAAGCCGAGAGAGAGAGAGAGACGCCAACATCAAAGCACCAAACTTTTTTCTGATCGATTGCTTCTGATCTGATCGCCGTCGCTGTTGCACCACGAGCAGATGGGTATTTTCCGTACGGTCTCCTCCTCCTTTCATCGTCTCTCCGCCTTCACTTCTCGCCCTTTTGTGAGCCTTGGTCTCCCCTGTTCGACCATCTACGATGAGTTCGACACTATCGACAATGCCCGTGATGTGTTCGACGATATGCTCCACCGACAGCCGCTGCCTTCTCTTTATGGGTTCAACCGGTTGCAACACTCCTCCGTGATTTCTTCGTCACGGGAGCTTGAAGTCTCCGGGATCAGGCATGAGCTCCACTCTTTGCCTGATTGCTTCTCTCGCCCTCAGTTACTCTGGAAAGACGAGATCATGGGTAAGGCTACAAACTTGTTTTCTGGAATGATAGGCAATGGTATGCAAACTAATGTTTTCACAGGCAGTTCGTTGATTTCATGCTATTTGTAATCCAGGCCAACGAAATGAGGCAAGAAAGTTTCAAAATGAAATGACGGCCAAGGGTGTTAGCTCAAATGGTGTGGCATACATTTCATTATGCAATGAGGCAAGAAGAGTATTCAAACCATTGGGTGACAAGAGCCTTTCACCACCTAAGCTAGTTAACCGTAACACTATGCTAAATGGGTATTGCAAATTGGGAATGATGCCAATTTCAAATGCTCATAATCTTCAACTTGGGCACACACACAAGCTGAGACTTTACCACAGTGGACAAGATTCAGATTCTCGCAAGCAGAGGGGGAAACTCATTAAGTTGTCAGAGAATCGAAATCTACAAGATCAGAAACGAAGAGCGCTGGCTGCTAAATATGAAGTGAGACGAAGGCTTTACAAAGCCTTCTGTAAAGATCCTGACCTTCCTGTCGATGTGCGTGAGAAGCATCGTTACAAATTATCCAAGTTGCCCAGAAAGAGTTCCTTTACACGAGTGAGAAACAGATGTATTTTCACAGGTCGCCCTCGAGCCGTGTATGAGACCTTCCGAGTTTCTCGTCTGGTTTTTCGTGAATTAGCATCTCGGGGTGCTTTAATGGGCATAAAGAAATCATCTTGGTAGTAGATGGCTTACGGAAAGATGGTAGACTAGCTGATGCCTTGATGAGTGTACTGCAACTGGATGATCAAACGATTTCTTCTTGCTATTGACACATCAGATCCAATGGAGGGGCTGAGAATCTCTTTTTATCAGGCCCAGTTCTACTTTCTATGTTCACCAAAACAAGTTTCATCATTGATCTTATTTGTTTCATGTCATGTAACTTCCAGTTGTGTGTTTTAATTGCAATATCCATGTTGTCAGCTTTCTTCTTGGTGATGACAGATAACCAGAGTTTGAACTCCCAGACTGTTTTGCTTAAGGTTCTTTTACTCAGTCACAATCTAGACTTAATTTGTTTTTTCCACAGAAACACACAGAAGGAAAGGAGAAAATAAAAAGAAAACCCATACAAAATAGTGTGGATAGCAGACATATGTCTGATTTTAGTCAAATCCAGATATTTGGTCAGTAGGTTATGCCAATTCTGCTTCCTCTCTCTATACTGACATATTTCATTTCCCTGGTTTTACATGAACTATATGATTCTATAATAATGTAACTGTTATGACAATTCTGTTTCATCCTGAATGTTTAACGGTAAAAGAGTGTCTTTTCCAACTCTCTCATGCTCAATGTTGTAAAAAGGGGTGAATCTGGGCTGGGTTGAGCCCGAGCCCACTAGACTCGAGCTCGGCTCCTTAACTTATCGGTACTACTCGCGCATGAGCTCGAATTGCTGAGCCTAAATTGATAGGTTCGAACTTGGCTTGAAACAGGCTAGAGTTCGGAGTTATAACCTAATAGACTAGTTTTTAAACCCCTTTCTAAACTAGATAATATGACTTAAATATCCAAATTGATAGTTTAGACTAATTATAACGTTTATCATGTTCAAAAAAATAGAAAGCACATTAACTAAATAATACTACTATACCTAATTAAAATTAAAATATTATCAACCAATTCAAGAATCTCCATAAGTTTCGATAGGGAGAAAGTCCCATTTTACCACTCACGTTTGGATTTTGGACCCTAAATACCACCCTTTGAAAAAAAGACCCAAATTGCCCTTACCGTTACAAACGTTGGTCCCACATTGTCCTCGCCTATAGTTGCCATCAATATTGTCTGATGTGGCACCTGTGTTGGCTTAAATTTGGTGAATTGTCATCTGATTGGGCTTACCTAAATGAGTATATGTGTATAAGGCGTTTCAAAACGAAGTCTTCAGCATGTAGGGGCTTCAAAATGAAGTCTTCATCTCTGCACGTTTCGTCTTCTCTTCACAATCACTGAAGGTCTTCAATTTTGGCGTCGATTCTTGCTCCTCTCAACCGGTTAGCGTCAGTCCTTCCCAATCATGCCACCAAAGCTGGATAAGACGAAACCTAGTTCGTAGGTTAGTTTTCGTTCGTCATCTGACTTCTCTCTTCATAGAACTCCATAATTTGTGTTCAACCAGGTGAAATTCTTCTAGGTTTAAGATTACTAATAGTCATCGGCGACTATCGTATGCTTTTGGTTAACTGTGTGGCATTAGGGTTTGTAGTGAAGTGTTACTTGTGGTTACTCGTGGTATAATTTTTTTTGGTTAATGGTAGTTTTAGGAGACTATTGTATGTTTTTGGTTTCGTTTTGTCCCCTTTCAAAGTTTTTTGTTGCGGGTTTAGGGGTGGAAGTGGGAAATTTGAGTGGGTGTAAGTTTGGGTGTTCATTGTATTTTTGGAGTGTATATGTACTCTTAGCTTCCCTCACTCTATTTGTTCTGTTCTGTTCTGTTTCTTGTGTGTATAGGTTGCGGGGTTCAGATTTCACATACACCATATATTTTGGGGACAGTTTTCTTGACAGTCCATATAGATATGAAGGTGGTAGTAGTATTGTTCATGCAGGGAAGAGTATTTTAGTGATTGGGCCACTTTTGTTGACTTCATCGGGGGTATGGGCATTCCTAACATCTCATGGATTCACTATAAGACAAGGACATGGAGTACCTTAAGCAGTATTGATGATGTTAGGTTAATATGGGATGAGTCAAGTGCACATGGTGCAATGCTTTGTTTATTTGAAAGCATATGTATTTCTTTATTTTGTGAGGCTGGAGAGGGTCCCTCTATCTATAATGCAATGGAAAATGAAGTTAAAAAAGATAAGGGAAAAGTTGTCCTTGTAGATGATGAAGTGAGAGAGATGGTTAGTGATGAAGAGTCTAGTGAAGATGATCCGAGTCAATTTAGAAAGGGGACAAATTGGCAGTCAGATAACGAAGGTGATGGTGCTGATGACTATGCCGATGATTATTATGAATATGCCGAGAACTTCGGGCATGATGAAGATGAGGCAGAAGATAATGATTATGTGGATGTTGGTACTGATGAGGAACAAGTGGAGACCCCAGAGTTATCTGATGAGGAAGAGGTGCCAGCTAATCCTCAACAAATTGGTGAGGAAGATGTGATCAGATCAGATGAGGATGCTGATCCAATTGAGGTTTGTTGTGAAACTGATGAGGGAGTGGAGAGTTCCATCAGATTTAGAAGGAGTAAATGGCCTATGTTTGATAGTGAGAAGTGTTTTGAGTTTGTGGTTGGTATGAGGTTCAAGGAGAAGACTGCAATTAAGGAATTACAACCATTTATGCTGTGAAACATCATAGAGACATCCATTTAAGTAAGTCTGACTCAAAGAGGGTTGTGATCACTTGTGTGGCAGGGCGTCTATTTCGGGTTTGGACATCATTCAGCAAGAGAATCTTGTGCTGGCAGACCAAAACAGTTCAGGAGGAGCATACTTGTGTGAGAAGATACAAGCTAAGGCTTGCCACAACTAAATGGCTTGCTGAAAGGTACCTTACTGACTTGAGAGACAATCCACACATGAAGAGGGTCGACTTGAGAGAGAAGGCTAAGAAAGGGTCTAAAGTGGAGATTACCAATAAAATGACTAAGTTGGTTAATAGGGTGTTCAGAATAGAATCCAAGGGCACAGGTCAATATGGACTATTTAAGGATTATGTTGCTGAACTAAAGAGAACCAATGTTGGTAGTACAATGGAGTTGGAGGTCTAGCCTACAAAAGATGGGGAGACAGAGATATTTAAGAAAATGTATATCTGTTTTGTTGCTTGCAATAGGGGTTTCAAAAAAGGTTGCAGGAGAATTATAGGAATTGATGGTGCATTTTTTAAAACAGTTACCAAAGGTTAAATGTAAACTGCAATTGCAAGGGAAGCAAATGATCAGATGTATCATGTTGCATGGGTAGTTGTTGAGGTTGAGAACAAGGACAATTGGCTGTGGTTTATAACTCTCTTGAAGGATGACCTTGAGATTGACAATGGCAAGCCATTTGTCATTCAATCTAATCAACAAAAGGTATTTCATATTCTGTCATTCAATCTGTTTACAAGATGCTTTCAGAATTAGTCCTGTCACTGAATTATTTCTTTCAATATGTGTTTCCATGGGTTAATTCCTGCTTTGGCATTCCTCCTTCCCAATGTTTAACACAGGTTGTGTGCGAGGCATATTCTTGCAAATTGGCAGAAGAAGCACTGGGGTGACACTATGAAATTCATGTTCTGGAAATGTGCAGATACATACAGCAAGGGGGTGTTCATTGATGAACTTGACAAGATTAGGGCTTACAAGGATGCAAAGGTGGACTTGCTGAAGATTGATCCACATAGATGGTCAAAGGCATTCTTTATAAGAGATGTCAAGTGTGACAGCAATCAGAATAATATTGTTGAGGCCTTCGATGGTGTGGATGTGGTTCTAAAGGCAACACAGAAACCCATTTATAGCATATTGGAAGATATTAGGAGATGTATGATGATGAGGTTTCATAGGAAGAGGCTCTTTGGGGAGAGTTGGAAACAGGAGATAGGATGGCTTGTTCAAAAGAAGCTAGATGATGTTGTGAAAGATTATGAAGTTTGGAGGGTGTCCTTCAAAGGAACAACAAGCTATGAAGTCTTACTAAATGATGTGCAACACACCATTAACTTGGAAAAGAGAGTGTGCAGTTTTGGTGAATGGGACCTCACAGGAATACCTTGTAGACATGCAGCTTGTTGCATTGTGAACAGGGGTGAGGCATTGGAAGACTATGTTGATGACTGCTTCAAGAAACCTGCATTCATGGCAGCTTACAAGTACTCATTTGAACCTGTCAGTGGGCCTAATGTGTGGCCAAGGTCTGAAGAAGGTGCTCTCAAAGTTTCTGAACCAAAGTTCAGAAGGATGCCTGGTAGACCTAAGCTGAACAGAATCAAAGATGCAAATGAGCCTAGAGCATCACAAGGGTTAAGTGCACAAGATACACTTGAATTACGTACACTGCAGTTGTGTGGGAACTGCAAGAAACCTGGGCACAATAAGAGAAGCTGTAAAAACCCTTTATGTTATAACATACTCCTTTTATTCTTGAATATTAATCACATAATGTCTTATTAATGTTTCAGCTTAGCTAATCATAGTGTATACTACAGGTTGCAAGTTTCTCAGGCTCAGGTCCATAAACACAGGAGAGCTGTGTCATTGCTGGTGAAGATTGGGTTTCATATAACCCTACTCTAACTATGACTACTAGAGGAAATAGTTCTGGTAAAAAGAGAAAGAACAAACAAGCTGCAGCTTAGGATGTTGGTGATTCTAGTTCTGGGCCATCAAAGAAAAAAGGGAAGAAGACATAGTTTAATCTAATGCAGGTGGGATAGGACTAGACAGGGGAGGGGCATATTTTTAATGGTCGCCATTGTCATCAATCTTTTTTTTTGGATGGCAATATATGTGACCATTTAGTAATGTAAACTGCAGAAATGAGACCAGTTTCAAAGAGACATAAGTGTTTCAAAGACCTGCAGGGTTTTACATTGATCAAACAAAAGCTATTGTCTACATTAATCAAATAAAAGCATATCACCCTAATACATCACAGAGAGCATGTCACCATACCACCCTAATACATAACAGAGACATCACTAAGCAGGACACTTGAAGTGCCATAACATGAGAGCAAAGACCATCACAATGGTAGCCACTCCAGTCATCAGTTGGTGCCACTTGAGACGCTTCTTCAGTGCCTCGTTCTGAGCTGCAACAAGCCTCAACTGAATCTCCTGCTTCACATCAGAATCTGACAGATAATCACAAACACCTTTGGTCTCAGCAAGCTCAGCCCTCAATCTCTCACGTTCAGTCTTCAAAGCCTTGAGATGAGTTTGAGCGTTGATTGCCCAATCCCACACCGGATCAGAGTGCTACAACAAACAACCAAACTTGAGCTACACAAAAAACTCTAAACCAAAAACTCACAGCCAACCTCACAGTTCCTCATCAGATAACATTTGGGTTTAGAGTTACTAAACACCGTACTTTCGCGGTGGTGACGGAGTCCCATAGATCTCTCGGTAGTACTCATCTTCACGTTCCCTGCGATCAGACTTATCGGAGTCGCTGCTCGGTAAACTGACCATTTCGAACTTGAAAATGTTCAATCGACGCTGAGCCTAACGCCTTAACCTAACCTCCAGTCGCTGAAATTGCAAGAATGTGGACTGCAGATCTGCAATTCCAAACTCGAACCCTAGCCCCAAATGAAGAAGCGTCTCATTTATGCGCCAAAATTGTATCCCCATCTCCATTTTAACCCGGTCTCCACTCACTCACTCACCTGACGAAGACACCACGTCGACACTGACAAGGGACGTGGCAACACATTAACGACGAAGAGTGACCGTCAGCTGGGGTGAGGGTATTTAGGGACCAACAAACAATTTTCGTGAAAAATAGGGACCAACAAACATTGAATGTTGGTAGTTTGGGTCTTTTTTTCAAAGGGGTGGTATTTATGGTCCAAAACTCAAACATGAATGGTAAAATGAGACCTTCTCCCTTTTCGATACCCTATCATATGGCTCAATCTCGATCTATTAATCTATCAAAGCTACCTTTTAAGCTTGAGTTCGAACTTGAACTCAATAGGTGCCGAGTGAATCTACTCTTTAAAGACCCACCGAGTTTACAACCCCAGCTATGTACGATTGAAACTTGAAAGGAGTAAATTGTAGGTTTTATAAATATTAGGGGTGAATCTGTAGTATTTTCTAAACCTCAGGATACTTTTGGTATCACTCACGGAACACTCGTATAGAGATGGAGATGGTTCGACCATTTGGGACTGGATTGGAGTTTTCTCTGGAAGAATGACGATGACGAGCGATGAAGAGAAAGCCCTAGAGGACCAGCTGGAGCTTCAATTGAAAGAACAGAAAGACTCGCTTTCCGCCATTGATGAAGCTCTCACTTACGATTCTTCTAATGAAGAACTCATTTCGGTAAATAACAAATACGCTTCTTTTCTTTTTGCTGTTGTTAATTTGGTTTGTGTTAATCACGAGATATTCATCTTTCAGGTCCGGGTAGAGGTTCTTGAGGCGATCAAGGACGCAGAGGAAGGGCTTCTTAGCCTCAAGCGCTCTCGGTTGCTTCGTGAAGTTGATTCGGCTCTGGATAGTCATGGCGTCGGTGATGGTTTTTCCAAAGCGGAGCCCAGTGAGCCAGGGGTTGGCAATGGCGATGTCGAAGCAGAGCCATTGGAGGATCCGAATTTCTCAGTTGGTTCGAAATGTCGATTTCCTTATACTGATGGGCGGTGGTATAATGGTCAAGTTGTTGGAGTTGAAGATTCTGGTTCTGCTAAAGTTTCTTTCCTCGCACCCACTTCTGAGAACATGTTGGTAAGTTCAAAATTTACCAATTTGAGCAGACTTAGTTGTACATTCTTAGACTTTATAGTCAGGAAATTAGATTGTCCTTTCATACAGTCTTATTTTCAGAAGTTGAATAGAATCATATTGTTTTATTGTTTATGATTGAAATGTGTGGCCATGTGGTTATCGGTCCTTGATTACTCTTGAGGTTTATGAAGATTAAACTGCTCTTCTTCTGGCCGAATGATCTACTTTGGGTTTTACAAGACGGAAATAATTTAATAAAAGCATGGTTGTTTGTTTTAGAATTGCAGTGAACTCTAGTTTTGGTTGCTTGTAGATAAGTAAACTGTAAAAGTATCACTCACTCCGACCCAAATGTGTTGCCACTTTCACCTTTTTATCTTTTTTTGTAGAGATTAAGATTGCTTGTATGATAATTGAACTTCCAAAATTATCATTGAGCTCCATGAACCAGGTCTAAAACAAAAGTGTGGAAGGACATTGATCCACTGCCACACTTCCCAAATTTTACACACTTTCGTTCTATAATACATACAAAAATTTGCGCCTGCAGCGTTTTATAATACGTTTTAGAGGGATAAAATAGGTAAAATAAATAACAAAACATCAAATGGGCCAATTGTCTTGGGACAATTTCATTTAGAAAAAATGACAAACACATTTGGGATGGAGGGAGCACATATTTTTAATGTTCTAAGAGAACCCATCCACTAGAAGAGTCTAGCATTGAGCGTTCTATAGTAGTTTATGGATTATTTCTTCATTTGGTGGCTTGCATCAGATCAAATTATTAGCTATTGAAGCTGCTGGTACAACATTCCTTGTATTTTTTTTTCTTCTGGCCAATGTCCATTTCCTTTCCAATGTTTGCCTTGTGGATCTAGCTTCTGCAGTGCCATTTGCGTGAGTTCTCAATTCTACGGATACAAGCTATTTAATGCTCCAAACTCCTTTTTTTTTCTTTTTAATTCTGGACCAGATATACAGATTAAGAAAGACTACTTGATGAGAACTAATCCTCTAGATCATCCCCTCTGATTTTATATATTTATGTGTTTTCATCTCTGCTGAATTCTTCTTAACTATGTGAATTTGTAAACTGATTGTAAATGAGCAGGATATGTGCGTTAGCAATGGATGATTGATGAGGATCAATGTTTATATTGCTAAACAACAATTTTTCTGAAGTACTGAGATAAAATACAGTCATTTTATCTCCAGTCAGTTACTGATGCATCTAGATCACCCTAGTGCAGATATGCAAATTCTTTATGCAGCAACGGTGTCGGTTTGGTTCCAGCTGCCGCTTATCACATGGTATGCTGTTTTCATTTGATTCTGCAAACCAATTAATGCCCAATTCAAAGTTCTTTATGACTTTATATTTACATCGGTTCTGGATTCATAGTGATACATAATGGCCTATAAGAGTAGCTTGTGTAGGTAGTGGAAAGTATCTTGTCACGAGAGTATTAGAAATTATTTTTTCTGACAAATAAATGCTTGGTAAAGTCTGTATATTTCTTCCTGGTGGATCTTATGAAATGTAAGGCATGTTAGGGTGCTGTTTTAGCTCTGCTTGTTAGGATGCAAGTTGTGGGTGCAATTGCTTTAAGCTTATATCTTTACATGTTGACTGTTTTACGTTAGTCATGTTTGTCTTGGTATTCATTTTTGTTTTGGTTTGTACGTACATATCTATTCGTGATATGTGTCTTAGTGCTAGTTTTCTGTTTTATTTATTTGTTTGAGCTGTCTGTACTAGTAAATCTGTTTCCACAGGGGTTGATTTGCCATTGTCCTCCCTCAAGCAGTTTGTCCCGACAATATGGGAAAGCTCAATGGTTGGATCTACCATTTGGGCTGTAACTGATATTAAAGGGGGTGTCTGGAAGGAAGCTGAGCTCGAGTCATGGGATGATGAGCTTAAAGTCGGAAAAGTTGTTTTTCGAGAAGCTGGGAACTCTGCACTTCTTGGACCTGAAGCTCTAGCACTTACTGAGTACGCCCAAGTTACTGATGGTGAAAAAGAAAGTGATGTATCCTCTGATGACTATGACTTTAGTGATTATGAGGAAGATGGATCAGGAGGTTTGGGATTCCTTGAAAGCACTGCACTTCAGAGGGGTGTTCAGACGGAAACAGCCATTTTTTCCACGTGGGAGACCCACACCAGAGGCGTTGCTTCCAAGATGATGGCCAACATGGGTTATCGCGAGGGAATGGGGCTAGGTGCATCTGGTCAGGGAATGCTGAATCCCATCTCTGTGAAAGCCCGTCCCGCAAAGCAATCTCTTGGTTATCCGGAAGAGTCGCGTAATTCTGAGAATGGCGAAGAGAAGAAGAGGAAGAAAAAGGGTCGAGGTGGTAGGAGAAAGCGTGAAAAGAAGTTTGCTGAAGCAGCCAGGGCTGCTAGGGATGAAAACGAGGATAGGCCAGATGTTTTCAGCCTCATAAACAATCAACTAGCGATGCATGGTGCAATGTTGAATGGTGGAACAGTTAAGAAACAAGATGGCAAAGTTTCAGTGGAAAGAAAAGTAGATAGGCGGGCTCTTGTTGCGTATGATGACGAGGTGAAGGACCTGAAGATCCGAACGGTAAAACTTGAGGAGATGATGTGCAGAAACAGAGGCGAGAAAGCGGTATATGAGGCTGCGTTGAGGAAGCTAAAGGAAACTCAGAAAGCATTGGCGGAGGCTGAAGCAAAGCAAGCATCTGCATCAAATGCTTTAGTCAGCCGAGAGAAAGAGAAGAAATGGCTCAAGTTTTGAGACACTAGTGTGTTTGTGTGTTTTTACTAGAATTTACATCTGTGCTTCTCTACAAGTAGTGTTTTTTTGTGGTGGAGGGGAATAATTGATACTCCAAAGTAAAATAGCTGGCAAGATCAAGAACAGGTTGGGGGTGGAATTAAGAAGGAATTGGAAGGTAAAGTGCAATTGTTTTCATCTGTTGAGAAATTATGTAATGGTTTTTCCACGATGATTAAGTACAAAACATACACTTGGTTTATTTTCCATTTGGAACCCGAAGACATAAAGGTTTGGAAATCAAGTTTACTCTTTTCCGTACGCATATGTAATTTAGAAACAATTCTTTTGTGCTAAATAAGACTTGAAGATAATTACTGAAAAGCAAAGGCATCATGCATCTCATGGTGGCTTCCCGTTCATGGATATCTTATGATGTACATGCATGTACCCCTGGCTGCTTCACCAAACTTCATTTCACGCTTTCTCCTACCACCTCGACCCATTTTCTTCCTCTTCTTCTCTTCGCCATTCTCAGAATTACGCGACTCTTCTGGATGACCAAGAGATTGCATTGCGGGACGGGCTTTCACAGAGATGGGATTCAACAATACCCTCTGAAGTGCAGTGCTTTTGAGGAACCCCAAGCCTCCTGATCCATCCTCCTCATAATCACTAAAGTCATAGTCATCTGAGGATACGTCACTTTCTTTTTCACCATCACTAATTTGGGCATACTCGGTAAGTGCTAGAGCTTCAGGTCCAAGCAGTGCAGAGTTCCCACCTTCTCCAAAAACAATTTTTCCGACTTTAAGCTCATCATCCCATGACTTGAGTGAGGACAATGGCAAATCAACCCCTGTGGAAATAAATTTACTAGTATAGACAGCTTAAACAAAATAAGACGACAAACTAGCATGATGTGATCACCGAAAATGATCAACTCTTGGAAGGATCTAGCTTGGAAGATGAGCAACAATCTCTTGATAATTTCGGCTTAGCAAAGCACCTTTCAACTACAAGGTTGAACAATACTTTAGAAGCCAAGGGAAGGAGATGGATCTAGCACCTCTTAACTACTTGATCAAGCAATACTAGATATAATTCTTGAACCAAAAATTATGGAACAAGGGAATGGATTGTAGAAGTGAGAACCAAAAGCCACAATAATCTCTTATGGAAGGAGAGATTTCGGCAGCAATAGCATCAAAATGAGTTCTATCTTTACAATGTCTAGTTGCTAGTTTAAATAGGAAAGGTAAGTGGAGGTTATTGTCCAAAGTGTAGTAACACTTTTGACAAACACCCTAGGGTTACTTACCATTTCCATGATACAAAAGAAATCATAATGATAATACTAAAAATGGTGAGGGAAAAGTGAAAGGTAACCACCATTTGTGGTAATGGAGGGCAAGGACCAACCATTACTACAAACTAGTGAGTAAAGACCTCCACTTTAACCTACTTTCCCTCCCATCTTCCAATAACATAAATATTGTTCAAATATAAGTCAACTAAGATAAAAATCTGATATAAAGGAGGATTGGGCGAAATTGGAGGAATTTGGGCGGCCCAACCATGGTGGCGCGTGGCCCACACGCGCGGCCTTGAAGTGGCGCGTTGCGCGTTTGGCCGGCGAGTGGGGCTACTTCCGGGCATCTCCAAGGTTGGGGAAGGCTAGGTAGCTGTCCATGGGTGGTGGCGCCTCGATCCGGGGTGGTGGTGAGCGCGTGGGGCGCGTGGGAGAGGAGTGGTGGCGCGTGGAGCGCGTGGCGCTCCCCTCGGCTTCAAGGGAAGTGTAGGTGATGCTTCCCAAATGGTTTGGGGTCTTTTCCACTTGAATTCCCATGAGTTGAAGCTTGAGGTCTTGGTCTCGATCTTCATTCCGCTCCTCGGTTTGTGCCATGATCCTCATAAACGCTTGGAGCCTCTCTTGCACCTTCTTTGACCTAGACCGTGTCATGGGTCCATTGAGGCCTTGGAATGGGCTTGGCGTTTCTTGTGTGGGAGTGAGGTGGATGTCCACATCATTCTCTCCCTCTTGAAAAGAATCCGACCTCGGATTTGGTTCTTCCGTATCACCTTCAAAAGGAAGCAAATCACAAACATTAAAAGTTGCATGAACATTATATGAACCATCACATGGCAAATCAAGAACATATGCATTATCATTGATCTTCTTTGTGATTTGAAAAGGCCCATCTCCTCTAGGTGAAAGTTTGCTCTTCCTAGCTTGTGGAAACCTTTCTTTCCTAAGGTGCAACCAAACCCAATCCCCTACCTCAAAGGTTCGAAATTTCTTGCCCTTGTTCACCCTTTTGCATAAGACTCATTAATCTTGTTAAGTTGTTCATGAACTTTAGCATGCAAGTCTTTCATTTGTTGAGCTTTCTTTTGCCCACTTACATCAATTTGATCATCATGATTTAAAGCAATCAAGTCCAAGGGTGTTAGAGGATTAAATCCATACACAATCTCAAATGGGCTAAATGAGGTGGAAGAATGGTATGCACGATTATAAGCAAACTCAACATGTGGCAAACATTTCTCCCATTCTTTCAAATTCTTCCTAAGGATGGTTCTCAAGATAGTGATTAGGGTTCTATTAGTGACCTCGGTTTGTCCATCGGTTTGGGGATGACTAGAGGTAGAAAACATTAAGCTAGTCCCCAACCGAGACCACAAGGTCCTCCAAAAGTGTCCAAGAAACCTAGAATCCCTATCACTCACAATTGACCTAGGAAGTCCATGATATTTAACCACATGCTTGAAAAACAAATCGGCCACTTTAGATGCATCATCACTCTTATGACATGGAATGAAATGTGCCATTTTAGAGAATCTATCAACAACCACAAAAATAGCATCATGTCCATGTGAGGTTGTAGGCAAGCCACTAACAAAATCCATGCTAATATCAACCCAAGGGAGAGTAGGAGAAGGAAGAGGAGTGTACTTCCCTTTCGGTTGGAGAGTGGCTTTTGCCTTGTGACAAGTGATGCATCTTGCACACATCCTTGTGACATCTTTCTTCATGCCCGGCCAATAGAAATTTTCCTTCAAAGTCTCTAGTGTCTTTTGGACACCAAAATGGCCCATTAGGCCGCCACCATGGGCTTCTTTAGTGATGACTTCCCTCATGGAACTCCTTGGTATGCATAGCCTTTTAAACTTAAACAAGAAGCCATCAAATATGTGGTAGCCATTTCGGCCACCCTTAGCACAAGAAGCATATATCTCACCAAAATCAAGGTCATGCTTATACATTTCTTTCAAACAATCAAATCCTATAATCTTAGCATCAAGCGAGGTAAGAAGCACATATCTCCTAGACAAGGCATCGGCTACAACATTTTCTTTCCCTTTCTTGTACTTAATCACATAGGAAAATGATTCAATGAACTCTATCCATCTAACATGCCTTTTATTCAAGTTGCCTTGACCTTGGAGGTATTTCAAGGAGAGGTGATCCGTATGAATCACAAACTCCTTAGGCAACAAGTAATGACTCCACACTTGCAAAGATCTCACAAGAGCATAAAGCTCTTTATCATAAGTGGAGTAGTTCAATGTAGCACCATTCAATTTCTCACTAAAATATGCAATGGGGCGGCCCTCTTGGTGCAAAACGGCACCAATGCCAATCCCACTTGCATCACATTCAATCTCAAAGACTTTCTCAAAATTAGGTAAAGCAAGCGGGGAGCACTCATCAATTTAGACTTTAAAGCAAGAAAAGACTCCTCTTGGGCTTTACCCCATGCAAACACATTATTCTTTTTAGTTAACTCATGTAAAGGGGCGGCAATAGAGGAAAAGTCCTTGATAAACCTCCGGTAAAAACTAGCAAGACCAAGGAATGATCTCACTTCGGTTATGGACTTAGGAATGGGCCATTCCTTTATTGCTACCACTTTACTTTCATCAACCCTAACACCATGCTTTCCCACCACAAATCCAAGAAAGTTAACTTCACTTGTAGCAAAGACACACTTTTCAAACTTAGCATACAACTTCTCAAGCCTAAGTGTATCTAAAACATGCTTCAAGTGATCAATATGCTCAACATGATTCTTGGAATACACCAATATGTCATCAAAGTAGACAACCACAAACTTTCCAATGAAATGCCTCAAAACATGGTTCATTAATCTCATGAAAGTACTAGGTGCATTGGTTAGTCCAAAGGGCATCACATTCCATTCATACAAGCCAATCTTAGTTTTAAATGCCGTTTTCCATTCATCACCCTCTTTCATGCGAATTTGATGATATCCACTTTTCAAATCAATTTTAGAGAAAACACATGAACCACTCAATTCATCAAGCATATCATCAAGTCTAGGGATAGGATGTCTATACTTTACGGTGATGGTGTTGATGGGTCGGCAATCCATGCACATCCGCCAAGTGCCATCACTTTTGGGCACTAAGATGACCGGCACGGCACAAGGCGAAAGGCTCTCTTTGATGAAGCCCTTTTGGAGCAACTCTTGCACTTGGGTTTGGATCTCCTTGGACTCTTGAGGGTTAGTCCGATAGGCGGCCTTGTTGGGAAGTGGAGCACCAGGAATCAAGTCAATTAGGTGCTCAAACCATCTATATGGAGGGAGGCCGCAAGGGTCCTCAAAAACATCATCATATGCCTTCAAGAGATCCTGCACATCCAAAGAAAGAGAAGATACTTGTTCAAGGGTTAGCATGCATGAAGTTGGAACCATGAGAAAACAAGTTTTGTTTTGCAAAAGTGCTCTTTTAAAATCTCTCTCTTTGGCCAAGTGGGGTATGCACTCTTGTTTTCTCTCTTGCTCTCTTGAAGTGTTTCCCACATATGCACACTCTTTCTTTTCTCTCAAGGATCCTTGATCCTTCTCACTCTTTTCTCTCTTCTCCCTTCCCATTTCCCTCCTCTTGCTTTCGGCTTTGTTAGCCAAATGGATTTGGTCTTGTAAAGCTTGAGTGGGTGTGAGTGGGAGTAGGGTTAGGTTTCGGCTTTGATGGGAGATGATGTACTTGTTGGCATTTCCATGATGAATGGCATCCTTGTCAAATTGCCATGGCCTCCCAAGTAAGATATGAGTGGCTTGCATCCTCACAACATCACAAGTGATGGTGTCTTCATACTTGCCAATTCGGATTGGCACCTCAACTTGCTTCACCACTTTGACAAATGATCTATCATCCACCCATTGGAGTTGGTAGGGTTTCGGATGCAACTTGGTTGGGAGATGCAACTCATGGACCATGTCTTCACTTGCGGCATTCACACAACTACCGCTATCCACAATGAGGCTACAAAGTGTGCCATTCACCAAGGCTCTTGTTTGGAAGAGATTCTCCCTTTGTGAAGTTTCGGTCAACCTTGGTGAACTTTGGAGAACTCTCTTTGTGACCAAGATATGCCCCTCAAGAGGCAACTCTCCCTCTTCTTCGTCGGTCCGAGAATGTGTCTCAGATTTCGTGCCGTTTGGGGTTACGGTTTGGAAGTTGCAATTTTCGGGCTGGACTAAATTGCAACTTTTGAAAATATGGGGTGCTAAAGTGAAAAAGAAAAAAAAAAGGATAGAAAACGGCTGTAAAGTGAGGCGGTGAGAAAACGTGAGGTGTGTGAAAGTGTGTGTGTGTTAGTAATATTATATATATATATATGTATGTATGTATATATATATATATATATATATATATATATATATAGTATTAGGATAGAAAGAAAAGTATCAGGAAGCCATCAAACGCATTCTTCTTTCTTCTTCTCTGTACCTCGCCGAGCTTAAGGAGCAATTTGAGATTTCTCAATTTCTCACCAAAATCTTGAAGGTCAGTTGGGTAAATCGATCTTTAGGAGAAATAATTAACTCCTTATAAATCGGTTTTTGTGATTGTGGCTCCGGTTGGAAACCGTGAGCTTCTGAAAATTTCTCCACATTTATGGAAATTCTCCTATTGTTGATTTGATGGTTCCTAAGCGTTCCCTGCACCTTCTATTACGTCTTTTGTGTCAGGAGTGTGAGCTGAATCTTTGTAGAAGTGCCGCCAATATTGTTACGAAATTTGATTAGAAACTCAACTTTGGGCCTGATTTGACGAAAGGTAAGGATATATTATTGATCAGAGCTGAGAGTTATACATTTTGTACGGTTCAGATTTCGTTGAAAAAGCCGTATGTGAAAAGCCGTTTTTCTCTGTCCGAGCCCTATTTTTGGCGCTTTTGTTGTGGGTCAATTTTGTGAATTCTGAATGTGTATTATGTATCGTGGATCATATGTGGACAGGGGTAGTCGGAAGTACGGCCGAAACTCTGCCGAAACTGCACGGGACCGCTGATCGGGAAATTCCATTCGACTTCGTGAAAGGTAAGGGTTCGGTGTGTCTTGTACCGCATTACTTCAAAGCATGCGTAGCGAATATATATTGAAGCTAGGTTTAGTCCGAGGGTGGCCCCGTGACGCTAAACCTAGTCCCGTGGTATAAGCATTGGTTTGCAGTTACGAGAGCAGCAAGTGGGATGTGTATCTACACCTAAATGGTGTAAGTGTGATCTACACCAAAATGGTGTAAGTGTGATCTACACCGAAATGGTGTAAGTGTGATCTACACCTAAATGGTGTAAGTGTGATCTACACCGAAATGGTGTAAGTGTGATCTACACCTAAATGGTGTTAGTGTTATGACGGTGGGGATCGCGACCCCGAGCTGGCCATGCTCTTGTGTGTAATTATATGTGTGCCTCGGCTAAGGCCGACAAGACCGTCATTGTGCCTAACTACATCATAATCCATTGTTTGACTTGCATTACATTTGGTTGAATTTGCAGTGGTTGAGCATGTGTATGTAATTACATGAGTATGTGTATTCTTGTATATCTGCGTTTCTCTTTGGTTGCAGGTTTCTTGTGCGACAAGTTACACAATGCTTATACCTGCACCCTTACTAAGTTCTTTCGAGGACTTACCCCCTTATCTTATCTATTTTAGAGTATCGACCGCAGCCCACCGAGTAGAGTCGGTGGTTGCTTTTGTGTTTGAAATTACAGTACGTTTGTGTGTGTGTTACGATCGGTTTGTGATTGTTTGTGTGGATAAAGGGGTAAGGTCTGTCGTGTGTGTGATTCAGTGTGATCGGTCATACTGATGTATGATTGTGTGATCAGTTGTGTTCAGTATTTCTGTTTGTGATATCCGTTGTGTGTGTGATCATGTGTGACTGAGACTACTGATATGTGTGTTCTGGTCGATGGCGATTCAGTGTGTGACATTCAGTTCTGGGTTTCAGATTATTTGATTGTGCACCATGGTTTCTAACGGTTAAACTTTCGTATGTGTGTAGCAGCAACAGTATCCGCACGTCGAGGGCTTTGGCTGGACCTGGTAGCGTCGCCACCTCTTAAGTTCAGTATGTATTCCAGTAACATTTTTGTGGCTCTGTATATTGTAGATGACATGCATGCATGTAGAATTAGAAAAATCCGAGTTTCCGTCAAAAGTCAGATTTGTGCTGGATTTTCTGTTTGGAAGCATTCTGGGCAGATTATGTGCATGTTTGTGATTCTGAGTGTGGAATGTATGTTTTTATCAGTTTCGGGACTTGTACGTCCGAAAAGATGTAAATCGCCCCGAGGGGCCGGGTTTCGGGATTTTTGTCAGAAATCACCTGTATATGTATATGTGTAAGCATATGTGCATAATACATGATTTGTGTGGAAAAATTCTGAATAAGACGCTTAAAATGAACTGCGGGGCCCACATACCCTGTGGGGCCCACAGGGCCCACTTGTCAAGTCTGATATGTGTGTGATCTGTTACCCCAACTGAGTGTGGCTACGATGTTAATAAGCATCGTAATCGCCTGTGTGCTTCCGCCGTGGGGTGACAGAAGGTGGTATCAGAGCATGGTTAATTTTGGGTTCTGGTCTTTTGTTCTGTTGAGTGGTTTATGCTTATGCTTTCTGGATGTGGGTAGCTGATCTGGTATCTGGACTGTTATCTGATCTGATAATCTAGCATGGTAATACATATGGGATCTCTATTCTGGAATATTGTTTAGAGTTGTGCATGTGGCAGAGTATATTTATTGTTCAGTTCTGGATTTCTGTTAGGTTGAGTGGCTAACAAATATGTGTTCTGAATGTGGTTATCGGATTTGGTATTTGGTCTAGAATTCCGTTATTCTGGTTGTTTATGTGATTTGTGTTCTAGAACATCATCGAGAGTTGCGTATGTGATCTGTAATCTGGATTATCTTTTCTAAGGTTGGGCGCTATTACATGATGCATTTGCATTTACATATATAGAGCCAATTGGAATACTGTTGCTTGCTAGTTTTTGCGTGTGTGCTCTTTGTTCTGTTCTAGAATTATTTGGACTGTGAAGTAACAGGTGTGATCTGAAGTGGTTGAGATATGGCTGGGAGAGATACTCTCAGGTGTTTTGTGATCAGTATAATGAGAATGTGATTCGGGATTTCCGGCAGGCATATTCTGTTTGATAATCTTTCACAAGGAAGGATTGTGTGCGGACGTAGTCCCGATGTCAAAAAGTGTTATGTCTCTTAGGTACCACCATACATCACAAGGCCGTTCAGAGAGCCCAGATAGTGGAGTAAGGAAAGAATGTGTATACACGCGACCAATGTGCACCAATGTGATCCGTTCAGAAAAAAAATGTGTGAGAGGTGTCGGATTGTAAAGGCCATCGCCAAATGCTGGTAAATTCTGAGGATTAAAAATCATGTGATGGCCGAGTGTGTGCCACCATTTGATGCCTATCTGGCTGTGAGTTACTGCACTCCGAAGTACCTTGATGTGGGAGGATCGGTAAGTATCCGAGAGGTGGATTTGTGAATCACTTAATCAGAAATTATTTTCAAATTCCGAGAAAGAATTCAGTAAGTGGCTTTGAGTGGAGCATGACACAATTGTGGGATGTGAAGCATTGTAAGGTCCACATTCTCCGCGTCAACCATAAAAAAAAATCTAATTGAGTGTTCTGGACTGCGAAAAAGAGCAGTCTTCTGCTTAAAAGGATATGTGAAAAAGGTATGGGAAAGAATACTAATTCTGAATAATTTTCAGTAGTTGTTTTATCTGATGTGAGTGCATCGATATCTGACACTGCATAGAGATACATTCTATCTCAGAATCTGTGTTTGGGCTTCTCGGGCTGGTGTCTTTCTGATGTGAACCTATCGGAAATCAGTGTCTATCGATGTGATATTCTGAAATGGTGTGGTAATAGTGAAAAGCGGGAAATCGTGCTACTTTCTGATAAGGTATCTATTCTGCAAGATTTCTCTGGGAGTTCTTAGGATTCGTCAGAGTTATTGCATGGAGATACATGCATATCTATGTATGTTATGAGGGTAGCCGTTTCAAAGGGATGCAACATGAGGACTTCCCGATAGGTCACCGATGCCAATACTACTCTCGCCCAAGCACGCTTAACTACGGAGTTCTGATGGGATCGATGCATTAGTACCAGTACCGAATTCAGTACCACTTTTTCTGGATGTGTGTCTGGGATGCATGGTTTAGAATGAGAAAGTCTAGACAAGATATTTGTGACTGACAAGGATGAATATTTTGGTCTGAATTTAGCTAATATCAGGGGTGAGTGGTATTAGATATCAATTGTGCGAGATTTTTCTATTGGTATTTCCCGAAGAATTGCCGGGTATGCCGCCAGAGCGTGAGATTATGTTTGAGATTCTGCTTCAGCCAGGATCTGTTCCTACATTTGTTTCTTCCCCTATCGTATGCCGATTTCAGAGATGAATGAATTCAAGAAGCAGTTGGATGAGTTTCTTGCGAAAGAGGTCATTTGACCGAGCACTTCCTTGTGGGATGCTCTAATGTTATCTGTGAAGAAGAACGATGAGATTGTGAATGGGTTATCGAAAGCTGAATGCAGTAACTGTGAAGGACGAGGATATACCGAAGACAGTTTTCCGCACTAGCATTCAGGGATATGATGAGACGGACTTTTTGACCGTTTCTGGATCAGGTGGTGACCGTGTTCATCGACGATATCCTGGCACATTCCAAGGATGAGTGTAGGCATCAAGATCATCTCCAGATTGTTTCGTAGACATTGTTGGATCCTCAACTATATGTGAAGTTCTCCATATGTCAGTCCTGGATTCGGGAGGTGCCATTTCTTGGGCACATCATCAGTGAGAGCGATATTTTAGTGCATCCGGAGAAGATTAAGATTGAGTAGGATTGAAGGCAACCGACGGATGTGCGAGAGATCAGGAGCTTCCTCGGATTAGCAGGCTTTGATCGGGAATTTGCTCCGGGATTTTATGTGTCAGCTTTATCCCTTACTCAGCCGACTCAGAAGGGGTGAAGATTCGTTTGGTCTGAGGATTGTGAGCACAGTTTCAGGAGTTGAAGAATACGCTAACTAACTCACCTATTCTGATACTACCAGATTCGAGTAGGCCATAGGTGACTTACACAGATGCTTCCAGATCGGGATTTGGATATGAGTATTGTGAGGCGTAATAAACCACATTTTGTGACAAATGACAGCTCTCCGGTGTATAGGGACCCGACATGAGGATGTGACCATGGATGAGGAGAGTGATCTGATGTGCCTATAGCACAAGTGGGAGTAATGAAGCACGTGCAACTATATATCTTGATTATCCAGTCTGAGTGACTAAAGAGAGTACTGGATGTGCAGAGGAGTGACTCTGAATTGAAGAAGCTATCTGTAGAGACAAAAAGATCACTGCATTCATCTTTTCAGTTCGAGTAGGGTCTGTTGTATTTCAGAGATCGACTGGATGTGCCGAATGTCTCAACACTTCGAGACGAGATTCTGAAGAGGCTTACGCGAGCAGACCGAGTCTGCACCAAGAATGTGCCGAACATGTGAAGGGACATTGGTACCTATGTCTCTAGGTGTGCCATGTGTCAGAGAGTGAAGACTGAGTATCAGAGATCAGCGGGGACATTACAGACATTGCATATTCTGACCAGGAAGTGAGGTAAAAACATGGTGGACTTTCTGACCAGATTGCCAATGATACGATTACATCGTGAGAATATCTGGGTTATTATGGACCGGCTAACAAAGTGTGCTTACTTTCTGTCTATGAGAATTTCTGATTCCCTGGAAAAGGTTAGCTCAGTTGAATATCCGTGAGACGGTGTGGTTGCATGGTGTTTTAAACTCCATTGTATCTGATCGAGATCCACGATTTACGACGCGGTTCTGAAGTGCTTTTCATAGGACTTTGGACACACGATTCCATTTGAATATGATATATCATCTTCAGATCGATGGGAAGTCAGAGCGAGTAATTTAAATTCCCAAGTATGTGCTACGCAGTTGTGCACTAGATTTTGTCGGTGAGTGAGATCAGTACTTGCCTCTGGTAGGGTTTTCTTATAATAACAGTTATCAGAGCACTATCAGTATGACACCTTATGAGGCTTTATATGGCCGACGTTGTATGACGCCCCACTGTTGGGCAGAGGCTTCCGATAGAGTTGATCTGGGTCCTGAATTAATTGAGGAAATGACAAATAAGATCAAAAGGATTCAGGAGCGCATGAAAACCGCCAACGACAGGACTACTTCTTATGTTAATAAGCGGAGACGGGATCTGGAGTTTGAGGTTGGAGATAAGGTATGGCTTAAGGTAGCACCGACCCGAGGAACTATCAGATTCGGAAAGAGAGGGAAGTTGGCTCCGCGTTTTGTGGGTCCTTACGAGGTTTTACAGAGAGTGGGCAAGGTAGCCTACAGGCTAGCTTTGCCACCGAGTATGGCAGCAGTGCACAATGTATTTCATGTGAGTATGTTGAAGAAGTGTATCTTGGATCCGATTCAGACGATTGCGATTGAGGGTGTGCAACTGGAGCCGGATTTGTCGTACCAAGAGGTACCTGTGGCTATTCAAGGACAGGATGTGCGGAAGCTTCGGAATAAGCTTATCTTGATGATCCGAGTTCAGTGGTCCCATCATTCCGAGCATGAGGCAACCTAGGAGGTTGAGTAGGATGTGATGGAGCGCTACCCAGATGAATATCAGAGACTTAAGACGGCCTTGGAGGACCAAGGGTCTTAAGGGGGGAGGAATGTTACCAACACCCGGTAAGTGATTATGCTAATTACGCAATTAAGCATCAACGTTGGGATTAGGGAATTTTATGTGCCTCGGGACTTATAATTAAGTATATGAAGTAAAATTGGTGTGAGTTATGAAGTCCCGAGGATGTGGTACAGTTGCCGTTACTGTTATTGCCACCTAGTGCGAATTCCAACTAATTACGCGATTAAGCGTATTTACCGGGATTAGCGATTTTTGTGGGGCTCGGGACTCATAATTAGTTATGTGAAGCATGTTTTGTGCGTGTTATGAGGTCCCGAGAATGTGTCTCAGATTTCGTGCCGTTTGGGGTTACGGTTTGGAAGTTGCAATTTTCGGGCTGGACTAAATTGCAACTTTTGAAAATATGGGGTGCTAAAGTGAAAAAGAAAAAAAAAGGATAGAAAACGGCTGTAAAGTGAGGCGGTGAGAAAACGTGAGGTGTGTGAAAGTGTGTGTGTGTTAGTAATATTATATATATATATATATATGTATGTATGTATGTATATATATATATATATATATAGTATTAGGATAGAAAGAAAAGTATCAGGAAGCCATCAAACGCATTCTTCTTTCTTCTTCTCTGTACCTCGCCGAGCTTAAGGAGCAATTTGAGATTTCTCAATTTCTCACCAAAATCTTGAAGGTCAGTTGGGTAAATCGATCTTTAGGAGAAATAATTAACTCCTTATAAATCGGTTTTTGTGATTGTGGCTCCGGTTGGAAACCGTGAGCTTCGAAAATTTCTCCAAATATATGGAATTTCTCCTATTGTTGATTTGATGGTTCCTAAGCGTTCCCTGCACCTTCTATTACGTCTTTTGTGTCAGGAGTGTGAGCTGAATCTTTGTAGAAGTGCTGCCAATATTGTTCTGAAATTTGATTAGAAACTCAACTTCAGGCCTGATTTGACGGAAGGTAAGGATATATTATTGATCAGAGCTGAGAGTTATACATTTTGTACGGTTCAGATTTCGTTGAAAAAGCCGTATGTGAAAAGCCATTTTTCCCTGTCCGAGCCCTATTTTTGGCGCTTTTGTTGTGGGTCAATTTTGTGAATTCTGAATGTGTATTATGTATCTGTGGATCATATGTGGACAGGGGGTAGTCGGAAGTACGGCCGAAACTCTGCCGAAATCCGTACCGGGACCGCTGATCGGGAAATTCCATTCTGACTTCTGTGAAAGGTAAGGGTTCAGTGTGTCTTCTGGTACTGCATTATTCAGCATGCGTAGCAGAATATATATTGAAGCTAGGTTTAGTCCGAGGGGTGGCCCTGTGACGCTAAACCTAGTCCCGTGGTATAAGCATTGGTTTGCAGGTTCTGAGAGCAGCAAGTGGGATGTGTATCTACACCTAAATGGTGTAAGTGTGATCTACACCAAAATGGTGTAAGTGTGATCTACACCGAAATGGTGTAAGTGTGATCTACACCTAAATGGTGTAAGTGTGATCTACACCGAAATGGTGTAAGTGTGATCTACACCTAAATGGTGTTAGTGTTATGACGGTGGGGATCGCGACCCCGAGCTGGCCATGCTCTTGTGTGTAATTATATGTGTGCCTCGGCTAAGGCCGGGAAGACCGTCATTGTGCCTAACTACATCATAATCCATTGTTTGACTTGCATTGCATTTGGTTGAATTCTGCATTGGTTGAGCATGTGTATGTAATTACATGAGTATGTGTATTCTTGTATATCTGCGTTTCTCTTTGGTTGCAGGTTTCTTGTGCGACAAGTTACACAATGCTTATACCTGCACCCTTACTAAGTTCTTTCGAGGACTTACCCCCTTATCTTATCTATTTTAGGAGTACCTGACCCGCAGCCCACCGAGTAGAGTCGGTGGTTGCTTTTGTGTTTGAAATTACAGGTACGTTTGTGTGTGTGTTCTGATCAGTTTGTGATTCAGTTTGTGTGGATAAAGGGGTAAGGTCTGTCGTGTGTGTGATTGATGTGATCGGTCATACCGATGTATGATTGTGTGATCGGTTGTGTTTTTTGTGATATCCGTTGTGTGTGTGATCATGTGTGACTGAGACTACTGATATGTGTGTTCTGGTCGATGGCGATTCAGTGTGTGACATTCAGTTCTGGGTTTCAGATTATTTGATTGTGCACCATGGTTTCTAACGGTTAAACTTTCGTATGTGTGTAGCACAAGCAGATCCGCACGCCGAGGGCTTTGGCTGGACTGGTAGCGTCGCCACCTCGCACGCCCGTATGTATTCCAAAGAACATTTTTATGGCTCCGTATATTGTAGATGACATGCATGCATGTAGAATTAGAAAAATCCGAGTTTCCGTCAAAAGTCAGATTTGTGCTGGATTTTCTGTTTGGAAGCATTCTGGGCAGATTATGTGCATGTTTGTGATTCTGAGTGTGGAATGTATGTTTTTATCAGTTTCGGGACTTGTACGTCCGAAAAGATGTAAATCGCCCCGAGGGGCCGGGTTTCGGGATTTTTGTCAGAAATCACCTGTATATGTATATGTGTAAGCATATGTGCATAATACATGATTTGTGTGGAAAAATTCTGAATAAGACGCTTAAAATGAACTGCGGGGCCCACATACCCTGTGGGGCCCACAGGGCCCACTTGTCAAGTCTGATATGTGTGTGATCTGTTACCCCAACTGAGTGTGGCTACGATGTTAATAAGCATCGTAATCGCCTGTGTGCTTCCGCCGTGGGGTGACAGTTTCTTCATTAGGAAGTTCATGTGGAACTTCCTCCTCATCTTCACTTGAAATGTCACCATTGGGTCGGATCACCATAACTTTCTTGTTGGGACATTCTCTTGCATAGTGTCCCTTGCCAAGACACTTGAAACATTCAACGGTTCTTGCTTGAGGTGGCGGGTTTGTAGGCTTGGAGGGGTAGGGTGCTTTCGGTAGTGGGTTGGAATAGGGAGTAGGGTGAGATGGGGGTTTCGGTGGTGCATGGGAGGGGTAAGGAGGCTTGGAGGTGGCGGTTTGGTAGGGTTTGGAGGTGGAAGGCTTGTTGGCGGTGGTGGGCTTGCTCCATGAGTTTCGGTTGGAAGCATGGTAGGAAGTGTAGGAACTTCCTCTCTTGAGTTGCTTCTCAACTCTTGTGGCTTTGTGCACTAGCTCTTGATAACTCCCATAATCACAAAGCTCCACCGCACGAGAGATGTCATCTCTCAAACCATACAAAAATCGAGCCATCTTTGCCTCTTGATTCTCCTTGACATTAGCCCTCATCAAGGCACTTTCAAGCTCCTTTTGGTAGTCTTCAACACTTCGGTTGCCTTGGGTGAGGTGTTGCAACCTTTGAGCACATTCTCTCTCGTAGTAGCATGGGATGAACCGAGCTCTCATGGCATGCTTGAGCTCCTCCCAAGTGGCAATGGGAGCTTGGCGGTTTCTAGCTCTTGCTTGGTGTTCTTGCTCCCACCAAATGATAGCATAGTCATGAAGTTCAATGATAGCTAGTTTGAGTTTGGTAGCATCATTGTACCCCATGACATCAAAGACCCTTTCGGTTTTGTTCATCCAAGTAAGGAACTCCTCCGGATCACTTGAACCATAGAAAGGTGGAACTTGAAGCTTTACATTGTTGAGAGCTTGTTGATCTTGAACTTGGGCTCTCTCTCCTAGGTTTCGGTTAAACCCTCGGTGGAAGTGGCTCCTTTCATAATCTTCGGCTTCATCCAAGTCTCTTTCAAGATAGGCTTTGGCTTGCACCTATCTTGAAAGATCCGCCTCTAGGGTTTCGGGGGAGGTGGTGCCTCATGGTGTTCTTCTTCTTCACTACTCTCCGAAACCTCCTCAACCATTCGGCCTCTCCTTGGTGGACCAAGAGGCCGAATGCTAGGAGCAATTTGGGAGTCCTTTGGGGCGGTTCCCTCCTTGTGGCATCGGTCACACCTTGGGCATGGGAGCTCTCCGGTAGCTTGCCTTGAGCAATCTCAAGTCTTGTAACTTTCTCATTGGTAGTGACCATTTGCACTTTGATCTCTTTAAGCTCTTGCATGAGGTTGACAAGAGTTTCTTCCAACGTTGACTTAGGAGGAGGAGGTGGGTGTGATGAAGAAGAATCGGTTGACATACCTACAACAAAGATTCTTTCTTTTGCAATTGAAAATAGGAAGTTAGTAGTATAAACCCTCTCTTTGTGTTTGGATTCTCTCTTGTGTTTCACTCAAGGAGGATTCTCAATGGTGTATCACTCTTGATTGGCTTTAACCTCTCAAGTCCACAACCTTTTTCAACCTTGTTCAAGGAAGACACAACAATGGAAACAAGAACACACTAGTAAAAACCGAATGCAAGTAGAAAAAAAGAGAGCACTAGTTACTTGAAACTAGGTTTTGAAAAGTTTTAAAGGTAGATGGGGGTTGAAAGAAATAAGGTGTGGTAAAGAAAGGTCTTTTGCAAGCAACAAACACTTTTGGATGCAAGATGTTAAGCACTTTCGGATCAAATGTACTTTTGTGATGAACTTGATATGAACTCAAGATGAACTTGATGAACTTGCAAGAACACACAACTTTTCTCTCTCTTTAAGAGTTGTACTTTTTCTTGATCCCTTTTCAAAGGCAACAAACTTTTCACTTCACAACATCATAGCATCATAAAAACAACAACTTGCACTTTTACTTTGCAAGAAATGGTAACTTTTGCACTTTACAAGAAGTGGCAACTTTGCACTTCCACTTTGCAAGAAATGACCATAAGTTTCGGTCACTCTTTGAGAAAGGAAGAGAATAGTTTCTTCAAAGTTTGCAAATCAAAACAAAAGGTTTCTTTGAAGAAACTTACAACATAAACATCAACCAAGCAACAAAGCTCTGATACCACTTGATGTGATCACCGAAAATGATCAACTCTTGGAAGGATCTAGCTTGGAAAATGAGCAACAATCTCTTGATAATTTCGGCTTTAGCAAAGCACCTTTCAACTACAAGGTTGAACAATACTTTAGAAGCCAAGGGAAGGAGATGGATCTAGCACCTCTTAACTACTTGATCAAGCAATACTAGATATAATTCTTGAACCAAAAATTATGGAACAAGGGAATGGATTGTAGAAGTGAGAACCAAAAGCCAAAATAATCTCTTATGGAAGGAGAGATTTTCGGCAGCAATAGCATCAAAATAAGTTCTACCTTTACAATGTCTAGTTGCTAGTTTAAATAGGAAAGGTAAGTGGAGGTTATTGTCCAAAGTGTAGTAACACTTTTGACAAACATCCTAGGGTCACTTACCATTTCCATGATACAAAAGAAACCATAATGATACTACTAAAAATGGTGAGGGAAAAGTGAAAGGTAACCACCATTTGTGGTAATGGAGGGCAAGGACCAACCATTACTACAAACTAGTGAGTAAAGACCTCCACTTTAACCTACTTTCCCTCCCATCTTCCAATAACATAAATATTGTTCAAATATAAGTCAACTAAGATAAAAATCTGATATAAAGGAGGATTGGGCCGAAATTGGAGGAATTTGGGCCGGCCCAACCATGGTGGCGCGTGGCCCACACGCGCGGCCTTGAAGTGGCGCGTTGCGCGTTTGGCCGGCGAGTGGGGCTACTTCCGGGCATCTCCAAGGTTGGGGAAGGCTAGGTAGCTGTCCATGGGTGGTGGCGCCTCGATCCGGGGTGGTGGTGAGCGCGTGGGGCGTGGAGCGCGTGGCGCTCCCCTCGGCTTCAAGGGAAGTGTAGGTGATGCTTCCCAAATGGTTTGGGGTCTTCTCCACTTGAATTCCCATGAGTTGAAGCTTGAGGTCTTGGTCTCGATCTTCATTCCGCTCCTCGGTTTGTGCCATGATCCTCATAAACGCTTGGAGCCTCTCTTGCACCTTCTTTGACCTAGACCGTGTCATGGGTCCATTGAGGCCTTGGAATGGGCTTGGCGTTTCTTGTGTGGGAGTGGGGTGGATGTCCACATCATGGTGAGTTCTTCTTCATGAAGCCCGAAGCGTCCTGGAACCTCCAAACTGTCCAGAAGGTTGGAAAGCTCGTGGACGTGAAGGACCCTACCCGCTTGTTGGAGTTGGAAGGTGCTCGGGAAAACTACAAAACCTTCAGGAGCAAACTGCGGCAGTTAGTCGATTGGTTCGGGGATGAGCATCCCGAACCATTTCCTGTCCCAATCAACTGGATCCTTATCACCCAAGGAGTCTTATCCCATTTAGGGATTATTCAGGGTGACTTGGGGGCACTTGGAATCAGGGAGAGTTCCCCCTCACCCCAGAATCTGGCCTTGATTTGATATCTGCGGGGCGAAATCCCGCATGCGACTTTGTCCAAGGTTCATACCCTTTCTTTGATTCATTTGCATTCCTTTTTGTATTAACTAATTGTATCTTCCTTTGCAGAAATGGCCCCGAAGATTAATCTTCAGGATCTGTTCAAGGGTGCCCAAAAGAAAGACAAGCCTACCATGGAGTTTGCCAAGGCAGATCCCTCTCAACCACCGGTGGAGGAGCCGAAGAAGAGGAAGAGAGACGCAGCTGAAGGCCTGGAGGCTGCTACTTCATCCGGTCCTTCAGAGGTCCGTTCTCCCATTCGTCTAGAAGAGACGAACACGACATTCGAGGATCTGTTCGATGAATACAATCGGGCAGGTCTTTCTCCGGACAAGAAGAGGCGTCTTCGGGGCAAGTATAAGGCCACTCTCATTGCTGAAGAACAGACTCCGGGAGTCTTGCCCTCTGATTTCGATCTAGGTAATCAACACTTAACCTTAGAGAATATTACTGGACACCATGGGGATTTGTGCGATATGCGTTTAATTCGGAATTCAAGGATGAGGATGAATGTTCTATCTCGTTGTCCTTTTTATTCAAGTTGTCGAAAAAAAGATCCATTTACTCCCGCCATAAATGCTTTATATAGTCCTCTGCCATGATGACAAAATCGTAATATTTCAATATAGTGTCATTGAACACGTGTTCTTAGTGCCTTCGGAAGTGTTGTCCGGTAATATCCTCGCTGTATGTTCGGGTCAGTTTCTATTAGCTTCCGGAATGTCAATGAGTATCAGTTATTATTTGAGTTTTTAATGGAGCCCTTATTTTAGGCTACTGTTTGGGCCTTTTGCTAAGCATTTTTAGTTGATTGGGTCTGACGGCCATCAGTCATTTTATAAGAAGGAAAACAATATTCTATATTTTAATTAATTATGTAATTGAAAATAATAATTTAAAATAAGATATTATGAGAAAATAATAAAAAAAATTAATGTGTTAAATATGAATTTTATGTTTTATATATGCTCACTGAAACAAGCCTTCTTACTGTCAAACAGCCTTTTAGTTTCATTTTTCTATTTCGCACAAAACATGAGATGGTATGTTTTTTACAATTGTGCTACTTGTAAGTATAACACTGCTTCATAAAATAATTATAACAATTCACCATTTCGTAAATTTTAATTTATATTTTATTGATTTTTCTTTCAACAGTGAAGTGTTGTATTTATCTTTTTCTTATTTCCGTTTGCTAAAGGAAATTGGATTTTATTAAAAAAAATATTGCTTTTATGGATCTTAAGCAAGGGTGTTCTATTTTGTTTATATTTTGCAACATGATTTGTGAGAGGGGAGGGGATGTAGGATTGTTCACTCTACATATGATGAATCACCTAATCAAATTGTTGTACTAGCATGAGTCATCAAGTGAATCGATCAGTATTTTTCTGTGAATGTTGTTTTAACTTCAATTTATAAGATGATGCAAAATTGAATGGTGTCATTGAACTTTTCCTCAACAATCTAGAGAGGGTTAAGATTTCTTTAGCTTTATAATGCCTTTCAGATATTTTTATTATCAAGGATTTGTTTTTCAAAATCTTCATTTTACACTACGTCGTTAAAACAGCGTGTACCGCGGCCAAATACGCGGTAACGCCGCGGTACGCACCGCGGGATAGGCCGCGGTATTCGCCGCGGTAAAATCGTCCCCGGTTGCTTCGGTGGCCGCGGCCGAGGCCGCAGTGCACGCCGCGGCCTTGCCGCGCGCGCAGGCCGCGGCACGACTATGACGGCGGCGGCATCGTATACCGCGGCCTGGATGCGCACAAGGCCGCGGTAAGCGTTTTTTCGGGTATATTGTTTATATATATAATTATATATATAGTAAATTGTTTATATATATAGTAAATAGTTTATATATATGGTAAATAGTTCATATATATAGTAAAATGTATTTAAAATTTAATAACAATGCAAAAATATAATTATAAATATAGTAAATAGTTTATTACAACAAAATCTAATTATTATTTACAGAAACCCTAAAAACCGTCGGTCTGATCCGCGTTTGGGTCAGTAGGGTTGAAGTAATCAACAAAGTCGTCGTCCCCAATGTCCATGAATGGCCGCCGCTGCTGCTGCTGCTTTGGTGTGGGATTTGTTGTGGATCTCGGCATCTCCGGCCGATAATCCCCGTCGGGTGTGTGAAGCCAGTGCCCAGCCGACATTAGGTGCGCATCGGAAGGGCCGGAAGGGCTGGCCGGAAGGGCCGGGACGGCCGGCCGATGTGGTGCCGCGCGCGGCCGGAAGTGGTGCGACGGCGGCCGCCTGCTGGAATTGGGGCGGATCTTTGGTAGTATTGAGCCGACGGGTCTTGGAAGTGCCGAGGCGGCCGCCGCTGGAAGGGCGGAGGCCCGAGAGGAAGATCCAATGATAAGGGATCCGCGGCATCACGTTAGGCGGATATACCCCCGTAACGCATAGCAGTCCAGATGTTCTTGACGGCTGAATCAAAGGATCGCAATGCATCTGTCTTCCAAGCCTCAAGATCACCAACCTCACATTCGGGCGGCAAGTGGTGGCGAAGTCACGCATCGCATCCGTATCCCGCCGATGACGGTCCTCAAGCTCATTCTCGCGCTGAAAGTTAACGTGTTTTAAAAAATTAAAATCTACTACGGTCGAATGTCCGGCCCCGGGAACCTGACCCCGACTCATCCCGGCCTGAACCATCGGGAGTGGACGCCATATCTCAAAAACATTTAAAAACGAACATAAGTTTCATTTTGTAAACTTTTGCAGTATTTTTTAAACTAATTACATTTTTAAACTAATTTTGTAAAATTGTATTTTTAAACTAATTACATTTTAAAACTAATTTTGTAAAATTATATTTCTAAAGTAACAACATTTTTAAACTAATTTTGTAAAATTGTATTTTTAAACTAACAACATTTTAAAACTAATTTTGTAAAATTATATTTCTAAAGTAACAACATTTTTAAACTAATTTTGTAAAATTATATTTTTAAACTAACAACATTTTTAAACTAATTTTGTAAAATTGTATTTTTAAACTAATTACATTTTTAAACTAATTTTGTAAAATTATATTTCTAAAGTAACAACATTTTTAAACTAATTTTGTAAAATTGTATTTTTAAACTAACAACATTTTAAAACTAATTTTGTAAAATTATATTTCTAAAGTAACAACATTTTTAAACTAATTTTGTAAAATTATATTTTTAAACTAACAACATTTTTAAACTAATTTTGTAAAATTGTATTTTTAAACTAATTACATTTTTAAACTAATTTTGTAAAATTATATTTCTAAAGTAACAACATTTTTAAACTAATTTTGTAAAATTGTATTTTTAAACTAACAACATTTTTAAACTAATTTTGTAAAATTATATTTCTAAAGTAACAACATTTTTAAACTAATTTTGTAAAATTATATTTTTAAACTAACAACATTTTTAAACTAATTTTGTAAAAATGTATTTTTAAACTAATTACATTTTAAAACTAATTTTGTAAAATTATATTTCTAAAGTAACAACATTTTTAAACTAATTTTGTAAAATTGTATTTTTAAACTAACAACATTTTTAAACTAATTTTGTAAAATTATATTTCTAAAGTAACAACATTTTTAAACTAATTTTGTAAAATTATATTTTTAAACTAACAACATTTTTAAACTAATTTTGTAAAAATGTATTTTTAAACTAATTACATTTTAAAACTAATTTTGTAAAATTATATTTCTAAAGTAACAACATTTTTAAACTAATTTTGTAAAATTGTATTTTTAAACTAACAACATTTTTAAACTAATTTTGTAAAATTATATTTCCATTATCACGAATCCCAAAAGCCTCGCGAACCATTTCACGGTAATCATCACTCCTTCCTACATTACCCTCAAACAAATTATTCGTACTTACAATATTCGATGATGATGATGACGACGATGCCACATCAAATTGGTAACCTCGATAAACACATGGATTTATTTGACGCTGCTCACCATGACAATCCCACACATGATAATTTAGTTGAAATCCATCTAACAAGAATGCTTGCCAATAGTTTCTCGATCACGGTAATATCTATTTTTACATTTTCTACAAGGACATTTGACAAATTGTTCTCCCTTTTCCCGAGCAACACGAAACGCAAAATTCAGAATTCCACAAGCCTGTTCCAAAATCTCTCGACTAATATCGCGAGTCCCCTCCTCAAAACGCTGATACATCCAATCACGATCTTCGGCCATTATATAGTTCCTATAACATTTGTGTCAATAAAACAATATGATAAATAAAAACATAACAATTATAAAATATATATATTCAGCAATACGTAACTTAATTAATTCCACAATTTACACTACCGGTTTATGTCCTAATTCAAGGTGCATGGGTCTAACCTATTCATAAAAGTACTATTAGTTAATCAAACTTTTATCCGTATGGAGAAATCGAGATTATTACGTAAATTTCGGCATTTCGTCCTTAGTTCCTCGTTGTACCATTTCTCCGGCGTAACGCCAGAGCGGGTACAAAGAGGAACAAGACGAAATATTGCATCCGAAATTTACGTAACTCTTATCATTTCTCCATACACAATCATAAAAGATGAATTAACCGATAGTATACTTTTACAAAGCTGTCTAATGGGACAATCCATGAAAACCTTGTAGAATATATAATTTTACACCGTCATTTCAATACTCTGAAATAACCTGTAAAATAATATATTACTACAAGTTTTCATAGACAGGTACTATGGCTCATGAACTACTTTAATTAATTTAACTACATAATTAGGCAACTCATGAAATACATTATAAAAAATAAAAGAAATGATAACAATTTTTATAAACAAATCTAAAATATAATATTTATTACCTGAAAGAGACACAATAATAAATAGGTAGATCTCCAACTGAAATAACGAGATGCTATATATTTTCTTCAATTAACAAGAAATTGAAAGGAGAATAGTTGGAGGAAGAAAATGTAAGTGTTCGCGAAAATGTGAACCCGAGTGCTTATATAGGGAGTTTTTACCCCGGCCACGGCCGCGGTAAATGGCGCGGTAACGGACCGGTCAAAGGACCTTGTAAACAACGCGGAGTTACCGCGGCCTTCACCGCTGACGCGGCCGCGGTACACAACTTACCGCGGCCTGCACCGCGCGTTTGGCGCGGCGCTGGCGACTAGCAACTGTGACTGCGCCACGCCACTTACCGCGGCCTCGTGCGCGTGTACAGCCGCGGTAAGTAATGCTTCACCCACGTAGTGTTAATTTCTTGTTATTGACCAGATTTGAACAGTTAGAGGAGGGAGTAGGATTGTTCACTCTACATATTAATCACTTACTCAAATTGTTGTACTAGCATGATAAGTGTATTGTTATTTTTCTGTGAATGTTGTTTTTGCATCAATTTATAGGGAAAATGCCTAATTAGGCCTAAAACTTTTGATGTTTTCAATTTTTAAGTCTAAAACTTAACGAGGTTGTAACGTAGGCCTAAACGTTATCTCCGTCAACGAATTTTAGGCCTAAACGCCATGTGGCTAACGTCATCCGCTACACCGCCGGAGATGAAGTTAACCAGCCAAGAGATCAAACAAGTGTGTTCCACTTCCGGTGACCCATCCTTCTGCACCACCTTCCTCACAACCACGCTAGGGGTCGCCGGAACTGACCTTCTCGGGGCCGCCAAAATCTCATTGAAGCAAGTGGTAGCTAAAGCCGCCGCCACCGATAACGTCATTACCTCGCTCCTCCGAAGCGCCAGCGGCAACACTAAGATGAAGGCGAGGCTTAAGGATTGCTCCGAGTACTTCCAAGATGCCGTCAGATCTATCTTGGGCTCTCTAGGTAAGATGGATGCCAAAGATTACTGCACCGTGTTGACATATATATCCACTGCGCTTGACGCCGGCGACACCTGTTCGGACGAGTTCCAGGATCCGCCGACGCTGAAAGATGGCTTCCACATTTTTCCGAAGATATATGTAGCGTCATTTTAGCGGTTGTCACCAAGTTGAAAGGGCCAGGGCAGGGGTGCAACTGATCGGTCAATGGGGATTAATTTGTAAAATGGAGGGTTTGAATAATTAATTAAATGGGGCATTATATATTATGCACAAAAATAGTATGAAAGAAGTATTCAGCTCATTTCTTGAAACAAATTAAGCTTTCGTTAGTACTCGGTTCCTTTTAGCTCATTCTCTCGAAACAAATGGAGGGTTTGGATCAATGCGAAGGAGGTAGCTAAATTGATAGATTTCTAAGCCGTTGGTATCAATTTTAGAGAAATAAAAATGGGAGGACTAAAGTAGACATTAATTCTAACAAGAATATCATGCAAACCTATAACAAAACGATGTCATTTAGATGAGGTGGCGTCTGAATGTTTAAATTTCACGTTGTTAAGCGTCCACATTATCAATTCGTTAGTCACATGGCGTTTTGGGCCTAAAACTCGTTAACAGAGATAATGTTTAGACCTACATTACGACCTTGATAAGTTTTAGGCTTAAAAGTTGAAAATGTCAAAAAATTTAGGCTTAATTAGGCATTTCCCCCTCAATTTATAAGATCTAGAAGATGATGCAAAATTGAATGGTGTCATTAGAGCCAAGAAAACAGGCAACATTTAGGGTCCGTTTAGTTATGGAGAAATTTTACAGTTTTCATTTCTAAAATTCACCTGTAAATATTTGATCACACACCTAATTTTTAAGAGATGAAAAACCTTGTTTCCAATTATTAGAAAACTCTAGTATTAAAATGGAAACATTCCAAACAAGGTTCTCTAATTTAATACTAGAGTTTTCCAAAGATTGGAAAACCTTGTTTTCTATCTCTTCAAACCTAGGTATATGATCAAATATTTACAAAGAAGTTTTTAAATGAAAATTTAAATTTCAAGAACTAAACGGACATTTACATTTCGTATATTTTTCATTTCAGAGCCCAAAGACATAAGGGAATCAAGTTTACTCTTTTCCATACGCACATGCAATTCAGAAATACTAATTTTTTTCTGCTAAATTGCAAAGATAAGAGTTGAAGTAAATTTTACTGAAAAGCAAAGGCATCATGCATCTCATGGTGGCTTCCCATGCATTCATGAATATCTTATGATGTACCTGCATGTACATATACATCCAAAATTCAATTTTTTCCAATAAATAATTTTGCAAGCCATATTTCGATCCACACAAATAGTAAAGGTGTGATCTTTTACATAAACATTTTATCAAACTCTTGGTCCAATTTTTCCAAATATTTATTGAATTAATGGGTTACATAAAAAATGTTGAGCGATGAGTATTAGTCATAAATATAAGAAAAATACAAAAAAAAAGGAAGAAATAAATAAATAAGAAGAGACGTAACAAGGAAAAAGCGAAGAAGTTTGGGGAAGTTTCCGCGGCGTGGAAGAGGCCGTAGTTGTGCTGTTATTTGGAGGATATGCACTTTAGAACTTAGGCTCTACACAACTTGTCAACTACGATACTAAGAAATTCCTATTCCTATTCGTATTCCAATTCTTATGATATAATTAAATTTTTTTAAAACCACCTTTATCATTTTTAAAAAAAACGTAATTTAAATGTTTCTTATCACAAATAAAAAATTAGTAGAAAAAACTCTTTTACACAAAACAAAAATAATAAATTATTTCTATCCATAAAAATATGATGGAGAAAAAAACTTCACCACCGGAACATATAAATTTATCGGAATAGGATAACCATAGCATTTAAGGTCAGAGATTTGTCTAAGAATAGTTTGAGCATTAGAGATTTTGAGAAGCTATTACAAATTTGGAAAATGTTAGTAAATGGAGTAATTTAGCCTTTCAGCTATTTGATTCTATAAAAATTGCCATATGGACTACCAGAGAATATTGTGCAACTGACTATACACACAAATGTTACTAGCATTTTTCGAAAATATTTCAACATTAAACATTAATTTCAAATGATCTTCCCTAATACTTTATATATATATATGATACCACTAGCTATAGTCCTAGGACTAAGGCAGGTCTTATTAATGTCATGGCCATGGGCGACTCTGTCTCTAATCCTCCCCTCCTCCGCCTCACGCCTTGTGTCCAGTTCTACGACTGGGGCACACCAGGCTCCCTCTCCTCCGTAGCCCGCCTCAACTCCGGCAACTCCCCCATCGACCCTGACCGCCCCTACGCCGAGCTCTGGATCGGCACACACCCTTCAGCTCCGGCCACCCTGCCACCGTCACAAAACGGCCTGATCACCACCCTGCACCAATGGCTGCAACAAAACACCGCCGCGCTCGGCCCCAAGGTTCTCGCCACCTGGGGATCCGGCTCCGACGCCGGAGGCCTTCCCTTCTTGTTCAAGCTACTCTCCGTCGCCAAAGCGCTCTCCATCCAGGCCCACCCGGACAAGCTCCTAGCTGAGACGCTCCACCAAAAGCAGCCACACATCTACAGAGATAACAATCACAAACCAGAGATGGCTCTGGCCATAACAGAGTTCAAAGCTCTCTGCGGGTTCATCTCCGGCGAAGAACTCCATGACGTCCTCCGTCACGTCCCTGAGATTCTCGATTTGATCGGCGACTCCGAACAGACATTGCAGTCCATCTTCACCAACCTCGTGTCATCCACCAACGAAAAAACAGTCCAAGCAATATCAGACCTAAAATCCCGTCTTCAAACCGAAACCAAGGTTCGATCTTTTTATTTATAAACGATGATGGAGTTAGAATTTGAACTCAAGACTCCGACTTTTTTTATACCCAGATTCGATCTTTGAACGAGAAGGAGGAACTGGTCCTTGAACTAGAGAAACAATACCCTAACGACATTGGAGTGATCTCAGCTTTCTTGTTAAACTACATCAAACTCAACCCAGGTGAAGCGCTCTGCATCGGAGCCAACGATCCTCACGCTTACCTTCACGGTGAATGCATCGAATGTATGGCGACTTCAGACAACGTCGTCCGAGCTGGTCTCACTCACAAGTACATTGACACCAAAACGCTCTGCTCCATGCTCACCTACAAGCAGGGCCGGCCTGAGATCTTGAAGGGGTTTCCGATCAGTCCGTGCATCACCAGATACTTGCCTCCGTTCGATGAGTTTGAAGTGGATCGGTGTGAGCTTCGAGGAGATGATCATGCGTCGTCGGCTGTTTTCCCGGCTGTTCTTGGTCCTTCCGTTTTCCTTGTGGTGGAAGGGCAGGGAGTTTTCATTACTAAAGCTTCCAGGGATGAGGTTCGTGAGGGAGATGTGTTCTTTGCACCAGCTGATATTGAGATCACCATAACTACGTCTTCTCGAGTTATGGTGTATAGAGCTGGTGTAAACAGCAGGTTCCTGCAAATTTTATTAGTATAAAACTTACTCTTCTCACAAAGATTAAGATTGCAACTTTTTATTCTTCTTATGGATTAATATTTGATGTTGTGGAAAAGATTTTTTCCACAATCATTTTATGGATAGAAAATTTTACAAATTTATTATAAAACCATTATTTAAAGTAAGAGATCCACAAAATTGTTTTTATGAAAAGTTGATGGTGGAAAAAATCTTTTTCACCGTCTGTATCAAATATTAATCATCTTCTTATAATACCACTATTTTGTCTCGGCTGAAGTTCTTTGAACTCGATTAATTAATAGTGACTTGAGGTCAACTCACACTGCATAGTTGAACTAACATTTTATGATGGACGTATCTGTCATAGGCCCGTCATAATTATGATGGGGTTGACCGTTGTTTTCTTCGTTATTATTTTGGGCGTTATATTTTTTTATAACGGCCAAAGCTGTCATATTTATGACAGTCGTATGACAGATACGGTCGTCATAAAATGTATATGTTGATTGTGATTGAGCAACACTTAATGACAGCCTTTTAAAGAAAAATGTTGTCATATATTTTTTTTATAAATTGAATTACGATATTTTTTTGTGTTTTTGTTTTTGATTAAAAATGTATAAAACTATAATAATCAAAACTTACCAATTTAAATGAATTAAAAATATAATAATATCCAAATTTTACAATCTAAAAGTTTCTAAAATTATATTCTCCATAATACTAATCTACCCCTCCCAACTATTGATGTATCGCCCTACATCATCATCGTCCTCCGCCTGATCATCCACCTCCTCATCCCACACATCAATCAGGTCTTCATGAACCGGCGATCCATCGGGGTGTCTAGCTAGGGCCTGAATATGCACTCACTGTGATGAATGTCTCTATTTTTCAAAAGTGGGTTATGATCCATAAAATTGGGAAAACAAAATAAAAACTGAAAATATGTTCAAAAATAGCAAACGTAAAACTATAACACTAAAAGTAGTAAACACCACAATTAAAACTATAAAACATTAAAATTTCAGTAAACAAATCAACAACAAAAAATATAAACCAAAAAATGTACTTTAATATTTAAAACAATAAAATTTCAGAAAACATTAAAATTAGAAAATATTTAAGAAAATAGAAAACTTCAAACTAGAAAACTTCAAACTATCTCTTAAATACAAATAAATAACAGAAAATACAAATAAATATTTTAAATTACAAAAAAGCATAAAATATTTTAAATTACATAAAATACAAATTAATAACATAAATCAAAAATAAAAACAGAAAATACTTTGAAAACATAAAATTAAACTAATTACAGAAAATTAGTTCGACACAAAAAATACTTCAGCAGATTGTATCAAAACAAATACTTCAGCAGAACATTCACATGATGAACACATAAAATAAATCAACCGAAAATTCACAATTAATTTTATAAAAAAAAGAAAGGAAAACTTGAAGATGGTATGAAACATCATATGAACACATAAGCATTTGTTTGTCATAATGAACACAACATCATGAACCCAGGGAAAAAAACATGAACATGAGGGTTTAGGTTTAATACCTTCTTTTTTGGCAGAGATACGACGGTGAAAGGTGGTGCGAACGGCGACGGACAACGGTGGCGAAGAACCATGACGACGATGAACGACAACAGTGGCGGAGAACGACGATCTCAGAGATGAAAAAAACAAAACCAAGAAATTATAAGTTGAGACAGAGAAGAAAATGAAACAAAACAAAGAAAACAATCGAATAAACGACATACCTGTTGTTGAGGAGGTGGATGAACTCGATTCAGCGTATGAACTTGGTGCAGCGGCGGTTGGCTGGGTTAGGGTTGAGGGGAAGAAAGTGAGGGTTAAGGGGAAGGGGAAGGGATGGTAATTGGCTGGCTGGCTGGTGAAGTTTGAGTATGAACTCCCGCTGCCACTCATTAATGGGGCAATTGTTATGACGGCCCAAACAGTTATATATCCGTTACAACCATTCTTCACATATACATAGATTGTACAAAATACTCTATGACGGCCGTATCCGTCATAGAGCCGTCATAAACTTCCGAGTTCATTATTTTAAATGACAGAAGTATGACGGAGTCTAATAGTTGCACGTTTATGATAATCTTGGCCCTCATTGCTCTGTCATAAAAGTTGGAAAAACTACGTAGTGCCATGATATACTTGATGAGACTAATTTGACTCAAAAAATCTAATAAATTCTTTCATGTGTAAATAGAGATTAAAAAATGAAATTTAGAATGAGAAGGCTTGGCTCCTTCGGTTCGGTTTGTTAAGGCTCGTGAACAATTACGAGTTGAGCGTTTTAGACTTAAGTTTGGCTCATTTAATAAATGAGCTTATGATTTGGCTCGGGCTCATGGTCCATTAAGCTCGCACATTTCGCTTTATTCGAGCTTGAGTTTGGTTTGTTTAATAAATGAATTCTTATGATTCTGCTCATGTTCATGGCTCATTAAACTCGACCCTTTTACTTTTATTCTAGCTCAAACTCGAATCGAATTCGGCTCCCAAGTGACAAGGCCTGCTTCTTGCTTGGCAGTACCTGACATGTTTAAGTACCAAATGGTAGCCCCATAGTAGCTTACCGGCGGTAGTTAATCTAAGTTTAAACTTCATGTGTTGGGTTTTTGGTACCGTAGATAAATAACAACAAAAATATTTTTCACCTTAACGATTCCACGATTTTTCTCCATTATCAATATAACTCAAATTGCAAGCATGAATTGAATTCTCTTCACTCTTCCAATCTCTCACCACAAAAATAACTCACAGATTCAAAGCGACAATAGTTGCGGCTGCCCTCTTTCTCCACAAGACACGCTCACTCTCACACAAATAGCACACAACACTTTGTGGCTCGCTTTCCACTCCTACACGCACAACACATGCGGCTTGACACACACCTCACCCATCTCAATGCATATATATATATATATATATATATATATATATATATATATATATATATATATATATATATATATATATATATATATATATATATATATATATATATATATATATATATATATATATATATATATATATATATATGAAAAACAAAACCTAACCCTAATATCACTAGGAGATCGAAGACAACTTGATTTCTGACTCACGCTTTGATACTTGGTTGCCAAGTAACACTTTAGTTTCTAACCCAAAACAATTTGGTCTTTAACTTGAGGTCCGGCACATCTTTTCCAATTGGCATAATCACAATTTCAATCCTTCTATTTTCCAACTTAAATAATTTGAGGCACAATTCCAACATCATGCATGTTCAGCAAAGGAGCGTTATAAGTAGTCAAGCGATAGAACATTTTTTATGGAAGAGCTTTCTTTCTAATACTCGATCAAAACATATGCCAATTAGGAAAAGAGGGAGGTAAAGCTAAAGCTCCAACGGAGTCTAAATCTACACACTAAGCCGCGCTATTAATTGGAATCTTTCCGGTGGAAACAGAAGAAGAAAAAAAAAGTGGTACACACTGAACAGGCCTACATCGATAGGCCTCTCCTTATTCATTCTATAGGGCGAGCCAATTAAGTTATCACTTCCTCTACCATATGAATGATAAAAACACAACAACTAAGAGTGGGCCTCGCCTTTCATCTACCAGCTACCAGAAAAAAACGAGTAAGGCAAGAGAAAGCAATTCCATGTAAAACTCTAGCCTTTCTTATACATTTACAATAAACACCAAGAGGGTATGAAAAGACCCTTCTGCAACTTTGTATAAGACATTGCTAACAGAAAATACATAACAAGCATTTTGAAAAAAGATGAAATATTACTGGATAGATCCATATCACAGTGGTGAGTGGTGTATGTATATATATTTTCTTTAAAGACGTTGCATCAATGGTGGAGAAGGTGTGATCCAGAACCTATAATCCTTGAACCGATCATCAGAGGTTTCCATGTGAAAATCGTCAGAAACAGCTGTATGACGCTTCCCATCCTGCAACGAAAAATAACTCCTACCTCGAGTATCGATATATATCCTGTCTGCAAAACCCTCAACCTCCCCCGTTGCATCAATGGGGATGCAGCCTCTAAAATTGAGAAACAACACACGACCTTCCAAGCTCTTCACTTCCTTCCACTCCATCTCCACCCAGTCATACAGCTTGCACACACTACAGCCTTGGAAAGAATCCCAGGATACCACCCTCCAGAGATCTCCTCCTTGATGGTCAAAAGCAAAACGAACATGATCATGATCTTTATCATCATCATCATACTTATAATAAGTAATCCGTCCCCGAAAGATTGATAGATTTGTTTGGACACGGAGATTAAGGTGAACAAGAATTGTTCTATTCTTTCTTTCGCTACTCCATTTTGTTGGGGGACCTTGGCATCAGGTTGTCGTGAATTCCATTATCTTCACAAAACTTTTGGAATTCTTTTGATGTGAACTCTCCTCCACGATCGGATCTCACGGCTTTGATCACAAGGCCACTTTCCTTCTCAAAGATGGGCTTTGAACTTCTTGAAGTTCTCGAACACCTTGATTTCTCCTTCAAAAATATACCCATGTTTTTCTTGAAAAATCATCGATAAAGAGAAGGAAATAGTTACTCTTACCAAGTGATCTTGGCTTAATTGGACCACACACATCAGTGTGTATGAGTTCTAGCGGCTGAGCTCAGAGTTCGACTCCTTAGGAAAGCTCATTTTGAATTGCTTTCAAGTAGACATCCTTCGCACACTTGATCGGGGTGGTTGATGCAAGGTAATCCTCTCACCATATCCTTCTTGGAGAGCAACTCCAATCCTCCGAAATTGAGATGTCCAAACCGAAGATGCCAAAGCCAAGCCACATCTTTGTAGCACATCTTGAGACATTGTGCGACGTCATTTTGAATGTTGAGCATGAACATTCTGTTTCTTGACATCGGTACCTTAGCAATGAGGTTGCTTCCATTGTCTCTTATAGAAAGGTTATTATCTTTCAATCGGATATCATAACCTTTCTCTAAGAGTTGTCCTAGGCTCAAGATGTTACTCTTCATGCTTGGCACGTAGTAAACGCTTTGAAATAAGTTGATGCTCTTCATTCTTTAATCGGATTAGAACATTACCTTTACCTTTCACCGCCACCTTTGATTCGCCTCCAAAGCCACGTTGCCCTTGATCGATTCATCAAGCTCCACGAACATGCTTTTTCTTCCGCACATATGGTTGCTTGCACTGTCTAGGTACCATTGATTCTCCTCGCCTCTTCCATTATCCTTGTACGCCAACAATAAGGTACCATCTTCTTGATTTCTTTCTTCAACGTAGTTGGCCTTCTCTCGACTCTATTGTAAGATGTTTGTATATGTTTACTTAATTGCCCCATAGTTGAGAGTGCACAAAAAACGAGGTAGAAAAAGTAAAGATAAAGTGGGGATAGTTTAGTAACTTTGAGAGTGAGAAGTTTCCTTTTTAAGGAAAATGATCAATTTTTCTGGGACAGCCCAAAAAGGAAATGTGTACAATTTTTCAGGGACGGAGGGAGTATTATTGTTATTATTGCTGCTGTTGTTATTGTTGTGATTATCCAAATTAATTTGCCCCCACCAGGATTCTGCTGTGACATCAAAGGCGGCCAACAATCCTTGCCTATAAAAGATGAAGAAGCTTCCTCTTTGATTCAAAGATTAGCACGTCTTTGAATATGAATGATATTCATGCTTGGTCTTCCTCCAAGACTGGTCGCCAAGCCTGCAAGCGCAGACATACCCGGTATCCATTAAAGCAAAGAAGATGCAACCAGAAAATGCGTTGGAGGATGGGACATATCGCGAACCACATAACGGATTCAGTTACAGGAAAATCGGGTAGGGATCAGAAGAGTGTTGTGGTGAAGGGCGCGCGAGTAGAGTAGACAACAACCCATCCAAAGATCACGGTCACCAGACGTCGGCCGAGGAATGAGAGCGTCGGTTGGCGTTTGATTGTTGGCCGGTTGATTGTTATACAAGAAGCACGGATAGTGCTGGAGTCGCCGCCGCGGCCGCCGCCGTCCTGGTTGAAGGTTAGAAGCCATGGGAAGTGGTTTTGTGTTGGGAGAAACGGTGGGAGAAGCCGGTGGAGCAGACCCTTCCATGGCTTTGAAACCGCAGCAAATCGAATTCGAGTCAAGGTATTCAGTCTTCCCAGAGTGTTAATCACGATGTCATCAGGAAGCTGATCGCCGATTAGCGAGAAGCCATTTTCCACCATCTTCATCGCCTTCCGCCTCCGCGGCTAGTTTAGGGTTAATTCATGTAGATAGCAATTTGCTCTGTATATTCATGAGTGCGTCATGCATGCGTATAAATACGACATTAAAATCCTACTTCTAACTTGACTAGGAGACCTAAATATATAGACCAGGACGTGGGGCTCTCCTATTTATCAATTAGTTGATAAAATCACTAGCTGATTCTAATACTATCTAGCTAATTTAATTAACTAACTAATAATTTTAAAGACTAAAATACCCTTTTAGTTTGGTATTTACACACACAACATAACTAGTGGTTTTTTCAACTAGTTGGTAAATAACATCATCCGTACTAGATGGTGGATACTTAAGGGAGTATATATATAGACTACTTTAAAAGAACCCTAAGAATATAAAAAGTATACAATTACTGAATTTCTATAATAAAGAATCAAAACCCAAGGCTAAGAGCTGATTCAGATCTCCAATGCTTAGCTTTCTCAAATCCATTGGTACAATTCTCAAAGTCATCAATGGTTTGATCAATCTCTTCTTGGGTGTTCATCACAAAAGGCCCAAATTGCACCACAGGTTCCTGCAATGGCTCCCCTGCAACCAAAACAAACCTCAGCAGCTTTTCTGACCTGTTCCATGCCTCCAAACCATCATCTCCTTCCCCTAGAAGCAACAGGTGATGAGCAGTCACCGGCGTAGCCTTGAAGCTCCCGAAAACCCCCTCCCCTTCGAGGACATAGACGAATGCATTCCATGTTTTTGGAATCGGTTGTTGAAGATGTGAGCCTGGTTTGAGAGTGAAATCCAAGTACATTGTTGGGGTTGTTGTGTAGATTGGTGACTGTGCTCCCAATGCCTCACCAGCAATAACTCTAACCTTGATGCCATCTTTTGTTGCCTCTGGGATGTCCCTGCTAGCTATCTCTTGGTACCTTGGTTTGATCCTATAATGAGACAAACAAAAGAAAAAGTGGAAAGCTTGATTGAATCATTCTTGTGGAATAATGTTGCCATGAGGTCTCACAGCATGTGTTGCTAGTGGCACAACACATGATCATTAGAGGCCACTTTTTGACAGGAAAGAAAAAAATGATGCTACCATTGTGAATAACTTTTTGGGAGAATATGCATGATGATGAAGAATCATTATCATTAATGACTTAAATATGATTTTAGTTTGGTGTAAAAGATAAAAACTTTACATTTTGTTTTTGGCAGAGAGATTGATCCAAAGCTGGAGACCCTTTTGTGTGCCTTGAGATGCAGGCATTTCAGAGTGGACAATTCCTCTGCCTGCAGTCATCCATTGTAAGTCACCTGCTCCAATTGTCCCTTTGTGGCCCTCAAAGTCTTCATGTATAACTGCTCCCTGATGACACAAACCCCTTTCAAGTTTGGTCAACCCATTAAAAATTCAAATAACAGCAAAATCCTTGCATATAACTTTTAAAAATAAATTTTCCCAGCATAAAGTTCTGCTGTGTAACAGAAACAGAGTGAATCTCCTACATTCTCTGGAAGGCAAGCAAAGTAGTTTGAATGAGCTATTATCTTCATGGATTACTTTCTAAACAAGGCAAGTTGACTTTCGTGCAATGCCTTGATGGTTGTGGAAGTGTCACTTGGTCGGTTGGTTGACACTTGACACACAATCACTTCTAACTTCAAAGAAAATTAAGCTTTTTTTATTAAAAAAAAAATTCTTTGTTTTCTTTTAGTTTTGCAAATTTTAAAATTAGAGGAACCAGAATGTTGTAAACTGCTTAAATTGTCTACCTGCAACATATAGGTCACTGTCTCAAACCCTGCCATGAAGAACAGATCAGATAAGAACCCCATTGACCAGAGAACGTTATGAACAAAAACAAAAACAGAATCCAAAATTCAAACCTCTGTGTGGATGGTCTGGAAATCCAGCAGGAGCAGTGACTGAAAAATCAAAAAAAAAAACTCAATACAGAGAGAAACATAAAAGATCAAATAGAGAGATGAAACAGGGGAAAGCAGAGGAGGGAAGGACAGAGACATGTACCTGAGAATTCATCCAGAACAAGAAAGGGATCAAAGTGTCTCAACTCAAACCTGCACAAAACCAGAACATACCCATTAACCCAAAACCAAAACTTTAACTGAAAATCTGTTACCTTTCTTCCATGGAAACATACTGCAATTTCCAGACCACTTACCGGCCTATGCTTCTTCTCACAACAGCGCCAACACCTTCATGCTGAGGCCTCGCCAAGAACTTCCTCGCCACCACCCGAGGCTGCCTGACCGCGGCGGTCTCAAACATTTCTCCGGTGGGTGATCGACTTACAGATGATGAACGAACCAAGGAAAAGACAAAAACAGAGAGACTGTGTGTGAAAAATGCAGGGGATGATGGAGATGAGAGAAGAAGAAGAAGAAGAGATTGTATTTATACACGGAGATGTGAAGGAAAAGATTGTGAGAGTTTCGTTTGAAATTTGGGAGGTCAAAAGAGAAACGTTGGCGGCCAGATAATAATAAGACCCACATGCAGGCTACTTCACCCTCTTCTTCTATTGGAACAATTGTGTTCTTTTGGTATGTGTGTGACGTCTTCATGAGCTTCAAGTGACAACAAACAAGGTCATCACCAAGATTCGTACTTGATCCCTAATCTTTTGGTATTGTTTCAATTTAGTCCTTAAATCCATTAGCTACTTTTTCCCCTTTATCTCTTTTTCTTTTTCCTTTTTTTGTACAACAATTGTATTCATAATAACATATGTTTTTTCTTTTCATCTATTCATAATAACATTATATTATCTCCATGCCACAAAAAATTTCATATGTTTCATTTTAAGAAAACTTTACTCCCTTACTCAAAAACTCAAAAGTTATTTTTATCTTATGTTAGCCTAGTTAATCCTGTTGCATTGTTCAGTTAGATAGTTTCTTGATTAGCAAATAACAGTTTGTGTCTGTGTCTGTACAGACGAACCAGTCTTTACATTCGATTAGTTTAGTCAGTAGTTTTTAGGCAGCTGGGATCTAAACGTGGGATGGCACGTTGTGGTGATCGCTGCATGTAAGGAGATTGAGGCGTGAGTGGATGTGGGATAGTGCAACCGGAATACTCGGTCCCATATCCTAGTTTTGTTGAGTTTATTTTGTAACAGAGAATAAAAATAAGATATAGAGAAAATGTGGTTATGTTTAACACCAAAAAAAAAAAAAAACACTTGTCTCTGTCTAGAGTTCATTCTCGTCTGAGAGCTGTCATTGTTGGCAACAACAAGTGGTATCGAGCCCGAGCAATCAAGGCTTTGGCGATCATGGTTGGGACTCCACCACCGGCGGCCAGGTTTGCGTCGAGGTCCATGACTCCCCAGCGTAGGCGTTCACGAGTCGTGGACGGAGCAGATCGAAGGGCGATGGTGAGATAGTGGTGCGGAAGATCGTGAGGGAAGGCGGCGGCGGCGGTCTTTGTCTCGCACCCGCCTCTCGAAAACCAACTACACGGAGTGGGCCATCTGATGCGGGTGCGGCTGTGGCGCTGGTCTCTGGGAGGCCGTCGACACGGCGACGCGCTGAGCGGCAGAACGACAGCGCTGGCGCCATCTGCGCTCTGTCCCACCGGAGATGGTGCCGGTGCTCGCCGCCAAGGACAACGCCAAGGCGGCACGGGACACGATAAAAACCATGCGCATCGGCGTGGATCGCGTCCGCGAGGCGCGCCGTCGAGGCTCCGCAAGGAGTTCGACAACCCGACATTCAAGGGCGGGAGGCGGTCGAGGACTTAGCCTGCGCATGTCGTGCATCGTCAGCGAGCTGCAATCGCTAGGCGATAGCACGACGGAGCTCGACGCCGTGCGAAATTCTTGCGCGTCGTGCCATCACGGTGCACGCGCAGATGGCGTGCTCCATCGAGACGCTCCCGGACCTCAAGGACATGTCCATGAGGAGCTGAGCGGGCATCTCGCCGCATCGAGGGGCGAGGCGAACCGGAGCAGACGGGGCGGCCGACTTCTTCTCACCGAGGAGGAATGGCGCGCTCGGTCAAGCCGACACCCTAGAGAGGGCTCATCCGGTAGCTGCGGCAGCATGACAAGGGCAAGAAGTCACAAGGCCGCCCATCGTGCACCGGTGGCGGCGGCAAGAATGACGGAGGCAGCGGCAAGCCACCGCGGCGCCCGGCAAGTGCAACTCTGCGGCATAGAGGGTCACCGGCGCGCGAATGCCGCAAGGCCAAGCGCGAGCACGGTGACCAAGGGAAGCGCGAGAGGCCCATCTGCCGCAAGGACAGGAGGAGGAGGGGTCGGCGGCGTTGCTTTCGGTTGTTGCAGCGATGTCACGGCTGATACCTGCCGCGCCCGCCGCGCCCGCGCCAAGCCGGTGTGGAGCATGTCTTCCGAACGAAGAACGGGTCGTGCCCACGCCAACCGCCGACGGTCGTTGGTTCTTGGACACCAGAGCTAGCAATCACATGACCGGGAACCGAGCGGCGATCACCGAAATCGGCGAACGAATCAAAGGTACGGTCAAGTTTGGTGATGGCTCGATGGTTGACATCCGTGGCGTGGTTCTGCTTCTGCTGCAGAACAGTGAGCACAAGGTTCGGCAGAGGTTTACTATATTCCTCGACTCAAGAGCGGTATCTTCTCGCTAGGGCAGCTAGCCGAGGTGGGTGTCAAGACCGTGATTGAGGAGGATGAGATCTTTGCTGTACGATCGCCGCCGTGTTACGCTAGCCAAGGTCAAGCGGATGAGAAATAGATCGTATTCCGTGACACTAAATCCAGCGAAACTGTCTGTTTGTTGGCGCAAGGGGAGATGTGGCATGGCGCTGGCATGCGCGCTACGGCCACCTGCATTTCCGTGGTCTCCACGACCTCACCGTCAAGGACATGGTGAGAGGCATCCGGCGATAAACCGCCACGAGCGATTCTGCGAGGATGCGCACTCGGTAAGCAACACCGTGCGTCATTCCCTCGCGCCGCGGCATACCGCGCGGAGGAGCGCTGGAACTCACCCACGGGGATCTCTGCGGCCCCATCGCCCAAAGAACACCGGCCGACAACCGGTACTTTCTTCTCGCTGCCGACGACGCGAGTAGATACATGTGGGTGGAGATGCCGAGAAGCAAGGATGAAGCTCAAGTCTTTCAAGAAGATCAAAGCATTGGCTGAAAATGAGTCTGGTCTCGAATGAAGACATTCGAGAACCGACCGCGGTGGCGAATTCATATCAACCGAGTTCACTTGAATTCTGCGAGCATGGTCTGCGCCGACACACCACAGCCCTACTCACCACAACAAAATGGTGTTGTAGAACGCCGGAATCGACGGATCGTTGAGATGGCTAGGTGCATGATGAAGAGTATGGCGATCGACGGTGTTCGGCTGAGGCGATCAAGGTAGCTGTTCATGTTTTGAATCGATCACCAACGCGTGCTCTGCAGGGGGTCACACCATATGAGGTCCGCACAAGAAAAAGCCAAATGTGAGCTATCTACGGACTTTCGGTGTGTGGCTCATGTCAAGGTTGTAGGGCCTGGTGTGAAGAAGCTGGATGACAGTCGATGGCCATGGTATTTGTCGGGTATGAGGATGGCGCGAAAGCATATCGCGTTTACAATCCAGCCACGAAGCGTCTTCACATTACCAGAGATGTGATTTTTGAAGAAGAGCGGCGGTGGGACCGGGCAAGAATCAAGTAGAGATGGCGCGATCAAGGAGTTTGTCGTCGTTTACAACGATGATGAAGAGCAGTGCGTGGACCATCTCTGAATCAGCACTGTAGCTCACCCGCACACACTGACAGAGAGGCAGCGGTTCGGGCAGCAGTGATTCTCGGAGGACCAGCCCGGATGATGGGCCGATTCGACATCAAGAGGATGGGCTGCGCTAGGGGGTGAGGAGGCTCCGATAGCCGGACCGACCCAAGGCCATCCGATGCAAACACGAGCAAGGGACGGGATTGTAAAGCCCAACCCAAAATACACCGATGAGGATTACGATTGCAGCTCTCTCGCCGAAGAACCCGCCACTGTCGATGAGGCTCTCGGTACACCGGCATGGAAGAAGGCAATGGATGAGGAGATGAGTTCGATTGTTGAAAATCAGACATGGGAACTAACTACCCTTCCATCGTGCCACCAAGCAATCGGACTGAAATGGGTCTACAAAGTCAAAAAGGATCCTGCCGGGAAATTGTGAAGCACAAGGCCCGGCTAGTGGCAAAGGGCTATGCCCAGCGCCACGGGATCGACTTCGAGGAGGTTTTCGCCCGCTTGCTCGCATGGAGACTGTCGATCCGTCTGCTGGCCCTGCTGCTCAAAATAAATGGCAAGTGCATCATATGGATGTCAAGAGCGCATTCCTAAATGGAGATCTTGCGAAGAGGTCTATGTTCGGATCGGTGGGTTTCATCAACGCCGGCAAGGAGGACAAGGTGCTGCGTCGAAGAAGGCACTATATGGTCTTCGACAAGCACCACGAGCGTGGAATGCCAAGCTGGACATGTCTCTCGTGTCGCTCGGTTTCGAGAAGTGTCCCTTGGAACATGCCTTGTGCAGACGAGGAGATGCGGCTTCATATTTCTTTGGTAGGTGTCTATGTTGACGATTTAGTAATCACTGCACCAATGCTGATGAGATCGAAGTTTTCAAGACACAGATGCAAGAGTTGTTCCGTATGAGTGACACAGGTCTTCTATCATACTACCTTGGGATTGAAGTACAACAGAAAGTCGGGAAGATTTCAATCTATCGGGAAAGCTACGCAAGGAAAATTCTTGATACGGCAGGCATGGGTAGTTGTAACCCGTGTCATACTCCAGTAAATCGAAGCAAGGTTGGGAAGCGCAACGGAGGTGACCGGTCGACGCTACACTCTATCGTAGCGTGATCGGGAGCTTACGCTACCTTGTGAACTCCCGGCCAAACATTGCGTATGCGGTGGGGATCGCGAGCCGCTTCATGGAGGCACCAGAACTCAACACCGGGCTCTAGTGAAGCAAATTTTGCGCTATGTGCGAGGCACAATCAGCTACGGGTGTGTGTACCGGGCTGAGTCAGGAGAACCGATGGTGATTGGCTTCAGCGGCAGCGATCACGCCGGCGATGTGGATGAACGTAAGAGCACAACTGGTACATTATTTTTCTTAGGCTCAAGCGTCATCTCGTGGGCTTCACAGAAGCAAAAGATTGTTGCTCTGTCTTCGTGTGAGGCTGAATATGTTGCGGCATCGGCAGCAGCCTGTCAAGGACTCTCGCTCACAAGAGTGCTCGCTGAAATGAGGGGCACCGAGCCGGCCAAGTTTCAGCTTCGCGTAGACAACAAATCAGCCATTGCATTGTGCATGAATCCGGTCTTCCACGACAGAAGCAAACATATAGAGGTACGACATCACTTTATCAGAGAATGTGTTGAGACAGGCAAGATGGATGTCGAGCATGTCGAACTGAACTCCAGTTGGTGATATTCTCACCAAAGGACTTGGGACGTGTCAAGTTTGTTGAAATGAGACTGAAGCTCGGAGTCGAAGAGGTGAGGCCGATGCAACAGGCTTAAGGGGGTGAATTGTTAGCCTAGTTAATCCTGTTGCATTGTTCAGTTAGATAGTTTCTTGATTAGCAAATAACAGTTTGTGTCTGTGCCTGTACAGACGAACCAGCCTTTACATTCAGTTAGTTTAGCCGTAGTTTTTAGGCAGCTGGGATCTAAACGTGGGATGGCACGTTGTGGTGATCGTTAGCTGCATGTAAGGAGATTGAGGCGTGAGTGGATGTGGGATAGTGCAGCCGGAATACTCGGTCCAAGATCCAAGTTCAGTTGAGGTTAGTTTGTAACCGAGAATATAAAGAAGATATAGAGAAAATGTGGGAATGTTGAACACCACACAAAAAAAGGAAAAACACTTGTCTTTGTCTAGAGTTCATTCTCGTCTGAGAGCTGTCATTGTTGGCAACAACATCTTATGTGCATATTTAAAAGATATTTCCTCATTCATAAAAAAAGATATTTCCTCAAGTCTCTCTCAGCCAAATTTATCTATTAATATTCCTCCATTCACAAAAGACTCTACCATTTGTTTGTGATTTACAAAGTATTTAATCTATGATTTTTTTACGAATGTTTAGACACCGAAAATTAAATATTTCATATGTGTATCATAATTTGAAATCTAAATTTTCTGAATATATTTTTCTGAATTTTTAAAACTATTTATTTTTGTTAAAATTTAAGTCAAACATTGAACTCAAACAAAGAAATTCAAATGGTGAGTCCAGGAGTATTAGACTATGGAACTACAAGAATAGAATAGGGGTTTGGGTAAGCGAAAAAGTTCCAACCGTAACCCAAAACTTGATCTCAACCTTGAACCTAAATGATCTAATCTAACCAATTAACATATTTGGTTTAACAATATTCTGTTACCCCTCCATCCTCAAACAATTGATACATTTATTTTTTGCAATTTTATACTTTAGTATTTAATCTAAGATTTTTTTTTAATATTTAGACATTTAAAGTTAAATAATTCATATAAATATCATAATTTGAAGCGTAAATTTTCTAAATATATTTTTTTGTAAATTTATTTTCACCTTTTATTCCTGTAAATATTTGAGATAAACACTAAATCTTAAAATGTGAAAGTCAAATATCAATATTTTGGGGTAGAAAGAGTATAACTTTCATACGTCGAAGGCTAGAAAGAAAGAATAGCCAAAAGGCTAAGGGGACCGCTACCGGTTTGATTAATTGTCAAGCTCTCTTGTTTTGTAATCTTCATATATGATACTCTCTCTTTCCCATCCTTGTATCCATTTTCCAAAAACAAAAAGGATAATGACTATGAAGATTGACATATTTGACTAAGTATTGAAATTAATAATTATTGAAGATTTTAAGTTAATAAAATAAAACTGTATAGAATAAATATAAAAATTTTGAATATTAAAAAGAAATTAAAAGTAATAAGATAAGAGTATTGAGAAATTCTCAAATGAAAAATGTATTCCTTCCATCCTATAAAATAAATTAACCACGATTGATTTTTGTAGTTGTGTTTGATTCAAATTTTCATTAAAAATAACGTGTCAAAAAAATTCTTGAAAAATATATTTAGAAACTAAACACATTAAATTTGTAATTGGATATAATTATACAATTTATAAGTTAAAACTTTGTATGAAAAATAATAATAAATTAAATAATAAAAATAAAAGTGGCTAATTTTCCAGAGATGGAGTATTAATCTTTTCCGAATTGTCAAAACAGGAATATTGATCAGTTTTTTTTTTGGAACGTATTAAATGCATCATCTTTGACCTCACCTTAGTTAATCAAATGACAACACAACCTTATTTTTAAAAATATAATAAAATAAAAATGGATAATAAGGATGGAACAAAAGGATTATTTCCAAAATTTACATTTCCCGTCTATTAATTTATCTTTATTTTAAAACTTTTTTTCTCATGAATAATGTATGAATTTACACATCAATTTTTTCCTTTTACAAATTTCACATCAACTTTTAAAAATTCCAAAAAGAGTTTTGAACTACTAGGCACCTCAAGTTCATTATTTCCACGCAAAAGAATATAAAAAAAGGTCATGAAGCACCGCCATTGGTCCAACTTGCCTTCCACGACATGGTAAATATTTTGGAGATTCGAATTGCATAATATAAAATCACTAATTAATGGGAAAGCATATACGAAAGAAAAAGAACCAAAGAATTGCATCATCCTTCACTCAACATTGCATCAGTAATTTTGTAAGCCAAACCCATCCAACTTTCAAACCGCAACAGATCATGGCTCTGTGCTACATATACCGCTACAACATACTATTTACATCATCTGTTTGGTTTGGGGACACCTTTTACCACCACATATTGGTTTGGGTTTATTATCATTGACTCTATTAGTGCAGGGAATATTATTCATTTATGGACTAGATTTTGATAATCATAAATTTCTAAAATTTGCAATCTAACCTTCTCCCATACCCAAACCTTAAAATCGTGCACCTCGTAGAATCTGTCATGCACCTTGCCAGATATGCCATGCACCTCATCGGACTAGCCCTACACCTCGTCGGACCTATAACCAAAATTCACTGATTCAATTGTTTGTGTCGTGAGCTTATGGCCTAGTGGTTGAGCTTTTGAGAACACAAGGTGGAGGTCTTGAGTTCAATCTTTCATCATCCCAATCCTCTACCACTATGTATCAACAAATAGAAGCTCTTAAGAACCAAACTGCAAAATCTGCTTCATGGGGATTCTTTCCCATAGAGGAGAGAGGAGCAGTAAAAAGCATCGTTAAACTCTTGAAAGTGGAATGAATGGTACATAAACATTCTTCATGGCTCATTTGCCATGATCAAACACTACAAGCATAGAGGAGGGTTTTGAACACCATAGGCAGAACCATATGCATTAGAACATGATGACACAGCTGAGACCCCATGTTCAACATAATTTATATTTATGTCCCTCATTTCTATATCTTGACATGGAGCACTTCTGCTACATTTTAGATTCACTGCAACTTTGGAGGCTGAGGTTCCCACTATGTTTCTGAATTTCACATCTTGGATCTTCACGCTGGAAGCATACTGCAAAAAAACAAGCACAAAAAAACCACATGTTTTACATCACCATATATAGTTTGATGAAGTTACATATTGACAGATGTAAGCAACGGTTACTTGGACAATTATTTGCACATTTTTTTGGTGTGTTACCTTTTCACTGCAAGAGCCAGATGGGCAATATTGTTGATCAATGATAATGGGGTTGAGCACATTGTTGAAAGAGATGTGATCAAAGGTCAATCTTGAGACTGTGAGAGGGCTGGAAGGAGCCCATGTCTTGATCCTCAAGCCATTGGAGGTTTTTCTGAAGGAGCAATGTGTGACAACTATCTCACTCACATCTAGTTCATTGGGAGAACCCCCCAAGCTTCCAATGCTGATACCATGACCAGGTCCACAATGGACCCGGCTTATGATGATGTCCCTGGACCCTGGTCCCATCGAGATGCAGTCGTCTCCCGTGCCTATAATGGAGTTGAGGATTCCGATGTTTCGCGAGTCTGCGATGTGGATTCCGTCTGTGTTAGGGCTATTTCCTGGAGCAGATACTCTGATGTGATGAAGGATCATGTTGTCACATGCAAAGATGTTGATGTGGAAGTTTTTGCTGTTGATCAGTTTAATGTGATTGATCCTTCCATGAGTGATGAAATCAAATCTCAAAGACTGTAAGATAGAAAAGATGGGGGGGAAAAAAAAGAACAATTAATTAGAATTTTTTTAAAAAGCTTTATAATTAAACGTTTGTTTGATGTGAAATAGAAAAGTGAAGTACTTACAATAGGGAACATGGGGCAGTTGGAGTGTTTGGAGCAAGTGCTGTGGCGAGCCCAAGCTGAGGCTCCTTGCCCGTCAAGTAAACCGCCACCATTGATTGTCAGCCGATCGATATACTGGAAAGTGATCCAATGGTCAATATTGAGTGAAGATTCATCAGTTGGAGCCTTCAGAATTCCCTTGATTTGGAATTGGATTGGGCCTTTGCATGGGCCCTTGAAAACTACGGGCCTAACCAAGTAACTTCCAGATGGGATTAAAACTACATTTCTGCCACTCGATTCACAAGCTTTGCTCCATGTATCATGAAATGCCTATACAAAAACCGATATAGGAAAAAAAACCACCAGCTCAGAAAAAGAAATGAAACAAAAATAAAATAAAAATAAAAATAAAAGCAAAAGGAAAATTAAAAAAACAAATAAGTGTGTCCATTTCCGTTTGAATATATATATATATAGTGATGAATCCAAGAATTTTATCATATGGGGCACAATTTCTTTATTATTATTTTTTAAAAAAACTATCATAAAAATATGGTATCATAATTTCACTTTATATACTTATACATATATATAGTTCCCATAATGTTGATGTAAAATATTTATGATAACGAGAGTAAACGTTAGAAAATTAAGTGTACGATGGAGAGAGTGTTACACTAGATAATATTTAATATGTAACCATTTTGATTATTTAATTTCAAATATAAAGTGATAAATTATTTTATAATTGAAAGTGTGTAACAAATTTTGAAGCAATATCAAATAAAAAAAATGAAATTGTTTTAGTTGTTTTTATTCATTCAAAATATTATGATAGGATATTCCAATTTTATAACTAATTTGTACAATTATCTAAAAAATAGTTAATTTTATTTCATCATTGTTATCCACGTCATAAATATTTAGGACATATTATGAACTTTTTGGAAAAACTTTAAGACCTACATGTTAAAAAACAAGTTATATGAGTTAAATAGAAAGCAATGCATAGACTAGTGCCACAAATAATTTTTCTAAATTTTCTTCATTTTCTGGCCTATGCGTGACGCGAGACCTGGCTATCTCCATCTTTTCTCCTTCACTTTAATCACTAACTATTCCTTAAACTATTCAGATATTTTTAAAATGGTCACTATATTTTATTTATATAAAAAAATGTTATCACTATGACTGTATTTTATAAAATTTGAACGGGGCCCATGTAGATCCGCCATATATATATATATATATATAATATATATATATATATATATATATTTGATTGTTTCTAAAATGATATATATACTCGTACTTTTACAATGCTTTTCGTAAATTGTTCGGTAAGTTAACAGAAACATTATATACTTACTTCACAATATTACTAGAACTAATTATTTAAACTAAAAGACCCAGTCAAAAGTTCAAAAGGCTAAAAAACTAAAGCTGTTAACAGAGAAGAATCTTTTCGGATTCAATTCGTAAGCTAGCAAAATCATAAGAAACTTATCACTGTTTTTTTTTAATGGAGAAACTTATCACTGTTATTACTACTTCAATATTATATTGGTTATTTTGGAGCAAATAAATTGCAAAAATAAGAAGAAAAAAATGCAAATGTTAATGAGAAAATTTAAAGCCAAAAAAAGCACAAATTAGTTGACCTACAAGGCCAAGCAAATAATTCAAAAGAAAAGAGGGGGGGGGGACTCATTTTGTTATCATCACTAAATTCATGTAGACAGAGACAATTTGAATTTCTGTGTTGTGAACCTAGCTAGCCAGGGTGTGTTCTTTTACCCCAAAATCTTTTTATCGAAATGGCAAATCAATCATTACTTTCATTTTTCTGTTCATAAGTTTCATATCAAATTCAAAATTTTCTAAATTTCTCTTCGATTTTCTCTAAATGATAAACGGACTGGATTTTAATTAATCACCTTGCTATTATCTGTTGTCTGATCAGCACGAGCACCGAAATCCAGTACATTGAAGTAGTTTCTACTCACAACATGGTGTGTTGACTGAACAACAATGAGCAATTCAAAGAAGAAGAAGAAGAAAAAGGCTTCATGAGCTTTGGAGAAGAAGGCCGCCATTGATTCTTCCTGGTACTTGCTTGTTTATTTGCTCATAATCTCTACCACGTACAGTTTTAAAGGAGAAATTTTTTAAGGATATCTTGTTTCTTTTTTTTGGTTACGTTTTTAATGAGTGTTATTTGGGATTTTTTTTTTTTGATAGTGGTTATTTGGGATTTTAGTCATTAACAAGTTGCTTGATTTGCTTACCAGAATTTTATTTTATCTATATCTATATCTACCCGATTCTGAGAAAAAATCTAGCAACTTGATATTCAATTATTCTTATTAGGAAACAAATTTTCGGTACAAATAAAATTCACTAACAATCCTTAAACTTTCACTAATTGTATCGAATCAGTGTGTCCGGAGGGCTTGTAAACTAATAAGAAGCTAGATGGTTTACAGAAATCGTAACCAAACCAGAAAATAATATCAGAATGCTGAGAACGGAAAAACAATATTTCATGAAAGATTTCAAGAATAGAGGAAAAGAAAATAATGAATGAAAAACATTGTGCTGAACGAAATGTGTAAAAATGGATATAAAATGTATGTATGCAACTGTATATGGAAATCATAAAATTGCAACATATATATATATATATATATATATATATATATATATATATATATATATATATATATATATATATATATATATATCAACTTGGGAAACGCATGAAAATGCAAATGCAAATGCCATAATTGAATAGAGAAGAACCTCAAATAACTTTTTTTAAAAGAATAGAAACGAACAAACAGATACGGCAACAACTTTTTCAAAGTAGATACTGGCAACAACTTTTTCAAAGTAGCTGATATGTCTCAAAAAAGTTATCAGCTGTGTTTGGCAATAGCTAATTGAAACAGCTACTTCCCAAACAGGGTCACTATAAAATAAATGGATTGCTCACTTTTTTTTGTTTATTTTTAATAAAAGTAGAAACGAAAAAGAAATCTAAGATTAAAAATGAAAGAACAGTTGACAAATGAACAGAAGATGTAAAGATTTTGGATGCAATCTCCAAAGATACATCCTTGACCAAAGAAAATTTTGGGCGGAATATCCCAAAATTTAAAAATTAACCCTAAATCAAAGTTACATACCATAAAACCTAATAAACTCTCATCAAAGAAAACACACCAATGATCAACCCAAATAAAAATGAAGAAATTAGCACAACGGTGAGGTATTTCAAAATATTATTCAGATTCAGCATACAACATGAAGAAACATGTAATTTATCAAAATATATGCTGAAGTAATTTCCTCTCCAGAATGGCACAAGATGAATCTGGACATATACACCCCATAATATTATACAGCATGAACGCTTATGAGACACTTGACCTCCGAGCAAAGTAAGCAATACTGGGGAGCAAGGAAAGAATACCTACCAAAATAATATATGAATTCTCCTTACGTCAATAGTGAAATAAACGGTGACAATCACGGCCAGATATGAGAGGGAGGAAGAGATTACAATCTTTGCGTGTGAACTTGGTGATGCTGGAGCATTGGCCAATCCACCTTGACTTGAGGTTGGTCTGGCTTCCATGACAGCCGGGAGTGGTGGCTCGATCACATCCTCGTCCCTCAGCACCGGCATAGGTGCTGCCGCTGGTGGCAGGTATGGCTCTGTGACGATTGATATAAGGGAGCCAGCTAGGATCGGGGTCATGTAAGGAGGTACATTTTTACCTCTTCTTAGGCATCGATTTCCTGCCATGGGAAGTGTTCAACATAACAAATCAACTGAGGGTAACGTCAGCGCTAAGCGTTACGCTACCCAATGTAAGCTTTTAGCGTTGAAGGTTTGAATAAGTTATCACATCTATTAAAAAAAAAAATTCCAACCTCAACGCTAATCTGAAACGCTTGTCTCAAAGGAAGCCTGAGTTTTCTAGCATTATGTGGGGAATTTGAAACCACTTACTTGCATATCTAGCAGCCGTTTTCGGGAAATCTGTTATAACACCGGAGATTTCCGCTCCACTGGAAAATGAGTTGATCTCGACAGTTGGATCTGAGAAGAAATCCCATGCTTGAGAAACGAACTCATTGCTAAAGGTTTCTACATAGACTGGGAGCTTGAATGACTTGAGTTTTGCAACAACTTTTGTATCAGCTGTAATGAAGTGTGAACTTTCAGGGAAGACTGCTGCCTTTTGGAGAACAACAGAATCAGCGAAGCTCTTGATATCTTCAACTGTTGCATTGAGAATGTCTCTGACGGCTTCATCGACCTTGTAGACAAGTTTATAGTTGGTTTTTTCCTTGAAAGTTTTAAGTACAGAACTGTTACTGGACTGTATCATAACAACTTTCTCCGTCTGTTTATCATAGCCTGATTTGCTTAAGGCATCAAGTACTGCATCAACTACACTCAATTGCTCCTTCTCAGCCAGGTAAGCAGCATTCTGGGAGGTATGCATATATAAGAGTCGGAAGAAATGACTTTAGAAAAAATTCAGTTATACATACTTCACTAATTGCAAGAAAAATAGAAAACCTTTCCACATCTAAACAAACTGATATTCAAACAGCAACTACTTTTCCAAATTCCTGATAGTTTAAGCTTGGGTATGATAAATTCATTTCATTATAGAAAGCGGATCATGTTCTGTCAATAAGGACAATCTGGTCATCTATGATAGTATTTTATTAAATACTAGTATAAGCAGTGAAAATATCCACTTTTTTGCATTTAGCAGCTATAGGCTAGTACGACGGAATTTAAAGATGTCTGGAACAGTATCATGAATACGGAATACTCACCTCAATGCCAATTAACACGCCGGAAAGCGAACTAGCATTTTTTGCCAACGCCAAAAAATCTGCTAATGATACAAAAGCCCCAGCATCTTTGAACTTGGGGTTCCTATACAATTCATAATCTGCTTGAGGGTTTAAGATGGCCGCTACAATAAAGTGACAGAAAGGTAAGAGGATCCACGACAACAATAATCATAACAGTGGAAATGTATGCATCAGATATTGAGAGCTTATTTCTGCTGCCACGATGTTACGTGCAGTATTGCATCGCATTATTTGATGGCTGAGTTATAACTTTTAATCAAATACACATCAAATATTCAAATATATCATAAACATTCAGAAGTCGTGTGAAAATGCATACTAGTTGTGTTCCATTCCTTTTCCGAGTTTGGACTCTATTTTTAAATTTATTGTTTATCGATTCTTCTTTCATTTTACAAAGGAAGGTTCTTTAAACTATTGAGGAGACTAGACTGATGGAAAACATTGCAAGCAAATCAGTAATGAAACCAACTTACGTTTCAAGGAACTTGTTATATTATCATATGTGAGGTCAAAACTAAATATTCCGCTTCCTGGCATAATATCTGGAATTGACCTTGTCAGACCGCTAAAAGGTGATTTCAAAACATTGGTGCTCCCCATCAGATCTATAGAACTGAGGCAAAAAGGTATGCCATCCTTTGACATTTGCACAAGGCAGTCAATAATGTCAGCGCCATCATTAATAGCCTTTGTATAAGCCAGGTTTGTACAAGGAGGGTAATCTCCACTTGCCCCATGTTTTGAGATAACCAAGAGGTTCACTGCTTCAATCAAAGGAGCAAGTTAGGATTAGAGGTACTGCTGTAAATAAGAGATATAAAACTTCAGAGATAAACTCATCACTTTCTGGAGTGAGAGTCAAGCTTACAGTTTGTAAAATTTTAGTACCTTGTTTGGAAGCATTCTTCCCCATGTGAGCAAAGCAATCTGCATGATGAAAGAGAAAAAAAAATCGAGTTTCATGGAAAAACCAACATGACTTCCATTATGTACTCAGCCATTTCGTGACATATAATTACCAGATTATTCTTGTTACCAAACTAACCAAACTGTGATCAGGGAAAATGCTAATCACCTTGATCTTTCAAAATTTATGAACATGAAAGCTTGTAAGGGAAGGGAGCATTTAGAAGAACTAAGAGCTCATTTTTGTACTTCGAGATAAAAAATAAAAACTGAAAAATGAGTTCCATATACCAAAAGCCGTATATCTAGAAGCAACCTTTAGATGCTGAATAGTAGTGAAAAAGTTTCTGAAAATAAAAATTGAAAAGAAATTGTGTTTAGTTAACTAGCTTTCATTTTCCGTTTTCTAAGTCTCTCTTTTTTTTTCATTTTACAAAGATTTAGAGTGTTTTCTTTTTTTTTTGTTCCCTCCAAAAAATAGAGTTGGGGGATATGCTCTACTAAAGTACTCCATCTAGTTATTTGTTCAACTTACAGTTAAAAAGTTGCATTTCTTTATTCATTACGTTTATATAGAAACACCAGTATTATTGTGTTACTGTTTCGAACAACTAAATTCGTTTTCTGAAAACTACTTTAGAAAATTGCATATGTAAAACGAAAACTGAACCATAAAAGGAAAAGGAAAATATCTTTCTACAACTAAACGCCACGTTAGAAAGCAGAGCAATTTAAGAGAGGTAATCACTGATTTTAAGCAGTCAGGCATCATGACAAAAAGTTCTGTGGAACAAGACACGGGCAGACAGTCAACTCAACTTCGAAGTTACATAAGTATTAAAAAATAGAGAAAAAAAATTGAAGAGATCCGAAGACAATCATAACCAAGGAAAACTTACCTATGGCTTCAGATGCAGTCACTGGGAAGTCAGTTATCACACCATCAACAGAGAAGTTCCCATTGTTAATAAAATTCAATTGCTCAGATACTGGGTCATAGCTGTAATTAAAGCTCAATGGATAATCATTAACGAAATCTGATGCAAACACTTCTAGTCCTTCTTTGTGAGCATCCAAGACAACTGATTGGTGAGGTAGCAAGTAGAGGTTTGAATCAACTGGCCATATGTAAGTCTTGGGAACAATAATTCCAGAGGCAAATGTCTTGATAAATGTGAGGTTAGTTAAGAGAGAACCATAGGTCTGATTTGTAGAGGGTTCAACCTCATTTTCCCCAAGGAACCGGAAAACAAGCTTTGTTGAGCTTGACCTGAAGTGGGAACCTATACTCCTCAAGAAAACCACCTCTGGTGATGAGATACAATTAACAAAGACACGCTTTGATATTGCGATTACAAAGCTTGTCATACTCAATCTGTGTTGTTTGTAAAATGCATCATGCTGCAAGAGAAACAGAAACAAAGATATGAGGACTAGTGTAAAAACCGAACAGGACAAGGAAGAAGTGGTTGCAATTTCAACCATTTCTTGGTCTTTAAGCCCGAGAGTTACCTGGACATTCAACCAAAGGGTTGCTGGTGGTTTTAACTGTTGGAACACGTATTCCACAGTCTGAATTGGAAATAAACTGCCATCAAACTTATTTGTCCGGGACCAAATTCCCTGAGATACTGAATACAGAAGGATGCGAACAGAATTCATCATGTGATGTATGTAGGGTGGAGATAAAGTGCCATAAAGATGAGGCACACTATATTTATTTGTAGCAACAAAAAATTTCTTGCATATCCAAATGACACCAAACTTTCAACAAAAAAAAAACAATTAATAGATGTTCAAGAAATTATAAATGTGAAACTATGAGCAGACCTCAATGAAGGCACAGTCACAGATAATGAGTACTAGAATTTCCTTCAACTAACATGTGACTTTAGATTTTACAACTGAAACTTATAAACAGAATTAAAGCATCACCAAGAAATCACATCAGCCTTAAGGCGGAGCAACTGAGACAATTTCCTGAGCAAGGAGGAAATATGTTCTGGTGAAACTTACATGAAACAGCTGCCAAATCCTGGAGAGCATAATCAACCGGAAACTGCCCTCGCATACGCACTCCATTGACCACATATTCCTTCGGTTTATCTTTGGAATTATACCCAATATCAGAACTGTTCTCGAGCTTAAGACTAGGGAAGCAAATCCCAGCTCCATCTTTGGTTAATTGCACATCACACCAAAAGACCACATTGGGTAGACTAGTAAGCTGTGCCAAATTGTAAGCTGCTGAGCTAGAATCTGGGAACAATCCTGAAAATCCACCACGAGCAATTACCAGAGGCGCATCTCCTGTAAAACAAGCAGAGAGACATAGGCCGGGAATTAGGACCAATCAAAGCAAAACGCACAACTGAAAGATAAAATCCAGCAACCAAAGATATCATGCAAGCCCCGAAAATCCTTAAGAACCTCAATAAGCAACGCCCGCCACCTGAATCAACTAGAATTTCGAAGTTCCGCTCACATTCACACCACGAATTCGTCTCTAATCAGCCTTGAGGGAGATAGAGAAAGGTTACCGTGAAGAGTCTGCCATTTAGAAGAGACTTCAGCTCGCTGAGCAGTGGCCAGATGCAGCATTACTAGTTGAAGAAGGAAAACAAAGGCACAGAAGTGACGTCCTCCATCAATCGTCGGAGAATTTTTCCGTTGACTCATCTGAGCTCGGAAGCTGAGCACACACGGCGATGGGTCACAGAAAATGCAAGTGGACAAACGAGTAGGAGCTAGCTGTTCTGTACGTTAGCTTGTATGCTGGGTAACTACGCGCTACTCACGACTGTGATTTAGACTTAAAAATTATACCCCTTGTACTTAATATTATGGTATTATACTCCTGCATACTAACATAAGACGAGGTTATGAAAAGTACGTTTTTGGCGTTTTCCGCTTTTTTTTTTTAATTCTATTGTAGAATAATTTACATTTATATCTTTATTCTTATCATTTTTGTATAGGTAGAGGGTTAGGTTGTGCCGCTCCGGTTTATGTGCCATATTGTGCCATATTGTTTTTATTTATAAAAATGCCACATATAGAGATACGGAGTGTTGCGGCGGTCGTTCGTGATTTAGGGAAGACACTTCTTTGCTGATGTGGCGGTCCTTATCACTCTTTCTCCAGGTGTGGCGATGCTTATCACTCAACTCCGGCGTGGCGGCAGTTCTCATTGTCATCGTCATCAATGATCGCCGAAGTTACAAAAACTCAAATTTTCTTCAGAAATGAAGATGAAAGACTCCACTAAGGTTGGATCTAAACTCTAACCGCTTTCCCAGTTGCCGACGCTTCGTTTCTTGCCATTTCCTGAGCTGAGCCGCGAAAATTCGTCCCATGACCCGAAGCTGCAACCCGCTGCACTTGATAGAATTATGATGCTCTGACATACCATTATGATGTGCTATCGACTCATTATGATGCTCCTTTTTATAAAAATGATGTAACTACAGAATGAAGTTAATATTGTCAATTAATGATAAATTGGAAGAACATCAGCTGAAGTAAATGGAAAAAATAAGTTTTTAGAAAACAAGCATCACATTGCACCACAAAAGCATCATTTGATTCATTGAGTGCCTCATTTGTTGCATGGATGATATCATTTTGGATGATGGAGTGCATCGTTTAAGTTCTTTATTCCGGAGATGAAGTGCATCATTTGTGAGCCGGAATGCATCATTGGTGAGAAAAAGTGCATCATGTTTGTAAGAGAGAACATCATACTAAAAAATGAGAGCATCACTCCAGTTATCAAGCGCATCATTTTGAAAAGTTGAATAAAATGAGTGCATCAAAAGGTCATCAGAACGAGTGCATCATTCTTGTAAGGGAGAGCATCATAGTGCAACGGGAGTGCATAGTTGAGGTTACTAAAGACATCATTTTAGGAGGTTGAAGAAAATGAGTGCATCATTATGTCATCAAAATGGGTGCATCATTTTTGTAAAAAAGCACATCATACTTGCAACCAAAAGAATTCGTGACACCAAGCGCATCATTTGAAACCAAAAGATCATACTTTGTACAATAGCGAAGAGCATCATTTTAAGTGGAAAGATAGATCTAAGCTTTGTCTCTATATATTTTCGAGGTTTCTTACTTCTATATCATTTGTCTTTGTTTCAAGGCCATCCCTTGTATGCTGTCATCCTACATTTATTGTTGATGAGAGAAATGCAAAGGTTGAGTCTTTAAATGAGTTAATGCTCTCATGGTCCATACAAACTTCAAAGCTTGAAGTATGTAAAAAACATGTCTTGTAATCTTGTTCTTTATCCCACATTAATGGTAGATAAAAGGGGAGCAAGAATTGAGTTTTTAATTTGCTCCTTTCATCCCACATGAGATGTCTACAAAGGCTTGATGCCCCCGAGCATGTATAAAGACATGCATAATGAGTCTCTATCTTAATAAACTAAAGAAATTAGTAAGCTAAAGAAATTATAGCAAGAGAAGAGTTAAAAATATCTTTACTTATAAAGTATAAACAATTATTTAATGTGGATTCGGGCTTCGGGTCGAGCTTGACAATTTTGGGTTGAACCTGACCCAAACCCGAAATTTGGACCAAACGTCAGGTTCAGACCACCCAAGGGTATTTTCACCCTTCACCCAACAATTCCGGGGCGGGTTCGGTTTTGAGTTACGGGTTTGGCTTACACCCCTAATTAGTTGATTCAAGCATGGCATGATTTCATTGCCAACTAGTTCATGTCGTCCACCCTACGTGGCAGGATGTCATTCGTATGAGGCAAAACGGTCTAGACCCGAGTTAGGGCCCACATGAATGTATGCAAGTTGGTGGTATCTCACCAGCATCTCAGGGGGTTGGAGCTAATTTCTCTTCTAAGTCCTTTGTAAACTTTTGATGTTGACATCTTTGACTAGTATTCCGTTTTGTTGTCTTTTAGTCATTGGAATTGGAATTTGGAATTCAAGGGTGTTAAGGATATTACGTAGCAATGGCATGATCGTTTAGGACACCCTAATGAGAAAGTAGTCCGTAAAACCATCTCCTTGTTTGATTTACCAGTTTCCACCAATAAAGACTTTAAAGTTTGTAGTGCTTGTCAATTAGGCAAAAGTCATCGTGGTCATTTGTCCACCATTCCAGTCTATCTCTAGTCCATTTGAACTTATTTATAGTGATGTTTGGGGTCCCGCCCATTCAGCTCTCTTAACGGAAATTCTTATTTTGTCCAGTTTCTTGATGCTTCTAGCAAATACATGTGGGTTTATTTCCTCTCGGCCAAGTCTCGGGTTTTTGGTGTCTTTCAACACTTTGTCACCATGGTAAAGACTCAATTTGGAGCCACCATTAAACGTGTTCAAACCGATTGGGAGGTGAGTACCGCTCTCTTGCATCCTTCTTTGATTCTTGTGGAATTATTCATCAAAGGCCTTGTCCTCATACCCATGAACAAAATGGTGCTCCGAAAAGAAGGCACCGTGACATTGTTGCCAAAGGGTTGCCCCTCCTTAGTCATGCTTCACTATCACTTAACTTTTGGGAGCAAGCCTTTGCTCTGCCGTTTTCTAATCAATCGGACTATTTCACCTTCCTTAAAGAACAAGTCTCCATACCAACTTTTATACAACGAAATCCTGATTACAAATTCCTAAAAACCTTTGGTTGCTTGTGCTTCCCTTTCCTTCGACCTTACAGCCAACACAAACTTGACTTTCGATCCAAGCCCCGCATTTTCTTGGTTACAGCTCTAAGCATAAAGGCTACCTTTGTTATCATATGCCTTCCTCAAGAATCTATATTGCTCGTCATGTTGTCTTTGATGAAACCACATTTCCCTATCAAAGCATGCCCGCTCCTAATGTGCCATCTCAATCTGAATCTGTCTCCATAGTAACTATCCCGCATCTACTCCCATCACCTAAGTCATCTAACCTCATACACAGCCCAATAGCCTCCTCTCGTCCATTAGCTCCAAGCTTCTCACCCCAGTCTAGCCAATTCTTGCTACAACCTGCATCTGACTCTTCACCACCAACACCCGCTGTCATTGAACCGATCGCAACACCAGTTCCGAAAGTTCTTAGGCATCTCCGTGCAGCTGACAACAGTTCTCACAGTATGGTTACCCGGGCTCAAACTAATTCCTTGAAGCCTCGAGCGCTCCTTGCTACCAGGTATCGCTTATTTCTCACTGAGCATGTTCAGCCAAATTCTTTTACAGCTGCAGCTAAGGATATACGTTGGGTGAAGGCTATGGAAGATGAAATGACAGCACTTACTCGTCAACAGACTTGGACATTGGTTCCAAAACCACCGGATGCCAACGTGGTTGGATGTCGATGGGTATTTCGGATTAAGCATAACCCGATGGTAGTGTTGAGAAATATAAAGCCAGGTTAGTTGCGAAGGGATACACGCAACGACCTCGGATTGATTTCTTTGAGACTTTTTCTCCGGTTGTTAAGCCAACTACAGTTCGCTTGGTTTTATCTATAGCTATATCTAATGGCTGGCCACTTCGTCAACTGGATATCAATAATGCGTTTCACAATGGGGATTTGCAAGAAACGGTTTACATGACTCAACCTCTTGGGTTTCGAGATCGTCATCTTTCGAATCATGTATGCTTATTTAAACGAGCAATCTAAGGTTAGCGGCAGTCCCAAAGAGCTTGGTTTCGAAACTTGAGAGTTTCTTCTCAGTGTTGGCTTTCATGGAAGCTTATCTGACTCATCCCTATTTGTGCGAGCATCCTCGGGATCTTTAACATACATGCTTGTTTATGTGGATGACCTCATTCTCACTGGTAATGACAAGTATTTTTTGGCTTCTTTCGTCACTAAACTTCATTCCATATTCTCTCTGAAGGATCTCGGACATTTAAACTATTTTCTTGGCATTGAAGTCCTTCGTCGCCCTGATGGTCTTCTCCTTTGCCAGTCCAAGTACGTTCTCGATATCCTTTCTCGTGTTGACATGGCTGATGTCAAGCCCATGACCACTCCAGCGACACCTCACTCCCAGCTTTCTCGGTATGGCGATCTATTTCCTGATGTTCACCTTTATCGTCGTGTTGTGGGAGCACTTCAATATGCCTCAGTCACTCGGCCAGACATCTCGTTTTCAGTTAATCGAGTGTGTCAATACATGCACTCTCCTACCCAAGCTCACTGGCAAGCAGTGAAACGAATTTTGCGCTTCTTGAAACATACGTGGAATTGCGGTATCCTTCTCAGGCCATCCTTCTCTTCTAATTTGGTTGCCTACTCTGATTCTAGTTGGGCTGATGATCCAGATTTTTGCAAATCCACACAAGGCTACCGTGTTTTCTATGGTCCAAATCTCATCAGTTGGTCTTCTCATAAGCGGACTCGAGCTCGTTCCAGCCAAAGCCGAGTACAAGGCGTTAGCGGCAGCCCACCGCAGAGGTCATTTGGATTCAGAACTCTTACGAGAGCTCTGTGTCTTTGTTCCTCGTGCACCGTTGCTTCTCTGTGATAATCTTTCTGCAACCTATATGACTGCTAATCCTGTTCTTCATAAGAGGTCCAAGCATATTCGTATTGATTATCATTTTGTGCGGGAAAAGGTTGAGCGAGGAAACCTTCGAGTGATTCATGTTCCATCATTCCATCAAGTTCTTTGATATATTCACCAAAGCTTTGCCTCGCCAAGAGTTTGATCGATTTCAAGCCAAACTGACCATTCAACCCATGCTCAGTTTGCAGGGGCGTGTTAAGGATATTACGTAGCAGTCCTATTAGAAGTCTACTTTACTTGTATTTAGGAGTCTCACAAGTTTGTGTATCTCTAAAACTCTTGCTATGTATCACTGCTATATATAACAACTACAAAGGTCTCGGCTGATAAGCTGAGAACTCTGCACAAACACATCTACCATTCTTCACAAAGGGAGACTTAGAGTCAATGGATCAACTTGTTGCCAATCAGTATTTGCTGCATCTAGGCGTGGAAATGGTTCACACATTGATGATGAGGTAACTTGAGTTTGAGATAACCCCTTTCAAATTTAGTATTTGAGTTGAGCTCGAATCCAAATTTCAATGGTTGTGTTCAAGTCTCAATATATCCGATCTTAAATGTAACAGATTTAAGAAAGATCATCCAAATCCATGCTCCTTGTAGCTCAATCTAAGCTCAAACTCTCCTATCCTCAACCAATCCGCTATGTCCAAATTTATATCAATTGAGTTTTTGAAGTCATTCAAGTGAATTCGGATTCAACACATCGGGCTCGAAAAATTTAAGTCGAACTCATATTGTGTCAATAATGAAAGACGCCAAATTAGAGTATAGTGGGCTCATGGTTGACTCATTTACTTCCCAAATTGCTTTCATTACCATATGTATTCTATAGTTTTAACTACTCTGGAAAGGATAAATTGAGTTATTACTAAGAACAACCAAAAATAATATTCACTTATGTTGGACATTTTGACAATTATTCTGTCCAAAGGTAGAATGGGCTTGGTTTGTTATAAATTGAGTTTCGTCATTCACGTCCTCAACATTTACTGCTTGCCAAGAAAGTCTTTGCTTCGTTTTTCTCAACTTTGCCTCCTCACAACCACACCTAAGAGTGTAAATTGTGTGAGCCTTAAAAGAGTAAAACTCAAACTCGAACTTGAGTTTGAGCCTAAAATGTACTTTTCCTTGTCTTTAAAAAGATACTAGAATTTTTGATACTATATTTATTCTCAACATTTAATCTATAATTTTTATTATTCAATGTTTTAATATATATAAAGTTTAATAATCCATATGCAAATGACAAATTAACATATCTAGTTTTTAAATAGTTGTATACTTTTTAAGAATGTTTTAGTGAAATCTTCTTAGTATAAATTTGAGTTAAACACAAGTGTATAAGTCAAAATGTGCATGTTTTTAGGGACGGAGGGAAGTTCGATAGGTTACGGGGTCGAGCTTTTGGCCAACAATACTCAACCTTATGCCTATTGAATTTGTTGACAATGTTATAATTTTAATTGACTATAATAGTATTTAGTTGATGGTAATCATTATAATGAGTCTAAAATTCTCAATTTTTGTGTTTAAGTTGTATATGCTTTGATAATATCTTATATTTTACTCCACATTATTTATTGAGCAATATATAGTTAAAAAGAGACATTATTTATTGAGACACATGAGTTTTACCCACATTATGATTCGAATTTAACCCCTGCGGCTGCCCTCGGATGAGTTTAAACCGAAGGGATTCGAACTCGTGATGTGGGGTTTCTCCGAGGATAGAAGTGTCTAATCCTCAAAAAAAATGAGCCTATGGAGTTATAGGATTGAGCTCGAGTCTATAAATTTATGTTCAAACAATCCAATCTCAAGCTCAAGTAATACCAATAAGTTAAATGAAAGATTTTATAGGGCAACTATTAGATCAACCATGTTATACGACACTGAGTGTTAAGTAGTGAAGGCGCGACACATGAACAAAATGAATGTCGCGATATACGAATGCTTAAATGAATGAGTGGACATATACTAAGAGATGAAATAAGAAATGAGAATATTCAGAGCTTGGTGAGAGTAGCACTAATTGAAGACTAAATTAGACAATGTCAAACTTAGATGGTAGCACTAATTGAAGATAAAATTAGACAATGTCGAACTTAGATGGTTTAGGCATATACAAAGAAGACTATTCGATGCACCAATGCGTAAAACTGATAAGTAAAATTTATGACAGTTTAAACGAAGTATTAGAAAACCTAAACTTACATAAATAAATTTAGTTGAGAAGCACATTAAGTTACTAGAAATTTTGGATGAGCTTGTTATAAATAAAACGGAATGAAGTCGCATAATTCATATAGCCGATTCTAACGAGTTAGGACCAATACTCAGTTGATTGATTGAATTAGTCTAACGAGTTAGGATCAGCTCAAGCTTGGTGGGTCGAACGAACTCCATACAGCGGCAAACTCCAGCAAGCACCACCTCCACAGTGCCAGGCTGGAAAAATACGTGGCAACCAGCAAACCCCAGTTGAGTGCCACGCGTCACTCCCACTCTCAAACTCTCGGTCACTCACATTTCCCGGCAAATCTGTCTCTTTATGCTCTTCTGCTTCTTCATTCTCACTAATATTAACATCCTTTTTTTCAGAATCGAAAATCCCCGAGAATTAAAATCACCAAAATTAGAAAAAGGGAAAAAAAGAAAATTTAATGCAGAAGAACAAGGTGGCGTTGCAGAGATGTTAGAAGAATACTTGGCGAGAAACTTGTCGCCGGAGCACGCGCAGGTTGTTCCGATAACGGTGTTCGTCGCGATTCTGTGCTTGTGTTTGGTAGTCGGTCACTTGCTCGAAGAGAATCGCTGGGTCAATGAATCCATCACCGCCATCTTAATTGTAATTACTGCTGCTTAATCAAAACCTACTTCTCTTGTTAAATTTTCATATATTTAATCCTCTCCTAGGGTTTGCATCAGAAAGTGTATCTCACATAACTGGTGCAGTACAATGCTGATGGTGAAAGTGATTAGTAGTAATTGTATGTGTTTTTTGTTTCTTGCGCTTTGATTTTTGTTATTTGGGATGCTCTAGCTGCCTCAAAGCAGCTACTGTGCTTATTGGGACTTACTATTCAAGTTCAACAATCTAGTGGCTAGCATTTTGCATAATAGCTGAAGTGATGCCCATGACAGATGACCGATTCCTTAATGGCAATCGGCAATGACCAGGGCTATCATTTTTTTAATAATTCTTTTAAAAAATGTAGTAGTATTTAGAAACTAGACAAATTCATTTAACATTTGCATATTAAATTAGATTAGTGTCTTCCATGTTATTTGAATTTCCATCTCTTAATTTAAAGCTCTTGGTGTTTTACATTTTTACTCTTTAATTATGTTAATTCTTCTGATCTGTTTCATGGGGCTCAGGGATGTGTGGCAGGAATAATAATATTGGTGTTGAGCAAAGGGAAAAGTTCTCACATCTTGACCTTCAATGAAGAACTCTTCTTCATATATCTCCTCCCTCCTATTATATTTAATGCTGGGTAAGGTCACAAGTTTCATCAACATCTTTAAGAATTCCGGTTTCTCGAAATCGATCAAATGTACAACTTATTTCTTGCCTTTTGCAGGTTTCAAGTCAAGAAGAAGGATTTCTTTCATAATTTTCTAACAATCATGTCATTTGGGGTGATAGGGGTGTTCATTTCATTTGTTATTATTACAGCTGGTAAGTAGGGTCATTTTATGTGGCACTTTAAAGTTCTGCATCTTCTTCTATGGGCACTGCTCCACTGATGCATGATGTGGCTAATGGCTAGGCAGTTGGTGGCTCTTTCCATCTGTTGGATTTGCGGGCTTAACGCCAAGAGACTACCTCGGTAAACCAATTTTATCTTCTTTGTTATTTATTGAAATTATCATTCCATTTAGTAATTTTGATGAATATCCTTAATCATTTCTAATTCTATGGTCTTTAGAAAAAATGATGTATGGTTGCATTTCTACTTGGGTTTTTCAGCTTTGGGAACAATTTTCTCTTCAACGGATACAGTATGCACCCTGCAGGTTAGTTTGGTTGGTTAAGCAAATTTTATTTAAGCTTATTCTTCTTTTGCTATATTAAAAAGGGTGAATCACTCTGAGAGGATTACCACCTATTTGAACTAAGGGAATTATATCAAATCTTGATTGTCAAATTTGTTTATAGAATAAATTCAGGGCGTGTGTAATTCACAATACCCCTGCCCTTTATATAATAAGAGAGCTTACAATACTAGAAGAGATTGAAAACCTAATACTAATAGAGATAGGAATCCTAGTACTAACACTAACTTAGATAGTAATCCTAGTACTAACAGGAGTACTAATACTAACAGGAGACAAAATTCTAACTGAGATATGATAAGTAATTCTTCTGACATTGATGTTCAAGATATCATGCTTCTTCATGTAGGTTCTCCACCAGGATGAAACTCCATTATTGTATAGCCTCGTCTTTGGTGAGGGGGTTGTGAATGATGCAACATCAGTTGTTCTCTTTAATGCTATCCAGAAAATCGACCCTACAAGAATCAGTGGCAAGACATCTCTGAAAGTGGTCATGGATTTCTTCTACCTCTTCATCACAAGCACTGCTCTTGGAGTTTCAGTAAGTTCTGGATTATTTGGATTTAATTCTTTGTTCAGCTTTCAGTGCTATACCCATGACAAGTATATGGAGCAAGTAAACAGTCAACACTGAACAAATTGTTCCCGCAGAATCTCTTTGAAAACTGGGCCACTTTTTTCATCTTTAGCTTTCAGCTTCCTTGGAAGTATACGCTCAAAAGTTATCCATCTTTAGTGGTTCGAACACATGTTTTCTTACCCTTCATTGAAACTGAAGCAATCATGTGAACTGTTTGCACTATAGTTTTCTTTACTGTTTTTGCTTTTCCTGTTTCTCTCTGGTAATTGCATCTGCTCCTGAAATAATGACTGCCCTATTCAGTAGAGAGATGTGTCACCAGATTGAGGTTCAAAGTGTTGAAAATTTACCGATTAAATTACTGATCTTTTATTCTTCATTCTTTGGCAGGTTGGGCTTCTGACAGCCTTTTGCCTGAAAACTTTGTACTTTGGAAGGTACGTTTATTTTGTTTTTGTGCCTCAAATATGTCTCATTTTTTGTGCTCGGGAAAGAAAATGTTGACAGCTATCTAGAAATGATTTTTTTTTGATAGATTGAAATGAGTGTGTTATATAGCCAACGGGTGTATTCGTTTGGCTTCATTAATTATTGTTTTGACATGTGCACAGACATTCAACTGTTCGTGAACTTGCTATAATGGTGCTAATGGCGTATCTTTCTTATATGTCAGCAGAGGTAAAGAATCTTTACAATCTCATGTGATGATAGACCTCGGCCAATTTATTTACTTATTTCTTTTTGAGCTCAACTATTCATATTGGAAAACTGCTTACTGAGCTATATTTTGGTTTCTGTACAGTTGCTAGGGCTTAGTGGGATTCTGACCGTGTTCTTCTGTGGTATCCTGATGTCACACTATGCGTGGCACAACGTGACGCATTTTTCTAGGATTACAACGAGGTGGTATTTCAGGATGTTGATCTGAGTTCTGTTTCAAATGTTGTGTCTTACTATGTCATTTTTATCTTGCAGGCACATATTTGCTATGATGTCATTTATTGCGGAAACCTTCATATTTCTGTATGTAGGAATGGATGCTATTGACATTGAGAAGTGGAGGACTACGAAACTAAGGTCGTATTTTCATGTTGGCCTTCTCAATTCAAATGTGAATATTACCATTATAATTCACGTGTATGGAGAAAAGGAAAACAGCAAAAGATGGAAGACCCAAGGACATCTAAAAGCCAACAATGTTTCTGATTATGTACTAATTGCAGTTTTCAGGTTTCAATGGCCATCTCTGGGATCTCGGTCCTACTAATTTTGATTGGTCGTGCTGCCTTTGTGTTTCCCCTCTCGGTGGTATCAAATTACTTGAACCGGAATGCAAGAACTTCAAAAATCACATTCCAACACCAAGTATGTCTGTCTCTGCATTCTGTATATCTTCTGCTGGTCACAGGGTTTTGTGTGTAACTGTTGTCGTGATTCTTCCTAGATAATTATCTGGTGGGCAGGGCTTATGAGAGGAGCAGTGTCTATTGCGTTAGCTTTTAAACAGGTGAGTTTGGACTTGCTTGCTAATTGCTTGTTAGACTAATGATTTCTGAGCACTGTTATGTTTTTGCAGTTCACCTATTATGGCGTTACAATGGATCCCGTAAATGCAACGATGATCACCAACACGATAATCGTTGTCTTGTTTACGACACTGGTATGAAGCTGCTTTCCCCCAACCAATTCTTTATCAGATTTCGGCTTTGTGTTGAAGTGTTAATATCATGGTACTGATTATAATAGGCTTCTGCTATTTGTTCAAAATGTAAGACATGTCTGGAGTAAAGAAGTCTGACCTACCTTGCACACCAAGGAAATGTGTCTTATGACTCTTATTGGTTATGATTTAGCTAGAGCAGTAGAAATCTGGACCATCACGCAGTTCTGATTCGTCTAGTTCCATAATTCACTTGCATTTCAAATATTTCCGAGGAGTGAGTTGATATAATGTTGTTTTTCGTTCAGGTATTCGGTTTCTTGACAAAACCTTTGATTAGCAAACTGCTTCCCCACCATTCAACTAGCAGTAGCACGAACAGTAGCCGGCCAGGAACAAAGACACCGCCTGAAGAATTGACTCTCCCTCTACTTTCCTTCGAGGAATCTGCTTCAACGAACATCCTTCGCGCGAAGGACAGTTTGTCGATGCTGATGGAAAGGCCTGTCTATACCGTACACCATTATTGGAAACGATTCGATAACGCGTACATGAGGCCCATCTTTGGAGGTCCTTGTAGTAGCAATTCAGAAACTTAAGAACAAAGTGGCTAATGATCGTCTCACAGTCTACAAACATGATCAGTAAGTTATCCAGGCCGTTCCAAGTTTTTTTGTTCCTTTTTCAACAACCAAGATGTAATTGGTTGGTAAACTCATCCTGGAAATGTATATAGATGTATAGATTTCCTTGTGTTGGATGTTTCTGAGCAGATTAATCTCTCATGTTATTTCCCAATGAACTGTTACATTACATCTTGAAAGTTGAAACACAGTTGCTTGAGAGATTCAAACAAAACAACAGAAAAGTCAGCAACCAAGTTGAATGAAATCCTTAATCTGGATGCTTGTTAATTACCTTTGCATGGTGGTGGTGCAACACCACATTTCTGTGGCAATGCAAAAGCTTTCTTAGGATCTACTCCGATAGCCGGGAGGATTCCCTTGTAGCTGCACAGGCATGCCAGGTCGGCGTGACGGATCAGAGAGCAGCACCGCCTGGTTGGCGGTGTCGGGTGTGCACCGGTGATGGCTGGCTTGCACCAGCCCAGCTTGTTGGTGTCGACGTTGCACACGACCACGGCCTGTGCTGCTACGGACAGGGCAAGGATGAGTATAGCGCTGGCGAGAAGTTTTGCCATCTTGGTTTTGCGTTCTTACTTGATGCTGTAGGAATCTCTTACATAGAGGGTGACTTGGTTCGTGTTCTTTTATCCGTCCCATTTTTATGATGGGCCCCGTCATGTGGGGTCCACCTTTTTTAACTCTTATACATTTTTCTCTCTTCTTCCTCCTCCTCGTCAACACGTTTTCGTGAGGAAGAAAAACACGGTGAGCCAAAGCAAGTGCTTTGAAGAAAAGTGTGTGTAAGAGATTTATTTTTGGGATTGACAAAATAGTAAAATAATTTTTTAAGTTGTTTGGGAAATACTTTAGTGTTATTATTTTGGATTTATCTCTTTGTTTTTAGAATTTTTTTTCTGGAGAAGTATATCTCTCTATAAGTCTACTATTTTATTAGTGGAAGAAAAATCTCGGAGTTTGTCCCGTGGACGTAACCAACGTTTCTTTTTTTAACTCTTACAAAAAATTTACCAATTTAATCTTTTAACTATCTTTCTTCTTATTTCTTTATTATTTGATTTGACACCACTAACTCCACCTACTCTACTCATTTATCTCTTATTTTATTTTTTTATTATATGATTTGACACTACTAACTTCATTCACACCACTCACTTAACTCTTTTCTCTCTGAAGGGTAATTTTTTCAAAATTTTACTTTTTTCTACTCACCTTAATTCCTGTGTCATATCTATATGTTGTAAAAATTAAGGGACGGAGGAAGTAGTTAGGAAAAATTCCTTTCTTTATAAATTCCATATAATTTAAAAAAATTTCCACTCTTTACTCAAATTTTGGAGAAAAACACACTCCTTTTCGAATCATTTCATGTGAGTTTAGCATGTGAGAGCAGTCACGGGAAAGTATTAAGGGCTTGATATGTACTTGTGATTAATTAATTAGGGCAAGTGGGGTTTTTTTTGTTGCTTTTAGTTAACAAAATAGTAATCTTGGATCAGACAAGAGAACAGCTTTTTGGTTGGGACATTTTGCTTTTGTGCAATCTTGTGTGCTTTTAGTTATAATGAATTGAGTTATAAAGATATATTTCATCCGTTCCAAATGTATTGTCACGATATTAAAATAGTTTTGTCAAATAAAGCGACATTTTTTCATTTATGTTTTATTTTAGTCAACTTCTATCTGGAAAATACACATTTAAGGAGTTTAGAGAGTGGGTTGAGAGGGTGAGAATGAGTTTAGAAGGGAGGTAAAGATGGAAGTTAAGTATGAAATGAGTTAATGATAAAAAATAATCTTAATATCTACACAAAAACTAAAAGTGAAACACTTGGGGACGGAGGGAGTAATACTTTTCAGAGTTCACCAAATAAATCATTACTAAAATCCTAGGGCTGTGTTCAGGAAGCAAAATATTCCCAATTTTTTTAAAAAAAATTTCAAAAGTATTATTCATTGATGAGACAAGAAATTATGATTGTATCAATCGACTTTACTCCTAAAAATTTATCAATTTACAAAAGTAACAACAGATAATATGCAATAGATTAAGGGTTGATTTGGTAAATCATTAATATTGTAAAGTTTTTGTCACCTGGAATAATCGGTCACACCCACATATCAAACTCAGGAAAAAATTTCCGGAAAATCGAGCCTAAAAGACTGCGAAGTCTCTAAAAATGCCAAAGGTACATAGATTAAAGTGCTTACAAATCATTTAAAATTTTCATATATTAACGCCCATCCATTTTCTTGCTTGATGCTTACCATATCCTGCATGAAACAGAGTACTAGAAAATATATAAATTTATTAAAGCTTGAATAAACTTTATGTGAAAGTCACGGACAGAAATGTATCATGTATGTAACAAAGGAAAACGGCTCAAAGTATAGACTAACCACTTAAACTACGCCTCCAAGGCTCCAATGCAAGCCACCATATGTTTTAAAGGGCCTAAAAAGCCATCATCTTATAGAGTAAAACAAAGTTTAATTTGACCGCCTATAAAAAATTAATAAGGATGTAATATTAAATGAAATAAATGTATATTTTTATGAAATAAATGATAAAGTATATAATTATTATGGGTGAAAAAAATTAGGTCTAAGAATTTTTACATTTTATCATATGAAGTCTAAAACGTTAGAGATCAAGCGCAAAATAATAAGAAATAAAAGTAAAATAGAGATTTAGTCTCTTAAACAATTTGAAACACAAATAAATAAAATCACTAAATTATGATGAGGTGGCACAATATCATTAGGTGGGTACTATTTATACAAAATTTTATGTATATGTATAGAGTTTTAAATATAAATACTAATTACACATTATTACTCTTCGTTAAAATCATCAACATTCAAAGAAGGGGAAAACTCATGCTATAAGATTTGAAACTTTGATGATAACATGCTACTTTTTAAATAGTTATAAACTGTAATGAAATTTTCTCTCGCACAAAAAAACGACACTACACTTAACGATGTTTTGAAAATTTAGGGCCGGAGGCTAATGCTCTACTTTTAAAATAGTTAAAGGTAAGTAATGGGGTTTGAATATATATATATATATATATATATATATATATATATATATATTGAGGGTATTATTCATCAAGAAGAGAATCCACAATCCAGTATTTCTTACAAATTGTATATTCACTTTCAAAATTACCAACACTTTCGATCTCCATAAAAAACATTAACTAACACACTTTAAAACAACCAAAATGAAGAAGAAAAAGTGAATAAATAAGATGGATGAGGTGCGTATTCATCGACTAAACTACCAAATATTTGTGATCTACTTTCATGAAATAAAAGAGAAAATAAGTAATAATGATTGTAGGTAAAAAAATCTTTGGCTTAGTTAGAAACTCAGATTTTCAAAATTTCGAGGACCAATATACATAATAATTAGAAATTTGGGTTTCGCCGGTTCAACTAGGACTCGAGTCCCTGACCTGACTTTCTGTGCAATTTAAGATCGAGAAAAGGAAGTTTTCCAATCATTGACTCAAACCCAAATCCTAAGGATCCATACAGAGGATTTTTTTTGGAATCAATACAAGAATAGAAAGAGTTGTGTTTAGTCTTTTATTTTTGTATATAAGATCTAGATCTTATATATCTACTCTAGATTAAAGTGTATATTTACATAAAAAAAAAAAGAAATATGTATCTATCAAAAATATAGACAATAGGGTAGTTCTAAAGAAAAGTCAAAATCAAATTGAATTGAAAGTCAAAAATGTTTTCTCTCAAAAATTTCACTTCAATTTTCAAATTTATAAACTTTTCCTTTGTAAATAGTAAATGAACACATTTTAAAAGGAAAAAATGCAGAAAAAATAGATAACGTGACACAACGCAATTGGTTTCATACTAATTTTCAAAATTACTTTCATACTAATTTTCAAAATTACCAATTTTTTCCTATTAGTAACATAATAAATATAATTTAAAAAATAAGTAATAAATATAATTAATTTTTTTTAAAAATACCAATTTTTAAAATTAACAAAACAAATATAATTTAAAATATAAATTTTTTTTAAAAAATAAAAAAAATTAATGAATGACGTTGCATAACCCAATTGATTGTGCCAGTGTTCACCAACAGTGTTTTTTTTCCATAAATAGATAGGGAGAATCATCCGTCCCCGATTCCTATTTTTATCTTTAAAATGATCTTAAATTTAAGTTACGCATCTCGTACCGGTCCTTTCCGTCCATTTTAGTCATTAAAATGGATGAAAAAGTGTAAAACGACAATTTTACCTTCATTAATTATTACAATAGACCTGTTTTTTTAAATCTTACTCAAATCTACCCAAAATACTTTTACATCTTACAGATTAACCATTACACTCCATAATACTTCACTTTGCCCCTCAACTAATTGGTATTATGAATCTCAATCTTTTACACTTCAACAATTTTATCCCAATAGTTTCAAAACTATCGGTTTCTGTACCTCAACTAATTGCCCAACCTTCCTCGTCCTCCTCTCCTCCCGCCTCCTCGCCTCTCCTCACTGACCAAACCCAGAAAACTTCTCAGATCCTCAATACTCGTGATAGTGCCACGAGTGGCTGGACAACGCCAGACGAACATGATTCAGAAAATAGCCCAATAGTCCAGCCTTTAACTAGCTAGAAACCCAGCTCCATTCCCGTTCGAGTTCTCCAACCATCCAGTTGCAGATACTAGTCACATCTGGACTGCTTGTGCCGCCATAGATCCCCCTACACCATAGCCGAACCTGAAATCGCCGCCGCCAGCCACCGATTCCAGCAGATCCACCCAGGAGCAGTGAGTCAGATTCGCCAAAATTTGACTCCACCGGCCGCACTCGAGTCTCTCAACCACTGCCGACGTCTTCTCCAGCGGACAGAGCTCCTTCCCCGGCCGATTCCGCCGCTCCTCGTCGCCAAAACGCCACAGACTAGCTGGACCTGCAAGCTTCATAGCGGCTCGCGACTTGCAACAACTTCAATGTTTGATTCCACCATCGTCGGCTACGTAGGCGGCGGAGCGACAATTGATGTAGGAGGCGAGTAGGAGGGAGGCGCCGACGATGGCTCTGGCGAGGGGAGGTAACGTGGCTGGAAATGAGTCGGTGGAGCCGTGGAAGATAGCGAAGGTGATGTTTGAAAATAGTGGGGTGAAATTGATTATGTTTAAAAGATTGGGGTATATAATAGCAATTAATTAAGGGTAAAAAGATCTTTTCACCTCAACCGTCCATTTTAACGGTTAAAATAGACGGAAATGACCGGAACAAGATGCGTAACTTAAATTTAAGACCATTTTAAAGAAAAAAGTTAATTTGGAACCGGAATAGGTCACAAAGATAAAAACAAGGACTGGGGACTGATTTTACTCTCATCTTATATGGTGCAAATATCATTAATTGATCTCTCTGAATAAGTAATAGAGTAGTAGTAATAGTCATAACTAAACAAATTTAATAATATTTCGGCTGGATCGGTGTAAATGAAAGCCAAACCGTCTGAATGAAAATCATACAAATGAAATTGACTTCTAGAAATTAAAGAGCCCTCTCTCAATCTTAAAAGATATGTTTTTTTTCTAAAAATTGAGGGTAAAATTATAGATTTTGCCAAACTTTAGGGGGGTGCCTTTGCAATTTATCCAAATGTACCGTATTCCGCCACGCAACAGGGATTCAGGAACCAGGTCGGTTTGGTCCAGCTCCGTTTTCCTGGTAAAAACCGTTTCTTTCACTTGTCAGTTTGCTCTCTCTGCAAGGAAAAAAAAACCATCTTTCTTTTCACAACCTACGGAACACCAAAACCCATTTCCCTTTTCGCTCAAGTTCTGATTTTTAGCTTTATAATAACCTCTACAGATGCAGAGACCGATTCGGATGGTTTTCGTCGTTCAGAAGTATATGTGTCTGAGATTGTTTCTGTCTTTTTGTCTGTTGGGCTGTGAAACTTTATTTTGGGTGCATTTTTCTCTGTCCCTCATGTGGCGGGTGGTTCCATTCTATTTTTGGTTTTTGGTTCAGTTGGGTGATCTGTTGGCCTTTCTGGGTTCTCTGTGTTGTGCATTATCGTTTCCAAGTTTTTCATTCGTTTCTAGATATCTTCCATGGAAATACATTGCCAACAAACAACGAATTGACGGGTTTGATTCTATGTTGGTTTTGTTTTGTTATCTAAATGGAGGGCTATACAGTGGGAGGTGATTGTTGTTGTGCATATAAGATCTGAATTTGAGATTTTGTTTTGTAATTAAAAAAGGAAGCAGATATTGAAGAAATTGCAAAATCTGCTTCCTTTTTGGATTTTGCATTTAAGGACTATTGTTCTGGGTTTGCAATTTAGTTATTTTCAAGGAGATTTAGAGTAATCACTGCGTCCACCACTGTTTTGGGGTTATTAGACATGTCGAGCTACGTAGGTGTTCATGTGTCTGATCAATGGCTGCAAGGCCAGTTTACCCAAGTTCAGCTCCGAAGCCTCAAGAACAAAGTAAGAACCTCTCATTTATTCGAAGTCAAGTAATTATGAATGTGAATTTTCACTTTACTTGTTTCTGGTTCAGTTTGTTACCATAAAAAATAGAAGTGGAAGAGTCACAGCAGGAGATTTGCCACCTGTAATGGTGAAATTGAGAGGTTTTAGTACAGTGTTCACCGAGGAACACATTAAGGACATCTTGGCCGTGTTGCACTCTGATATGGGTGCTGAGACCGATTTCGAAGGATTCCTCAAGGTGAGCACTTTCTATGCTATGAGAAAACTGCTCTTTCGATTTGATCTTGTATTGTGGCATCGAGAATAGACATTACCGTATATAGAACAATGATTAGCTACTAGGTTTTACTTCAATCCGTTATCATACTCGAATCAAAGTCCATTCAAGTGCAAGATTTTGTTACACTATTGTAGACATTCAAGTTTTGACATGACTGTCACTTCATCCTTGCTGCTTGCTGGTAGCTGATCTGAATATTTTTTTTCCCCTTTTGTGTTATATGTTCAGTTAATTTATTTGTTTCTTCTTAAAGATTTTATCATATTACCTGGAATGAACAGGTATATTTGAACTTACAAGCCCGAGCAGCAGCAAAAGCAGGTGGTGCAAAACATTCATCATCATTTCTCAATGCCACGACAACCACTCTTCTTCACACCATTAATGACTCAGAGAAAGCACTTTATGTTACTCATATAAATAGCTACCTGGGGAATGATCCATTTTTGAAGCAGTTTCTTCCTCTTGAACCTGATTCAAATGATCTATTCGGTCTCGTGAAAGATGGGGTGCTTCTATGGTATTTACGTTATCATTAATTTTGTTTAATGAACTCTAAACTCCTAGTGTATTGCAATCAGTTTTGTGATTCTAAAGGGTTTCTTCTCTGTTGCAGTAAGCTTATAAATGTTGCAGTTCCGGGCACAATTGATGATCGAGCTATCAACACAAAACGAGTACTAAACCTTTGGGAGAGGAATGAGAACCATAGCCTTTGCCTAAATTCCGCAAGGGCTATTGGCTGTACCATTGTCAACATTGGCACCCAAGACCTAGTTGACGGAACAGTAAGTGGCCAACTAAGAGGATTTCGTAAACTACTTAAACGTTCTGATGGTTTGGTGGTCCTTAAGTTATTTCATCTGTGCAGCCTCATTTGGTACTTGGGTTGATTTCACAAATTATAAAGGTGAGATATTAATTCCTACTACGTTATTTAGGTATGTTTTCAATTTTTAATACTTAGTGCCTTTCTTGCCCTACCTTTTTGACTGTTGCAAATTGCAGATTCACTTATTATCAGATCTAAACTTCAGGAAGACACCTCAACTACTTGATTTGGTGGAGGATAGCAATGTAACTATAATTGTTTTTAACCATTTTGCGGAAAATTTATTAACATGATCATTTTGTTGTCTACTAAACGGAGAATAAATGGCTCAGCTTAAATCTATTAATCTAGGATGTCAGCGACCTTATGGGGTTACCAGCAGAAAAGATCTTATTGAAATGGATGAATTTCAATCTGAAGAAAGCAGGATACGAGAAGCAAGTCACAAACTTTTCTTCAGATCTCAGGGTATCTGTGTTCTTTTATATTTTCTTGATCAGCTATATTTATCATCAACATCATTGTACACCCTAATCAAAGCTGGTTGAGATTTGGTATGACAAATTTAAAATTTTCAATCAATTGCAAGAGCAACATGTGACACTAAAAATTAATTAAATAACAGAGTGACAGAAATCCACTTCTTCTAAAGTGGATAGGTAACGTCATGCCATAATGTTTCTTGAATGATATCCTTGTTTTGCAGGATGGAAGAGCTTATGCCTACTTGCTCAATGTTCTTGCACCAGAACACTGTAATCCTGCCACCCTGATTGTCGAAGATGATATTGAAAGGGCTAAATTAGTGCTTGATCATGCAAAAAAAATGGGCTGCATACGTTATTTGTCACCAAAGGACATTGTTGAGGGCTCATCTAACTTGCATCTTGCATTTTCGGCTCAAATATTTCAGAACAGGTGAGAAACAAGGACCACTTATGTACAATGCTGGTCCTGTCAATTGAAAATAAAGAAAAAAAGTTCCACGCAGCTTGCTTTTAATTTTTTTTAACTCCCCCCTCTCATGAAGTAAATGACCAAGTCGGTCAAATTTCTTCTGTTATAAATCATGTCAAGCTTGATGTTTAAACTTTTAGTTCCATTTACTTGTGCTTTAGAGTTATGGTTTTGATTTATAGTCAAATGCACATGGTACTTAAGTTTGTCAGAACAATCTCTTGTCCTTGTGTGCATTGCAGGAATGGCTTAAGCTCAGAGAGTACAAGTACTACTATGTCTTTTGCCGAGAGGATGACAGATGATTTACAAACTTCTAGAGAAGAGAGATGCTTTAGGTTGTGGATCAACAGCCTTGGAATCGATAGCTTTATTAACAACCTCTTTGAGGATGTTAGAGACGGGTACATAGTCTGTCTTGTCAGTGATCACCTTTCTTCACAAACTAGTTGGAATTAAGAATCCGTTTTTTGGTGTTTCCATCACTGTATATGCAACTCATTGTTAGCTTAGGTGAAGTCACTACTATCAGTTTCTAGGTGCCATTTCTTTCACCATTTCTAGCCTCCAAGTTACAAGCTTGATTCTGCATGCAGGTGGGTACTACTAGAGGTGCTTGACAATGTATCTCCAGGCTCCGTAAACTGGAAGCAGGCTACGAAACCTCCAATCAAGATGCCATTTAGAAAAGTAGAGAACTGCAATCAAGTTATAAGAATTGGGAAGCAGTTGAAGTTTTCCCTAGTAAACGTGGCCGGAAATGATATTGTACAAGGGAACAAGAAACTGATAATTGGTAAAGTCATTTGTCTTCTGTTTTATTCTAAACATTCCAGATCGGTTCCAACTGCATTGGGGCTCTCTTCGACTTATCTTGATTTTACATATATAATCAAATATCTGCTAATGCTAACGACTGATTGTGTCTTGCAGCATTCTTGTGGCAGCTGATGAGACTTAACATGCTTCAACTTCTGAAGAATCTAAGATCACGGTTCCAGGGAAGAGAGATGACAGATGCAGATATACTGTATTGGGCCAATAAGAAAGTGAGGCTCTCCAGAAGGCCCTCTCATATGGAGAGCTTTAAGGTAGGTTAACTTTTTTTGATTGAAACTTAAGGGTTTAACATATGATTTCATTTCATGACATCTGGGAATTTTCAGGATAAGAGCCTTTCCAACGGCCTATTCTTCCTTGATCTTTTGAGTTCTGTGGAGCCAAGAATAGTGAATTGGAACCTTGTTACGAGGGGAAAAACAGGTACATATTTTACAAAAGCTATTCGGCTATTAGAATTAATGGCGTAAACTCCACGTTTTGTCCATTAACTTTGGCCGTCATCCTAAATGGGTTCTGTTTAAATTGATTTAGATTTTTCTAAAATTGTGGGTTAAAGTGATGAGTAAGAGAGGGAATTTTAGTAAATTATTAGAGATAATTGAAAAAAAAATGGATGGAAAGTTCAAGGGAAGGACCGATCTGAAACGATTTGTAAAGCTAAGGGCAAAAATAGGACAGAAACCTGAAACATGACCCGTTTAGGATGATGGGCAAAGCTAAGGACTAAGCATGGATCAGTTTACCTTCTAAGAATGTTACATCATTTTAATAACTGAGTTCTGAAAGAAGTTTTTCTTTTGGCCGTTTGGTTGATAGATGAAGAAAAAAGGTTAAACGCCATGTATGTAATTAGTGTAGCGAGAAAGCTCGGATGCTCCATTTTCTTGCTGCCTGAGGATATCATGGAGGTAAGAAACAGTATTAAAATGGCTTATAAAATCACTTCAGAAGAACAAAGTCATTGTCTTCAACTTCCATAACTCTTATGGGGTGAACCAGGTGAGTCCCAAGATGATTCTGACTCTTACAGCTAGCATCATGTACTGGACTTTGCAACAAGCAGTTGATGACAGTGATGGCTCTTCTATTGGCACTGCCACGACGTTAAACACACCAAACGCTTCTCCGCCACCATCCATTAGGGGCGACGATGACTGTGCGTCTCTAGATGGTGATATCTCGAGCTTAGCCATTGATGATCCTGCGTTTGACAGATGAGGAGTTCTCTGCTACCCCTTGAAGAGTGAACTGGTTGATCTGAGTGGAAGATCATATGCACATTGAAGGCTGGAAAATGGACTGTAAATTTAACAGAATGATGATGGAAACACATTTAAGGTGACAGAGTGAAGGAGAATGGTGCTGGAGGACATAAGAATATCTTAGCATGTTGGCATTGTTGTCACCCTTCATGTACATTGGAAATATGCTTATTCTTTTCAAGTGTACCTTCTCATGTGGTAAATGTATGTATGGTGAATATGTAAATTCAGATTCATGAATACAAAGGATGTGAGCAAATTTGGAGATCTGGTGTCAACAGTTTTCTTATTTTTAACTTATCAATAGGCAAAAGTGCAAATTTCTCACTCAAAACTTGGAAATGGTGCAATCTTGTCATCCAAAGTTTCAAAGACTTAATTTTCTCATTACGTAAGTTTAAATGGTGCAAATTAATACCCCATTTAGTGGTGTTAAGCCATGGCTTAAGCCACCAATTTAATCACTTATATGAAAGCTTTTTATGCAATATATGCGATTAAACTATGAAACATGATAAATAAATGTTTCAGAGCATTTGCAACATTACGGTACATGGTATATCGGGCCCAACCCGCCAAGCGGACCCATTGATCCAGGCCCAATAACGACGGCCCAACGCATTTGACACAGGAATTTGACCAAGGCACAGACGACCGCGAGGGGTGTCACCTGACACCCCCTCGCCCTAGCTCGCTAGGATGTCTCCGTCCCTGACCCCTTGCCATGCGAGACCCTCACACTTAGCAAACTCAGAGTCCACTCTGGGAGTCCATGGGAGCCCCTCACACGATCTCGCCAGATCAGCCACGATTTCAGAGAGCGTCTCCACCTTCCATAACTGCTCCCACGATCCCGGGGAGCGGCCTCCACCTTCCATAAACATGCCCACAATCTAAGCCCACGATCAAGGCGCACCAGGAGGCAACAACCCTCCTCCCCCTACTATAAAAATGAGACTTTGGAAAAGATACACCCTATCTACACACCTTCACTCATCTTTCTGCTCCTGAGTACTCTGTTTCCTCTCTGCATATCACTCCTTTAGCAGCAATCCACCATCTCCGGCTAACGAACTACGTCAACCACACCAGATTACTCTCAAGCATCTGAAAACTCGTCCCGAATAGGAACGAGATTATCATATTGGCACTGTCTGTGGGAACCAATCACCTCCCACGAATCCCTCTCCAGCTGCACTCATGACTAGAACAAGGAACAACAACCGTCGTGGCAATTAGGACCACATTAGAGACAACTACGTGGCTAGCCTGACGGGTCTGCCACAACTGGATCGCTACATGGAGCTAAAGCGCAAGGCCCCCGCAGACCGTGAAGACTCCGCCACCAAGGATGTTGACGCCCCTCTTGACCTTACTGGTGCTTTCAAGGAAGTCAAAGTCACACCAGGCAAGAAGTTCAGAGTTGGCACTGATCTCGCCAAGACCAACATGGATGTCTTCGCCTGGGGACTTGAGGACCTCCCTGGGGTTGGCCCTTCAATTATTTCCCATAAGTTTAATGTATTCACTGGCTTCCCTCCAGTTAGGTAGAAGACGAGGACCATTGCTCTTGAGCGTAGGGACTTTATAAGGAAGGAGGTCTAGAAATTACTGGACACCAAAATAATAAAAGAAATTCACTATGCTGAGTGGCTCGCGAAAATAGTTCTTCCAGATATGGAAAACGACAATTGGCGACTCTGTGTTGACTATAAGGGGGTCAACAGAGTCTGCTCCGAAGATCCCTATCCCCTCCGACCAATTGACCAACTGGTAGACTTCGTTGTCAAGTATCGCATCCTCTTCTCCTTGGACGCTTACAGTGGCTATCATCAAATCTACATGGATCCCGCGAATACCATGAAAATGGCCTTAACCACTGGCGAAGCCATCTACTACTACGTGGGTATGCCCTTCGGCCTCAAGAATGCAGGGGCGATCTACCAAAGACTGATGAACAGTGTCCGACCAAATTGGACGAAACCTCAAGGCCTACATCAATGACATTGTCGTCAAGAGTATGGTCTTAGCTCAGCACTTGGACGACCTGGAAGAAACCTTCGAATACCTTCGCAAATACAACATGTGCTTGAATCCTACCAAATGCACTTTTGGAGTAGGCAAAGGTAAATTCCTTGGCTACCACATCTCTGCGAGGGCTATTAAGGCTAGCCCTAAGAAGATTGTTGTGATCGCGATCCTCAAAACACCCACAAGCTTTAAGGATGTTCAAAAGCTTATGGGACGCCTGGTGGCCTTGGGTCATTTTATTTCCAAGTTTGGGGACAAGTGCAAGCCTTTCTTCTCCAAAATTCGAATGAAGAAAGCTTGCAAGTGGACACCGGACTGTGTGGAAGCCTTCGAAGCCATCAAGACCCACTTACAAGAGCTCCCTACCCTAAAGTGCCCTCAGCCTGGTGACGTCCTCACACTCTACATCTCCACGACAGACAACAGTGTCCCCTCAGTCCTCATAAAGGAGATCGATGACAAGCAATAGCCCATGTACTACACAAGCCACACGCTGCAAAGGGTGGAGTCACGTACCCCCCTCTGTAGAAGACGGTCCTTGCCGCCGTAAACTCAAGCCTTATTTCCAAGCAAACAGTATCGTAGTCGAGACGAATCTCCCCATCAAGGATATCCTCCAACGACCGGAATATTCTGACTGGCTCGCCAAATGTGTATCGAGATGGGGGAATTTGACATCCACTACGAACCTCGCAGGGCGATCAAGGCATAGGCCCTCGCGGACTTCATCGTAGGGCTCACGACTTCAGACCCAAGGGGAGTGTACACGGTTTCCCCTCCGCTGACACCTGCTTGGGACATGTTCGTCGATGGAGTCTCTGGGCCTGACCACCACAGTTAAAAAACCGGACCGAACCGGCTAAATCGTGAACCGGTTGCATGTCCCGTCCGGTTATTGGTTTTGCACCACATTGGTTAAAAACCAGTCAAAATCGGAAAAACCGTTTAAACCGAAAACCAAATGAACCGGCGGTTCAACCAAAATGAGGTGAAAAAACTCAAATTTATTATTTTTTTAAAAAAACAAACTCAAATAAGGAAAAAACTCAAAATTAATTGAGGAGTGAGAGTCAATATTAGAGTTTTATCTACTTAACTCTAAATCATCCACAAAGTTTTACTTTTTGTACAAATAAACCCTTATATTCTTTACAATTATTACTTTAACCTTTCATCTTTTAAGTAAATAATAATAGTTCTTATTGATTCTTAAAAATATGCACTATTATATGAATTATTTTGTTGCAGTTCTGTAAGATGGGTACTTTATTAATAATTTATAATAATATAAAGTAACGGTCCAACCACTGGTTCAACCGATTCGACCGATTAAACCTTGAACCACTAACTTTACGGTTCAATGCTCGGTTCGGTTATTTTAACCATGCTGACCACCATTGTGGTGGAGTCTACCTACACGGCCCCATGGGGATGTTGACCGACATGCAGGTCACCTTCCAATTCCCAATTACCAACAATGTCGCCGAGTATAAGGCCATGGTTGCAGTGCAGGACTTAAACTCGCACGACGGGCAAGAGTAAAGTGCCTCACGGTCCACTGCAACTCCCAACTAGTAGTTAACTAAGTCTTAGGCTCATCCGAATGTAGAGATCTTGTCCTCACCAAGTACCTGGCCTAGGTCAAGACCCTCGAGAGCAAGTTCGAGAAGCTCATTCTGACACACATCCCTCGAGCGGACAACACCAAAGCGGATGACCTCTCCAAGGGAAAGCGTGAGGCCGCTTGCCAAACCCTCGCCACCCCCTCAATCCACTACCCCGACGCACAGTTAAGCCCTCTGCCAGATCCAACAATCATTGAAGATTGGTGGTCGCCCATCTGTCGGATAACACACTTTGGCGGCGAGAGTTCTTAGTTCCCGTTCAACGTTGCCTTTGCTAAGACCACGAACTTTGTGTCCTAAAGGAGGTGCACCAGGGGAAGTGAAGAGCACACATTGGATCAGACTCCCTTGCAGACAAAGTCCTACGCCTTGGTTAATATTGACCAACGTTGAAGAAAGACGCTTTCGACCTCATCAAGAAGTGTCACTAGTGTTAGATCAACTCCATGGTCCAATGTCCGCCTTTAATCGAGTCACCCTCGTTGACATTTCCAGTACACTCCGCACTCTAGGATATGAACTTTATAGGGGCAATGTCGGTTTCATCAAGAAAAACTCACTGCATTGAAGCTATTGACTACTTTAACAAATTGGTGGAAGTGGAACCGGTGCCCACCATCTCGGTTGGGCGCATCCTCACCTTCCTATGGTAGAACATAGTTTGTAGGTATGGACGCCTTCACGCCATCATCACCGACAATGGTACGCAGTTCGCCAGCCTTACGGTTTGTGAATGGGCAACAAAGAACAATATACAGATGAAGTATGCATCCACGCCCATCCTCATTCCAATGGCTAGATTGAAGTCACTAACCATACCATCAAAGAGGGTCTCAAGAAGCGGCTCGAATGGGCCAAGAAAGAGTGGGTCGATTAGCTCTCTAGCATTCTTTGGGGTCTCTCATCCTCATTCCAATGACGCCAAGGTTCACCCAAAGCAACTTGAGCCAGGGGGTCTCGCCCTCTTGCACTCCACCCTCGCCGAATGTAATGAAGGTGAAGGGATTCTCCGCTCCAACTGGGCAGGCTCTTACATCATCCATGAACGCATCAGGCCAAAGGTCTTCACCCTCAAGCACCACACGGGAAAGATACTCCCTAGAAACTATCACGCATATGACCTACATCCCTATTATGTGTAACTATGTATTCATCAATTATCAATGAAGTGTCTGCTTTCTCTCTATGAACTATCTCGTTCCGTCAAAGTCTACTCAACGTGAGTCAGACTCCCTCTGCGCCCGACCGACATGAGCAGTTTATTGCACTAACCTTTACCCAAGGTCTATGTGTCAGGCCTATTAAGGTCTCAGAACCCCACCTTTACCAAGGTTCGGAAATGGGCCCCTCACGGTCCCTTACGTAGCGCCCTTCTAAAAAGCACTAACCGCTTCGCATAAAGGTAGTTCCTCTCAGCTCATCTCCAGGTGGGTCCAACTCCGATCATTATGGGAGCCATCTACGAACCAAAATGATAAGGCAATTATAGTCAGTCTCAAAGGTTCTCTCACGGGAATTTCAATAAGCACTTAAGCTACACTAGCATAACATCGCTAGTTTCTGAGTATGCGAAACCGAAAATCACCAACGCCTTTGACACACGAACACAAACACAAAAGCGGAAGAATCAACACAATAGCAACAAACATTGAAAGCAAGAATTTTACCGTTACCCACAAACGGTTATAACGGCGGTTGAGAAGCCCAAATGACGCCACATTGAACGGGCTCGGAATACAGGGCCCTTCCCATATTCCGACTTCTGTGGGGCTCTTTGGTATATCGGGGCCTAACCCACGAAGCGGATCCCCTTGATCCAGGCTCAATAACGACGGCCCAACGCACTTGACACATGAATTTGACCAAGGCACAGACGGCTGCGAGGGGGTGTCACCCACGAGAACACCCCCTCGCCCCAACTCAACAGGATGTCTCCACTCTTGACCCCTCGCCATGCGAGGCCCTCACACTTAACAAACTCGGAGTCCACCCTGGGAGTCCGTGAGAGCCCCTCACACGATCTCGCCAGATCAGCCACAATTTCATGGAGCGTCTTCACCTTCCATAACTGCTCCCACGATCTCAGGGAGTGACTTCCACCTTCCATAAACATGCCCACGATCTAAGCCCACGATCAAGGCGCACCAAGAGGCAACAACCCTCCTCCTATAAAAATGAGACTTTGGGAAATGTACACTCTATCTACACACCCCACTCCTCTTTCTGCTCCTGAGTACTATGTTTTCGTCTCTGCAGATAACTCCTTCAGCAGCAATCCACCATCTCCAGCTCACGAACTACGTCAACCACACCAGATTACTCCCTCAAGTATCTAAGAACTCGGTCCGATTAGGAACGATATTATCAGTACATAAATGGTTAAATCTCTTATATTAACCATCTCCAATTTTTTAGCTTAATCAAGTAGATTAATACATTAATCCATTAAATTAATACATCTATGTGCCTAAAAATTTGTACTTTAACCTCAAATTGAGTAAATTTATTGTTTTGAAGTGTGCACATACACATTACGGCTGTAAATGAGCCGGAACCGTTATCGAACTTGCTCAAACTCGAACTCGGCTCGTGTGTTATTGAGCAATGTCTTTTCGAGCTTTGAGTTCGAATTCGAGCAAAATTCAAGGCTCGATAATTTTATCGAGCCGAGTACGAGCCGAGCTGAGTTTGATTTGATTGCTTATCGAGCAATCGAGCAATACATACTAAAATGAACATATAATAGTTCATATGTAAATAATTAAAGTTGTACGACCTAATTTACAACAATTATAAAGTATAAGGAGTAATTTGAAAGTAGTAAGACCTAATTGACTAAAATTATAAAGCATCAAGACTAAAATTACAAAGTATTAAATTTCGAGCAACTATTGAGCCAAACTCGAGGATTGTTTAAATGATAAGAATTGACACGTTCTCGAGCAGCTCGTGAGCTATAGAGCTGAACTCGAACAATCAATCAAGCCGAGTTCGGGCCGCATCATAAAGGCTCGTTGAGCTATCGAGCCGAACTCGAGCTCGATAAAAAATTTTCGAGCCGAGTTCGAGCCCGGCTATATACACATATATCACAATGTTTAGAATAAAATTGAGAAAATTCTTCATATAGGTGATTAAACCGTTTCGTTATTCTTCGCTCTCTGTCTCTTCTCTTGTACACGCTGCGACTCTCCGCTCACGTTTTCTTAATCGTCCCACCGCCGTACCGTACTCTCTCCCTAGATCGGCATCGGAAGGCCGACCTCTATCCGTTGTCGCCAGCGGCGATTCTTCCCAAATTTCGTATCTTCACAGCGTCGTTTCAGCAGGTAACAGCAGCGACCTCTCCCCGTTCAATATTCAATCTAATTGGACTGGTTGTCACAATGGTATAAGAAAACAAATACTAATCACTGCACTGGCGCAATGCTTTGTTAAAGACCTATCTTTCAACTGAATTGAACTGAATGAATACAAAGTATACCACGCATTGCGCCAGGTGCAGTTGGATTGATCACTACGTTCAGTTGGTATTGGTCGTACTCTTATCTTAGACCAGTTTGACAAACAGTCCAATTAGAGAGATTAATTTTATCTTTGTTTCTTGATTATTTTCTTGTCAGTTTGACAAACAGTCCAATTAGAGAGATTAATTTTACCTTTTTTTTTAACTATTGGTTTGATTATTTCTTGTCATTGATATTATTTTTCATATATATAGATATATATATTTGATTAGTGGTTGCAGCGATCATGTCTTCTATAGAATCATCAGATGATGAAGAGGAGATTGCGCTGCTACAATCTGTCTCAAACTATTATTTTGAAGACGATCAAAAGGAGCCAATATCCTTCTCTATTTTGCCCATCCAGTGGACTGAAAAAGAAACCCTGGAGGAAAGTAAAGTAGATGTATTCTTGAGGGGAACGTCTGATGGGGGGCTGCTTACGATCCACAAGCCTGTGATTGCATGGAAGTTTGATATTTCCAATGTGGGTATGGTGAAGATATCTGTGCTAACAAAAGACAAGCTGTGGTTGGCGCTTGAAAAGCCAAAAAAAAGTTTTGAGCATGTGATACGGTCGATTTTGGTATCGATATATTGCCTCCATTGTGTTTGGAAGAATCCAGATTTGTCTGAGAAATCATTGTGGGACCAATTGCGCAAGACTTTCAGGTACTTGATTGTACTTGGTTGAAACATTTATTGGTTAAGTTTTTATTTTCAAGTTTAGTAGCATTCTGATTTACTCTGCAGCTCCTATGAAGAAAAGCCTTCATCATATGATTTGGTCGATCACTATGGAATGATGGATGAGGCTGTGAAAAGAGATCCTTCGTTAGCAAAATCGAAGGTTCAGTATTGTTTGTTTCCCTGCATGAAAATAATAACTTTCAAAGTTTGTGCTTCGTTGCTGTTAGCTGATATTTAGTGTGTGAAATACGTATGTAGCGTTCATTGAAATAATGTCATCTTGGTACTACTTTAATTTTTTTTTAATTAAACGACAAATGTCTTTGTGTAACCAGTTTTTGCAAAAGCTGCTGAAGGAGAGGCCAAGGAAAAGGAAATTACTTGATGAGGTAACTCAAGTAAATCTGTCCATTTTCTTCCTGAAGTCTTTTATGCCAGAGATTGCCTGTATCTCATTACATATATGTCAGCGTTTTGTTGTTTTCAACTTATTGTAAATCACTTTTAGGAGGCTAAGTCTACAACAATGTCTGGATTCATTGTGGAAGACACAGAGGATGATGTAATTGATGAAACTGAAGTAGACGAGTCTGATGAAGATGAAGATGATCCGTTTGATGCGGTTTGTGCATTTTGTGACAATGGGGGTGAACTTTTATGGTATGTGTGCTTCGTCTTGTTTGTGTTATGTACTGGTATAATATAATATATATTAAAAACTTATATTTGATCAGCATTTTCTGGTCTGTAAGTTTAAGCACTGCTAAGGAGTTTGATTCTCGGCATTTGCTGGCCAGCTAAGGATTACAGGATTTGATAAAATGAATCACTATTTTTAATGTTGAAGAATCAAGAAAATTCCTAAATTTTTTATTTTATTCGCTCCGACCTGATTTTGTCTAGTTTTGTTTATTGAAATTGAATGACTTAAGGATTTATTAAATTCAAAGGAACATTTCCCTGTGTTTTTTACATTCGTTCCTATTATAAACAAGATTTTAAGCACGTAGAAGAGCATTTCAGAATAATTTTACTTATTCTCTTCGTTCCATACTAGTTGGAATTTCCTAGTTTGGTCTGTTAATATTTTATTTGTCACTCTTTGCATATTCTGATAAATGATGCTTTGTTTGATGATGTTTTAAATTTCTTTATGGAACACCAAAACCATCCTCTGATTGGTTGTGTGTTTTTTTTGGGTGAATATGTCATGCAACTTTCCAATATTGCATTGACATTGTTTGTCATTCAGCTGTGATGGTAAATGCATGAGATCATTTCATGCAACTGTGGAGGCTGGTGAAGAATCTCAGTGTGAATCTCTTGGTCTATCACCGCGTGAAGTTTCTGTAAGCTACACCTTTTCTCTTTGTTTGTTCATATGTAATTTTTACTTTTGTGCTTGGAAACCATCAGCCTCTGCTGATTGTACTTTATATGGCAGGAAATGCAAAGTTTTTTGTGCAAAAATTGCGAATATAAACAGTATCAGTGTTTTGCATGTGGAAAGTTGGGCGCTTTTGATCACCCCTCTGCTTCTGAGGTATGATGATTTTGTTGCTTTTTAATGAATCGTCATTTTTTCTTGAACGGCTAATGAATATCAATATGATCACTCTCCTGTGCTTTCTGAGCAGTGTGGCATGTTAAATTTTCTCAGATTTGAACTGTTCGTATATGCTCATAACTCCTTTTCAGAAGTAATTACCCTCTTATACAGTAGAGGCAAAAATCATAACTTTGCAACTACTTCTTGTTGCTTTGCCAGAGTTCATCTGATTCCAGAGACGTGCATGCCCTTCCCACTAATGCCTACAAGATGCAGTAATTTACCTTTATCGAACCAATGGGCTTCGAATGAGAGGCTTTGCCACTGTACAAGCCTTGTCAAACCCCTTCCATGTTAAATTACCCAACCCCAAAATGAATCAGCAGTGAGTGGAGTGGCCTCACCACAGTGTAAAACCTTATCTAAACCCATGACTTAACTATGCCGGATATAACCAATTAACAATAATGTGCAATAAGAAAATGATCTTTTGTTTTTCAAACTGGTCACTTTGTTGAAAGTGGAGTTCATCATATTTGTTAGGAAAGCAATGTATTGTGATCTAAAGCATTTTATCTTTGAGTTGGTTGTGCTTATTATTTGCCTATCTTAGTCCTTTTTATTCCGGTCATTCATATATGAGGCAACTAGGTTCTGTTTCATCTTCCACTTGTTTGATGAATCATTCAGGTATTTCGGTGTGCTAATGCTACATGTGGCCACTTCTATCATCCACATTGTGTGGCCGAATTGCTCCACGCTGGCGATGGAGCTTCTGCAGATGGTCTAGCTAATAGAATCGCTAATGGGGAATCTTTTGCATGCCCCATCCATAAGTGCTATGTTTGCAACCTAGTAGAAGATAAGAAGAAGATTCAGCTGCAGTTTGCTGTATGTAGAAGATGTCCCAAGTCATACCACCGGAAATGCTTACCCAAGTACTTCTATCTGTTATCTTCTTGATGTTATTGTCATTGTGTTCTTCCGGTTTGCTGTGCTATCAGTGTTGTTACTGCCATTTGTGTAATTGATCTTATTGTTTATTTGTTATTATTGTTGGTACTACTACCAGAAAGACTAGCACTATTTTCTATGTTACCAATCTAGTTGCTTATTTCTTTCTTCACTTTTTAACCAGGGAGATTGTCTTTGAGGATGAAGATGATGAAGACACTCTAGCAAGGGCTTGGAATGATCTATTACCTCACCGTGCATTGATATATTGCTTGTAATTGTTTCTGTTGTTCAATTTTATTTTGTTTTTTTAAACCTTTAAGCGATATTTTTTCCTGAGCAGTTGTGTTTGCTGTTTCTGTTAGAGAACATGAAATTGATGACGATCTTCGGACTCCAGTAAGAGATCACATAAAGTTCCCTGATACTGAGGTGAAGAGGGCTTCTTTGGAAGAGCGGGGAAAACATAAGGCATCAGCTTTGCCATTGAGCAAGGACAAAGCTCTGCTTAAGAAAAAAATTATTGAAGAAGGGGAGAAGTCGGGTGGAAGAACTATGATAAAGGCACCGAAACAGCTACCCTCTACTCTGAAGGAGGGTCAAACAACAGAAAAACGTGAGAAAGTTATGCAAGGACAAGAGTCTGTTAGGAGAATGAAAGCACCTAGTACAACTAAAAAGCCATTGAAGGAAACTGCAAAATCCATGTCAGCAAAAGTGGATGGGGTACACAAGCCCTGCTTAGGTGACCAACTATTTGAACTTGTGAATAAGAGGACTGAGTCTGTCAAGCCTGGGAAGCAGGATACTCCTGAGAGTCACCCTAAGAATAAAGCTCTCGTCAAGCAAACCTCAAAAAAGTTTAGCTCTGAGGCAACTTCGTTAGATCCTGACTCGGAGAAGAGGTAATCTCCCTTTTCAGACTTCCGCCTCGTATTTTCTTTTGCCTCAAAGAAGTAAAAGCTCAATTGGCAGGAAGGAGTTGAATCTCAAACACTGCCACTCTAATCTTTTCTATTCTCGCACAAAACACGCATATTATTTGCGATGCAGTTTACTTGCTATACTGAAAGAAGTTGAATCATCAATAACCTTGGAGAAGATCACAAAAAAGCATAAACCTCCATCTACACATTCATACTCGTTAAAAGCTGTTGTGGAAAAAATAACAATGGGAAAGATAGAGGTTTCCACAGAGGTACAGGTTCCTTGTTTGTTGGAATAACTGTCTAGTTGAATATTAAAAAACAATTGTATCGCTGGATCCATGGTATTATCTCAAATTTGATTTGATGCTCTTTGCAGGCTGTTCAAACTGCTATAAAGAAACTAGAGCAAAGCTCTTCCATTGAAGATGCCAAAGCTGTTTGTGGACCAGATATTTTGGATCAGATATTGAAGTGGCAGGTTCATTCTGTTCATTCTATAGTTAATCTGTTGAATGAACTTTGAACGCTATATGACCTTCCGATTGCATCTTCATGCAGCTAAATTTTTCCCATAGCCACTGAACATTGATTATTTTAACTGGATTTATAGTTTTCTTATTGCATAAGTTTAAGAACTTAGGTTGATGGTGTGTTCTAAGGAGTATTATATTATGATGGACAAATCTAACAGTTTTGTATTATCTGTTCGTTGTTTACCTTAAATCTCAATTATTAATTGCATGATGGATATGTAATTATGTGTATTCTTTTTGGGTCATCCAGAATAAGCTTAAAGTCTACCTTGCACCATTTCTTCATGGTATGCGGTATACATCCTTTGGTCGTCATTTTACTAAAGTGGAGAAGCTTGAAGAGGTAAATTGCACATGTTTTCCCTTTGGTCTCAATGGAGTGGTTATGTTTTGTTGTTTTAATTTTATCTGGAAGTGAAGGACCATGTTTTGAATTGTGAAGTGGATCTTTTATTCTGTATTTTGTTCATTTAGATTGCCGGAGAGAATGGGGTGTGTTAGTGACTTTTTAGTATGAGGTTCGATGTTTAGGATAACCGTAAGGTCAATCTTTAAAGAGAGGAGACAATCGATACGTAAGGAATCATCCTGCAATTGGACCTATTCTCCTTGTTGGCTCCTGATCTTTCTTTCTGAAATGGATCTCAGATCTGCAGTCCATCACCATTCTAGGGTTGTGCTATATTGTTTTAAGCTAGACTTTGCCCCTCCTAAGGTGTCTGTTTCAATTAATGATATGTTTATTTAGTTAGAACTTGCCTGTTTGTGTTCTTGTATTGGTAGGAGAAGAAAAAAATTGATTCCAAACATAAATTTTAGACGCATTTGCAGTTCAAATTCTTCTGTTTTTAGGAGAAGACTAGTTCCTCTCAACTAAATAATCCTTATTGTAAAGCCTCTCAAATGTGTGGTTATGCTGTTACAGTTCATTCTAGTTTGTGCTGAAAATGCCGTGACACTGGAAGTTTCTGTAGAGTCCTTTTCTGTTTTTTCCTAACCAGATATTCTGTGGAGATCTAGTTATGACATTCTTGCGGTAAGCTGTATACAGCTAGTAAAATGGTCAAATGACATTCTTTTATTGGTGCAGGTTGTGGACAAGCTACACTGGTATGTAGAAGATGGTGACATGGTAAGGACTGAGAATGTAGAGCTTCCAATCTGACACCCACACCCGAAAGAGCTTTTTGTCACTGTCGTTTTTCTTTTTTTGGGTGCTATGCCACAAACAAATAGCATCTCTTTGATTATGATGCTGTCTCTTGTTTAAGCATCTATATGGACAAGAAAACATTGTACATTTCTGTTTAAGAAATCTTTACAGAAGTTTCTGATGATGTTTATGCACTCCTGCAAAATTATGATTTTTCCATTGGAAGCCATTAATTTGTTTAATGATTTGAAATACTTGGTATGGCTAGAATGTTTGTTTAAGCAATGATAACAAGGGGAAAAAAATCAGAAGTTGTTTTAAGCGATGCAACATAGATGGTCAAATGCTTAATTGATGATTAAACTTATTGCTAACATTTCTGAAAATTCATCTATTGGGGTAGGAGTAATAGGATACAATTGTTTTCTGATAAACTATTTCCTCCTATTTTTGAGCACCTGCTAACCCAGAGTCATGATCGTGTGTGAAATTATACTCCTAATTTCACTTTCTCTTGTCTCAACTTTTTGTTGGTTTTGTTTCTCTTAAACTTGTCATTCAAACATCTAATCTGTGTGACCGATGCAGATTGTTGACTTCTGTTGTGGAGCTAATGATTTTAGCTTGCTAATGAGTAAAAAGCTTGAAGAAGAAGAGAAGAAGTGCTCATACAAGAACTATGATGCAATGCCACCACAGGTAATGTTGTACCTTCTTACTGGATCAACTGTGCATCTTTGTTGTCTTTTGTCTTGGGTAAGTTATCTTTGTTTGGCCATCACCCTGTGGAGAGAGGTTAGATTTACAGCATGCCATAGTTCATTTCTTATGACATTGAATGACATTCCTCTTAGCTTAACTAAACTATAATGAACTTTTTAACTTACTCAACCTCAACCTTGAAGTGGGATAACTACACATTTGTTGTACATTCTATGAGGAAAAAAACACTAATTAAGGAGGTGTCAATAGAATGTACGACAACTTGGCCTGCCTTCGCTAATTAGTTTTACAGGATATATGTGTGTGTGTGCGCGCGCTCTTGATTGGAGTCCATGGCTTTGCTCCTGTCTTGTTTTTCGTGACTAGAAAAGCAGAGCTGACGATAAAGTGGTTGTTTCTTTTTTTAAATATTTCTTTTCAGAAATATTTCAATTATGAACAAAGGGATTGGATGCGGGTGGAACCTAAGGAATTACCTGATGGGTCCAAACTGGTAATCAATTACTCACTCTAAGCTAGTGGATATGAGAGTGTGGGGTTCATGCTAAGGTATTTATCATGACTTTGTTCATTTTTTGAACAGGTGATGGGCTTAAATCCGCCGTTCGGAGTAAAAGCTGCTTTGGCGGATAAGTTTATTAATAAGGCGCTTGAATTTAAGCCCAAACTACTGATTCTTATAGTTCCCCAAGAAACAGAAAGGTTTAACTCTCTCTCTCTCTGAAGGCACGCATATCCTTTTTCTAGGTACAAAGATTTCATGCTTGCCCGCAGTCACTTGCTCACTCTCATTCTGATTGAAATTTGAAAGCTTCTCTTCTCTTTATGCTCAGGCTGGACAAGAAAAAGGTTGGAAAACGTTATGAGTTGGTATGGGAGGATCAAACATTTTTATCTGGAAAGGTAAACTACTAATGTTCACTGTTTGGCAATGTGATTTAGAGGCAATTTGGCTGGGCTTCACATGTTGAAGCCAATTGCTTAAGCTGGGCTTTCCACACGTGTTTTATAAGAAAATTACAAATTTACCCTTTTATCTGGAATTTTCAATGATTGGTATTTCTGTAATTTGTTGTTGATATTTGGTGTTTTATTTTGTTGACACACGTGCACTTGTTAAGCAAATGGATTCAGCCGTTTGCTTCTCACAAACCAAATGCGCTGTTAACTACCCGTATATATATTTTTCCCGGTAAGTTGATCTTGTATGATGCGTCTTCCTTTTCCAGTCATTTTATCTGCCTGGCTCTGTTGATGCGCATGACAAAGCGATGGATCAGTGGAATGTTTTTCCGCCACCTCTATATCTTTGGAGTCGCGCTGATTGGGCTGTGAAGCACAAGGCTATAGCGAAAGAGCATGGTCATCTGTCAGTGGAGCTGAAGCATCATTCTCAGACTGATCCTGCTACTTCAGTGAAGAGTGGTACAGAAAATATAATCAGAGATGGTGACAAAAGAGAACAAGACTCTCAGGTCCAAGCAAAGAACCACCCAGATAAGCCTGTGGGAATAATTGGGTCTGGTGACGAAAAGCCTAAGAAAGCAAAGGACGGCATATGTAGATCAGGCAACTCTGGTGAGGCAAAAAGGAAGAGGAAGCATGGTGAAGAAAAACAAGATAGAACAACAGTTAAATGTGATTCTAGAAAACCCAATGATCCTCCAAGGAAGAAGAGACACAGTGAGCAAATGGATCGAAGTGGAAGTGATGTTAGATCACCCGGTCATGATCCATCCTGTGCCATGCCTACTGCAGAGAAGCAGCCGGAGTTGCCTCATCGTTCTCCGCCCAGTGTGAGGTCTAGTAGTTCCCTGACCGAAGTAGATGGTGATAAAGGCAGTCAACATGTGAAGCATACCATACGCAGTCCACATGACAGAAATTCTTTGGGGAACACAACAGAGAAGCATCAAGATTTGCCACACAATTCTCCGTCTGTAGGCACTGGTGACAAAAGCAATCGACATACCGCTCCAAGTACCCGTGAAAGGTTGCCTCACTATTCTCCATCTAGGGTGAGGCCTAGCGCATCTACGGCGGAAGGTACTGCTAATAAGCTCGGCGAGAGTTTTGAACGCAAGGGATGGAGTCAGCACTTTTCTCAAGCACGCAGCGGAACATCTTATGGCAATAGGGGAAACTCTCACATGAACAATGATCCTAGTCCACATGGAGCTCAGAACCAGAGTTTCTATGGTGGCATGGAAAGCCATGTGCCGCATAGACCTCACGCCAGTGGATTTGAAAGGGAGTATAGTTACATGGAAAGCCATGATCCTAGTTCACATATGCATGCAGGGCTTTACGGACAGGGTCCTGATATATATGCTCAAAGAGGTTACATGGCGGCAGGGGTTTACGGACATGATCCTGGTTATGGCCAGGTTGGGCCATTACCATCATCCTTCCATGGCGGTCCGGGAGTACTGGAGTCATCCTTTGGGATGAATCCACCAGCTAGGCCACAGTATTCGACAATGCAGCGGTATGCGCCGCGGTTAGATGAATTGAACCATAGCAGGATGGGTGGTTCTGCAACTAGGCCACCTATGATGAACGACTCCAGGTCAGTGTCTCAGCCTGGCTACGGAGGATCGTACCCGATGGGTTTTGCACCTGGTCCTCAAAATCCCCACTCCTCTGCTGGCTGGCTCAACGAGTAGCTTTCTAGTATGTGTTAGTGTAGTTAAGTATCTGTGGCTTGTACTTTTTCCGTTTTGTACCATTTCTTCGAATTATTCTTTTCTTCAAGATCTAAACAATAATATATTAAAATGTAGTCAATGTACTTTATTTTTATTTATGTTTGATCTCGTCAATTTTCTAATCATTTATTTTCTTTTTCTGTCATTGTTCGTTCTAATAGTTGCTTATCGATATATAAATAAAATTATACTCGTTTATTTATCTTAGAAGATTCAATTGTTTTCTTTTTTATGGGTTATTTTGGAAAGATTTGATTATTTAATTTTAAGAAAATATTTTAATATTTTACCTTATTATTCTTAATATTCTTTCTTCACAATTTTTCTTTTATTTTATATGATAAATTTATTTTACTATTTTCAATCTTCAACACTTTTTAATCACCGTATTTAATTAAATGTTTAAATCATTTTGGAAAGAAGGCTTGGCATATACTTTTACCGTCCACAAATAATTTCACTTTATTTTTGCTGATTTATATTATTTAAACTATAATTTTTTTAAATATAATTTACATGCATATCATAATTTATAATTTAAAGTATAAATTTACATGCATATCATAATAATTTACATGCATATCATAATTTATAATTTAAAGTATAAATTTTTTAAATATATATTTTTAAATTTTTTTATTTTTATTAAAATTTAAGTCAAATATTGAATCTTGAAAGAATTATTTGGGATGACCCAGTATAAAAGTTTTATACATTCTTGTTTTCTTGGAAAAGACCAAAAAAAAAAAAAGAGGCTTGTCATATACTGGTTTTCCTCCAAGAAATTATCATTAAAAAGTTCTTTTAATAGAAATATTAATGGGACTAAAAAAGCCCACTTTGTGAACTGACTTCCGCAGTCTGTCTATTATAAGTAACACCCACTTTGTGCATATCACACAGTATAATATTCAGGTTGAAATTTGTTCGGAGGCAGAGGAGCGAGAGAGAGAGAGAGAGAGAGAGGAGAGAGAGATCCGAGGTCTGATTCTCCAAAAATGGAAGGAGAGCTCAAGAACTTTATCCAGGTATGGAGTTCAGCCTTTGTTGCTCTGTTTTACTGTTACTTCTTCTCTTCAAAAATCCCCAAAGGCTGCTTCAGGCTCCTCTCCATCTCTCCGGTCATAATCCTCTTCCTCCTCCTCCCCCTCCGCCTCTCCTCCGCCCATCTCTCCGGCCTCACCGCCTTCTTCCTCACCTGGCTCGCCGCCTTCCGCCTCCTCCTCTTCTCCTTCGGCCACCCTCCCCTCTCCCCTCCATCACCTCACCTCCTCCACTTCCTGTTCACAGCTTTTCTCCCGATCAAGGTCCGAATCCGACCGAACCCGAACCCGGAAACCCAAGTGGGTCATCAAATTGGTAAGCAAGTTCTGATCTTGACCATAAAGGTCGCACTTTTAGCCATTGTGTTTCAAACGTACGAGTACAAAGAAAAGCTCCATAAAAATGTGATCTTGCTTCTGTATTGCCTGCATTTGTACTTGGAATTGGAACTTCTTCTGGCCCTGTGTGGGATCCCAACCCGAGCTCTGTTGAACATGGAGATCGAGCCACAATCCGATGACCCATTCTTAGCCACCTCCCTTCAGGACTTTTGGGGACGGAGATGGAATCTCACCGTTACGGGTATTCTACGGCCCACTGTGTACAGCCCAATACGCCGTGTATCCACACCCTTAATGGGCTCGAGATGGGCCCAATCACTCGCCGTGTGGGCTACGTTTCTTGTCTCGGGCCTCATGCACGAGCTTATTTACTACTACTTCTTACGTGTGCCTCCCACGTGGGAAGTTACATGGTTTTTCACCTTGCATGGGGTTTGTGTGGTTTTAGAGGTGGCGGTGAAGAGAGCTGCGGCTAGTAGTAATGGCCGGTGGCGGTTGCCTCCGGTGGTCTCCCGGCCGCTCACCTTGGCATTTGTCGCTGCTACGGGACTGTGGTTGTTCTTCCCACAAATTGTGAGGAATGGCTTGGATGAGAAGGTGATAGTGGAGGGCTTAGTGGTAATGGATTTTGTTAAAGGGTTAGTAGCTAGGCCTTTCATGTTCATATGAGATGAGAAGAAGAGACCCACAATGTTATGATGATGGTGATGTTGTTAGGTTTACCTTAAATTATGCATTAAATATTTGTGAAGATGAATCCTAGCTATGAGATTTTCTTTTTCTTTTTTGATCAATCAAATATAATTGGGCCACACAAAATTTTGTATATATCCGCATCATTATCATTCTTAGTTATCTTGTATGTATTTAATGAGTTGTGAAATTATTTACCGTGTTCATATTAGATAAGTAAAATATCCTATTGGAGTAATTGGATTTTAACCATATAGAAATGTGCATCCTATATCAACTTAGAAATCCGAATTAAAAAGTTTATGAAGATTCAAGTTTCAAGGGGTTAAATTTTTCAAGCCCAATCATCTGCAAACTGCACAACCATTGACCGACCTTGCAAACACTTATTTTCAGCCCGAATTGGATCACAGAATCACAAATTTAGGGATGTCAATCAGACGGACAAGTTCACGTCATTCGAGTTTCTGGTTGTTTCAAGATTAACTGATTTCAGGTCATTCAGGTTTCGGGTTGTTTCGAGTTGAGTTGATTTCAGATCATTCGGGTTTCGGGTTGCTATGGGTCGAGCTTATTTCAGATCAATTCGGGTTCAAGTCATTCGTGTTCCAGGTTCGGGTTTGAATCGATTAACGTACTTTTATTATCGGTTTACTTCGGGTGGAAATCGAGTAGACATAACTATCACATGACTACATGGTCATCGTCGATCAGATCAACCATCCCGCTTGAACAAATCTAATTTTTATAATATACATTAAAAAAACTATCAAGCTATGACAAAACATTTAAAAAAACAACTAAGTAAAGAGAACGTTATTTGCGTACGATACAAGTTAATGTCATGTTCAGGTTAATCGAGTCCGAGTTTAGGTTAATCGGGTTAGGGTTATTTCGGGTCATTTCAGGTTCAGGTTCTCAAGTTCCGATCATTTCGTGTTCCTGCTGCGATCAGGTTAACCTTACTTCGGGTCGTGTTCGGGTCATTCGGGTTTCAGGTCGTTGATTTCTTAGTCAGTTCAGATTAAGTCGAATTTCGCAGGTCGGGTTAGATTTTGAAATCCCTGATCCCAATGTTTCTCCAACATTTTATTTGTATTAATCCACATTAATCCGCATATGTAAATTGTTAGGGAGATTATCCTTAAAACTTTATAATTCAATTTCAATTGAGTAATCCATCTAATCCAATTGATTAATCTATTTATATGACTTAAAATTTAAAATTGATTTTCAATTAAGTAAATATTTTTTTGATCATAAAAAGGTTCATTTTATTAGCATATAGTGACATGAAACAAACCAGCCGGAAAAGAGTAGCAAATCAAGGATTACAAAAGCCTCAAAATGGCCATAGCATAAGCTAAAAAGATCTAAATAAATAGCACAGTATGGTTGACCACAATATGCCAGCAAAGCAACAGGAAAAGCAACACCAACTAACGCCATAGAATTGGTCATCCAGCACCAAGAAGATGTGAGATTTATATTGATCCTCGATCTCGCCCTCGACACCCCATATAGCTCTAAATGAACAAAATAGTGTCGACACATTGCAACAATGCCATTTGGGGGGTCTCATTCAACTGACAATACTGTAAGTGAAGAACAAACTACAAACTACAAACTAAAAACCAAAAACACAACTGCCACAACTGCCTGGGAGTCCCTCACAACAATCCAGCCTCTGAGCAACGCGACCAAATCCCGTCGCTGGATGGGAGGTCCCCCAAACCCCCAAAAGACTACGCTCCACTACTGCCACAACTGCATCTGAGAGTTGCGGTTTCTTCCTTACCCTTCCAACACCCAAACCTGGTGTTTTTCCTTTTCCACGATCGGTAGAGTCAAGTTCAATAAGGAAGACGTTAGAACTCATCCCCGAGGAAACGGGACGAACCTTAAACATGAAGGTGTCTTGCCAAGCCCTAAGGAGGACGGTGTCCAGGTTGTCGGCATGAACTGCGTGGGCCGAGAGCACCCTCAATGCAAGAGTCGCACTAGGGGCAGCCGACGTGAATGATCCGCTGGTTGGACGGAGAACCGTCCCCTCCTCCTTTGATAGGGTGAGACTTGCGAAGCTTGAGTCCGAAGAGTCCATGCCGAGGCGAGAAAACTAAACGGAAAGAACGCCAAGGGAGCAACAATCACCAATCGATGGAGAGGAGAGTGAGGCGCATGCGGTGGTGGATAGGGGTGTAAGAAAAATCCGAAGCCCGAAGCCCGACCCGAAAATGTCGGGTTAAGGTCAGTTCGGGGAGAATACTGCTCTGGACGGCCCGAACCCGACCCGAACCCGATATTTTGAGCGTTTTTCGGGTTCCGGTTGGGCCAACCCGAGAACCCGTGCAGGAACCCGAACCCGATATTAAAACCTAAACTTAAGCCCAACCCAACCTAAAACTACCCAGCCCAGCCCTCTAACTTAAGCCCAACCTAACCCAACCCTTGAATAACATTCACAGCTAGGGGTGTCAAAAGTTGACCCGACCTGATTAACCCGCCCGAATCCGACCTGACCTGACCCGACCTGACCTGAGCTGACCAAAAATGTCAACGACCCTAAACCTGACCTGAACCCGAACCTGACCTGACCCGAAAATAGCTCGACCCGAATGAACCCGTAACCCGAATGACCTGAACCCGAACCCGACCTGACCTGAAACCAGTTCAACCCGAAATGACCCGAAACCCGAATGACCCGAACCCGATTGAACCCGACCTGACCCGAACCCCAAACCCGATTAACCCGAATCCGAACCCGACCTGACCCGAACCCGATTAACCCGAATCCGAACCCTAAGCAACTCGAAATAAACTTTCATAATAACAAAACATAATCATCTAATGCAGTATAGAGTTACTATCACCATAACAAAATAAACTACTATCATTCATTGTCTAAACTCTAAAATAAGAAAATGGTAGTAAATAACGTCAATTGTGCATAAATGACCAATAACAATAGTAACATCCAAAATGTAATCATCCAACGCATCAAATACACAATTCTAAAATATAATCATCCATGCATGATGCATCAAATACAAAAACCGAAATAATGATGATGCAATTCTTCAAGTAATCCGCAAATTTATTTGAAAATCGTAGTTCCATCACTGTTGTATACTTGTATTGTATATATGCACATAAAATATGTAGTATTGTTTATAAAGAAAATAAATATAAAGAATAAAAGTTTAATTTGAAAATTTTAGCTACTCGAATTTGGATCAACGAAACTCGAACTTGAACTCGTAGAAACCCGAACTTGGACTTGAAGAAACTTGCACTTTGGACCCGAACAAACCCGAAATTTGACCCGAACAAACCCGACCTGAACCCGAGACTGAAACAACCCGAATGACCTGAACCCGAACCCGACCTGACCCGAAGTAAACTCAACCCGATGGTGACCTGAACCCGAATGACCTGAACCCGAACCCGACCTGACCCGAAATCAACTCAACCCGAAATGACCCGAAACCCGAAAGACCCGAACCCGAACCCGACCTGACCCGAAAACTGACCAACCCGAAACAACCCGAACCTGAATGACCCAACCTGAACCCGACCTGACCCGCCCAATTGACATCCCTATTCACAGCAGCAGCCAGCAGCCAACATCATCATCACCATTCACTCATCACTTCAGACTTCAGTCATCAGTTTTGATTCTTTCGAATCACAGTGGTTCTTCGTCTCAGTCTCGCTCTCGCCTCCGAAATCCCTTGATTCGAACGGCCTCCGCCTCGCCTAGCCTCTGCCTTCGCCTCCACAGCTCCACCCACCTCTTGATTCGACCGACGACATGACCAGCTGCACACTGCTCACGTTCGTGGTAAGTAGCAGTAGCAACAAGAGGGCGAATCTACCCACATCTCACCTCGCCTCCACAGCTCTACCCACATCTTGCCTCGCCTCCACAGCTCTACCCACATCTCGCCTCGCCTTCGCCTCTGCCTCCTCCTCAACCAGCTGCAGCACACGGCAGGGCTGTTTAGGAAGCGTTTGTGGGGTGGCACATTTGGTGAAGTCTATAAAAGGTAACTCATTTAAGCGGTTCTTTAAGTTGTTCTTATCATATGCCCACGGTTTGAGGTTAATTTACATAAATTTAGAGGGTGATGTAGGATTTGGCCTGAAATTATGATTTTGAGCAAAGCTAGGTTTTGAAAATTTTCACTCAATAGATATATCACAGAATTGAGCAGCTGCTGCTGGTGTTCTCATCACTGAACATGTGAGCGGCTGATGTAGATGAAGACGCATATTGGTCTCCATAAGTAATTGTAATATATGTTGCATTAGCAGTCTAAATTTTTTTGAGTACTCTTCATCAATATGAATCCTAAAATATGTGCTAACAAATGTATCTTTATTCTTAGAGGCTCTAGATTCAGTCAAGGATGGTGTGCTATAACTACTTGAAGATCATTTGATAATCTAGTCGTTGATGCACGTTTCATGTATAGATGAAAATGTGAACCCCTGAAAAATCCATAAATCCTTGTTAATAATTCTATTTATTCACTTAGTTTTGAGGCCATTATACTTATTACTATGGCTTACTATCAAGATATGCAAAGTTAACATTATTAATGATATTTTTGCCATTTTGGTTTATTTAATGTTATTAATGGTAGTTGCATACTATTCATAGGGAAATGGAAAAGGAAAAGCAAATGAAAGATGTTAGCATGAGTAGTGGCGCCAATGCCAAAGGCAGTCATCCAAGCACTGACAACACAAGTGTCGGTGAAAATACTACGGAAGGAAGCAAGAGAGAAAATACAACCACAACCGAGGATGAAGTGGAAGTGGTAGCTGGACAAGAACAACCTAAAAAAGAGAGGAAGGAACAAGATAAGCGAGTTGAATGTTGGACGCTATTTGATGAAATTCCAGGTTCGGATCCTCCTAAAGCCCAATGCAAAAACTGTGGTCAAACTTATTTATGTCATAGGGAGACTCATGGAACTAGTAACCTTGTGAAACACATGAAGAGAGGTTGTAAGGGGGATAATGATGAAAAACAATCTATATTGAGCATGAAGGGTAGCGGTGATAATGTTGTGTTGAGTAATTGGAAATATGACAAGGAAAAATCTAAGAAAGATTTAGCTTTAATGGTGGTTGCACATGAGCTTCCTTTTCGGTTTGTTGAGGGAGAGTTTTTTAGAAGGTTTGTTGCCTCTTTATAGCCAAGATTTACCGTTCCTTCTAGAGTAACTGTGGCTAAAGATTGTTATGAGTTGTTTGTTGAGGAATGGAGGAAGTTGATGGCTAGTCTAAAGTCAAACAATTCTAGTATTTCTATAACAACTGACACTTGGACCTCAGTGCAAAGAATCAATTATATGTGTTTGACTGGACACTACATTGATGAGAACTGGTCTATCCAAAAGAAGATCTTAAACTTTTGCCCAATTACTAGCCATAAGGGTCAAGTTATTGGGATGCAAGGGGAACAATGTTTAAGGGGTTGGGGTGTTAAAAATTTGATGACTGTGACAGTTGATAATGCTAACAACAATGATCTGACTATTGCTTACTTGAAGAAAACTTGGAACGGTACTATTTTGAGGGGGAGTATCTTCACATGAGGTGTGTCGCTCACATAATGAATTTGGTAGTGCAAGATGGTATTAAACTTGCTGATGATTCGATTCTTCGTATTAGGAATGCCGTTAAATATATCAGAAGTTCACCTGCTAGGTTGCTAAAGTTTAAGACTTGTATTGAAATGGAGAAAATTGAGTTCAAGGGTCAGTTATGTCTTGATGTTGCAACTAGGTGGAACTCAACTTACTTAATGCTTCAGACTGCCCTTAGGTGTAAGAAGGCGTTTGATAGGTATACATTTATTGATTCTAATTATGATGAGGCTATGGTGGCTTTGTGATGGTTTGGGTAGACTATTAGCTTCAGATTGGAGTTCAGTTTGAGGGAATGGTGAAAATGCTTGCAACATTTTATGAACTTACATTGCGTGTCTCTGGTTCTTCTTGCGTAACTGCAAATAGTTACTTTAATGACATCAACCGTGTTTTCATGATGTTAGATAGATTGACCAATGATGAGAGTGTTAGTATTGAATTTTGAGTTATGTGTCAACAGATGAAAAAAAAAAGTGTGATAAGTACTGGGGACATCTTGAAAATATGAATGTGATGATCTTTATTGTTGTTGTGTTTGATCCTCATTTCAAGTTGGGTTATGTGCAATATGGTATAAAGAAGCTTTATTCAGAGGATGTTGCGAATGCTCTCATTGAAAAGGTTAAGAAAACATTGAATGACATGTTCAAGGAATACAAATCAAGACACTCATCTTCTTCCAAACTTGCTAAAGATGGAACTAGTAGTAGTAGTGGTGGTCGAAGTCATTCTTTTACTTCTATTGTGACAAGATTGTCAACTTCTAGTTGTTTTGAGGATGCTCACTCTTTGATGAATGAATACTTGCACCTGATATCCGGATCTAATTCAGAAGGTAAGAGTGAGTTGGATAAATAGTTGGAAGAGGATGTAGAAGCTCCTGGAGAAGGTGGGATAAACAACATTAAGATTTTGAACTGGTGGAAGGTGAATAGTCCTGGGTTTCCTGTTATGAGTTTGGTTGCCCGTGATGTTCTAGGCATCCCAGTATCCACTGTTGTTTCAGAGTTAGGTCAGGTGTTGGATCAATATAGGAGTTCTTTAACTCCTAAAATGGTTGAGGCATTGGTATATGCACAGGATTGGTTGAAGATTGACAAGAATGCCATCACCCTTGAAGAACATCTTGTAGAGATTCAGAATCTTGAAGCATGTATGAATCATTTTATTAAAGTATATATATATATATGTGTGTGTGTGTGTGTGTGAGACAAGAATACTTAGTATTTGATGGTTCTTTTGAAATGATCATTCTTGGTTGTAAAGCTCTTACTCAATATGAAACTAGGACTAGAGCCACTTAATCTCTCATGTATTATTAACGAAATTTTGACTTGTGGCATCTAGTTGAGTAATTAAGCGTGACGGTGAGGCATGTGTTGTCTTAATCTAAGTAGCCGATGTTTACTCTTTTGTGATAAAATCTTGGTAACTTATTCTTTAAGGTATAGTTATTGAATCTTAAGTATGCCTTCTTTTGAAATCTTTCACTTGGTGATTACTAGTGTCAGTGTGTGTGTGTTTTTGTGAAATTGTAACTTCTCCTTTTGTTGTAAAATTTTCAGAGTTGGACACGGTCTCAAATGGTCCGACAATCATTGATATCGATATTTGAACTTGAGGCTTTGCAGGTGTACTTCTCTTATTGATGTAAAAATGTTCAGAGTTAAGTGCTACTTACTTAGTATTTGATGGTTCTTTTAACTTCATCATAGGTATCAAGTTGTTTGATCTTGGAGGTTGATGAAGAAGCTTATCAAAGAAGACGGAAGATTAAAGTTCCGCTTTATGGTTAATGCAGATTTGGAAGTTTGATTTGGAATGTTTGAACTTTGAATTATGATGTTTATGATTTAGTATTTGTATAAATGTATTGTTTAAGACTTGTGATCATTTAAAAAGAACAATTTGGTTGTTGCTTGATGTAGAACTTAAAAAAATGGCTGTAACTTGTTAAAATCGGGTGATTTGGGTCAACCCGACCCTAACCCGAAAAACGTAATGGGCTAGGTTCGGATTGCATAATCTGTCTTCAGAATTTCGGATTCGGGTCAACCCGATCCCGAAAAGGTCGGGTTGACCCGAATTTACACCCCTAGTGGTGGAGCAAGGTTGGTTGACGATGAACAAGTAGCGTACGACAGACACAAGCAAAAGCCAAAACCCTAGGTTTCTAGGTAAGGCAGCGAATCAATTAATTGAGTAAATATTATCTTGAAACGTGTGTGTCTATATATATACACACTCCCTCCATCTGTGAATAGTTGGTCTGTTTAACTTTATTATTTCAAGATTCAATATTTGACTTAAATTTTAACAAAGATAAACAGTTTTAAAAAAATCAGAAAAAATATACTCCCTCTGTCCGCCTAAGATTGTCTCATTTGTTTTGACAGTTTCACAGTATTTAATCCGGGTGGAGGGAGTATTTAAAAATTTTAGATTTCAAATTTGGTTGATAATTCATGAAAAAAAAATCATAGATTAAAATATGGTAAAACTGTCAAAATAAATGAACCAATTTTTGGCCACGGAGATGTCAATTCTAAATAACTTTTTACATACATGATTAGTTTATCAAATCATCTTGGATTATTATCAACCACCAAATAGGATCATTTGAGTTGTGTATTTTGCTACCAATTGGTAATGCAAAAACATCAAGGCCTTCTCTGATAAGTATTGTCAGCCCAATTGCGTCAAACAAACTGGGGCTATAAGCCCAAATTGTGAAGGCAGAAGTCCAACCCAACCCTATCCACGTCCGTTTCGTCGCTCTTTGTCTCTTGCACACGCTGCGACTCTCACCTCTCCGCTCACGTTTTCTCTATCGTCCCACCGTACTCTCTTCTTTCACCGTCTCTCGGTCGCTACCTTCGATTGTAATATCCTCAGCGGAACCCTAGATCGGCATCGGAAAGCCGACCTCTCTCCGGCGTCGCCAACGGTGCTTCTTCCCAAATTTCGCCTGTTCACGACGTCGTTTCACCAGGTAATAGCAGCAACCTCTCCCCTCGTTTCAGCTATTCAATCCCATTTTCTCTCTAGTTTCAGCTCGATAATTGATTGCTAGCTTACAATCTCATTAGTTTGGAATCCGTGGTGATTTTTTTTACTTCTTTCTTTCACCTCTCTTCAGAACTAGTAGCTGGACTCGTCCGTTTGAAAGGATCGGATTATTGATGTTTTGATTAATACATGCCAACGTAGTACGTGGTTGGATGATGGCTGTTGAGGCTCCTGCCAAGAACCCTGCTCTAAGCCACGGGGATGACGACGACGACGAGGAGCCTTTTGTTGTTAAGAGGTCCAGCGCGTCTTCTTCTAAACAGAATTCGTTTAATTCAGAGTCCAGGAAGGTACTGTCGCAAAGGCCTGATGGGCAGTCCGGGCGGCAGCTTGCGTCTGGTGTAAGATCTCCGAATGGCCAAAGCTCCAATGCTCAGATGGGTAAGAAAGTTCTTCCTTCCAAGTCTCCTCCTGTGAGGTCTCCTCTAGCTAGCCCGAAAGCCTCTATGTCACCTGTGAAATCACCACCACCGAAGTCACCACAGTTGAATTCCAAGGTGTCTAGTTCCTCAGATGGACAGAAGAAGCAGGCAGTTAACCAGAATGTGTCCCACGACATTAAGGTAGAAAAAAGTCCTATGAATCCTGCTCGGGCTGACAGTGATGATGTGTCAGATGATGATAAACCTATTGGCTATAGCTTTAAAGGAAATTCAACACAGAATAGAAAACCTTCCGACACTTCTGCTTCCAAGACCTTGCTGAAACCAGAGCCAAAGACTGAGGAAGAAAGTGGTAGTGAATGCTCAGATGACAATAAACCTTTGTCTTTCAAGCTTGGTGCAAAGTCTAGTGCTGGAGCCTCAACTAGTAAGTCTCATGTTTCTGATGAGAAAAAGCCCCTTGCTTCTAAAGGTCTGCCAAATGGTTATGTTTCAAAGGAGAAGCTACAGAAGCCTTCAACCTTACCTGTTAAGAGACCTCTTGATAAGGGGGTTGCTTTGGACCAGATTTCATCTAAGAAGCCAAAGCTTTCAGATGCTTCAACATCGTCAACGGTCAGGAAAGTAGCAGTAAAACCTGAAGTGAAAGTGGATGATGATGATGATGATGATGATGATGATGATGATGATATTCCAATTTCCCACAGATTGAAAAGTTCAGCTTCATCAAATGTCAAGTCATCATCAGTGAAGCAGAAAGCAACCAAGGTGGTTTCTAGGCCATTTAAGAAGAATAACATAAATTCGAAGAAGGATATGAAAAACTCTAAATATATAAAGTCGACAAAAGCTTTGCCGAGCTCCAGTGATGGACAGAAGAAATGGACTACCTTGGTTCACAACGGTGTCATTTTCCCACCTCCATACCAGCCTCATGGGGTTAAAATGCTCTATGGAGGGAAGACAGTTATTTTAACTTCTGAACAGGAGGAGGTCTCTCTCTCTCTCTCTCTCTGAACAGTTAACTGGAAAGATTCTGTTGCTTTCCTGGCTCATTGATATATCTTTCTAATTTATTATCGGTTTCTTCTGCAGGTCGCAACCATGTATGCTGTGATGAAAGATACCGATTACATGAACAAACCACAGTTTAAGAAGAACTTTTGGGATGATTGGAGTAAAATATTAGGGAAGAATCATGTCATTAAGAATCTGGAGAAATGTGACTTCACACCAATATACGAATGGCATCAGAAGGAGAAGGAGAAGAAGAAGCAGATGACCTCTGATGTAAGCTGAATGAATCCATTATCAAAATATTCTATTTATGAAATAATTTGACTTGTATAAATTTTGATCTGTTTGAGAACTGTTATATGTCGACAAGTTATGGTGCAGTAAAGCAAACATTTTGTGTTCTTTTACAAAGAATCTTTCATCAGGAGAGAGAGGTCGAAAAAGTAGAGAGGAAAAGAGAAGGGAAATTGTCAAATTTGAAATATCTGATATCTGAACTCTAAAAAAAAAAGAAAAGAAAAAACAGTTGTTTTTCTGCATATATCCAGGCTGAATCAAGTTATGATAAATGGATGACAAAAAAAAGTTGTGAGTGCTTGTTTCAGTGCTGAAATTGTTAGCAAGATATGCCCACACACGTGTAGTGGGATAAGTAATGATTGTGAATAACATTTTTAGTCCTTTATTACTGCCTCTGTCCAAAATAGTTGATCCGTTTGACTTTCTAACTTATGTTTGACTAATATTAGTGTCAGAAAGAATTTTGTTTAAAATTTTCTAAAGCAAAAATTTAGAATCCGCAAATGTCTGTTTATCATCTGATATAAATTATTTATTCCCTTTAATAATTTTTTCATCATCATCATCATCATCATCATCAACAACACCTTAATCCCAACTATGTTGGGCTCCCTCCGTTCCAAAAAAATACTGCACTTTGTTTTTGCTGTTTTATAGTATTCAATCTATGATTTTTTTTCATGAATATTTAGACATTTAAAGTTAAATAATTCGTATACATATCATAATTTGAAGTCCAACTTTTCTAAATATATTTTTTGTTAATTTATTTTCACTATTTATCTTTTTAAATATTTGGGTCAAAGATTGAATCTTAAATATTTTTTGCCACACACACATGCACACCACACACATGCACGCACGCGCACACACACACACACACACACACACACACACACTATCTTTGGGAATGTTTATTGTGCTGTCTAAAATGCAGTTGGTTACTTTCGGTTGATGGGTCTCTCTTAGTCTCTTTATGTCAGGCATCTAGGCTACATCACTGTCATAGTTTGCCTCCTGTTTTGCTGTTGTAAGTAGAATTCCTGAATACATGCTTCCTCCTTCCCTGTGATTTTTTTCGTCTCCTTTATTTTTTAAAAGTGAGAAACCAAGTGAGTTCTGCTCTGTATTCTGGGAAGCTTATTGATAAAGAATCTATTACAAAAGACTCATTCACATACCAGGTAGACCACTTAAAGGGAACATCTCTGTTACTTATGATCTTTTGGAGTGCCTTTTCTTATTAAATTAATGTCTTTTACTCTGCATTGAAGCTCAATGTCCTATTGTCATTTGCAGGTTGGAAATTTCAGAGTTGAGCCGCCTGGCCTTTTCAGAGGGCGAGGAGAACATCCAAAGGTTCTGTTGTCATTTCTGATAAACTGTTCCAAGTTTATTTCTATTGGTTTTGTGAATATCATGTCTTATTGTGACAGTGTACGTTCTTCTCTATGTTTTTGTTGCTCATCAGATGGGAAAACTCAAAAGAAGGATTCGTCCAAATGATATAACCATCAATATTGGAAAGGATGCCCCTATACCTGAATGTCCTATTCCCGGTCAAAGGTTCAGAGTTGATTCATGTTTTTCGTAGGAATTTATTTTGATGTAAATTATTTGACATTTAATAGTATTTTTTTTTGTGTGTGTCAGATGGAAAGATATAAAGCATGATAATACGGTAACATGGTTGGCTTTCTGGAATGATCCAATTAACCCCAAGGAATTCAAGTACGTCTTCTTGGCAGCTAGTAGCTCCTTAAAGGGGCAAAGTGACAAGGAGAAGTATGAGAAAGCAAGAATGTTGAAGGTTGTGACTTACATTGGACCGCTTCTTGGTTAAAATTGTTCCTGCATTGATATGTGATGCCTGGTTATTTGCAGGGATATATCAAGAACATCAGGGCAGCCTATACTAGGGATTTTACTAACAAGGATGGTATGAAGCGGCAAATCGCAGTTGCGACCTATTTAATTGATAAATTAGCCCTTAGGGCTGGTAATGAGAAGGTAAGTCATTTGCTAACAGGGTGAATTCTCATGGTCTTTATCCCCCCACCCCCACCCCCCTTTCCCTTTCATTTTTCAGTTCTATGTTGGCAGTAGTAGCCTTTTCTTAGAGTGATGGTCAGGCAGCGATGACTAACTCATGTACTAGTTTTATTGGCAGGCCATGTATTCTGCTTACTGATTTATTTTTGTATGAAATAACTGAGCATCAGTCGGGGTTGACTTTGACTTACAAACGGTGGTTGTGGGGGGTTTGAGTTAGGTATTGATAGTCATATGGAAAGCATGGTTTTGACAAGGTTCATTTCACTTAAAATGAATTTTATGGATTTAGCTATTTGGTCATGGATAAGTATTATGTGACTGGTTAAAGCACTCTTATGCGAACATCCTTTCCTTAGCCCCAGTTTAAAAGCTTCTAAGTATGGGTGGTAACCATTCATCTGTTTTCTCCAACAAATTGACATTCTGGCTTTGTAACATAATCTGGAGGATGGGTTTCTGAAAAGCTGAAGCATTCTTAAAAAATGAAAAAAGGTGAGTCCAGTAGAATGAGGAACCATGCTGCTTCCGTGGCCCTGCAGATTCAGTGTCTTCTTTGTGTTTTCTTTTCTTTATTTTGTCTTCTAAGTTTCACGTGCCTTTTATTTTCCGATCTTATGTGCTAAAGGGTTTTAAAATAATTTATGCAAACATGTTACAAGGCGCGTGACCATTTAACAGCTGCAGTTGCTTCATAAGCTTGTTTTATGGATCCTGAAATTTGTTATTTGAACAGACTGAGCAGCTTGCATTGTATGTTTTCTGGTCCAAACTAAAATAATTTAAAAACATGGGAAGTTAGTAACCATTAGAGGGATTGAAGAATGATCCGGACGATGATCCGAATGTACTCTGAATAGTTTATGAATTGACATTGCAGGATGATGATGAAGCTGATACTGTTGGTTGCTGCACCCTAAAAGTAGGGAATGTGGAATGTATTCCTCCTAATCAGTTAAAGGTATGTCATTAGATGCTCAGGAGTTGGTGCTTTCTATAGATATCAGTTATAACAATTGCAATCTTCTTATTGTTAAGTTGGTGCTCATTTTGTTTTAGATTTTGTAAGGCAAAGGTCTTTAGGTTGGTCAGAGTTGACTCTTAATTTTCCTCTTATTTTCATGATTCAGTTTGACTTTCTTGGTAAAGACTCAATCCAGTATGTGAATACGGTTGAGGTTGAGCTTCCGGTGTACAAGGCAATTGGACAGTTTCAAACTAGTGAGTGAATTGATAGGATACTGGTTTTAGCTTTCCTTCATATATTGTTATACTCCCTCTGTCCACAAAAAAATCAGCCATTTGTTTTGACAATTTCACAGTATTTAATCTATGATTTTTTTCACGAATGTTTGAACACTGAAAATTAAAATTTCATATGCATATCATAATTTAGAATTTAAATTTTCTAAATTTTTAAAATATATTTATCTTTGTTAAAATTTGAGTCAAACATTGAACCTTGAAACACTAAAGTCAAATGACTAAATCTTTTACAGACGGAGGGAGTAGCATTTATTTGCATAATGCATGACATAGAATGTTTAAATATTACAACATGGTTTATAACATGGAATGCGCTCTTCCTAAGTTGCTCTGTACACTTCCCTATTGATGTTCCTGATATAGATATTAGGGTTTTTTAAACTTAGAATTTTGCAAGTGAATTAATGGGTAATTCACCTCATCTAATTCACTAGTGAATTAGTCCTTAATTCACCTCAACTAATTCGGACTTAAGGTGATTTTAGGAGGCGTGAGTTAAGTGTTATTCATAGGTGTGAAACTCACAACCACCCAAGCAGAACTCTTTTTCTCTCCAAAACAAAAAAGAATAGAGTGCTCCTGATGAGTGTGGTAACGTGGAATGAGTTTTAGTTTGCGTGGTTTCTTTTTTTGATGAGTGTTTGAGTTATATTCATCACCACCTAATCTTACCATTTTTCACGGATCCTCAAACCTAGTATCCCATTCTATCCAGTGAATTAAAAAAGTAATTCACTTGTGAATTCCACACAAAGTCAGTGAATTGTATTCCACTCATTTTTTTTAAGTTTGAAACCCCTTATTATTTGGATGGATGATGTCTTGCCAGATAGAACATGGGTATTTGTTTTCAACAGCTCCCCGTTTAAGTGTCAAACAATATCTCTGGAAAGTAGATTTCTTGTGCTGATCACAGTTTGCTGTTAGAGTGACATTGAAATTTAACCAGTAAGGTTGAAGGGACCAGAATTATTTGGTTCTACTCGAATTTGTAGTGACGGCCCTTTTTTATTTGTCAAGTAATGTTATCATATCAGTTTTCTAATATTCATATATGTTGATTCATTTTCGTCTTTTTGATACTTAAAGCTGAACAAAGAAACCAAGGAAGGAGATGTTCCAGAAAAAGTAGCTGTCTACCAGCGTGCAAATAAAGAGGTAAAGAAACTTCTGAATGTCGAAGCAATGAACTTTGGTAGCATAGCATTAAGTTAACTCTTACGACTTGACAATGTCGACGGTTCTTGGCTCAGGTTGCCATTATCTGTAATCATCAACGGAGTGTATCAAAATCCCATACCGCACAGATGTCAAGGTTGACCGAAAAAATAGATGAACTTAAGGTGAGACCGAAATGAAAAACCTTTTTGTTGTTCATTGTCTTGGTAGAATATTACTGTGTCCCAAAATGATTGAAACACTTTATGTTTTGGGCTCTCCTAAAATCATTGAAATGTTTTTCTTTATAATAATCTTTTACACATCAACGTCCATATTACTCATTAATTCTTTTCCTTCTAGCATACACAACTTCATATGAAGTTCTCTCTTTCCATCAATTCTGTACCATCATCAATTACTGCTGCGTTTGATTCTGGCTGCAATGAGATGTGCTCTTCAGGCGTTATGCATTGACCTGACCTTGTTTTGTACAGGTTGTTTTGAAAGAGCTAAAAGTTGATTTGGACAGAGCTAAGAAAGGGAAGCCGCCATTGATGGATTCAGAAGGAAAGAAAAAGAGGAACCTCAGTCCTGAAGCGTAATTTAAAATCTTTTTCCTCTCCTCAACACATCGTTTACCTTGATCCCCAGTTTTCTTTCTGTTGCCCATTAACTTTTATATTCTCGTGATTTGGTAGGTTGGAGAAAAAGATTGGTCAAACCAAGACAAAGATTGAGAAATTTGAACGAGACATGATGACTAAAGAGGATCTAAAAACTGTTGCGTTAGGCACATCCAAGATTAACTATATGGATCCCAGGATCACAGTTGCTTGGTGCAAGCGACATGAAGTTCCAATTGAGAAGGTAAGAGGTTTTTGCATGCCATCTCGGATCATGCGTGATATATGAAAATTTCTGCATCCAAGAATATGTGAATGTTTTGTATGTTTATTATGCAGATATTCAACAAATCTCTTTTGGCAAAGTTTGCCTGGGCAATGGACGTGGATCCGGATTTCAGATTCTAAGACCTCAGCCTTGAAATTCTTCATCTTCATACTCACCCAAAGAAAGACGGGGTGCGGAACGTATCATCGAGCTCTCTTTATTTTCCAGTAGAGTTACATTTTTTCCTTGTCATTTTAACTTACAATTTTCACAATCTCTCATTGCTAAATTCACATTGGATCTCATTCTAATCTAATCAGAAGGGTGAGGTTGAGCTTGCCCCTTCTTCTCATCATTCACTTATCAGCGTCCAAATGCGACATAGTCTCATCTGTGATCGAGGTATGACAAACAAACTGTCTAAATTTAGTAAATTTTTATATAGAAAACCATTGTTGGTCAGTCTGGTTCAGATAATTGTCAAAGGAGCAGTTAACTGAAGGATAGAATGGTAATTGCCTTACATGAGAGGGGTCCTGTTCCACTCTGTTGACTTGTCATGGCTATTGTTTGTTGTTTGTTTAAGTGGGTCATATGTTGATATTTTGGATTCATTGCTGCATCAATCAATCAACTGAACTTTAATTACAACCTTTAATTGCAACTCGTTGGATCATATGTTGCATGGTAGCAGTATATTCCCGATAATTTGGATTCATTGCTGCACCAATCAATTAATCGGGTGTTAATTCCAACTCATTGGAATCGGCTGGCTACATGGATGTTAAGTCTCTTTCCTGGATGAATGCGGAGTACAAGAAATGTATGCGGCCTTTGAACTTTTCCGTAATTGTGGAAACGTGCTCCTAGACAAAGCTCAGAAGCTTAAGTCCAAAAGAACATGTCACATCCAATACAAAGTTCTGTGAAGAGATACCAAATTGATGCATTTTTTTTGTCCGGTTATTCGTAACCCTAGTTAAAAATAACAATACTTCTTAAATTAAACTTAAAAAATTATGCTAACAGAATACTGACTACAAGAATTGTACTCTTAATGAATATTGACTACGGTTGAGTTGGGAAATTTATATTGGAAAATTTGAGGATATGTATTTTGATTGATGGATGAGATGTATGTGAGTATCGGAATTTGAGAAAAATATGATTTGACAAAGAATTGATTTATTTAAAGTTGTTTTATGTATTGGAATTGAGAAAGTTGAAACAATTTTGAGAAATTTTGGTGTTGAATTGAGCCTACAAGACTTTTATTCTAACAACTCTCTAACTAAAATTGTTCTTTGAATTGGAGCGAATAAACAGCCAAATGTAGCAATTATTTAATGAAAAAGGAAACCAATAACAAATGTTGATCACTCATACACTGGTTGAAGAGTTAAAATAATGCAAATGGTTTAAGGGTAAAAATGTCACTAAAGTATTCAAAATTTATAAATCTATCACTTCATTTTGGAGCTAAAGTGCCATTTATAAATCTATCACTCTTTGGTTTAATTACAAAAAAAATATGTTTCAAGTTTTTAACCCTTAAAATTTTTATCATAACAATTTTACATTAACAGTTTTATCCTCCCCACCCAACCACATCCGGTGGATTTTGAACATTGGTTATCTGTCTGATAAATAAATAGATATGGAGTAATTTTGTGACTTCTCGTTGAATGGCTGTGCTAATAAAGCACTAAAGTAATGTTGGTGCCTAATCTGCTTTGAAATTGAAAGTACTACCTCCATCCCAAAAAATTAGTATGTTCATTTTTAACATTTAATCTATAATTTTATTTCTTTAACACTTTAATATGTAAAACCAAATATTTTAATTGAATATTATAAATGACGATAGTGCCCACATCTGATGACATGGCATCGACCTGGCGTCTAACTCATCATGTTTTTGATGGAGGGATTGTACTAACATCCCTTTACATTTAATGACTTCAATGAAAAGAAAAGCTATCTGCTTCATCGATCTGGACGATGATCCGAATGTATATACTCCTGAATAGTTTATGAATTGACATTGCGGGATGATGATGATGTAAAATTTTGAATTGACATTGCGGGGTGAAGTAAGATTTTTGTACAAATTTATTTAATTACCTCTTAGATGAAATTGCACAAAAATGGAGGTAACAAAAATAAAGATGAAGTATGATAATTTAGTAACTTTAAAAATGAGATAATTTTATTTTAAAGAAAATGATCAATTTTTTTGAGTCTAAAAATAATATACTCCCTCCGTCCCATTATTTTTGAAACGTTTTGACTGGGCACGCTGTTTTAGGTGGAACTGATTTTGAGTTGACTTGATAGATGGAAGAGAGTGATGAGGGATAATTGAGTAAATTCATATACAAAAGTTTACTAAAAAGGGAAAGTATTTCAATAATTTAGGGATAGCCTAATAAGAAAAGTGTTTTAATAATTTTGGAAGAGAGGGAGTACATGTTACATGGTAGCGGTATATTTCCAATAATTTGAATTCATTGCTGCACCAATCAATGAATCGAACGTTCGTTGGGATCGGATTGGATCTTGCTCTCTATGGTGGACCAATGCTTCAAGAAAAGTAAGCGGATTCCAAGCAGCCGGCACTTAGGGCCAGTTTAGAAAGAAAATTATTTTCATTTTCATTTTCCTTTTCTTTTTATTTTTTATTTTTATGTGTAATTTTTCAATTCAATTTTTATAAAATGCGTTTAATTATTTTATATGGAAAATAATTTTTGTATTTTTTCAAATATTTAAAATTTCAATAATTTACAAATATTAACAAATTAAGATAATTTACAAATATTAACAAAAATGATATTAAAAATATTAACAAATTAATTACGATATTAACAAAAATAAATATTAAGTATGTTCATATTTTTTTAGAAATTCCCATTAAAATTAATGATCATTTTTTTGATTAAGTATATTCATGTTTTCTTTTCGGATTTGATAGAAAAATTAATTATTTTCTAACCATGGAAATATAAATAAAATATAATTTTAAATAAAACTTACTCTCATTATTATTTACTAGTTTATCTAAAATAATGATAATAATAATATAGAATCCCATTATAGTAATAAAAATAATATAGAACAATCCATAATTATAATAATAATCTAGAATCCCCTTATAGAACAATATAGATAATTGGTGCATGGGAGATACGTGTTGCCCATTTTCTCACCCCCAGAATTGGGGTTCAACCACACGGATGTGGGATGTGGAGGATAGGGGATTGGGGATACAAAAGTCTTGAACTAAAGACCTCTATAAGTGTTCTCAGGAGCATGACTACTTATTTATAATGATAAGAATTGATTTAGTCAAATATTTTTATTTAAAAAACACATTTCTTTATGATATTAATATTTATTATCGTGCGGATAACCGTCACCCTATTTACAAAACCCATTCGATGTGCAGGTACTCGTGACGTGGGTGCCTCCGTAGGGCAGGTCGGTTACGGATAGTCCCGCTGCATATGGATAACATTTTCTCTTCTATCTACCGCACCCCGCCCATGATCACCCCTAACAGATAGGTCAAAATAAAATATTTGACCTCAAATTGCAAACATGAAAATGGAAAATACGATAATTAATAGCACGTTAAAATAATAGAGACTAAAGACATAAAAACATTTTGGGAAAAATATCCAAAAGCATTCACATATCTCTTAACAAAAAAAAATTCACGTCACCTGAAGACACTTTGCAGAGAAACAATATTGTTTTTATCTTTTTAACTATAACACAAAGAAAGGGTGTTAGATGACAAACAAAATATAATGTAAACAAAATAACAGTCATTCTTAAAAACAAAATAATAGAAAAATATAAATGAGGAAAATATTTTTTGAAATATAAAGTTTGTTGTGATTGAAGAAAACCATTGGAAAAGATGTGAACATCATGAGAAATATGGAAACTTCGTGAGAAAGAATGAGATGACAGAGCGGGACACTCAATTAATGAGAGGGTAAGGAAATGGATAAAAAATGGGGAGAAAATTAATACTACCAATTAATGGTTTGAACATTTTTAGAGAATCAATCTAATTAATGAATTCAATATAGAGAGAATCAATCTAATTAATTAGATGATTGAAATTGGAAACCAATTCCTTAAAAAATGTTAGGCTGATTGATGCCTAGGTGTCCTCCCGAAATCACTTCATTCACTTTTTTTTGGTCTCTTAATAAGACTCCCGTAATAATATATAATAGTAGATTAAACTAAAAAAATATGCTAAAGGAATACTGACTATTAAAATTGTACTCTCAAAGAATATTGACTACAAGACTTTTATTCTAACAACTTTCTTTATAATTAAAATTGTTCTTTGAATTGGAGCGAATAAACAGCCAAATGTAGCAATTATTTAATGAAACGGAAACCAATGACAACTGTTGATCACTCATGCATTGGTCAAAAAGCTAAAATAATGCAAAAGTATAAAAGTTAAGGTGAAATACTACTGGGAAAAGCCTAGAAACAGTCCTATAATTTTGACTATTTTAACAAAGTAGTCCTAAAAGTTAGACATTTCACGAATGAGTCCAAAAAAATTGTGTTTTCACACCAAATAGTCCTAAACTAGCAGGGAATCTAACAAATGAGTCTTATAACTTTCCCGGTAGCACTACGTGAAGAAGACCAAGCTTATCGCGGCCCTTCATGCGATTTGGGCCGCAGTAAGCTCAAAGACGCAGAAATCGACGCAATTAGTGGCAAGAGCGCACGCGCCAACGCCGCAGTAAGCCATTTTTAGAGTATCTTCATCCACCTCTTCCTTCATTTTCTTCAATCCTTCTTCTTCTCTGTTCTTTCTTATTCTTCTTCTTCTTCATCTTTCTTCTTCTTCTTATTCTTCTTCTTCTTCATCTTTCTTCTACTTCTTCTTCTTCTTCTTCTTCTTCTTTCTTTCCTTCTTCCTTTCTTTCTTTCTTCTTCTTCTCCCGTTTTTTATCTTTTCCTTCTTTCTTCTTCCTTCCTTCTTTCTTTCGTTCTTTCTTTCTTTATTCTTCCAAAGTATGGAGTAATGTGCAAGTGAGACTTAAAAGCTTAAAAGCTTAGTTTTATACCCTAACTTGGCTCTGATACCATTTCTGAACCGGATAATTGCAAATAACTAAGAGATATAAACACTCAGATAATTGCAAATAACTAAGAGATATAAACACTCAACTTTTATTAAGAATTTAAACATCAACTTACTAAATTTGGTGCATACCAGATAATTACAGCAAACAGTGGTTGTTGGATAAACACACAAAGTACACCAAACTTACAACAATAGCTACACCTGTACGAGCCAAACTTGAAGTATTTATAAACTAGAATAATATTCAAAGTAGTAGAAGGATGTTCAACACATGAACTAAGAAGACATAGAGAAAATGTAAGTAGAAAATGATGGATGCCTCCTCCATTTGTTGAAGCTTCCTTATATAGGCAAACTTCTCTAACGATAGTGGGGGTGGTCCTCTTTATCTCCTACAGCTGGCACGCATTATGCAGCTGACATCTTGAATGATTTTCCACCTTTAAAGATGTTTTATAGAAGTGGACAAATACTTTTCATGTTGGATTGTTGGTCCCACAAAGACTTTTCTTTCTTCTTCACATGGCCTTATCTGGCCCTATTTTTGGCGAGAAGATGACCCATGGCTGGATCCTAGCTGTTCTTTGACAGATTTGAAAGCTAGCTTCATCAGTTTTTCTTTCATTTCTTCCAAGGATGTCTGCTAGTTCTGATCCGGAGTAGACTTTTTCGAACACCGAATCAGTATTTTCTTCTTCTAGGAACTCGATTAGACCAATTTTCATTAGTGTGATATTTTCTAAGAGATAAGAATTTATCACACATTTGTCCCACCAGTGCGAGACCCACACTCTTTCTAAGAAATGAACATATTTTTCTTGATTAATCTTGTAATGCCACCGAAAAATCCATGGAATACGCTAGATGACCAAAAAGTAGAATTCGCTAAAAGGAACCATATCTCCTTGAGATTTCTGATTGTTGAATTCTACAAATTGGGCAAAGGATTCCTTGACTGTCTCTGGGAGTTGGTCCGAGACTAATCCTTTTTTCTCAAACCAATAATGAAACCAATTTGGAAACCTTTTTGGTTTGTCTTGAATATTATCATCAAAGAGTGCCTGAGTTTTGAATATTGAAGATTTCATCCCAGGTCTAGATATAATCCAAGTAAGAATAAGGATGACAGTTAAATTTTCCAAACATTAATCTTCTTCGGGATTGAGGTGCATCTCATTCTTTTGGTGTCCAAACTTTTAAGACACATAATTTTGAAATTCCTAATTCTTTAAAATATCTCCCTTCTGGAGATTTGGTATTTCTATCTCTATGTTCAATTTCTACAGAGTCTGATCCATGGAGTATTAATTCAAAATACTCATGTCTTCTAATAGGATTTAATTCCCACATAGGATGCCTATGTTTAGGCCAATATTTTCTTGCCAGTTCTGTAGGAGTTATGATTTTAAGATCTTTATCTTCTATTGGACAGAGAGATTCTATTTCTATTTCTCTTTTTTCTAGTGGTATTCCTAAAGAGAAAAGAGTGATTTCTTGCGTTTCGCTGCTGTTCTAGGAACCAAAGTTCCTTTAAAATATTTATTATCCTTGTAATCTATATGGGGATAAGGATAAGGATAAGGAAATGCTCTTCCTCTTTTCACCTCTCTGGGAGGGAAAGTTACCAAAGGAGCTCGTTCCTTTGATCTTTTATTGTTCTGATGAGAAGATTCTCTTTCGATCCTTATTTTATGTCCAATAGATAATTCATAGAATTCCTATGAATTTGGTTCTTGGGCTCCTATTTGGAGATAAAGAGCACACTGACTATCTCCTTCAGATAATTGAATTTCTAGATCCATGGGATCATTTCCATAGAAAAATGTTCTTAAGAGATTTGGGTTGTCGACCTCTTCCATTCTATTTCTGATCTCATTCTTGGTTGATTCTTTCTTTCTCATGTCCCTCCTACAAAACATTTCGAGTAAGAAAGTCGGGCAATGAATTTTTTGAACCATTGATATGATCAATATCAAAATCGATTGCTGCTAGAATTGATTGTCATCTTGCAAATATTTGTTTAGATGCAAGGTTCTTAACATCTTTAAGAATAACACTTTTGGCTGCTTTACAATCAGTTCTTATTAGAAACTTATGATTCAGTAAATCTTCTTCAAATTTTGTAACACAAAGAACTATTGCCAATATTTCCTTTTTTATTGTAGCATAGTTTTGTTGGGCTTGATTCTAAATTCTGATGTGAATCTTATTAATTTTTCTTTACCACCAATTCTTTGTTTTAGAATTCCGTCATATCCTATTTCACTAGCATCTGTTTCAACAATTTTAAAAGCTTTTGGGATAGGAAGAGTGACACATAGAATTTCTTTGACTCTTCTTTTCACAAGTTTGACAGATTGTATTCGTTCTTTTCCCCATTCGGGGGGATCCTTCTTTAATCTATCAAACAGAGGTTGCAATCTTTTTTCATATCCTTGTAAAATTCTAAAACATAATTTAGTCTTCATAAGAACCTCTGTAACTGTTTCTTATCTTTGATTTCATCAGGAAATTTTTCTGTAAAATTTATTGATCTATCGATAGATTTTATAGTGCCTCTATTTATCATATGTCCGAGAAATCGAACATTTGTTTGAAATAATTCCATTTTCTTTGCTGACACCACTAAACTTGCTTCTTCAACCATTTTCATAAATTTATGCAAGTGCTTCCAATGTTGATCAATTGATTGGAAAAACACTAACACATCATCAATATAAACAATAGTGAAAGAGCTATAAGGATTAAAAAGTTCATTCATAATCCTTTGAAATTCTGACGGTGCATTCTTGAGACCAAATGACATTACATTCCATTTATAATATCCGAATGGAACATTGAATCCAGTTTTATATTTATCTTATATTGTAATTTGAATCTGCCAATATCCTGACTTCATGTCAAATTTTGAAATACAGTAGCTTTGTATAATCTTGATAGAAGATCTTTCTTATTAGGTATTGGATACCTAATCCATTTTAGTACTTTGTTCAAAGGTTTGTAATTAATTACTAGCCTTAGAACTCCTCTTTCTATCTCAGTATTTTTATTAACATAAAAGGCTGAGCAACTCCATGGTGATGAACTTTTCCTTATTAATCCCTTATCCATCAGATTCTGTATCTCTTTTTTACAATGAGCTGTTAATTCTTCGTTCATTTGAATAGCTCTTGATTTGGTAGATATATTTTTCTCTTCAAATTCTGCCTCGTAAAGTAGATTAACAATATATTTTTTCCTTTCCCAAAATGCATTGGGAATATCTGCACAAATCTTCGTATTCAAAACTTCTTTGAAAGTCTGAATCTGCTTCTGTAATTCCTGAGTTTTTATTTTTCCTCAACACTTTTGTGTCTGATATCCTCTTGAAGACTCATTAATGTTTCCTGCTTATTATTTAGATTAGCAGTAAGTCCTAGGAGGTTTAGCAAACTTAAAAATTATCTATCTTCCAAATTTCTTAGTAATTAAGCCATTTCTGTCAACTTTGTAACTTGTAAGGTGTGATAGCTCTAAGAAATGGTGTTCCTAGAATCACATATTGGTTCATTTGGGTGAGCATTGTAAAATGTTGTGAGATACAAATTTCCTCTTTGCAAACAATATGACTTAAATCTCATTGCCATTATTTGCTTCTTGGCTTCCGTTATGTACCTAAAAGTTTTTTTCTAGGTATTTATAAGGGATTAATCCTTCTTTGATTACATTTCTGTCTGCACCTGAATCAATTAGTACAACAATTGTGATTTCAAATTGTTTCCCGACCTTTAAGGTAATTAAAATGGTGTACCTTTGATTAGGAATGTACTCAATCTCATTTATTTGAAGTGGTTTATTATGAGAGGGTAGTTCAATAACTACTTCTCCTTCTTCAAGAATTATCCCCTTACCTTTTTCTTTTGTTTTTAAAATTCATTTAAATCTTCGATGACATTTTCATCTTCTTGTAAATGATTTCCATTCCTTGTAATTCTAAAATCTTAATTCTTCTTTTAAGATCATTTACTTCATCTTTGACTTGATGAAGCTCAGTTTTTAATTCTTTGACCGCAGGTTCCCTATAATTTATTTGTGATTGGTCAACTCTCTTTAATATTTCATTAAAGCTATAAATCTGAGGTTTATTTATATCCTTCCAATTTGTCTTCTTCTTTTGCCACTTTGAAGAATCTTGTTCTTGATTGTTTAGTTTTTCTAGATACTTTAAAAGAATTTTTTTTCTTGTATCTGGATCCTCTATATTTCTTGTTATTTTCAGAATTCTCCCATCATCCTCTGTTATAGCATTTATTTGGATCATATTTAATTCTAATTTTTCCATAAGCCTTATGTATATCACAGGAATCACATTGGCATTTAGAATTGCAACTGCTATCAGATTCTGGACTCTGTTCACTACTTGAGTCTATTTCATTAAGCTCGTTTGAGCTTTCTGAATTCTCTTCAAAATTTTCTCCTGAATCACTATTTAGCATTATTTGCATTAGGCTTTGCTTTAAACCTTCATCAATTTCTAGATAGTTTATTTTTTGTCTAGTTCTACACTTATTTTGGAGGTGACTTATTTTCCCACACTTTCAACAAATTGGTTGCTCAGATCTATTTCTTCTAAATTGTTCGTGTCTAGATTTTTGAATTTTCTCGCCTCTAAACCTATTATACCTTTTGGGTCTTCTTCTCTTTTTTCAAATCTTCTTTCCTTAAACCTCTTATAAGGCTTATTCATTCTGTGATTTTTGTTTGGATTGTTTTCTAAACTGTACCCATACTGGGCACAGAACTTTTCATTTCATTTCTTCCTTCAAGTTTCCTCTTTTGACTTGTTTTCTCCATTTTAGCTCATGGCACATTTTTAAACCTATTTTTTTATTTCTGAAAATATTTGACCATAAGTATAGTATTCTAAATTCAAGGTTCGTTGGTTCTTTTCTCTCATATAATCAATAACTAATTGACCAAAGTGTTTAGGCAATCCTTGGATAAAGTTTTCTTTCCAAATTATGGAATTGCAGTTATCTCTTTCATAGACTCTTGAAAGAAATACAACTTTATATCATTCTAGGTCTGATAGGGTTTTATATTTTAGATTGGGCAGTAGTTCTCTATTTAATTTTTGCTTAGATTTTTATGTCCTTATAAAATGTAAGTAAATTTTTAATATTAATGTATTAACAACATCAAATTCTGATGATATTAAGGTTTCATTATCTTGTACCATTGTTGTTTCTTTTTTAGCATTTCTTATTTCATGTCTTGCTTGTTCTGCCATGCACTTATCCCATCAATTTCTTAATTCTCCTTTATAGGCAACAAATGAATCATGTTACCAAAAATTGTTTTGCCTAATATCAACCGGAGATGGTTTACTTGTGTATGGATGTGAGACATTTCATACCCTTGATGGACCTCATCTTTCCATATTAATTTTATTAACTTGAGGGGTCTCAAGAGAAAGTTGGTATTCTTTTTCGAAGTTTCTTCTTTAATCATATTAATTTGGAGACTTTTATGCTTACTATATTGGATAGTAAATTTCTCTACTTGTTCTGCTAATTCTTTTACTCTTTCAAACACCCATCACTCTTTCTTAACTTAAATGTTGGAATTTTAGATGGAAGATGAATAAGAGTTTTAGTAGTAGTAGGTTTTTGTTCTGTTTTCTTGATTTCTTCTATTCTACACATTTTCCTTTCCAACGATTGTAGGTAAAGATTTGTGTAATTATCCTGTTCAATCAATGATTGAAGATCTATTGTCTAAACTTGCTTAGAAGTACTTTCCTTATTAGTGGTTTTGAAAGGTGAAGCAGTCGCCTGTTCTCTTAAGACAATTGTCTTAAATGGAGGGTGTGGAGTAGTTACTTCTTTTATCCCTTCCCCTTCTTTAACTCTGTACGTACTCCATATTTCTTCTAATGCAGCTAGAGTTATTTCTTTATTCAAAACTAAGGTTGGGACAAACAACTCAAAGAATTTTAGATTGGTTCTGGTTTGTCTAATCCTTCTATACCATAGTTTTGTAAATTTAGAAATTCTGATAGCATGATGTGTTTGAACATAATCATGCCTCTCCACTTTCACAAGACGAATGAGGAGAAGAAGGAAGAAGAAGGAGATGTATGAAACATACCTTACACCTTTGAATACAGCAAAAGAAACTTTGTCCTTGCTCCGAAGCGTATGCTCCACTTGAATCTTGGATCTTCAATCCTTCAATTGATTCAGGAGGATGGATTGCATGTCTGGAAGGGGCGGTTTTGTGTAGAACAAAACACAAAGAGATTCACCAAATGCTCTAAGGAATGACTTGAACAATTCGACCAAAAACTAGAGAGAAAGAAAGGAGAAGTTTCGGATTAAAGTCTGTTTTCGAATTGAGGCGATTATCATCTATTTATAAATGATGTAGGAAGTTACAAGGAGAAAATAACCTCCTCTTGGCATAGACAAGCCTTAAGGCTTGGTGACCACCTCAAATCCGAAAGGGTGCCTTCCAATTGGCACCATTTCGGCAAATGAGGCTCTCTCATGGCTATTCATGTCTTGGTAACTTCCAAGGGATGTGCACGCATGCACTAGAGTGCATACACCATGCACCTCAACTGCCAAAGCTATGTCCTTTTACCAAAATATTCTTATTTTGTATAAAAAGATGCTAATAGCTAGTTACTACTCATGAAACATCACAAATGTTCCATATAGCCACAATTCACATAGTTGAATTCCATAGAACTCATTTCAGCTCACATTGACTGAAACTCACTTCTCTATCCGAGATGAGCTCAAGCATTACCTCAAAAGGACTTGGTGCGCTAAGAATTCCAACAAGTTTTTGTATTTTCCTCTCTTCTTGGGTATAATTATCAGCTAGCCATTTTCTTCGATCCGAAATCATTTCTTAGACCATTATAGTCTATTTTAAATGGTTATGTCAGAATATTTATTTCAAAATCTGAAAAACTAATTATATCATCCTTAAATGATTTGGATGATTTTCTTTCTTTAATTTTAATAGGATCCATTTTATAAACTGAGTGGGAAACCTGTTCTACCGATTGCCTTACCCCGCCAATAGTTTTTTCATATTCCATTTTTGGCACATGTGAACATGATGCCATTGTTGGAACTCTAGAAGGTTTTTCTAAGAAGTTAATCATCCTAATTATTTTGTCTTTTCCAAATTTTATCTCAACTTCTCCGTTTTCAAATTCTATTATCCTTTCTATTTCTGTTGTTCTTAAAGGTTTAATTGGTTTTCATTATGCATTACCAATCTTTCAGGTAAACGGATATCACTCCATTTTATGGGCTATGGAAGAACAACATTAGTTTTCTCAAGATTTGCTTGTATTAAAGGGTTTCTCCTTTGTATCAAATTCTAGAGCCTTCGGCTCTATTTGAGTTGTCATCACCTTGTAATAGATTCTATATACAAGGGCTAAATTCCAAGATCCTTTTAACATATCAAGTCATGAAGTGAGGATATTTACTGATTAAGACTTTCATGATATGTGGATCTTTTAAGGACATTGTACAATTAAGATGACAGTTGAAATATATAGGTCCATCACAAAGACTAGATTCTTCCATTCCTAACAGGGAATCAAGTAAACTTGTTATGTCGTTGATCTCTCAAAGCAATAACAACAGAGATGTTTAATCCATTCATAGTTAGAGGTTTTAAAGCAATTTGAACTAATCTAACATGTAGATAATTATAATGATGTTCCCAATAATCTTCTATATATCATGTATTTGGATAATAGTTCAAACTTATGATCTTCTTCCATTATTGGAGCAGTTCTTTCTTCGAATGATTATTCCTCGAGTATTTTTCACTTTTCCTTTTCCTTTAAAATTTCCTTCTTCAAACCTTTTCATAGTAGATTTTGCTAAATTTTTAAATATTCTAGCAATTGAGGAACAATATTAATTTCAAGCTTTTAATGTTATCTATCAACGGACCTTTTACTCCTTACTGCCTCTCACTGGCTCTTACCGAGGAAACGCGACTTGGGTGATAATCACCAAAACCTCTAAAAGTAATTTTGAAACCTTAACAGCAATAAATTTTTTAAAGTTTAAGAAAATTCCAATCTTTGGGTAGAATAATCAGTTTTTAAAGTTCTAGGGTAAAGGTGGAAGAAACTAGAAAGCTTGAGGAAAATCACGAAAGAGAAAAATATTCAGTGAAATTTAGGACTAAAATATGAAATTGTAGAAAGATAGAGGACTTATTTGTTAACACAATATTATAAGTTATAGGACTAGAACGTTAAAATTCAAAGTTTTAGGACTTAACTGTTAATTTTGAAATATTTAGGACTTGATTGTTAAAATGGTGATAGTCATAGGACTAATTTTGCCCTTCTCCCAATACTACATCCCATGCATATGTTGCATGTTTAGAATCAAACGTTTTGAATGATTAAGCAAAGGTTATGCTAATAAATCAAAGGTTACAAAACATATACATGTATGAGACATTCATTCACATTTTCAGTATGCAAAAATAAATAAATGAAACGTGGTAAGTTATTAGTGGTGGATGTCACTTAATAATTATGGAACTATCACTCCCATAATAAATAGTGACACTCGTAATAAATAATAATGACACCAATCATTAATATTATGCTACATAGTTGGTTGGATAAAAATATTATCCATGAAAAGTAGAATTTTATACCGGAAGTCACACAGTGATCTCGCAACACAAAACTACTTTTTCCCTTTTGCTTTCTTTTTTCCCCAACGATTAATTTATAATGTTATTTTTTTAACATTTTGATATACAAAGTTAAATAATTTAGATACAAATTATAAATTAATGTGAGTAATTTCTAAATATATATTTTTTTGAATTTTTTAATGAGTTCTTTTTAGTAATAATTTTAATCTCCTATACATCTAAAATGAAATGTACCAATTATTTAGAGACGATGGGGAGTGGGGAGGTAACGTGGGTGTCTATTTACCACATATGTGGAAAAACACACATGATGAAAATGTCAAATTTACCCTCTTAATAAATCTCTATGAATGGTGTTTTAGTCTTTTAGTTTATTAATTTAGTTAGTTAAGTGAGATACTTAGTAGTAAATTTAGGTATGTGTTTTTCAACATATGTGGTAAATAAACGACTCGGAGGTAACAGAAATAAATTATATATATTGAAAAACAGAAATAACAAAAACATAGTATGCGGACAGAAAGCAACCAATAATGCTAGCTTAGTGCTCAATGAGTACGTAGTATTAACTATTAATAACATTGTGACCCACAAAAGGAGAGCATCTGTTTCCCTTTGTTATACCACAACAGCACAACAAGTCCAACAATGGCGGAGGAAGAGGCATTATCGGAGGCAGGCCTGTTAGCCGTATCCTCTGTGCTTCCCATGACTCTTCATGCTGCCATAAGCCTCGGCGTCTTCGATATTCTGGCCGGCTCCGATCAGGTCAACCTCTCTGCAGAGGAGATAGCTGCTCGGTTGCCCGGCGCTAAGAATCCTGATGCCGCCGGGATGCTCGACCGCGTGCTCCGCCTTCTCGCCACCTTCGGGGTAGTTTCTTGCTCCGCCGCTGACCGCCGCAGGGTTTATGGGGTGTCGCCGGCTTCAAGGTTCTTTGCCAAGAACGAGGATGGTGTCTCTTTAGGTCCGTTTATGGACTTGTTCCAAGACAGAGTCTTCCTTGATAGCTGGTCAGCTTTCTGTACTTATTATTTCAACTTCTCCTAAAAAGTTTTGAACTTTTCATGAAAGAACAATTCTTGATCAGCAATTATTAGATAATTAAAACAGAATTTGTTTACATAAACGTGGATAAATATGTGTAAAATCAGTAAACTTATAAGAATGAATTATTGATTTTTTTATCACAAAAATGAGTTAAATCTAATGTCTTATTCTGCTTATGCCATTTTTTTGCTTAATACATTAGATTAAGTAATTTATGTACAAATTGAGAATTCATTTTCGATTTCAGTAAATTCACTACATTTTTTTTGAACAAGGAAGACTTAATTAATGAGAACTTATTACAAATAAGTCGAATACGATGAACTAAAGCACCTAAAGTATGCACACTTATATCAGACCTGTAAAAGGGAAATCTACATAAATAGAATTATGGTGAAAAGCAAAAACCACCAAGATTGCACTCGCCGTATTGGCAAAAGCAAAAGTTGGCTCACATGCGATAACATGACGATTCACGAGTAAGAAAATCTAGAATCCTACTCCCAAAGAACCTCAGTGACGGCGCACCATAATGTAAGGAAATCTTAATGCAGTAATAATGGTGATCACAATAACACACTTAAGTGATCACTAACAGAATAATGCAAGAAAAAACTACCAACCGAAAGGAAAAAATAAATGAGGGTCCCAAAAGAGAGAACAAAAGCAACAAATTAAGTCAAGGAAAAATAAAAGAAACATAAAGGCACTCACATAGCTGAATTAACGGACAATAATCCATCAAGGATCGTTGTCCAACTCTAACTATTGCCACTCTTGTAGTGCGCAACCTTTTCCTTACGTTTCCCGAGGAGGATGGAGAGACCCGCCTCCAGCTTAACAAAACCAACACCATAACAGCCTTGGACCCCCACAACCCAACAACATCTACAACCTTCACAAGGGTTGGGAGTCCTCTACCGGCCACCTTCAGCGGCCACTCACAAAACACCCGCTAGTGAAGACCGAGGCCAACCTCAGCAAGGAACCCCCTACCCCAAGCCGACCCATCATCTTCTCCGATGACAAGACGGCACCGAAAGCAGTAGGAGCACGATCGGACGGCCGTCCACCATAATGAGAGATCCCACGTCCACCGTCGGCAACAACGCGGGGAAGTAAGAGTGCACCAGACGCTAGGAAAACGGACGACCAGACAGAGGAACGCCGCTAGAGGAAGTTGAAAGGAGAGGAGAATATGGCCGCTGAACCCAAGCGCCCGCGGCGGTCTTCGAGAGTCTTTGGGTGAAAACTTCCGATTCTGGCAGAACCCATGTTAGGGTTTCGCTCGAGACACACTTTCGTTTGGTGCTGTAAATTCACTACTTTTAAACGAATATTTATCTACATTTGGGTATATTGTAATCAAAATCTTTATATAATCGAGTAAGTTTGACATAAACTTTGTTTTAAGCCCAACCAAATAATCCCAATTACAATTCAAAGTACTAGGAGTTCGGAAAATTTGTGATCTCTAACTGTAAAATTGCACAATTTCAGTGCCAATTGTAAATAATCTTTCACTTGTGGTTGTGAAATTAGCCCCTCTCACCACTGCAAATTAATACAATAATCGAAAAACTTTATCTTCTATTGAATAACTCATGTATTTGAAAATTCGGAAACAAAGTTTAACATCTTCACAGTGTTTCCCAAAGTTCTTTTGGGAAAAAGATAGTAGTTCTTAAACCCTAAAAATAAGTTGTGAGTAGTACACTCAAACATTTATCGAAAAAACTTGAAAAAATAAAACTTGAAATTCGTTTCAAAACTAAACAACCCTTCATTTTCCTCTGGATCATCTTTCTACTAATTCTTACATTTTGGCCTTCTAATATGTAGGACTCAACTGAAAGTGGCCATCCTTGAAGGTGGAGTTCCATTTGAGAAGGCTCATGGAACCCATGCTTTTGAGTATCCAAGAAGAGATGCCAGATTCAATGATGTTTTCAACAAAGCAATGTTTAATATAACTTCCATCATCACACAAAGACTTCCAGATGCTTATGATGGTTTCAAGCACATCAACAGATTGGTAGATGTGGGTGGTGGTCTCGGAGTCACAATTTCCATGATCACATCCAAGCACCCTTCTATAAAGGGAATTAATTTCGACTTACCACATGTCGTAGAGCAAGCCCCTGCCTATCCCGGTACGCTTCATCATCTTCAACCTTTACCTTGATGTTATGAAAAAAGGAGAGTAATAAGTGCTATGAAACTTTTAAATTTCTGATGTCGACCACTTTACATGCAGGTGTTGAGCATGTAGGGGGTGACATGTTTGAAAGTGTCCCCAGAGGGGATGGCATATTTATGAAGGTGAGAGCAATTATGTTCATGTTTCTTAATTACTTATGCATATACCAAAGACATGTATGAAGCAAAGTAATGTGGAACGTTCCTCTGTGTTTTGTTACAGTGGATTCTTCATGACTGGAGTGATGATCATTGCGTGAAACTGCTGAAGAATTGTTATAATGCAACCCCAGAAGATGGAAAAGTCATTGTTTTTGAACAAGTCCTCTCATTTGTACCGGGTACCAACCCCATTGATCAAAGGACCACCATATCTGATGTAGTTATGATGACTATGAACCCAGGTGGAAAGGAGAGATCAGAAGAAGAGTTCACAGACTTGGCAACAAAAGCTGGATTTCGCGGTGTCAAACTTGTAACACAAGTTTTCAGCTCTTGGGTCATGGAGTTCTTTAAGTAAAAAGGACTTTAGAGAAGCAACATTCTCTAAATAAATGAACCTGAATTTCAGTCCTTGCAGACATAGAAAATGGAATTTCATCTTGAAAACTTCTAGCTAATGTATAAAGATTTTCATTTTTGTTACATGGAACACTGAGACCTCTAGACATGTTAGACATGCTGCATGCAATTGTATTGCAGTTCAGTTATGTTCCTTTCTTTTCATAGCATCATAAGTGCTTCATATTAATTCGTCACAATCACATGGAGTCATAGTACTTACCTGGTTTGGATCCCTATGGCATAAATGTTATCAGATGGGAGAGTAGTGAAATTTTCAGCAATGCACCTAACAACAAATTCTCTAGCACCACCAGCCTCTTTCCAAAGTTAATTACCACACAATAATATGTAGGTGATCACAACCTTAGATTTGCACTGACAAAGAATTTTCGAAAGATATTGCCAAGTATGGTTTTAAAAAGTTCATTATATTTGTCATTTAAGATGGGATTCATCATCTCTGCGAAGTTGAAGGTTCTGACACTATTGGAAAGTTGCGAAACAATGTGGATATTATAACTCACAGTGAACAACTTAGTGTGATTAAGAAAGTGGTGTATTTTGTCAGAGATAATATCTTGATTAAGAAAGTGGTGTATTTTGTGCTCAAGTCAGTGCCAGTGTGTGCGAGAGGTGGGTGTTCGGGCTCGAGTCTGGCAGCGAGTGTATGATGCCGCGGAGTTTGCGGCCGGGTGACCGAGACTCGGTTTTGGTACTGAGTCACGTTTTCGGGCGTTCAGACGGCTCCCGAGCCCTATCCGAGTATCATTTTGGCGAACCCTTCCGTATTTGAGGTCGTGTGGGTCCCCGGACGTTTCCGCGAAAATATTTTTCTCGCGCCGGGGTTGTCGGGTCGCCTCGGGACGTACAGCGGGCTCGGTAGCGCTCTCGAGATCTCAGTTTGAGAAGCCGTTTGTAGTTTTGGAGTCGTGGAAACGTCCGGTGGTGGTTGTGGAGTTTAATATTTGGGGCGGGACGTTTGGTTAAGGCGACTCCGGGGCTCGGGACGGGAATCCCGGGACTCGGGATGGAAATTTTCTGACGGCTTTGGGGTAAGTTGTGTTATAATTTAAGATGGAATTTATGGGTAATTTTATAGAATTTTGGAGTGACGGAATTTCGGTTAAGGTTGACACGCTCGCACGTCGGGTTTTGGTTCGGGTTCAGCGAGCTCGGTAGGACACTCTGGAGTGGTAAATGAACTTTTGAAAAATGTTCTGTGAATGTTATATTATTCTGAGGGTTGTGTCCAAGTTTTGTTAATTTTGGAAGTCGGTAATTATTTTTGGGCAAAAAGAATTGGAACTTTCGGAAAAATTGGGAGTTAATTAGTAATTGGCCACAAAAATCAAAAGTATTCAGCATGGGCAGCAGCAGCCCATTTTCGGCAGCATGTGTGTGTGTGTGTGATGAGGGACACATGGCTTCTTTATGTTTAAGTTGAGAGGCATGGGTTAAAGAAAGGATATATATATATATATATAAATATATAAAGCTTATATATTTCATAATTGGATTATATTCCATCATTTTCTTCTTCTTCTTCTTCTTCTTCACTTGCTGCCGCCACCATGGGAGCTTGCTCTCAAGCTTGAAGTTCTTCTTCTTGACTAGAATCATCAAGGTTTTGGCATCAATCTTTGGTAAGCTTCCTTCTTTCATCTCTTTTCATGTTGGAAACATGAGTTAGTGAAGGAAAAGAGGAGATTTTGAGAATTATGAGTTTGTTCTTAGCTACATGCTAGGATGATTTTCTTCCTCCCATCTTTTAGTATGATGTTCTTGGGTGGTATGGGAGTGTTAATCAAGTGTTAGATTTTGGAGAAACTTCTTGGTTGAAAAATACCCAATTTGGCCGAATTTATTGGAATTTCTAAATTAATGTGTGTTTGTCTTCTTGAATCATGCTTCAAGTATGTTAATCCTGGTATGATTCTAAGCTTATGTATGGATTCAATTTGATGGAAAACACCCCTCTTTGGCGAATTGTTAAGTGAAGAGGTTTTGGTTGTTTAGGTGAAATTGGTTAATGATCATGCTTAATAATTGCAATTGGTGATTAAAGAGTGCTAATGGAACTTTGTTTGGATTGAAATGGAAGTTGGGTGAGAACGAAGTATAGGAAAAATGCAATTGGTTAGTAATGTTGGTTAAGAAATGGAATTGGTGATTAGTGTGATTAATTAGAAGCTTGTATGGTTTGATTTGGAAGTGTGGTGAAAAATTAGTAAAGGGCCGAATTGTTGAAGTGGTTCTTTTTCTATGTTGGTGATGTGTGTTGATTGGATTGGATTAAATTGGTACTTTGTGGGTGAGGTGCGTTATGGTGTTTGAAATACCATTTTCGGGTTAGAAATGAGAAAGTTAGTTTTATACGGGTTTACCGGGGAAAGTGTCTGGAATGCGGGTTTAAGGGTTGGAATATGTTTGTGGGTGTTGGAATAACAATGTTCAGGCTCGGTTTGTGTTCGACTCAACCACGTTAGTGGAGTAGCGTGGAACCATAGTCAAGTTTGGCGTTCGGCCTGGGAGTTTCACGAGTTTTGGGTCTGGGGCGCGCTTTCCGAGGTAAGGGCTTAATTTGGTAAAATGTACGTTTGTTCTGCTCCACGAATGTTATCAGTATGATATCTCTGCCTGAGTATGGTTGGAGAGACCACGGTACTCCTTGGTTACATTACGTATCCGCACCGGGAGTTCGTGACCTACGAGCTGTTGAGGGTCTGTCAGAACGGTCGTCAAGGCGGTTGGACCGCATGCGATGGTTTATGATTCACTATATGCTTTATGTTCGTATGTATATGTATAATTCATTTTGCCACTTTCGAGGACTCACCCTTTCATTTGTTTACAAGTTGTTACGAAAAGCAATTGGCGGAATAGAGATACAGAATAAATGCATGCATGTAGTTTAGATCATGTATTTGTATAAGACGTATAATCCGAGACATACTGATTGTCTTACGAGTACTTATATTGGAGTTGTGGTTATATCATGGATTTTGGTGTTTCTGTGTTGTGGCGATGTTTGATGTTTGCCACCATTGCATGTTTGGTAGAAGTTGGATTTTTCTAGTTAATACTTGGCTATTTGTTTCGAGCTCGATGATACATAAACTGGCCCAGTGTTTTTACCCGTAGATACAAAGGGCCACAGATATAAAAAGAAGAAAAGTCTACTCACCTGTGTCTTTTTCATGGGAGCCATTACCCTTTCCCATCCCTACCACCAAGACCTCCCTATGGTAACTCGATTCCCTTACGGGCCAGGAGGCCAGGGGCTCCTTTGTTGTTCGCTTCTCAGTTATGTACCTTGTTTCTGCAGAGGAAGATGTGACCTGGCTCTCAGCTCCACCACTCCTAAAAATTAAATATAGGGGAAATGAAATCTCCATTAAAAGGTGTTTTTTTAAAAAGTATTTGTCACTGACAAAAAATAGTACAAAAAACTCTAGGAATTCACATACAGTAATAAATAAAGCATATATTTTCATTTCATGTGTTGAAAAACCATCCTAATGCTAAGGCCCATCCTAATGCTATGGTTCAAGAGTCACAGGCTCATAACCAGTTCATCATATCCGAAGCCCAGAAAAACCATGGTTCACGAAATTCTCAACCTATTGAGTTTCCAGCTGGTGCATTCAATGCACTTCAAAGGTTTCCAACTATTCACACCTCATCAATGACGAACCCAAAATCATTGAGAAACCATTGGTGAAATAGGAGTTACAAGCCTTGAAGTCCCTCCATAAAAGCATTAAACGAGGATCACTTACTCCTCATTTATTTGGCCAAAACTCATCCCTCATCTTCCAACTCGAACTTCCATCATTTTATTTCAGTTTTCAGAGATACTTTGGCCAGTTCTACCCCTTATCTAGCCTAGAATATGTTTTATAAATAATTGTTTTAAATTCTCATATTTACATCTCCCTTTAATTTCCATCATTTAGAGTGGAGATGAATGAACTTGTCAATTGATTTAGATTTCCAGCTTCCTTGTCCTATATAAGGAGGTCTAGGTCTTATTTGTAAATCAATTCAATCATCAAAAATATATTAAACTTTTTCCATGAAATTGAGAGTGATCCTCTTTTCAACCTATCTACCTTTTCCACTCAATTCTTGTTGAGTTTTCTTGACAAGTCTACTAAGACCAATATTGCCTTCTCGTTGGAAGAAGGAGGTGTTGGCCCCATCATCATTCCCCCACAATTTTGGCACGAAGGCTTTCTTTGTCTTGGACGGTTTTTGGTATCAAGAAGGAGGAGTCGCCAAAGGCGTAACACCATCTTTGCCTGGGCAAGGATCCAAGAGGAGTTGGCGGCCATATCAGTTCGTTTCACAAGCTTTTGCATCGTTTTGTTTTTGTGCATTCCATATTTGTCAACCTGTTGACATTTCCGCCTCATCAATCATACCTACCCCGTGTTGCTCCTTTGTTGGCTAGATTTGCTCTTCGTGTTCCAGGATACCCTTCCGGAATCACATCAATTGGTATCAGAGCCAATTGATCAACAAGGAGAAGTTTTTCTACCATTTTCTTTCTATTCCGCAACATATATCATTTTTGTTATCATTGTGTTTTTCTCGGTTGTTCTTGCCATTTTTAATTTCTTGATCTAGTGCTGTGCAATCTACATTGAAAAAAAACAAAAAAAATCACATATTATTTGCATTGAACAAAAAAAAATGACATTGATTCAACCTGTTGATAGATTGCAGAAAAGCTAATTTGAAGAATTCTTGGGACAGTTTCAGACAAAGGGCAAGAAAAAGAATAACCTCAGAGCCTTTTCAAACCTGTTCTTTCAAAAGTTACGGAATATCCTTTTCCAAAACTTACAAAAGAACCGTTTTGTAAAAAGTAACAACACTTCCTTTTACCTGTTGAGGTTTGTTTGAGGTTTTATTTTATTGTGTCTTTTGTGTCTTGTTTTGAATCACGTTTTCAAGAATTTTGAGCCAGAAAAAGTTGCTAAGTTTATAAAGATAAACTATGAGTTTTTGATTGAAAAAAATGGCTGATGAAACATTGTTAGCACAATTTCAAAGAATGTTGTAGGAACAAATGTCTCCACTAAATTCAAGGCTTGCCTGTCTTAAGGCTGGTCGAAGAGAGAAGGAAGAGCGAGAACCTCGAAATGAGGAAGATGATCGCTAGTCAAATATTGATCAAGAAGATGATGTTCCACCTCACAAAAATCAAAGGCAAAGGGATATGGCTCAACAGGTTTACTGAAACTTCAAATTGCAAATTCCACCTTTGTACTGAAAAAGCAACTCGGATGAGTACCTTGATTGGGTAAAGAAATGTGAATTGGTATTTAATTGCTTTGATTATATCATTGACCTCAATGTTAAATTGGCCGTTGTTGAGTTTCATGGTTATGCCCTCACATGGCGGAATCAAGAAAATCGGTTTGGATTAGGTCCTCTAACTTGGGAAGAGTTGAAGATCCAAATGCAAGAGAGATTTGTGCCATCATACTTCATTCGAGAATGTTTCCAACGCCTTCAAACACTTGTCCAAGGCACTAAATGTGTTGAGGACTACCACAAAGAGTTGGAATCCGCCCTTTTGAGAGCCGATGTTATTGAAAGAGGTGAATAAAAATGTCTAGGTTCATTCAAGGACTTAGACATGACATTGTGAAGACCTTGGAATTATGTGAGTACAACAATTTTTAAGAGTTGTTACATAATGTCATCCGAATTGAAAGATAACTCAAGAAAGGGAGCACTTCCACCATGGCTCCAAGATCCAACTAGTGGTTGAAAGCTCCACAAAGGACACCCTCACCTCCACAAAAAGGTACCCCTTCCAAATCTCCCACTTCTACCCCTTCCACTTCCCAAAATTGCTCCCAAAACCGTCCCCCTTCCAAACTCCTTCATGAAGTTCAATGCTATAAATGCAAAGGTATGGGTCATTATGCTCATCAATGTCCAAATCCGAAAGTTATACTCATGAGAGATGGAGAATGGTACAGCGAGGATGGAGAAAATGATGAGACCGAATCTGCTCAACCTGTTGAGGACGAGTATGCTCAACCTGTTGAGGAAGAGTTTGGTCTTCCGGTTGAAGGTACTCTCCTAGTAGCAAGACGAGTACTACAGGTGCAACCAACCCCTCAATCATGTCAAAGGGAGAATCTCTTTCATTCAAAAGCACTTATGAATGGTAAAGTATGTTCACTCATTATTGATTTTGGTTCTTGCACTAATGTTGCTAGTTCTCATATGGTAAATAAGTTAGGACTTGCTACTCACAAGCATCCTCGAGCCTACCTTCTTCAATGGATGGATGACACCGCTCATGCCAAGGTGAATTGTCAAGTTGAAGTACCCCTCAAAATTGGCAATTATGAAGACAAGGTACTTTGTGATATTGTACCTAAGATGATTGCTGCCTATATTCTACTTGGGAGGCCCTGGCAGTATGATAAGAAAGCTGTACATGATGGTGTGACCAACCGATACACCATTCAACACGTTGACCGAAAGATTACCTTGGTGCCTTTAATACTCCAACAAGCCCATGTCTATCAGATCCAACTCCAAAGTGAGTCCGAGGGTAAGGATGGTAAACTTAAGGGTAAAGTTGAAAATAAAAAGAAATCCCAACTGATTTGCAAGAGTCAAAAGTCTTTTGGGATGGTGAAGAAATAAATAGCGAAAAGAGTGGTAAAAGAGAAAATGAGAGAAGACAAGAGTGTTTCCTTTCCATAACCGAAGAAAAACATATCAAGAAAGCTCTTTTGAGTCAAAAATGTTGTTTTCTCTTTTTACCTAACACTTGTCTTCTAACAATGGATCAAGAGGAAGAAATTGCTTCTTTTCTTTCTTTGTTGTTGCAGGAATATCAAGATCTTTTTGAAAATCCGATTGGTTTACCTCCATACCGAGGTATTGAGCATCAAATCGATCTTGTCCCGGGAGAACAATTACCAAATCAGCCCCATTATCGAACCAACCTCGAGGAAGCCAAATAGATACAGAGGCAAGTCGAAGAGCTTCTTGCAAAAGGGGACATCCGAGAAAGCTTGTCCCCTTGTGCCGTACTCGTGCTTCTGGTGCCTAAAAGTGATGGTTCATGGCGGATGTGCATGGATTGCCACCCCATCAATAAGATCACCATCAAGTACCGACATCTCATTCTACACCTTGATGACATGCTTGATTAACTTTCAGGTGCAAAGATATTTTCTAAGGTTGATCTTAAGAGAGGTTATCACCAAATTCGCATAAAAAAGGGCGATGAGTGGAAAACCGCCTTTAAGACCAACATTGGTTTATATGAGTGGTTTGTCATGCCATTTGGATTAACCAATGCCCCTTTTACTTTTATGAGACTCATGAACCATGTTTTATGGAAATTCATTGGAAAATTCGTTGTGGTTTATTTTGATGACATTTTGATCTATAGTCATTCTTTATCTCAACACGTTAAACATCTACAGTTATTGTTTGAAACACTTAGAGGAGAAGAGCTTTATGCTAATCATAAGAAGTGTACTTTTGCTACAAATCAGATTATGTTTCTTGAATATGTTGTTAGTGAGAAAGGACTAAGTGTTGACAAATCCAAAGTGCAAGCCATCAAGGATTGGCCGACCCCTACTAGTGTGACCGAAGTAAGTTGACACAAGCTCCAGTCCTTTCACTACCTGATTTTGGTAAGATCTTTGAAGTTGAGTGCGATGTGAGTCGCATAGGTATTGGTGCAGTTCTCACTCAAGAAGGTAAACCTATTGCATACTTTAGTGAAAAATTGAGTGGTGGTCATTTGAATTATTCAACATATGACAAAGAATTATATTCTCTTGTGAGAAGTCTTGAGGTATGGTCTCATTATCTCTTGCCTAAGGAATTTGTCATTCATACTGACCATTATTCATTAAAGTATTTGCAAGGTTAAGGTAAACTTTCAAAAATACATGCAAAATGGATGTAATTTGTTGAATCTTTTCCTTACTTAATTATGTTTAAGAAAGGTAAAGAAAATGTAGTGACAAAAGCATTGTATAAAAGGTATGCTTTATTCAGCATGTTGAACAATAAGGTTTTAGGATTTGAACAGATGAAGAACTTGTATGGTAAAGATACTGACTTCGGATCTATTTACAAAGCATGTTTGTCTCAACCTGTTGACACTTATGGAATATTTGATGGATATCTCTTTAAAGGTAACATGCTTTGTGTTCTTAGGGGTTCCATCCGAGAGCTACTTGTAAGGGAAGCCCATGGAGGAGGACTTATGAGACATTTTGGTCAGCTCAAGACCTTGTAAGTTCTCAAAGAGCATTTCTTTTTGTCGAGAAGGACATGGGCAAATTTTGTGCTCAATGTGTTACATGCAAAAGACTAAGTCTAAACTTGAGCCTCACGAATTATATACTCCACTCCCTACTCCTTCTTTACCTTGGGTTGACATATCAATGGATTTTGTTACTGGTCTTCCTAGGACTCAAAATGGACATGATGCAATTTTTGTAGTTGTTGACCATTTTTCTAAAATGACTCACTTTATTACTTGCCATAAAACGGATGATGCTACCAATGTTGCAAATTTATTCTTTAAGAAGGTTGTTAAATACCATGGATTGCCTAGGACAATAGTAAGTAATAGGGACACCAAATTCCTAAGTCACTTTTGGAAGACATTATGGTCTAAATTTGGTAATAAGTTATTGTTTTCAACATCTAGTCACCCACAAACTGATGGGCTGACCGAGGTAGTCAATAGAACAATGATACAATTGCTTGGAACACTCCTTAGAAAGAATTTGAAGTAGTGGAAAGAGTTTATTCCACATGTTGAATTTGCTTACAATAGGGCTTTTCATACTTCAACAACTCATAACCCTTTTGAAATTGTTTACGGTTTCAACCCGTTGACTCCAATGGACTTATTACCTTTACCTCTTAATGACGCAGCTAATAAAGATGGAGCATTAAAAGCAAAACAAATGAAGGAGTTACATGAGAAGGTGAAAGAAAAGATCTCCAAACAGAATGAAGCATATGCAAGGAGGGCAAATAAAGGCCGAAAACAAGTCACCTTTGACGTTGGTGATTGGATATGGTTACACTTGAGAAAGGAGAGATTGCCTCAAGAAAGGAAGAACAAACTCGCCCCAAGAGGAGATGGTCCCTTCCAAGTGGTTGCAAAAAGGGGGAGATAATGCCTACACTCTAGATCTTTCTAGTGGTAAATATGAAGTACATGCAACGTTTAATGTTATGGATCTTTCCCCTTTTGAAGCTACTATGAAAGATGAGATTTCGAGGTCAGAATCTTTTGAAGAAGCGGGGGTGACGTGGAACAGACCCAGCCCAAGCCCAAACATCAAGATCCGCTCGTTGGCTTACGACAAGGAGCCGGACCAAGAAGGCTAAGGAAGCCCTCAACTTGTTGATGCATAGTTTTGCAAAGTGTGAGGAGCAAAGTGAAGACATCCTCAGAGATGAAGGAAAAGTGCAAGCACTCCTCAACTTGGCCCAACCCAATTCTCAAATTGTGCAAACAATTTTCAACATTTCGGTTTGGGCTCAACCAAATGACAATTTGGCCCAAGTGCATTTTCCGAACCATGATCGGGCCCACGCCATCAATTATTGTGCTAAGGCCCATCCTAATGTTATGGTTCAAGAGTCACAAGCCCATAACCAGTTCATCATATCCGAAGCCCAGAAAAACCATGGTTCACGAAATTCTAAACCTGTTGAGTTTCCATCTAGCGCATTCAATGCACTTCAAAGGTTCCCAACTATTCACTCCTCATCAATGACGAACTTCAGCAGCCTTGAGGACTCAAGAGTCATCCAAAATCATCCAGAAACCATTGGTGAAGAAGGAGTTACAAGCCTTGAAGTCCCTCCATCAAAGCATTAAACGAGGATTACTTACTCCTTATCTATTTGACCAAAACTCATCCCTAGTCTTCCAACTCGAATTTCCATCATTTTATTTAAGTTTTCAGAGATATTTTGGCCAGTTCTACCCCTTATCTAACCTAGAATATGTTTTAGAAATAATTATTTTAAATTCTCATATTTACATCTCCCTTTAATTTCCATCATTTAGAGTGGAGATGAAGGGACTTGTTAATTGATTTAGATTTCCAGCTTCCTTGTCCTATAAAAGGAGGTCTAGGTCTTATTTGAAAATCAATTCAATCATCAAAAATATATTACACTTTTTCTTTGAAACTGAGAGTGATCATCTTTTCAACCTATCTACCTTTTCCACTCAATTCTTGTTGAGTTTTCTTGACAAGTCTACTAAGGCCAATATTACCTTCTCCTTGGAAGAAGAAGGTGTTGGCCCCATCATCATTCCCCCACAATTTTGGCAAAGAAGGCTTTCTTTGTCTTGGACCGTTTTTGGTATCAAGAAGGAAGATTCGCCAAAGGCATAACACCATCTTTGTCTGGGCAAGGATCTAGGAAGAGTTGACAGCCATATCAGTTCGTTTCACAAGCTTCTGCATCGTTTTGTTTTTATGCATTCCAGATTTGTCAACTTGTTGACATTTTTGCCTCATCAATCATACCTACCACTTGTTGCTCGTTTATTGGCTAGATCTACTCTTTGTGTTCCAGGATACCCTCCCGGAATCACATCAAGAGGGTTCAGGAACTTACAGGGTGGGTGGTCACCCCCGGTTAGGGAAGCCAAGCGCTCGTTACTGAGAGATCCATAATAAGATCTCATGAGAGATTCTCAAAGGTCTTCTCGAGCGAGAGCAGGGCCACTTCCAAAACCTCTGCAACTTTTCCAATTTCCCAGTTGTTCTTCTTTCCAGCATAGGCATTTAAGCCATTTTATCGACTACTTTCAGTGTTGGCCATTTCCAAGCAATGTCTTTAATTCATTGCCATTTTGCTACTCTCACTGGTTTGGAAATATGATCTTATCCTCAGGATGAGTTAATAGTTTAGTCATCCTTTTTACACCAAACAAGGGCAGGGTTGATCATCATCCCAACCCATCCAATCCTTCATCAACCCATCCAGTTCATCTCATCTTTTCTCATCCCATACTTGCAACCAAACAGGCCCTTAGTGAAAATGATCACGGTTTGCCCAAACCGTGTCAAGTTAACCGTGTTAGAGTGCATTTTTTTGTAGTGGTTATGGAGTTCTTCAAGTAATTACAAGGAGTTTACATAATTAGAACTCCTACATCAATCCCTCAAGTACTGTTGGTCTATGCTTTGTGGATCCCTGTCTGGTTTTACAAGATCAATAATGTTTCTATATTTTTACTTCTACTTAATTACACTTGAAGTACCCTAGCTGAAATTATGTACGCTTTTAAGATTTCAAAATATTAGCCATCCTCGTCTTTCGTTTGGCTTTATTATTCAAAATACATGGAAAACAAAGACACGTGAGATATATGAACATAAAATATCAAACCTTTCACTTAATGGTTTAAGGTCATTCAACAATTTGATTTTGTTCAATACAAATAAAATACTACCTCTGTCTCAAATAGGTTCACCCTTTTCCTTGTAGTTTGTAAAGGAAAAATGACAACTCATTTGGGATGAAGTGAGTATATGTTAAGAGAGTATACAAAGAGTGCATCAATGTTATTTATCATCCAAGTGAATTTTCACCCATTTTCTGAAAAGTCTATTTAGTTGGGTAAACATGTAATTGTTCAATTAATTGAGTTTAGGTTTCCGGATTATCTTGCAGCTGGCCCATTTGGACTACAGTGTCAAATATCACCTGGATGATAATTAATAGGATTACAATGTACAGGGTCTAGTGTAATTTAGGTCCTTATGACTGTATGTTTTTTATATTTATTCTTAAGTGTCTGTTCTTCAAGGTAGATTTTGGGAGAATTTGGTGAAAAAGGTGAAAAGCATTTGAAAATTGATGAGGATTTATGCGATGAAAAATTGGAGGGAAAATATTGATTTGATATTTAGCTTCCATGGAGTTAGAATTGGGTTAGTTGGACACTTGGGTTTAGTGAATAAGCTTGTCAACCAAATTGAACTGAACCCAAATCCAAATGACATATTTCGGTTTATCTGAAAAATGAACCGAAAATTGAAAAGTTCTTAACCAAATTTTTATTTCCGTTCAACTTTTCAGTTATTTCGGTTTGGACAGAATAATGACCACTCATAACCATCATTATGTTTAACTTTCAATCATGCGTTGGATTAAATTTTTACTAGAAAAAATTTATCAACATAATATAATTTTTTTAAAAATAAAAATATTATTTTACCTAATGCATATAAATTTTGTGACATTACATATCAAAATAAAATATCGATCTTAATTAAATTTATGAAAGGAAAAGATAACGGAAATGATTGATTTGATCTTCCATAAAAAAAAATTGGGTGAAAGAACACATCTAATCTTCCCTTAAAATATTAAAATAAACAACATAAACAAACCAAATAAAGAAAAACAAAACGAAACAACTCCAATCTGATTATGCGTGTTTCCTTCGTGGAGCGTGGACTTGCTTGACCCAAATCCTTTTGTCATGTTGCTAAGCGTATTATGTGGACTGCCATGATATTAGATTTTGATCATTAATGTAATACTCTATTCATCCCAATAAAATTGATACGTTTAACTTTTAAATTTATATTTAATACGCCTTAAGAAAAAAATCGGTAGGAATTTTTAAAATACTGTATATATTTTACTGGAACGGACGAATATGTATTTGTGTAATATTTCCTCTTCATTATAACTTTTTAATAAAAACAAATCTTGAATTAATTAGCTGATCGAGTGAAGTACGGTTTCTATTGTATTGATCATACTAATATACTCCCACCGTCCCTATTTAATCATTACGTTTAGCTTTCGAACTTTGACTCAATTAATTTTAATTCGAAAGATATTGGTAAAAAATAAAAAAAAATACTTTTAGAAATTAGATAAAGTGATTTAATTTATGTATATAAGTTACTTAACTTTATCAAAATGTTGAATATATATATATATATATATTAGATGCTGAGAAAAACGTAATTATTAAAAATGGAAGGAGGAAGCACTTAATTGCAACAAGTTGAGGCATGGTAGAAATAAAATTTAAATCATCAGTCCCCACCAAAATACTCCATATATATAATACGAGTAATCATTATATTTTTACTCCAAATTTGTAGATTATGACGCATGAAGACATGAAACACAAACAAGAAGAAACAATTTCTATGTCCTTTTTCGTCTGGCATGCATGTTTGTTGCATGGGTTCAAACTTTGAACGACGACTGGCCGGCCTAAAGATGCATGAATTAATTAAGGAAAGGTTCAAACTTGATCAGATTTTGCCGGCCGGCCAACTTCACCAGATCACTAATTAGGGAAATTAGAAAAGTGTGTATATATATCATACATGGAGGTAGCTTGAGAGGCAAGCAAGGTGCAGGATAATTAAGCATAATAATTTAAAGATGAGTACTGGAGAAGGGAGGGTGGTTTGTGTAACTGGAGCTTCTGGGTTCATTGCTTCCTGGCTTGTCAAGCTTTTGCTTCAACGAGGCTACACAGTCAAAGCCACTGTTCGTGACCCCAGTAAGTCATCCAGATCTTCTGCCCCCTTTACTCTCATCCATTATCATTTATTAACGGCGTTCATAAATCTATTAATTCTTTAACAGAATAGTTTAAAGTGTTAATAGATGATAATGGGGGACATGGAAAAGGGAGCAGAGGATTCTTGCTCAAGTCGACCTACACATTTATCACTTCAATTAAAGAAATAATTGAAAATAATCGCTAAAAACTGTTTTTTTTTTCTTTCTTAATCTTGGATTCATTTCCTTCAAGCAGATGATTTCAAGAAAACAAGGCACTTGCTTGCACTTGAAGGAGCCAAAGAAAGACTTGAGTTATTCCAGGCTGAGTTGTTGGATGAAGGATCCTTTGAGCATGCTGTGGAAGGATGTGAAGGTGTTTTTCATACAGCAAGTCCTGTCATTATAAGATCCTCTGATCCACAGACAGAGCTCATTGACCCTGCAGTCAAGGGAACTCTCAACGTTCTCCAAACGTGTGCAAAGTTTCCTTCAGTTAAAAGAGTGGTGCTCACGTCTTCTATAGCTTCTGTTTTGTCAACTGGGAAACCTTTGACACCAGATGTGATAGTGGATGAGACTTGGTTTTCAGACCCTGAAATCTGCAAAGCTATTGATGTGAGTGATCTATGGTACTCCCTCTTATTCATATTGTCCTATTAAAACTTGCTACAAATTTCTTGCATGTCTTGTGCATGTACACTACTCATACATAATAAATTAATTAAGATGATGTGTTTGAATTTGATGACAGAGTTGGTATCCACTTTCCAAAACATTGAGTGAGCAAGTGGCTTGGATGTTTGCCAAGGAAAATGGGCTTCATATGGTTTCACTACATCCAGTCACTGTCATAGGTCCTCTTTTGCAACCAGCACTTACTTTTTCTCTAGAGGTTCTCTTGAACATCATAAATGGTAGGTAACTAAATATTTCTTCTTCTTCTTCTTCTTCTTCTTCTCATTTTGCTCCATGTTTTGTTTTTTCCTTGGTGTAAAATTATTTATCGCATATTGATGATGTTTTTTCTAATTAATTCTAGGTGTTGGAAACCCACATTTTAGTGCCACGGGCTATAGATTCATTGATGTTCGAGATGTTGCCAATGCACATATTCAAGCTTTTGAGAATGCTGCAGCTCATGGGAGATACTGCTTAGCTGATAGATCAGTTCGCACCTTTGATGTTATCAAGATTATTAAAAACCTATATCCAACCATAAAGTAATTAAATTTCTGTAATTGGCCCTACCTACCTATATATATATTATCTAATGTTTTTAGTTTTTAGGTTTTAATTATAATAAATATATGGTCTAGCTAGTCTCAGTTGTTAAATATTAAAAAAATTCTAATTATACTATTTTAACCTAACAGGGCATTACATTACATTACATTATATACTCCATCCATTATAAAATGAATTTAACCATTTGATTGGGTGCAAAAATTAAAGAGTATTGACAATTTTCGTGCATTACTTATATACTATATATATAAATAATCTAATGCTTTTAGTTTTTAGGTTTTAATTATAATTAATATATGGTCTAGCTATAGTCTCAATTGTTAAATAAGTATATTAAAAAATTCTAGTTATTCTAATTTCAAAAGCTCTTACCTAATAAGGCATTACATTACATTATATACTCCATCCATCATAAAATGATTTTAACCATTCGATTGGGTGCATCAATTAAAGAGTATTAAAAATTTTAGGGTAATGAAGAAAAAATATCATATAAGATTAAAAAAAATGCGGGGAAGGGAAATTAAAAAAAAATTAATTGAATCTTTTAGATACGGATGAAGTATATGTAATTATCTAAATTTTGTTCTCTTGTTACATGTTGTGCAGATTGAAGGAGGATATTCCTTTAGAGAAACCATACAAGGTGTCAAGGAAGAGGGCCGAAAGTTTGGGAATGGACTTTACACCTCTGGAGGTTACGATTAAGGATGCTATTGAAAGCTTGAAGCAAAAGGGCTTTCTAAGCTTTTAAATTAATCATCAAACTTCAAACTTATATATATATATATATATATATATATATATATATATATATATATATATATATATATATATATCACTGAACTTTAGCTACCTCATGAAACTCTCTATTAATGTTGTGTGCAAATAAAAAGGTTCGAGAGTAATTTCAATATATCTCATATATATAGATGATAATCTGACTTTGTGATCCTTTTTAAATAATTTTCTATATGGGTAGCGACCGTGCATATGTATTACTCTCTCTATGCGGAGTCTATAGGCATAATATGTATTACTGTCTTTACCTAAATGATTGAAATATTTAGTTTTTTTTTTTTTTTTCGTAGCGCATTAGAAATAGAAATACTTGTCTAGCTGTGCTAGGGTTTCCGTCTCAGCCGTGTGCTAGGGGTTTTCTTCGTTCCTCGTGAGCGAGTTCCGTGGATACGTTTCGAGTGGTCGTTTGCTGTTTGATTATGGAGGAACTACAACAATCCTGTGAAAAACTTACCCTAACAGAAGCAGAGAAAACCGTGGTTATCGATGATACTGGGGAGGAAGAAGAGGCAGGGCCGACGAATGTCTACTTGGTTGGGCGATTGTACTCTGTCAGACAAAGTAATCCGGCGGCCATGATCTCCACTCAAGGCCATCTGGAAACCGATGAAGATGGTGGAGGTCGAGAATATCGATGATAATTGCTTTCTATTCAAGTTTCATAAACGGGCGAGATCTTGATAGGGTTACGGAAGGCGGCCATGGTTCTTCGACAAGCACGTCTTTCTCCTCGGTGAAGTTGGGGGTGAGGCACAACCCAGAAAGACTGCTCTTGAGTCTACCCCCTTTTGGCTGCGGATTTATGATCTGCCCATCAATGCTTGGAGAGAGAATATTGTGCAGAGATTGGCCAAGGCAGCAGGTACCGTCATGCAGGTTTGTTTGAATGAGTATGGAGGAGTTGGGGGCCGGTTTGTCAAGGTGAGGGTTGAAGTGCCTATCCGTGAACCCTTGGCTCGAGGAACATGTCTCAAAGTACCGGGCAAGGAGGTGATTTTTGTGCCATTCAAGTACGAGAGGCTGCAGCACTTCTGTTTTCGTTGTGGACGCTTAGGACATGTGGATCGAGATTGCGAACAGCCAGATGAAGGTAATCAATATGGTCCTTTTCTCAGAGCATCACCGGCTAAACGAGGGAGAAGGGGACTTGGTACAGCTGGTGGTTGGACTCAAGCCACGAATTGTCCATCATCCTCGGGAGGAACTAGTTACACACAAAATTCTCGAGGAGATGCGGATAGGAGGCTGATTGGTGATGACAAAGCTGGGGACAGAGACGAAACTTCAGTGCAGAGTAGGGTGGCTCGGAAATTGGTATTGGTTCATGAAGAGAAAACTGAAATCCAAAATCGGGAAATGCAGGATCGAGGACGGGAAGGTTTAGGGGAAGAGATAGCCGACTCTAGACCAAGCTCCGTGCCGACACAGGAGGTTAATCAAGAGGAAGGGGCGGATACTAATGATATTAATGTGGTGAGAGTCCAGGAGAGGACAAGCTATCAAACGAGTCCAGTTGCTGATAAGCAAAATTGTGGGGGAGCCTTGCTATCAAACGAAGCACAAGCTACTGCCAAGGCCGATAATTCTAAGAAGTGGAAGAGGGTTAAGAGGACAACAAATGCTAATGCGGAGTGGGGAGTTTCTCAAGTGAATTCAGGGAAGAGGAATGCTCATGAAGCTATGGATATTGATAATGAGGATAAGCGTACCAAGCTAGTTCACGTGTTTCAACGTATCTTCACAGATGTTTCACCAGCGGTGGACCCTGCTCAGCAGGGCCGCCGAGGCCAATGAATCCTATATTCTTGAACTGCCGGGGATTGGGAGATAACCGGAAAGTTCGAATGTTGAATAATCTCCTCCGGAGAGAAGCTGTGACAGTGGCTTTTCTCTGTGAAACCAAGCTGTCAAGAGTGAGAATGGAACATGTTCGAGTTCAGTGTGGCTTCCGACATATGTTCGCTGTGGATAGTGAAGGTGGATCGGGTGGTTTGGCTCTTTTGTGGAGAGAGGAGGTGGATCTACGGCTGCTTAGCTTTTCTAAACGGTTTATTGATGTGGTTGTTGAAGCAGATAAACCTTGGCGGCTAACTGGTATCTATGGGGAACCTGACCAAGGTTTGAGAAGAGATTTTTGGAACCATTTCAGAAACTTGAGAAATAACAGTAACCTTCCCTGGTTGTGTGGGGGGGATTTTAATGAAATCATGTGGACGGCAGAAAAGAAGGGGGGTGAGCTGCGAGATCAACGTCTGATGATAGCTTTTAGGGACTGCATGGATTATTGCGGTTTGGTTGATTTGGACTATGTTGGTGCTGATTTCACTTGGGCGGAGTAATGTAACGGGTGGAGTGAAGGTGCAGTGCGGTGGATCGTGTTTGTGCTACACCAGCTTGGCTTTCGATGTTTCCTGAGTCTCGGGTTTATCACAAACCGGTGGCTTGGTCTGATCATGTGGCTTTATTGTTGTGCATGGACCCGAGAGGGGCACGTTGTAGGAAACGGGGAAGATTCAGGTTTGAGTATATGTGGTTGAGGGACAGCTCTTGCATGAATGTGGTTGAGAAAGCTTGGCATCAGAGTAGGAGTGAGACAGGTACAATTACCGCCCATATCCAGAACGTGAGCAAGCAACTTATGAGATGGAATAAAAAAGAGTTTGGTCACGTACAAACTAAAATCACAGAGTTAGAGCGGGATCTGGAGAGACTTGTGGCCCTTCCGGCTGATGATGGTAGACAAAATCAGATTGAGGAGGTGAAAAAGAATATTATTGAATGGAAGCACAGAGAGGAGTTATTTTGGCAGCAACGATCTCGTGTGATGTGGCTAAAAGAGGGCGATAAAAATACAAAATTCTTCCATTCTCACTCTTCAGAAAGAAGAAGAAGAAGTAACCGCATTGAAAGAATGCAGGATGGCGAGGGAAGGTGGTGGGGTGAAGAAGATGGGATTGCGCAGGTGGCCATTAATTACTTCTCTACTCTTTTTTCTGCGCAGGATGAGCCTTCTGATGATCTCTTAGCTGCTGTCCAACCTAAAGCAATAGATGCAAACGCTTATCAAATGCTTTCCCAACCATATACCGAGGAAGACATTGTGAACGCTTTAGGGGAAATGCATGCTAGCAAGGCGCCGGGCCCTGATGGTCTCCCACCTGGATTCTATAAACATTTTTGGCTGCAGGTAAAGGTTGAGGTGGTTAATTACTGTCTTAATGTTCTAAATCATGGTGTTTCGGTACAGGATGTGAATGAGACTAATATCTGTCTGATCCCCAAGACCAAAAAGCCAGCCACAATGAAAGAATATAGACCCATCACTTGTGCAATGTGGTGTATAAGTTAATCTCAAAAACGGTGGCTATGAGGCTTCGTCGGATTCTCCGGATATTATCTCGGAGGAGCAAAGTGCGTTTATTAAAGGTAGATTAATCTCTGATAATGTCATTGTGGCTTACGAGCTTCTCCATAAGCTTCGAGGTAAAAGATCAGGACGAGCAGGTAGCTGTGCCTTGAAGTTGGATATTTCGAAAGCATATGACAGGGTCAGCTGGTATTTTATTGAAATCATGATGACTCGCATGGGTTTTCCACTGCATCTGATCCGTACCATCATGGATTGTGTTTCTACGGTGAGATATTCTGTTCTGATTAATGGTGCAAGACATGGATCCATAATACCTAAGAGAGGGCTCAGGCAAGGGGACCCCATTTCTCCGTATTTATTTCTGATTTGTTCGGAAGGGCTATCCATCCTAATTAAACGTGCTCAACTTCAAAGAGAGTTAACCGGAGTCAAGGCAAGTCAGAACGGACCGGCAGTGTCCCATTTACTGTTTGCAGATGATAGCTTCATTTTTTGTAAAGCAACTGAAAGGGAGGCCCTGAATTTACGAAATATTCTACGACAGTATGAGATTATTTCTGGACAGAGCATCAATTTTGAGAAATCTGGTCTCTTTTTCAGTCCTAACACCCCGATTGGTGAGAAGAATCAATTCCTAACTTTTTTTGGTGTTGGGGAGTGCAAAAATGTCGAGAAATACTTGGGACTGCCGACACATATTGGGAGGAATAAAAAGGAGGCTTTCAGACATGTCAAAGAGCGGATTGCCCAAGTAACGAAGACTTGGTTTGCAAAAACGTTGTCCAGAGCTGGTAAGGAGGTGATGATTAAGGCAGTCGGCCAAGCTATTCCGTTATATGTCATGGGGGTATTCCATATCCCGGAGAAGCTTTGTGAAGAGATGGAAGTTATTCTTAACAAGTTCTTCTGGAATCATGGGAGGAGTGATCGCGGCCTCAACTGGATGCGATGGAGTCGGCTTGAGCCAAGGAAAAAGGATGGGGGCCTCGGATTTCGGAACATCTCCGGTTTTAACTTGGCAATGCTTGCCAAGCAAGGATGGAGACTGCTTTCTAATGACAATTCTTTATGTTCTCGTGTTGTCCGAGCCAGGTATTACCCACATTCTTCTTTCTTGGAGGCGGAGGAGAAACAACATAATTCCTCCTATATTTGGAAGAGCCTAATGAAGGGACGGACAATTTTAGAGATGGGGCTGCGGTGGCGTATTGGTGACGGGTTGACAACCCGAATTTGGAAAGATGGATGGATTCCGGGTAATGTCAATTCTAACTTTAAACCTCTTACTTCCCTTCGTTTCTTATCCTCAGAGACTACGGTGAGCTCTTTGTTTTTGCCAGGTACGAAACAATGGGATATCCAGCTCATCCAACATGTCTTTGAGGCTGCTGATGCTGAAGAGATTTGTCGGATTCCAATTATGGAGGGAGAAAGGTCGGATGAACTAATCTGGAATTTTTCTGGAGAGGGTACTTATTCAGTTAAGACTGGATATGAAGCTTTCATGCGCCATAAGAATACAAATGCAGGGATTACTGGCGGCTGGACTAGACTTTGGCAAAGTGTGTGGGAAGCTAAAGTGCTTAATAAGCACAAGAATTTCATGTGGAGAGTTGCTAATAACTGCATCCCTACCCGAACCAATCTTCATGACCGAAATATTACTGATGAAGAAGTTTGCCCTGTGTGTGAACCCGGAAATGAAACCACACTTCATATTATTCGTGTCCAGGTGGCGGTAGAGGTGTGGGAGGCTAGCAATCAATCCCGGATTATTCAAATGCAAGGTGAGGATATTCAAGAATGGCTTATGCAAGTTCGTCGGATGGTTTTGAGATGATGGTCGAGTCAATTTGTTATTTCAGCCTATATGATATGGCGGAACCGGAATAATTTAACACATGGCAAGGGAAGATGGCCTATCTCGAGTTTTCTTTGGCTGATTGCTCACCAGGTAATGGAGTTGAAATGTCTTCAAGAAGTTTGTTTATCACCTCGCTATCTGGCACGGTGGACCCCTCCTCCTGCTGGTTGGGTGAAGATTAATACTGATGTGGCCATGGGGACGAATGGAAGAATGGGAGTTGGCACTGTTATGCGAGATGAAGAGGGTTATATAGTTGCAGCTTTGATGGCTAACTGCGTCGGACTTCCGGATGTGTTTTATGGTGAAGTTTTAGCCATTAAAGAGAGCTTAAGACTGGTTCATGATATCCATCCTGCCAAGGTTATCATTGAATCTGATGCCAGAGGGGTCACCAATGCGCTAGGCAGGGTAACTAATGGTGAATCGGAGGCTGCGCTCAATATCAAATATATCCAACATACTCTCCAAGGCTTGCAATGGTGGAAGATTAATCACATCTACCGAGAAGCCAATCAGTTTGCTCACAAACTAGCCCAATGAGCTCTTCAGAAGCAACCGCTCTGTGTGGACCAACGCCATACCTCTGTTCTTTAAGGAGTATATTTCCTTGGATGTTCTGCCTTGATTGTAGCTTCTAAGTGCGACTTTAGGTTCTTTTATTTTCCTTTTCTAGTTTTCTTTTTAGGGCCTCGGGGGTTTTCTTCCTGGTTCTTTTACCCCGTTGTATTCCTAGGGAACCAGGTAGGTTAGATAGTCGCATTTCTCTAAGAAGCTTTGGGAAGTACTTCTCTAGTATCTCCCCCCTATCAAAAAAAAAAAAAAGAAATATTTAGTTTTCAATATTTAATCTATGATTTTATTTTTCAATCATCTGTTGTCCCTTTTATCATATCCCTCTCTCCGATCCCTTTATTACTTACCTCGTCCCAAAACTAACGCAATTGTTGACTTTTTAAGTCAATTTGACTTCAATTTATCTACATTATTTATTAATGAAAAAATATCAAAAAAATACATTCATAAAGTTAAGACATCAAATTTTTAGTTGTATATAAAAGTTTCAAATTTCTAATTTGAACTGATAGAGAAATAAAATTATAGATTAAATACTGAAAAATCAGTGTTGTATAACTTTTGGGACGGATGTAGTATTTAACATTATTACTTTCTCTTAAAAAGTTTAAGAGATTTGGACTCTCGCTCTGTTACTCCTATCACTCTTGCCGCACCATATATATATATATATATATATATATATATATATATATATATATATATATATAAATATGAAACAATAAAACATAATCCTACTTATAATTATCCCTTCCTCACAAATAATTGTCTCATAATTAATGAGGCTCTCAAACGGACGAAAGCCCTAGCCGCTCCCCTTGAACCAGAGTCGCTTTGCCATTCTCTCCTCTGCTTCCATCGCTTTCTGGTGTTGTGAAGCCTCTTTTGATTCAGTTTTTCTTCCTGTTTCCTCTATATTTTTCAAAAAAGTGATCCACATCCCCTCGGTAATTTTCTTCACACTTTTTACCGGTTTTTCTTCTTCTCCAAGTCTTTTCTTGCTCGTCAAGTTTTAGCCATGGACGAATCTTAATTACCGGTCTCAAACTCTCCCACGAAGAACAGGAGTCGCTGAAGCCAGACGGATTGCCGGCGATGTAGGCAGTCCCGACTTTGCTAGCCAAGGTGAAGACCTCATGGCTGGTTCGCGCAGACCACTTGGCGGAGGCATTTGGCACGGCATGGCCCGGACGGTCCGGTTTTCTGTCCATCCGGCTATGTCCCAATCGTCTGAGAATAGTTTTCTACTGGAGTTCAAATGGCCACGCTTAATTAGTCATTCAGCGAGGTCCTTATTGGTCTTTTTTCAACAAGTTAGTAGTCATGGTTTTTCTGAAAAATGGAGATTGTATGTTGTCTGTGAATTTTTCTCAAGCATCATTTTGGGTTCATATAGTAGATGCTTCTTTTCAATAGTACTTTCAAGCAATGGGTCGTATGCTTGGTCAGAAAAGGAGGAAAGTGTTAGCATTGGATTCGGCTGGCCCATCGCTCTGTATCAGGGTGTTGGTGGACATTGCAAAACCTTTACATCGTGTGGTAAAGGTTCAAACGAAGGGAGTTGATAAAAGCTTTATCCTATAGTATGAGAAGCTTGCAGAGTTTTTTTTATATGTGGAATGGTTGATCATGTTGACAAGGAATGCTTCTCCCCTGCAGTTGCAGCAGGAGCGGCCTCGCAATTTGGTGATTGGATGCGTTTGGTGTCCTACTCTTGAAGGGAGGTTCTAACGTTGCTGGTGGCTCGAGGGCGGAACAGATGCGAGAGCCGGTTGTGGTGGACCCAACAACAGCAACGGAGGAGATGCCGGAGGTGGTTGGGTCGTCAGCAATGGTGTTGGCGGATAGCCCAACAGCGGACAAGCAGGTAGTATTGGCACTTCCAATGACCTCAGTTGAGCTTGACATGCCAATTGCCTCTATGTTGGCACGGATATTCGGATCGTGAGCTATTGATATTGTGCACCGGTCGGTGGGTTTAGGTGTTGGTACGACATGACGTGCAAAGAAGAAGCTGAAAGTATCTGGTGTAGTGGCGAATGCAGTTGAGCAAGCTCTTCTAGGGCTAGGGGAATGCTAGCCCGCGAGCGATCAGTTGGACCATTTTTTTCGTTTTTGCTTTAGTCTTACTAAATTTATGGTTATGATGCTTGGCACATGCTTGTCATCTGCAGGTTTGTCTTTGATAGCCTTGTTCCTTGACGGAACTGGCTTCCAAATACTTGAACGGTTGAGGAGATGATGAGAACGACGATCTGAAGCTCCAAAGTAATCTGTAAGATGTGAAACGGAATACTCAGGAGCAGAAAGAGGAGTGAGGGTGTGTAGATAGGGTATACCTTTCCCAAGCCGTCATTTTATAGGAGACGTTGAGGTGGTGGTTGTCTCATGATCCAGAGTAGTGGAGTTCTCCCCCACGTTCCAGAGTAGTGGAAGACCGGAGGTATGATGGAGAACGTGGGTAGGTCGTGGAGGTAACCGTTCCCAGCTTCCTTTCCTCGGTCTATGGCATTGTTGCTAAGTGTTGGATGGCGAAGGCCAGGAGATGCGAAGGCTCAGCCTGGTGAAGCCAGGAGATGTGAATCTGCGAGGTCCTGGCGAGGCTAGTAGGTGCAAAGATCTCCTGATAATGCCTTCGCGAGATGCGGTGGCATCGCGGTGCGTTTCCTTGATTGCTGCTGATGATGACATAAGGGGCGATGCAGCGAGGGACATTTGCTTGGGTAGTGTACCAGTCTTTTGCTTATCCCATCAACGCACCACCGTGATGCGCTAGTACTATTTTGCTCAGCTGGAGCATATCAAGGGTTTTGGGAGCTCGTATTTCTTATTTGTCAATCCGTCATGGCACTGATGGTGCTCTTTGGCCTTTTTAGGTGGATTTGGGGAAGTTGCAGATTAATTTGTTTTGTTGATTCTAGCACTCTGTTAGGTAGCCTATTAAGCGTTATGCTCAGGAATTTTTGCACCAATTTTGGATGTTGATATTTTTCTTTTCCGGCTTGCTTTATTTGGATTCTTTTAATATAATAAGTTTACCATTAAAAAAAACATAATCTTACTTTATCAACAAATCCTATTCCAATTAGGACTAGGCCCGTCATCAAGTCCAATTAAGCTTCCTCAATTGAATTAATCACAACATTAATCCTCAATCACAGATAATTTAAGGCATAACTCCATCACCCCTAATCACATGGGAGCCCTATAAATGTAAGTTTCCCTAGTTGTTTTTAATGCGATACAACTATAGCTTTTTATATTGTCAATGATAGCAATCTACCAACTTGATGGCAAGTGGTGACTGACGGTGGTGATCGGGGGACAGAAGGGGTGCTAGAGTGAGAGAGGAAGATGAGTCGGAAACCTGCAAAGCGGAGACAGAAGGATCCTTTAGGCGTAAAGAAGAGCAAAGGAGGTTAGTGTGTAGCACAAAAAAACCTTCTTCGAGCCAGGCACCACCTCGGAGCCTGTTATAGGGGGCTTTGATTACATTGATTGCACCGTTAATGGGAACATGATTTGGAGGAGATGATGTTGCCCAAGAATCTCCATTGGATTGTTGCTGGTGTTACAGATCTGTTGGTGTGTATTTACGAGGGGGCTCCTCGTTCATACAAGGATGGGTTCTCGTATTGACAGCGTCAGCATTTGTAACGAATATTCGTGAAGTTGGGCCCATATATATCAGTATGTCCCCCCTCCACAGCAGAGCATGGGTTTGGTCCCTGTGCTCCGTATCTTGTTAGGCTGATGGTGGGCCCATTTAAGTGGAGGCCCAGTTTGCAGTTAGGTGGTTAAAAAAGAGAGAGTAACTGACGCTTTTAATGACGTGGTGGCATACTAATGGGGGCTGTTCTTTTACCGTTTTGATTTATGGGGGAGTGGGATGGTTTTTACCCCTCCCTCTTTTTATACTCAACCCTATGTGGGCCGAAATCATTTCCACCTAAGTTTTGTAGGAGCAAATCAGAACTTCCTTTTCCGGTGTATCGATCTCCCTTGCATTCAGTGATCCTTCAGTCGATTTTGTTGCTCGTGTTCCCATATTTGTGAAATGTGAATCTAACTGGTAAGGTAATTTCCTTTTTGTTGGTTTGATTTGTTTGTTTAAATAGAATTTGTTGTCAGTTGGGTAGTCGTGCTTGGGTTCTTGGGTTTAGGGTGTGTAACTTTGATTTTGTTGACCAGTTTTGTAAATAGCACCCAAGAACCCAAGCAATCCCGGTGTAGGACCCGACCTTGGCGAATTATGGCCCCGATCATCACTGTCGGGGAAAAAAATGACGGAGATCTGTAAAAATTATTATGTACTAGAAGGCTGTATGTGAATTGAATCTGGCGGCGGTGTTAAAACAAGCGGAGATGGACGTAACTGATGAAGCCATGAGGGAGCAGACGATGGTTGTTTATGAGGCATAACTTAAATCTGGATTAAGGCTTCCCCTCTGTGCCTACTATTGCAACTATGCGAGGGATGAGGTGTTTGCCCTGGGCAACTGGCCCTAAATGTCTTTACCACGATAAATGCATTCATCGTGGAGTGCTATTTAGCGAAAGCGACTATTTTACCCGAGGTATTTTTGCAGTTTTATAATTTGAAGAGGCCCACCGGATCACACTTTTATCAGTCGACTCCCGAGGAAATGAAGATTGGGAACCACACTATGAAGATCGGCTACTTTGCTGAGATGACGAGTTCATGGGGCACGTGGAAGATGGGCTTCTTCTTCATTTTGAAAGAAGAGAGTTGGAACTTTCCTACCCACTTTGTTGAGGAGAGGACAGGTGAGGCCTTCGTTAGACCTTCTATATGGGCTGGCAGTGAAGGTAAAAAAGCTCTTGATGTACTGTGCGAGTGGATTTGTGCAGTAATTAGGATCAAGGATTGGGATGGTGCCTTTCCCTTTACCTTTTCTAGCCTCGACAAGGCCACACTTAGAAAGGTGAACATCAGTTGCGCTCATCAGCTCTTGGGCCAAGAGGATGCGTTGGATAATTGGATAGAGGGCCTCGTTGGCAATCTGATCAAGAGTTTTGAGAAGTCCTTTAGGAATCCTCGATTTCAGTTTTGTAGTTCCTGGTTTGCCTTTACTTTCGTAATCAGTTTGTATCTCACTGGCAATCTTCTTTTTCCATTTGTACAGTGCCCATGACGAAAATTAGTCATTTATTTGCAAAGAAGAAAGACTTGAGGGAGGCCCTAATGAAGAAGATGGTGGAGGCTTGTGCTCCCGAGCTCGTTAAAGCTGTTTACAAGGAGTTGAAAGGTGGTGCCTCTGGTGTAATTGGCGGGCCGACATCTAGTGCTATTATTACGAAGGTGCAATTAGCATTGTGGTGGTGCCCATGTGATAGCTAATAGTAGCGACGACTCTGAGGAGTCGGAGCAGCTCCGAAGAAAATGTCCCCGGGTGGAAGATATAAGTTATTTTTAAATTCATGTTGTTTTCAGTGGGACTTGAATGTCTGTTATGTACTTTGCAAGAGGCGATGGAGTTGATGTGTTGTCCTCGAGCGCCCATGCGTAGACGCTGGACAAAGGGAAGAGGGTGGCTACGGATGAGCCACTTGTTAGCCTCGAGCAGGGTAGTGAGGCTCCGTTAGGTTTTATGGCGGACCTTAGGAGGACTAACGGGTCTGGCCCAATGCCCTTGAGGGTTCCGAGGTCATTGGATGGCCTGGACCCAAAGTATCATCCTCAAGGTTTGGATGACCGGAGGAGGAATGTGCGGACTAGTGCCTTTACGAGGAAAGGTTTGGACATGGTAGATGCGTGGGACCCGGTCATGGGATTGTCACGTAACAATTCGATCCTCTTGGATGACGAAGAGATGAGGCTTTGAGCGGCTGGGGCCTTTTTTCTTCCTCGAGATCGCCACTGCATGACTCATACTCCAGAAGGAACGGTGGAGCTAGCTAAGAACCTATGCCAGTCTATGTCTTTTGTAAGTGCACGTCCATATGATGCTATTATGTTAGATACCTTGTTTTTTAAGGTTTTGATCTTATTTGATTTTCAGTTTGTGTTGTACAGGCGACCACCTGGTCGTATGGTCTTTTGGAGAGGGCGGTACAAGAAACAACATTATTAGGGACCTGTGAGCCCATGTGAAGACCTTGGAGGCAAAGGCGAGGGCCTCAGAGGAGCTTGAGGCTGTGAAGAAGAGGCTAGCGGTCAAGGAGTCCGAGGCATTGATGCTGGAGAAACACCTCGAGGAAAAATGTATTGTCCAAGCCTTAGTTGTCGGGGTCCTGGAGAAGAGGATTAAGCTCCTTGAGGAGGCTAGCTAAGAGGACCGTCCATAATAGTATTATGCCACAAAAGGCATTGGGCGAGGGCTATAAACAGGAGTTTGATGAGATGGGGGAGGTAATAGAAGATCAGCAAGCTAAAATTGCCCAATTCAAGATCAATGTTGATCTGAAGGACAAGCTGATAGAAGAGCTATAATCGAGGGCCAGCAAGACGGAGGATTTGTTGTCAAGGGCCATGTGCAACCTCGGGACCTGTGTAATGACCCTTGGCGAGGTAGCTGGTTCGAGCGCTGCGGACCTGGTGGCATTTGCTAGGCTCAAGGATAGTCTCAATAATGGGCTATTCGAGGGTGAGAGCAATCCTCCCTCATTTGTGAACCCATTTGCTGAGAGGGTGCCCCGTGTCGAGAAGGCATTGACGGTGATGTCGTACTTCGTTGTGGAGTCTAAGGCCAAAGGAGTTTGCTTCCCGGAGGGCTTTTTGAGGTGTCGTCATTAGGTCGAGGCTCTAATCCCCGATGCGGACTGGAAGTCCCTTGACACCATGAAGGTCGAGGACCCTGATGACAACAATGTATACAAGTGGGGTCGCTTAGGGTTAAGGCTAGGACCTCAATTTCTTTATGAATATATGCCCCGGTGCTAAGGAGAGTGTAAGAAGGTAGGTGATGTTCCTGAGGGGAATAGTGAAAAAGGAGGCCTCGAATAAAGTGGGTGCCCCTCTTGCCTTTGTAATGAATATTTTGTTTTTTTGGAAAGAATGTAGCTTTTTGCTATTCATTTGATTCGTTTTGTACTTGCTCTTTATCTTTCGACCGATAAAGATCTTTTTGTTGTTTTCATCAACAATATTTGTGGAGAAGACGTTCCATCAAAATATGAGTGGAAGCAAAAGTGGATTTTATTAACTTGCATTATGTAACTCATACATAGTAGGGTCGTAAGTCATCCATATGATAACAATTTTTGAACAATTTTCCTTGGTGGTATTTGAACTTATAGACACCGAGTATTTCGTTACTATGTACAACTTAGGGTCATGCCTAATTTGGGCGTAAGGCACCATGCCCAGGGTTTCGACCCGATAATCTTGATTTGAGCAAGGCCATCCCTCCAACGTGAATTTGCTTAGCTTGAACCTTTGCATTATGATCGAGGTTTGCACGTTATCAAAGGGCCATGAGTTTAAGCCATGCGCCTTCTCGGAGTTCCTCGATGAGGTCGAGACGGGCTCAGAGGCCACTTTCGTTGTGTGGCGTATCGTAGTAGAGTATCCTAACTGTAGTGACGGTTACTTCGATTGCAAGTAAGACATCTATGCCATAGACAAGGGAGAACGGTGATTCCCCTGTAGGTCCTCGAGTTGTAGTGTTGTAGTCCCAGATTACACTGGGCAGCTCCTCTACCCATTTTTCTTTGGATGCATTGAGTCTTTTTTTCAATCATTCTTTGATTGTTCTGTTTGTGACCTCGACTTGACCATTTAATTGTGGATGGGCCACAAGGGCATAAAGTATTTGGATATTCATCTTTTGCGCTCAGTCTTTGATTTTGATGCTTGTGAACTAAGTGGCATTGTCCATTATTATTGCCCTTGGAGACCCGTATCTTGCTACGAGGTCATGCCAGAGGAATTTAATAACTTTGGTGGAGCTATTGATTTTGAGAGGCCTTACTTCGATCCACTTTGTGAAGTAATTGACTGCAATAATACATAATTTGAATTGCTTGGAAGATTTAGGTAGGTGCCTGATTAGACCGAGGCTCCTCAAGGCGAACGACAATGGATATGTCTTGGAAACTACCTTATTTGAAGGCAGACGCTGGACCTGTGAGTTGAGCTGGCAGTTGTGGCATTTGCGTACTAGGTCATGCATATCTTTCTTTAATTTTGGCTAATAGTATCCGAGCCGGAGGCACTTGTGGGCTAGGGCATCAGAGCCAATATGCGCGCCACAAACCCTAGTGTGAACTCCATGCAGCACCCGCTGAGCGTCCTTGAGATCGAGGCATTTTTTGAGGGGAGCCTAGTATCCATTACGCCACAGTGTGCCGTCAATTGTTATGTGTCTCGAAGATTGTCTCCGGATTCTTTTTTGTTCCGCAGGGGTCCCCTCGATCCTTTCGGTTTCGAGGGACTGGAGAATTGGTCGTCTCCAATCACTGACTGTAGGGCTGCCAATGACGTGTATGCTCATTAAGGAAGGCTTTGCTAATGTTTTGAGGTTAGATTCTATCCTCCCTTTAGATAGTTTGTCAGCCCTGGTGTTTTGATCCCTAGGAATTGTGTTGATGTTGATTTGATCGAACTATCGTCTTAGGTTTTTAACCAATTCGAAGTACTTTGATAGTGTGTGGTATTTGCATTCAGCAGTCCCTGTGACTTGGCCAACGACGAGCTGAGAGTCATTGTGGACTGTTAGGCGTCGTAGTCCAACTTTGAGTGTCGTATTCAAACCTGAAATGTGTGCTTCGTATTCAGCCACATTGTTAGTGACTGAGAATTGGAAGGCAACTCGTAAATTGGTCTCCATGCCATGTGAGCCTTTGATGTAGATACCCCCTCCTGGGTGATCTGTGCTAGATGAGCCATCCACGAACATATTCCATTCTGGGGGCCTTGCTCGATGGGATAAATGGAGAGCTCGGCCATGAAGTCAACCAGAGCTTGGGATTTGATTACCCTTTGAAGCTCGAACTTGATGTCATATTCACCAAGCTCGATGCATTAACGGGTAAGGCGCCCGTTGTGTTTGGGCAGATTGAGAATTTCTCTGATTGGTAAATATGTCTTGACGATGATCGTGTGGGTTTGGAAATATGGTCTCAGCTTTCGGGCTGTTATTATCAGGGCATACACACTTTTTTGCAGTGTTAGATAATTGATTTCAGTGCCTGGTGAGGTGTGACTTGTATAGTAAACTGGCCACTGCTTCGAGCCTTCCTCTTTGACGAGGACGGATGATACAGTGTCGTTTGTTGTTGCCAGGTAAATGACCAGCTCATCGCCCATTTGAGGGCACCTTAGAGTTGGGAGTTGTTACAAGTGCTTTTTGATTTGATCAAAGGTTGTTTGGCACTCCGGTGTCCACGCGAATGCTTTCTTCATGCGTAATTGCTCGAAAAATGGTTTGCACTTGTCGTCTGATGAGTGTGTGAAAATACATTCTCACTATCCTATTTTTGGGCTTAAATGTGAATAAATATAAATAATAACCATTGAGATTAATGTATATTTTACATTGGGTTATTATTTACTATTAGATATTTCTAAGTGTATTTTTGTGTTCAATTCCAGATTCATTTTGAGGGATAAAATTTAACTATGGACAAATAATTGGATCAATTGGTTAAAATAGAGCAAATTGGAGTGATTGAAGAAAACAAGAAAAAAAGAGAGGACATATGTGCGCACACATTTTGGGCTCCTATTTGTAATCAAATTTCAGCACACATTGAAAAAAGGAGACAAAAAGCACAAAGACCCAAGCGGCCAATGGAAGACCTATTTCTAAAAGGTTTTAAAAAACACACATTAGAAAAGAAAAAGAAAGGAGAAAAATAAAAAAGGCTGAAGCGGCACATGGAGTACTATTCCTAAGAGGTTTCAGCGCATATTGGAGAAAAACATAGGGCTACAAATCGGAGCCAAACACACTAGCAAAGGCTGCTCGTGCCTCCACGAAACAGAGGCAACACTCATGGCTGGCGATTCTGCTACAATTCTTTGTGGATTTTTATCACTCAAATCCATGGGTAACTAATTTTCTTGTAAATCTAGGGATGAACTTGCACATAGATGATATTTTATTTATTCTAAATTCTTAAACAGATTTGAAAAATTATAATTCTTTGATTTATTATTCTCAGATTTTTATTGGGTTTTGTTCTCCGAATAATTATAGACTTATATTATTCAAGGGTGATCATGTTTTTCCCATAGAGTGGTTGATTCTATGATTATGTTTGGATTGATTATTATCTATATTGATTGATTCTGCAGATTACCTCTGGTATATTGTCGTCACTGGATTTTATCAATAGTGATAATAATTTATATGCTTTAAAAGGTTGAGAATAATTTATCAGAGTGTTGTAGTTAATCCACTTTGGTTTATAAATATTTATCTTGGAAATTTTGTGGAATTTGCACTTCATTGAAATTAGAATAATTAAAATATTAAACTTGTGCAAGGGATTCCCGACGCTTTACTGTTGATCAAATATGAGTATTTTCTCCAGTTAATTGTTTAGTTGTTTTTACTTTCTTCAGAATTCAATTCTTATTTCAAAATATCACTAAATATTTTCTTTCAGTTTAATTGTTCTTTATAGTATTTTCTTTACCTTGTCTCTCTGTGGAATCGACACCCCAAAGCTATGCTACAACTACCGCATTATTCTTTGGGCGTAATCATCGCCTAATTTTGAAATAAATCTACCCAAGACTACAATTCTCCGAGTTAATTGCTGGATTTTGTTTAATACTCTTGGGGTGGCATGTCGGTGATGCCTGTAATTTTCTTAAGATTGGCGTTTATACCCCTTTCAGAGATCATGTAACCCAGGAATTTTCCAGCATCGACGACGAAAGAGCACTTGGCTGGGTTTAGCTTCATGTTATACCGGCGAAAGGACTAGAACGTTTCCTCGAGGTCCCGTAGATGGTCGTTGAAGGTCATACTTTTGATTATGACATCATTGATGTAGGCCTCGAGATTACGACCCATTTAGGCGCTAAATACCTTATTCATCAGCCTTTGGTACATGGGCATTTTTTAGTCCACATGGCATTCGGACGTAATACTATACATCATCGCCGGTTGTAAAGTCATTTTCAGGGTGTCGTTTGGGTCCATATGAATTTGGTGGTACTCACTTTTGACATCCATGAAAGACATGTACTTGTACTTGCATGTCGCGTCGACAAGTTGTTCGATAACGGGTAAAGGATAGGGGTCTTCGGGGTAGTGTTTGTTGAGCCCCGTGAAATCGACACATATGCAAAGATCCGAGTATTGAATTTCCTTTATTATATTAGCCTCGAGGAGTTTTGAAACCTCCTCTCTTACAAATTTTTTCCTAGAAGGGGCCAAACCCCTCTTCTTTTATTTGACCGGCTTTGAATCTGGGAATACATTCAGTTTATGAGTTATGACAGTGGGATCTACTCCTGGCAAGTCCTTCAACTCCTAGGTGAAAACATCCATGTTGGCTTTGAGGATATGGATTAGTCCGACCTTTCCCTTTTGCTTTCCGATCTAAATTTTTTTACCTGGGATGAACTCGACTTCATCGGTGACATCACTGAGGCGAGGTTTGTCATCACACTCCATCATGTCGTCTCCGGCATTTGAGTTCTGTGGGCCGATGGTGGAGCTAAGGGTAGCCACGTAGTTTGTTCTCAAGGAACGTTGATCGATGTAGATGTGTGCATCTCCTCGAGGTGTTGTGAAAGTGACGGCGAGGGAGCTGGTGCACACCGCATGTTGAAGTTGACACTGGGACAGTCGATGATGGCATTGAAGGACGACGAGACGTCGAGGATGAGGAATTCGGTCATGACGGAATGACAATCGAGGGTCTTGTATTGTGTGTCCCCGATCAGTATGAGAGGGAGGTTGACAACTCCCAAGGTCGAAACGACATCATGGCCTATACCAAAGGTGGGCCCGGAGCTATGCCTGATTGTGGACATGTGTAACTCGAGCTTCTCGAGCATGGCTCTGAAGATGACATTGGTGTTTGCGCTAGTGTCGATGTACACTATGTTAGTGTCGTACCCGCAATCCGTGCCATTATCATAAGTGGGTTTGAATGGGGGTAGACGACCTTTGTCCCGTTGAAGCTCCTTCAGATTTGATAAACATGTGGGTCGTGCCCACCGGCGGGGGTGATGATAGATTTTTCTGCCTAGGGCAGTTGTGATGCCTGCGTGCTTTGTCACGGTCGTCGGAGTCCTCATCCTTTTTTCGACCCTTTCGAGGTCTTTGTAGGGTAAGGTAGAGTGAGCGATGAACTCTTTAAGCTTCCCCTGTTCTATCATCTTGGAGATGAGATGCTTATGTTGCCAGCACCCTTCCGTATCGTGGTCACGATCCTTGTGGTACAAGCAGAATTTGTCGAAGCCCTTCCTAGTTTTCTATTGAATGGCTTGAGGCCATTTGGGGACCTTGATATGCTTTTCCAGGATAAGCAAAATGTTTGTGCGCGTGTCATAGAGTGGTGGGTGGGGGTCGACGCCTCTAGGGATAGGTGCCAAGGAAGGATACTTCAAAGTAGTGGACGCCTTGCCTTGTCATATTTTCTGTTGCAATCGCCAGATGAAGGTCTTTGGTAGTGCTTGTTAATCTCCTTGGAGTTCATAAACCCGGTGGCACTGTCAATGAACTCACCCATCATCGTGACGGGGTTTTCTTTGATGTGGTATGCGAGTCTGGATTCGCATTGAAGACCTTGAGTGATGGCCAGGAGTTGCATGTCGGGAGAGAGTCCCTGGATTTGGACAGTCTCTACCTGAAAATGCCGGACGTAATCGCAAAGGGGTTCCTCCTTGTGCTGTTTCACCCGGAGCAAATTTGGTACTTTTTTTGGAGGTGGTCGGGCACCCATGAAATGGCGAAGGAAGGTGGAAGCCAGGTCCTTGAAGCATTCGAAGTGTTGTCCCCGTAGGGTCCCAAACCAAGTCGAAGCAACCCCTTTGAGGGTTGAGCTGAAGGCCTCGCAAAGAATTCGATCTGTGATGTGTGTCATATCCATTTGGGAGATGTAGCGTCAAAGGTGATCAACTGGATCAGAAGAGACATCGTAGCTTTCGATGACGAGCATGTGAAAGCCAGCAAGTGCCTGAACGTCGATGATGTCCTCCGTGAATGGCTGGGTGAAGAGGACCCCGATATCATCGAGGACTTGGTTAGGTGTCTTGACTTGCTCCTCGACTATGTTGATGCGGCGGATAAGGTCGTCAATGCAAAGGTTCCCTGAAGCGGAGTTATGCTGGTTTTGGGACTGCTCCTCCTGATCGATGGGTTAGGGGCCTCGTGTTGCCTGGAGTTCGGCCTTGATGGTTTGGACGATCAAAGCCTGCATGTCTTTAAGGAGGTTGGATTGTATCAACATCATCTAAGCATGGTCAATGATGACAGGTTGCGTGGCATCAGAGGGCCCAATAGGATTGGTTGCCCCCACTGTGGTTTGGAGTACCGACATTTAGGGACTCAACACTCCATCAATTGAGGGTAGGGTAGGTGGCGGGCTCGAGGAGCTGGAGTTGGCGTCCTCAACCTGGACATTGTTGTCAGTGGCGTTGGCCGTTTTCCTTGTTTTGGCCATTGGAGAAAAAAGTGTCTTAGAGAGAAAGGACGTGATCGTGGGTTCGTTTCCCACAGACGGCGCCAAATTGATAGCAATCTACCAACTTGACGACAAGGGGTAACTAACGGCGGTGATCGAGGGACCGAGGAGGTGCTAGAGTGAGAGAGGAAGATGAGTTGGAAACCTGCAAAGAGGAGACATAAGGATCCTTTAGGAGTAGAGAAGAGCAAACGAGACGGGTGTGTAGTAAGTACCTTCTTCGAGGCGGGCACCACCCAATATATATATATATATATGTGGCATGGGTTAAAATGCGCACTGCGCATGCGTGTGCATAAACGTTTCACTAATTTTCAAGTTTGTCATGCGGGTTTTTTGATCAACATTGTTTTCATGTTTTATCAGTATTAATTATTGATCAGCATCATAGCTTATCTTCATCAACATCTCCATAATAAATGATGATTTGTATGACAATCAACATCTCCTTTTACTTGGTTAGCAGTGTTGTCGTGTTTGATCAACATTAATTAATGATCAACATGTTGACTTCTCTTGACCAAAATCGCTAGAATAAATGTTGATCTGCATGGTGATCAACATCTCCTTACACGGGATCAACATTGATCTGCACGGTGATCAGCATCTCCTTACACCTGATCAACATCATTTAATGTTGATCAGTATGATGGCTTGTTTTGATCAACATCGCCAGAATAAATGTTGATCTGCATGGTGATCAGCATCTCCTTACACCTGATCAGCATTGAATGCATGGTGATTAACATCTTCTTACATCTGATCAACATCATTGTCGTGCTTGATCAACATTAAATGCTTAATGTTAATCGGCATGAAGACTTGTTTTGATTAACATCACCAGAATAGATGTTAATCTGCATGGTGATCAGCATCTCCTTACACCTGATCAACATTGATTTGCATGATGATCAACATCTTCTTACACCTGATCAGCATCATTGTCGTGCTTGATCAACATTAAATTTTGATCAGCTTAATGACTTATCTTGACCGATATCGCTAGAATAAATGTTGATCTTCAAGGTGATTAGTATCTCCTTACACCTGATCATCGTTGATCTGCATGGTGATCACCATGTCCTTACACTTGATCAGTGTCAAAATCAAATCAACATAACTACTTACTTTGATCATCATCATTTTCCCAAGATTTCTTAAGTCAGAAAAAATTTAAATTTTCATCGTTTCCACGTTTGGTGTAAGGAGATTTTAGAAGCAGATCTAAAGTCACGACGGAGACGCTGTCGAATCCGATGGAAAGCTTCGTCGGGGGGACACTGACATGTTTTGGTGATGGTTGCTTGTTGAGATGTGTTTCGTGGTGGTTTCGAAGTTGGAGAGACGGACTGGAGGCTTCGCCCGATGTCACTACCGTAGCTTCCAATGGGATGGAGGTGCGGTGGCATAAGATGAGATTATTATTACATCTTATGCGTATACAGCGCGCGCGCGCCCACACACACACACACACACACACATATATATATATATATATATATATATATATATATATATATATATATATATATATATATATATATATAGACACACACATATATATATATATCTGTATTTTATTTAAGTTTTTTTCATATATATATATATATATATATATATATATATATATATATATACACTTCTAGACAAGAAGATAAAGACTATATCAAATATTTTAATACTATCACATTCCATGATACTCCTTCCGTCCATGAAAAATTAAAAACATTTTTTTTGTCATCCCAGAAAAATTGATCTCATTCCTTAAAAGGAAACTTCTCACTCTCAAAGTTACTAAACTATCCCAATTTTTTCTTTATTTTTTTTACCTCGTTTTTTATGCACTTTAATCTTCGCGCTCAGTCAAACATATACAAAAGTCTTACATTTACCTTAATCCCCGCGCTCAGTCAACCTCTTCAATCTTTTGGGGACGGGGGAGTATTTTAGAGTATTTAAAAATCTCTTTCATAAGACGGAAAGCAGATCAATAACAACATTTAGCCAATATTAACACAAACTACTACGTACTTATTTTTCCAAATGATCATAAAAAACAAGATTACATATAGGTAACAGTACTCTACTTAGGGGATCATATACATGCACATTAATTTAGAGATGACCACAATCATATTTTGTGTGAACTCTCGAATCTCTGAAGAAAATAAGCATCAAAACCACAAATAACAGTTTAACCAAAATGGAGGAGGACCTTAGGGTGCATCCCACAATGTAGCTATGCATAGACACTTGAACCAATCTCATCCTTCTCTCCTTCACATACTCATCAATGGCCTCCATTAACATGACTGATCCGTTTATTGCCGTTAACTGATCATGATTGTGATGACAGAGCCGTTTGGCCAAGCTTCGTCCGAGGACGACGGCGTCCTCTAACGCCGTTGAGCCACCTTGGCCGATGAACGGACCCATCCCGTGCATAGCTTCTCCGGCGATCGTCACAGTTCCTTTTCGAAACACTCCGGTCAAAATATCCCAGGGTGATATATATCTGATATTGTTTAAGGTGAGTGATTGTAAATCACATTTATTTATTATCTCCACCATTTCTTCTGATAGCCCTTCGCTTCTTGATGCTAAAGCAAATTCTTGAATGCGCTTTGGGTCCCCTGAATTTTTTACCTCTGCAATTTTTTTGTTTTAAAAAGTATCCGAAGATAAAAGTTAATGGAAATTTTGAGGGTTAAATTAATATGAAAAACATTGGAAATGAAAGAATTACAAATTAACCTGGTGGGTATAATCCTTGTTTAGCCAAGAACCAATAGATAGTTGTAGCGTCAATTGGGAATATTCCAAAGACCATTTTACTGAATTTTTTCTCGTCAAATCTTGTAAAGTTATGGCCATGAGGATAATTCCTGAAGCCTCTTATGACCCAAACTTTGTGATGTCTCGCTGGTTTTAGTCCCATAAATTCAGCTACTGGTGAACGAGATCCATCACATCCTATTAAAACCTATAACATATATATACATTTTTAATCATAATTAATCAACAAGAGGTTTGATGAAATTAAAACCTATAACATTTTTTTTTGTAAATTTCACCCAAATTTAGGGGTAAATTCAAGAAATGCAAAGGTGTAAAGTGATTCTCATGCTAAATTTCAAAAGGGTAAATGCTAATTTCTTAAGATTTAAAGTTCAAGGAAAAAAAACAGAAAAAAAAATAAAGGTGTGAAAAGATTACCTTGGATTTGATAATACTTCCATCTTGTAATTGAACGCATGGCTGTGAAGATAATGGATCAAAGTGAACAGATATCACTTCACTTCCAAAGCGTATGGTGCCTTGAGGAAGAGGCTTCGCTAGTTCATTGATTAGGTCGCCCCTCCTCAAACATCTAAATTCATGAGTTTCACTCCTATGTATATGCCACAATACATAAAAGAAAATAAAAAACGAAATTTTAATTACTTAAAAATTTGATTAAATTAACAAATTCATGCAATAACCAATTTTACAAATGTACCCTTGAAGCGGTCGAGCCATTTGCCTAAGGCGTGAGGCGATGCCGAGTTGTTGGAGTGCCCTCCAACCATTGCAATGAATACCGAGGCCCCCGCCGCTGGCTCGCAGTCTTTCTGATCTCTCTAATACTAAACTCTTTACGCCTTTCCTAAAACATTAAATAAACTTCATTTATAGTTGTACTTTTTTTTTTCAGAAATTTAAAGCTCCCTCCATCCGCTAAAAACTGATTTATTTGTTTAACAATTTTACAGTATTTAATATATATATTTATACATATATTATATATATAATGTGAGGTGAGTGAGAAATTGTTGTAAGGAAGGAACCTGTGAAGAGCAAGAGCAATGGCGAGGCCAGAAATCCCACCACCAGATATCACCACATCCATCTCCTCCTGTGGTATTACTTCCATTTTTCTTCTTACTGTATTTTGCAAATCGACGACGACTGTAAGCTGGCTAGCTTGTTTACTTAAATATATATAGTACTTGCGTACTGAGCGGGTTAGCTAGCATTGGAAATGCCCTAAAAAGTTGTTAATTTTACAATAAGACCACCCTACCTGTCCTACCTATTACTGAATTTGTAAAATATAGCCATGAATAGCAGCAGATAGGAAGTACATGGATGAATGGTGGATCTCAGCCCACCATCCAAAGCAAACATATCAGAGTTGAAATTGGATGTAATGTTTATGAAAGAAAAAATTAGAGAAAAATATTTAACTTGATGATTTATTGATAAAATTTTAATGAAAATAATATAACCAATTTGTTTTACTTTAATTTTCAGAGTGAAAAAGAAAACCCGGGCCGAATAGCGTATGGCAAATGAGAAGACACGACAATGTAGTCGAACCCACCACTCCTTTTATAACCTATATATGTCCCCACTATACTAATTAAACTGTTGATAGTACAGTTATATCACGAGGGAAAGAATTGATTGGAATGGTTTATTGAAATTTTAATGAAAATATGGATAAAGAAAATAACTAATTTTCCCTATAAAAAAAAGAACATAGTCCCTCTGTCCCAAAATTATTGAAACACTTTCCTTATTGGGCTGTCCCTAAATTATTGAAACAGTTTCCCTTTTTAGTAAACTTTTGTACATGAATTTACTCAATTATCCCTCATCACTCTCTTTCATCTACAAAGTCAACTCAAAATCAGCTCCACCTAAAACAGCGTGCCCAGTCAAAACGTTTCAAAAATAATGGGACGGAGGGAGTAACTAATTTGTACTCCATTCGTCTGGTAAAGATTGTTATGTTTAACTTTAATGTTTCAAGTAGCAATGTTTGACTCATAATTTTATTAAGATAAATAAGGAAAAAAATTAAAAGTAAAATATATCTTAAAAATTTAAATTACAAATTATGAGAAATATATAAATTATTTAACTTTACATGTCTTTGAATTCATAAATAATAAATTATAAATTAATTGCTGTGAAAAAAAATGCAATTCTTATAGGACATAGGGAGTAAAACTTTAATTTTTAGAGTGAAAGGAAAAGATCCGACCCGAATAGCGGATGGCAACAAAAGAAGACACGACGATGTGCGTAAAACCCACCACTCACTTTATAACCTAGATGTGTCTCTACACTAATTAGCCTGTGTCCCCACGATGTACTACGTTGTACAATTGATTTTCTAACATTTTAAAATAGAAAGTCATAATTTGTATACACATATTGTTAGATGTTTGTAGTTAAATGTAAGCAAATTTTAAAATAATCTTCCATGCATGGTTGATGTTGGCATAGCTAAATTCCATGCTAACTTTAAAATAATCTTCCATTATAACTTTATCTCACATTAGTACAAAAGTAAAAGTTAATTTGGTGCCAAATTGTACAACTATGATGATAAAGGGAGAAAGGTTGATTTTTGCCACTAACCTTTTCAAAATCTCTCATTTTACCACAAACCTTTTTTTTCCTGGGGTAAGTTTGTCATTAAATGTTCGGTCATGAAACAATTAGCTATTGTTGGAGGCAGAGACAGTCACGAATGATGTGTCAGAGATCAAGAAACATATCAATGGCTTATGTGCGACTAATTAGAGCCTCGGTCAGCTGAATCGAGGTCGGTAAGGTCGTGTTTTCCGTCATAGCTAGATCCGTTGCGATTAGTGGTGTTTCGGCACTAGCTGAGCGGGAAAAAGATCGATGTTGGTCTGGTGGAGGTCTGACAAATGTTGAGGGATAACTTTTCCTTCCAAGTCAACGGTTTTGTCATGACACGTTACACCATCGGTTCAATAGTGGTATATTTACCCCTAAAATGAAACGTTGATGACATTTTTACCCTGGAAAAAAGATTAATGGTAAAATGATAGATTTTTAGAAGGTTAGTGGTAAATTACCCTTTCTCCCATGATTAAATTAGAGTTCCTACCCAAACAAACTTTGGTTTGATGATTAAGCAAGTTAGCCACTTTGTATTTTTCAAAGTAAAATAGAAAATAGAAAATTTTCTTTTAATACCTAGTATTATTTTTGTATTTTTTTACTTCTATGTGTTTAAATGTATTTTTGTATCCATTTGTTTTGTGTTTTTTGCACATTCATCCTACATGTTGTGTTTTAATCATCTTCTCTCATGTGTATACTCGTAATTTGAGTTAAAAATAGTACTCCATGTGATCGGATTTATGGAACATATATGATTCCAATGACTTATTTCCTTGGGTCTCTTTATATTTATCTCATGATTTTTTTCACCGATAGTCACATTGAAAACCTACAATAACGTGCATGAGTTTCTGCAACATCATTACAAAAAGGTCTAGATGATGGTCTAACTTCACAAAATAAATGAGAAAATAAACAATATTATAAGTAAAATAGCAATTTTAATTAGACCTAAAAGGTTTCACCATTTATCTATTAGTTTTAAAACATTAGGGATCTAAAGCCTAAAGAGTAAAAGATAAAAGTCAAAGAGAGAGTTGGTCTTTTCAACAATTTGAATAAAAAGAATTACAACCGTATCAAATTAAGATGAAATGATACAATCTCATTGACAAATGAAGAGGTAATAAAAACATATGATCAGTGTAACACTTTAGATGTCTCTCCAAAAAAAGTAAAAGTACAAAATAAATGCAAATAAGGTAATTATAACATTGAATAATGACGAAATGGCAAAAATATATGAGTAAAAAACTTTAGGGGTCTTTTTTGGACAAAGTGAAAAAGTGAATGCAAAATAGGTAGTTTAACCATTAAATATAGTAAAGTAAAACAATAAAAAAGAAAATTATTTTTATCTACAGTAATTATTCATAAATATATAACAATAATTAATAATATCTAAGTAAAGATTTGTATTTTTTTTAGTGATGTCATTTAACACCACTCATACTCATACTCATACTCATACAAGACTCCATCCACCAAACCGCCACTATATAGTGACCCATGAAGAGCGAGAGCAATGGTGTGGAGAGAAATCCCACCTCTATCACCACATCCATCTCCTGATCGGGTAATAGTTTTTTAAGAAATTAACAAAAACCACCCCCGAGATTTAGTATAATCTCCATCCCCCGTATTTTAGGAATTCTCAAAAAATCCCCCCGTAGGCTAATTATACAAATACCTCATGCCATCCACATTATGTCTAATATCTCATTAGTAGTGTAGGACCCACCATTTAATCCGCCTGAAAACCCGAAAATACCCTTATCTCCTAAATCTTCAAAAATACCCTCATCTCCTAAATCTGGTAGGGGGAAAGTGATAAAATCTGGGTTGATGAGAATAGAGGCAGGGGAAAAATGATAAAATTTGGCTTATCCTCTTTTTTATAGTTCCACCGATTCTTCAAATCAACCGTACTCCGTCGTACGAGAGCCAGCTTGGTCAATAGCATGGATGTATCCCAACACCCCTTATCAGAGCTCTACTCCGCGCTACCCTCCACCATCCCCGTACTCCGTCGTGCGAGAGCCAGCTTTGTCAACAGCATGGATGTATCCCAACACCCCTTATCAGAGCTCAACTCCGCGCTACCCTCCACCATCCCCGTAGAGACGGTGAAGGAGGTGCCTTCTGAGACCGTAAGCATATGCGCTCCACCCCGCACGCCACCAGAAATGCTGAAGAAATGAAATCTAGATGAACGCTTATTGTTCGAAAGCAAAGGATGAATTGAAATAGAGTCTTCCATATCTCTTCTCCAACCACACACGAAGGCCGTCCCGAACTTCGGCAACGCTTCTACTTCCTCTGATTTCGGCCTCCGGTTTGGAGGAAGAGAGTATCGACATTGAGCAAAGCGTGGAGTGGAGGGAGAAGGGTTGGAGTTGTAAATGGGTAATGGAAGTGGAGGAAGGGTTCTGGCTAGGCGAGCAAGAGAGGGAATTGGTGCGACGGCTGGGTTGGCTAATTGGTGCAATGGCTAGACATCTCAGCAAGTACATGGCTGCTTTAAAGTGTGCTTGCTGCGGGTTGTGCATAAACTGACTTAAAAGATTCACAACATATGTTATATCAGGCTTGGTGATAGTGAGATAAATCAACCGGCCAATAAGTCTCCTATAGCTACCAGGTTTAGAGTAGCTACCAGGTTTAGAGTAAGGATCATCTCTCTCAGCTACAAGATGATGTTGTTGTTGCATGGGTACTGAAGTTGGTTTGCTTCCAATCATTCTAGTGTCTTTAAGTATGTCCAAATAGTACTTTCTTTGTGAAAGTAAAATTCCTGATTTAGATCTGGCAATTTCCAAACCTAGGAAATATTTCAGCTTTCCCAAATCTTTAATGAAGAAGCTTTCATGTAGATATTTCTTCAATGTTGCAATGAAAGCTTAGTCATTTCCTGCCACCACAATATCATCAACATACACCAATAATGCTGTGAAAGTAGAGCTGATTTTAAAGGTGAAGAGAGAATAATCATATCTGGATTGCTTGAAATCGAACTGAAGGAGGAAAGCCTTTGAAAATTTTGCAAACCACTGTCTTGGTTCATGTTTGAGTCCATATAGTGATTTTTGCAGTTTACATACCAAATTATTTTCATTTGAGTATCCTGGTGGTGGCTTCATATATATTTCTTCTTCAAGATCTCCTTGAAGGAAGGCATTCTTGACATCAAGTTGGTGCAGCTCCCAATGTATAATTGCAGCTATTGCCAGCAGACATCTAACAGTAGTCATCTTTGCCACTGGTGCAAAAGTTTCATGAAAGTATACCCCTTCGTTTTGTGTGAATCCTCTAGCTACTAACCGAGCCTTGTACCTTTCAATGCTGCCATCTGCTTTATGTTTAATTCTGAATACCCATTTTGATCCAATTGCTCTTTTCCCAGCTGGTAGTGTGGTTAGAGTCCAGGTTCTATTGAGTTCAAGGGCCTTAATTTCATCATTCATTGCGTTGCACTAGTTAGGATCAGCACACGCCTCTTTTAAAGTCTTAAGCTCTTTATGCTTGTCAATGTTTTCCATGAAGACTTTATGTTGCGCAGAGAACATGTTGTGTGACAGATAATTTATAATGTTATAGGACTTACCATAGGTGGATGCATTCGTAGTGGCAGCAACAGGAGAATTATTTTTCTTGAGAGGTTAAACCACATAATCTTGCAAGCAGGAGGTTTCCTTTCTCTGACTGGTCTTGTGTTTTGAGGAATTGAAGTTAGAGATGAGGTATTTTGCTTAACTTCGTGATACTCTAGTTGTGAGAGTGGTGCTTGGTTTTGAGGTTCAATATGTGATGGAGCCTCATCATCATTAGGTATGGGATTTTTAGAAATGACAGGTGTTCTTTGATCTGATTTTTCTTGTTGAAAAGAAAATATATGTTCAAAGAAGGTTATATCTCTAGAAACGATGACTCTATGATTTTCAAGATCATAGACTTTATAGCTTTTTTGCCCTAGAGGATATCCTATGAACACACAAGGTTTCCCTTTACTTTCATATCTTTGGCTCTTTGTTTATTATGCACATAGCAAAGGCAGCCAAACACTTTTAGATGATCTAGGCTGGGAGTTTTTTTGAATAGCTTTTGATAAGGGCTATGACCTTTTAGCTTGGGTGAGGGTGTGTGATTAATTAAATACGCTGCGGTCAAAACACATTCTCCCCAAAATTATTTTGGTAAATCGGCTTGAAACCTCAAGGCTCTAGCTACCTCTAACAAATGGCGATGCTTTCTTTCAACTATCCCATTTTGTTGAGGGGTCTCAACACAAGATGTTCGAAGAATAATTCCCTGCTTTTGCAAGAACTGGAAGAAAGGACCAGAAACAAACTCTTTTGCATTGTCACTTCTCATTTCAAGAATTGTTTTGTCAAATTGATTTTTGACCATTGCAAAGAAATTTGGAAAATGAACAGCCACTTCAGACTTGTGTCTAAGCAAATACACCGTAGTGCATCTAGAGAAATTATCCACAATTGTGAGAAAATAATGAGCACCAGACAAAGATAGTGTTTTATAAGGCCCCCAAATATCCAAGTGTATTAATTGAAAACAATCATCAGTACAATGAGAGCTAACTGGGAAAGGTTTCCTAGTTTGCTTGGCTCTTTGACAAGAATCACAGGGAGAGGCTTGATGTTTGAAATTTAAACTTGAGAGCTGCTGAAATTGACAAAGTTTTTGGTGTGAAGGGTGACCTAGACCCATGTGCCATAGGCTGGAAGATTGGTTGCAAGTTGCTGCCTACTTTATGTGTCTTGAACCCCTCCAAGTAATACAACCCCCTTGCTGCTCACCCATCCCAATCGTCCTCCTCGTAGTTAGGTTCTGTAACACACAAAACATGGATAGAAAGTCACAGAACAGTTCATATCCTTTGCTAGTTCGCTAACAGAGAATAGATTGCATTCAAAATTGTGAATATAATGAACTCTATGCAATTTAAGTGTTGGAGATAAATTGATTTCCCCAACTGTCATCACTTTCATGTTAGCCCCATTTGGCAGAAGTACCTGAGGACTTGTGGATGAGTTTTGAAGTTGTGACATTATTAACTTGTTTGGAGTCATGTGATTTAAGGCACCACTGTCAATAATCCAATTGCAAGAGTCAATGGTGACCTTACCAGAAAAGTTGAGATTCTCATTGCTTTTGTGAGGTGCAAGCATTGATAGGAGTTGTTCACACTGAGTTGGTGTGAGATTCACTGGTTTTGTGGGTTGAGAGTCCTGTGAAACAACAGCTTTAGCAAAAATCTTTTGTTGTTTTTGTCCTCCAGATGTTTGTCTTGCAGGCTTGGCTGGTGGAGGCTTGTCCTTTTGCCACCAGTCAGGGTAGCCTTTGATTTCAAAGCAATTTTCAGTGTAATGACCTAGTTTGCCACAGTGGTCACACTTGTTTTTAGCCTTGTTTGAATCTTTAGCCTTCTGACTGGTTTAACTGCAAACGTCGCTGCTTCTGTTGTAGCTTTGTTCATCAAGACACTTTGTTGTCTTTCTTCTTTTGTAACCTGTACAGGCTTTATTCACATTAGGCAGAGGTTCCATTTTCAGAATTAATGACCTTATCCCACTGAGATTTTCGTTGAGCCCCATTAGGAATTGATGTAACTTCTTTTCTTCTTTCTCTGCAAAAACTTCCTTGTATGCTTGACATGTGCAGTTGGGTGTGTTTGAGTATGTATCCAAGTCATCCCAAAGACACTTAAGTTTGATGTGATATTCTGTTACTGTCATATTTCCTTGACAACAAAAGAAGATCTCTTTCTTCAGTTCATGGATTCTTGGTGCGTTTCTCTGTGAAAACCTTTCTTGAAGGTCAACCCACATATCCCTCGCAGTATCTGCATAAGCCACACTATTGTGCAATTCAGGAACCAAGGAGTTGAAGATCCATGATATGAACATTGAATTGCAGGTGTCCCAGGCTGGAAAGAGTTCTGAATTTTCATTTGGTTTCTTGATTGTGCCATTAACAAAGCCTATCTTGGTCTTAGCCCTTAGAGCATTGAGAATGACGCGCCTCCAGGTGGGATAATTGTCACCCTTGAGCAGGCATGTGACAAGTATGGTGCCTGGATTATCTGATGAGTTAAGATGGTAAGGAGAAGTAGGCCTCACAGCAGTAGAGGTACTGTTTGATTCTTTTTCTTTTTCTGTCATTATGGTGGGATTTGATCAGAAGAACTTAGCTCTGATACCATGTAAAGAGTTGAGGAGCAGCTAGCAGTTGTGCTTAGCATGCAAGAGAGAATTATCCCTGTATATATTTCTGCGTTTTGTTTACAGTGAGTACACATAGACTTAGATGAGAAGAAACCTAAACCTACTGTCAACTTAGAATTCTAAGTAGACTAGGACTCGTACAACTGATGACTTGAGTATGAAGAACTGATGCGGCGGCCCTTGGATTAATGAATTGTATGCAATTGAGGACTCAATTCTCAACATAATGATTTCTTGATTATCTTCGTTTAAATTTTTATGGTCAGTGAAGATTCAATGGATGGATGTAGGGCTTATGATTTTTCAACTGGTGTTCATAGAAGTTGCTTCACTATGTACCTGCCTACCGGTTCCATTTGACAGAATAGATACGGAAAGACAAAAGCAGAGCAGGTGAAGATATTGGCCAAGTACAGGGTGCATTGAAGAGTTTTTTTTAACAAAAAAATGCTATGAGCTTTGATGAAGCTGCTGAAATTGTATTTGGAGAAAAGGCTAAACCTGCATTTTTTGTCAATGTAGATGAGGTACCTAAACTACATGCATAAAAGAAAAAAAAAATCTGTCATATATTATGTACGTAGTTATGACTTTCTGGATGACATGGAGTGAAGTTATTTGTTTCTTTTTTGGTAAGTTGATTATATTTGCAATTCTGACATTCATTATGGTTGATTAAATGAGCTCGATGACCTGGGGGGTAGGGAGGGAGCTCGAGGAGGGAGGTGAAGGAGTTACTGTGTCACAGTCCATCTATGATCTCATCTCATGCTTCAGATCCTATCCTGCAGACTACAGCGGTACCTTTTTTAACATTGCACTTTTGAGTCCGCTACAACATGTAGAATGAGCTTGTCACGCATTTAATTATTTTCTTTTATTTGTTTCATCTTCTAACATATCTGGCTTATCATTTGAACATGATTAATTTTAGAAAGTAGGCACTATTTCACTCCTTATAGTGATGATAATCAGTTTTCAAGCTTTTTTTCCATGATTATACTTTTGAACAATTGACTCCTCCTAGTTAATAAATAACGCATCGGTTAGGATAAACAAATGTAAATGCTAAAATTACGAGGATGATAACTTTGAACTTTTTACCTCGAACTGAGTGTTGTCCGCACCATCTTAATGATGTCGGAAGTCGGTGATGGTGCTGACCCGACGCTCTATGATCACCATCTCCTCGTAGGCGCTACGCGTCATCTTCGAGCCGTGCTTCTTCCGCGGCTTCAATATCGCCTCGGAGGTCGCATTCTTTCGGGTCTTGTCGGAGATCTTCTTGAATTCGTCTGTGTTCAACCCATCGATCGGCTTATCCCAGTTGGCATGAGGGATCCCTTGTTGCCTCTTTGATTGCCAATGATCGCAAGTCGGATTATCCTCGGTGAGGGGGTATTTGCCCCGGTAGTCGGAGATGATCTTACTCTTCCTCCCCCGGTACATCTTGACCCACATCTGGTGCAGATGTTCCTCTACATCATCTGCACTGGATGTCCACGGACGCCAAACATATTAATTAAGCAATTGTCTACCGCGAGTTTTGCCACCTATGCGTCATTGTCTTCATGTGTGAACTTCGTGTAAGTCGGTGGGATACCGACATAACGCTCATGGAAGACAACCTGAATGTCTTGGTAGACATTGTGAAACGTCGATCCAAGGCAACACAAATTAAAAGTAAAAAAAATTAAAACAATAAAGTTCGTATACATAAATTAAAATTTTAAAATGAAACATAAATTTAAACACTTACTAGCCCACGAGAATCAGCCTCCTACCATCTAGAGCTATCTTTGGAGGAGGGAGCAGCTGCGTGACCGCGTCATCCATCGGGTCATCATGCTGATGCTCCACAGTCTGCTTGAACCAGAAGTATGCGAGGATGCAGCTGAAGTGGTGGACCGCGGAGTGCGACCACCGATACCGGTGCGCCCTCCTGTACGATTGGAGCCGGTATCACGCGGAGGAGACGTCATATACTTACAATAACATAGTAGATAATACGACAGAACTTTTGAAAATACTAAAGTAATACTAAAAACTTTAAGAAATAGTACAAATTCACCCAAAATACTAAAAAAACCACAAAAATACTCAAAATATTCAATTTAATAAAAACTTTAAGAAATAGTACCAATTCACCCAAAATACATAAAAAACCACAAAAATACCTAAAAATCCATAAATAATCTTATTTTCCTAAAATACCTAAAATATATATTAAAATACCACAAAATACAACAAAAACAGAAATGTATCACAAAAATACCTAACATATATACTAAATTACACAAAAATAATAAAAAAACACAAAAAAACAAAAGAAAACATAAGCTACTTGCATTAATTCATAAAACATACCTGTGATGGGGGTTTAGAGAATGCATCCATCGGAAAGTTTCAGAGTGTTCTTCAACCAACTGCAAATATTCTAATATGATCTTGACTCAATGTGTAAACTGCCTTAGGTTTACATGGTCTTACATCACGTCCGGGAAACAAATGCAACTCACTTCGGATTCCCATCGCCTGAAGGTTACGTCTTGAGTTTTCGTTGTCTTTACTCCTCCCTTACTGATTCATAACCGTGTAGAAGACATTATAGAATAAATTTTTCTCTATATGCATCACATCGAAGTTATGGCTGACCAACAAATGAGGCCAGTATAGCAAGTCCTAGAAGATCGATTTCTTGATCCAATTGTGAGACACACCAAAACCTTCCGGTCTTTGTCCGTCCCAATGTGAACCGAAAGGTGGAAACTCAATCTGTTTAATCTCTGTTAGAATTTCCAACCCAGATTTATACACGATTTCATCATGTCGCTCTTTGAAACCTCACATGACAATCATCAAATTCTACTTTTTTGAACAAATAATTAAATAACTACATAGCCTCAAAAAGAAAATCAATAAAATACATACCAAGCTCGGTATATTTTCCTTTGTTGCTTCAGATACTTAGGGATCCTTTGTTGCTTCAAATATCTGGGGAACCACGAGAGAGGTGCCAAAAACCAAACCAAAGAATACGTGACCAAATCTCTAAAACTAAGCACCAATAACTTGTTCCAACATGTAAAATAAGTGAGTATTTCAGAAATGGAAGGAAATGAACAACAATGGAGGAAAAAGAAATCGGGAGCAAAAAATTTCGGTTGCTCCCGAACTCAGATCTACAAATGAAAGGAAGAAGGAAGGGGATGAAGTAATAACATCAAGTAGCAGGGGGTGACCAGCAACCAAGTCCGCTACCACTTCCACGGTGACCAAGGTGGAAACTTTTGTCAATTTGGTAGCGGGCAAGGTTGCTGGTATGGCGCTACGACTGTAGTACCCGCTACCGAGTTGCGCCTCCGGTAGCAGGCAGCACGCCCCAGCCAGTCAGAAGCTTTTTGGGGAGTTTGGTAGCGGGCTGCCACCTACCAGGCCCACTGCCGAGCTCCTAACAACTCGTAGTGAAAGTCAAATATGAACTTCCCGTAAGGGGATATCGTTATGTACTTTTCTTGATGAAAGATTTTGTTTTGACACGGATGTCAAATGATAAATAAATGTATGGAGTTTTTAAATATATTATTTTATTTTTTTAATAATATTCTTCATATCAATATCTTAGATCAAACACAACATATAAAGTCAAACGGAGCATTCATATTAAGATGGAGCCATTGAGGGAGTGTTAGTTTTGACACTAAGCCATATAATTGATTTTTTTGCTTATTAGTTGTTTATTAACAATTGATGGTATGATAACGCCAAAGTTGATAATTTACGTATAACGTTCATAAACTTTTATATTAGTTACAAAATGGACCCTATAAAATCATATTCAAGAATTCTTGAACCAAACACAAGATTGTGTGTACTTTTTTAGGTGTATTCTATTGTTATATGACTATAACACAATTGCATATTCATATGCTTTGTTTTGATTTTATTTTTATAGGTCAGAGCTTCTTCAACATCCAATTAAAAGTCTAACCAATACCACTTCTCTGAGCACATAAAATTGAATGTGAAGACTTACTTTATGTATCCTTTTTACATTGATTATGTCACTCATTTGATGGATCATGTAGCAATTTCAATAGTACAATAGAGAAACATGTTAATATTATCTCTTGGTTGTTGGTTTTAAACATTTTTATTCCATACTTATCCTATTTGATACGTTTGCAATGATTGAAATTTAAAAAATGATACAAAATAAGAAACCATAAAATTTTGAATTTCTATGTCAACTTTTTTGTAATGTTTGGATTATTTTATTATATTGAATAATGTTGTATGTGAAAAAATTGTTTATCATATTTCATACCTTTGCAATGATCACAATCATAAATATGTTACTCCATCCGCTCCCAAAAGATTCAATCATATTCGTTTTCAGGTTATCTCAAAAAGATTTGATAATTTCATTTTAATGAAACATTTTCAATCCACTTTTACCTTTTAACTATCAACTTTTCTTCTTCACCCAATAAGTTATTTTTGTCTTATATAACAGTTTTACATTATTATTTCAAGTCTCTAATACTCTTTAATATCTGTGTCCGGTAAAACATCTAAAACAATTTGGAACTGAGGGATTATAAAATAACAAATCATACTACTTTGATTTTTCACGACAACTTTTTGTAATGTTTGAATTATTCTATTATATTGAATAATATTTAAATGAGATAAAATATTTATCATATTTGTTTCTACTTTTTTTCCTAACCCTCCCGAAGGAGAGGTATAAGCTAGTTACATATTAGTAATACAGGATCATTAATTACATTAATTGTAAAAAAAGACACTTCCTGGTGAAGCCAGCTTCACATGCGCTCCATATCAGCGCCACATGTGCGCAAGCTTTTTTTCATCATAAATGCTAAAATTTATGTAGGTCATAACATTCACAATTAAAACATACCAAAATCCAACAAATTTAAACCATTGTTCATACACAGATTACAAACTTACGTTTAGAAAGTAGAATAAACTAGTCATAATACCTGACTTCGTCACGAGTTCACTTTTTTATATAAAAAATCATGTGCAGTTATCGGTTCGGTGTTGCGGATTAGGGAGCCAGTGACAGTGGGGAGGTGCGAGTGGGATGCCCACTTCATGGGTCCAAGTATGTATCAATTATCAACTTTATTAATATAAATTATAAATGAGATCTTTGGTGTTACTTCATTTATTAACTATGAAAATACATTATGTGCAATGATTTATTTATTAATAATGTTAGCGTGACGAAATATGTTAATATATAAAAGTATATATTAACACCGATGGCAGTCACACAAACCTTTTTAATGCAAATAGTATTAATCATGACTACTAAGCTATAGATTTTGTGATTTGAAGATTGTGAAGAAAGTTACTTAATCTTTTCTAATTCCATGTGATTTTTTTAGATGTTTGTTTTCGAAGATTGACTTCGCCTCTACTGAAATCCATAACACCATAGCAAGATCCCACGGCATAAAGCATCTAGATCATCCCTTACATATCCATTGCAGGGATGTTATGGTTCGTAAGTCAACAACATTCATGTCCAAGATAATGTTATGGTTCGTAAGTCAACAACATTCATGTCCAAGATAAGCTTACTTGTATACAACTGAAGTACTAAATGGATGATAACAATAAGAACTTACCTTAAGAATTTTAAACCGCTCCTCTTCATTTGGTGTAGCCATCTCAACATCAGAATCAAAACGCCCCGGCCTGATTTAGTTCAAGCTGATAAGCCACTGATTCACAAAGGATCCACCTTTGTAAGTAAGCATCGACATCCCATTCCGGTGGAACCGGATAGGGATGCCCCGACCCAACTGAGGGTTGAAAGCGTGGATGGACTTGAACCCGTACTTCTCCAAAAAATCCCGAACAACCAACCGGTCTTGCTCCCACCCGCCGAGTAAATTTTGATAGCAGCGAGAAAGATAGCTTCATGATTTTTCAGAGAAAGTGGTCTGCTTTCCCTCTTTAGCAACAACACTTGTTCTTGCAGCTTATCAGCCTTTTCTTCAGAAGTAATAGCCTTTTGCCTCCAGTTTTTCACCTTGTGAAAACCAACACAAACGTTTATTTACTCAATTTAAGATAGCAACAATAGATTACATAAGATTAATGTATGATGAACAATCTTACAAGAGACTAAAGGGACTAAATCTCGTAGTCAGCATCGAGTGCTCAATCTTCCCAAAAGTCTGTGTGGTCTTTGCATTTAGCGGTCCTTGTGACTTGGCCAACGACGAGCTGAGAGCAGGGGCGGACCTAGCATGGGGGCAGTGTGGGCAACTGCCCCCATTAAAGTTTTCCAAACTTTAGGTTATATATGTATATTCAGAACAAGTTTGAACACCACCTTTGTAATTTTCCCCTACACACTTTATATTAGCAACTTATTACACACATATCCTTATACTATACCTGAAATTACACTCACACCATTAGCGGCAGAGAAGGTCGTCGGAATTGTGCTGGTTTTCGGACTGCTCCTCTAGATCGATGGGTTGGGGACCTCGTGCTGCCTGGAGTTCGCCCTTGATGGTTTAGACCATCAAAGCCTACATGTCCTTGAGGAGGTTGAATTGTATCAGCATCATCTGAGCAGGGTCGATGATAACAGGTTTCGGGGCAATAGAGGGCCCAGTGGGATTGGCTGCGCCCACTGTGGTTGGGAATACCGGCGCATTTGGGGTCCCAACACTCCATTAGTTGGTGATAGAGCAGGTGGCGGGCACGAGGAGCTGTGTTGTGACCCTGACTACGGTCAGAGTCCCAACAGAAGTGATAAAGAAAAGATGAAAGACTAAAGTGAAAAATAGACAAAAATTTGGATAAACTTGAACTTTGAAGAGAAGTTCGGAGTTAGCTTGAAGAACAAGAAAGGAGATAAAAACTGAAGACTGAGGTAAAAGAGTGAATTGTTTGTGAATAAATGAAATTGGTAAAGACAATGAATAAAAGAGTTTGAGGACTGAAATGAAAGCAGGAAGTGATGATTACAAGCTTAGGTGACTAAACTCAAAGTTAGTAAAGAAGATTAAGAGAATTAGTGAGTTAATTGAAAATACTGAGAAGAAATGGGGTCCTTTTGCTTAAACACTGAATATTTAGGGAGCTACTAGTAATTTGCAATTATGAAAGCCCTAAACTACAGGATTAGCGGAGGATCATCTTTGCCTCTCGTTTTGCTCTCACAATCGGTTCCTTTCTTCATCACCTCCGACTCGTCCTTTCGTCTCATCATCGAAACTGCTAGGGATAATCTTTTCTCTCTATTAGTTTCGATTCTTGGGAAGATAAAAGGAAGAACTTGGGTAATTTCGTCAAGAATTAGCAGCGTGAGATGGAAGGGGGAGGAATTGGTTCTGTTCTGAGAAAAGGATACGCGAGCGAGAGAACCGTAAATTGGCGAGCAGGTTCGACAAGGACGAGTTCGACGAAGAAACTGGAAACAACAGCCATGACTGGACGAGACGGAACTGCTGAACTTCGATTCCGCCTCACTCTCACCATCGGCAGCAATGTGGAAGTCAGAGGTTCATCGCCAATGTTAGGTTTTGGGTTTGACTGTTAATTATTTCGGCTGCTCTCCTTATTTTGATTCATTAGTATTTGAATTCGGTCCAGTTCTGATGCTCTTTAAGTATAGTCTAAGTTTGTTGTTGCTTAAGCCTGCTGTTTGCTTAATTCTAGGTGATAATCGAACTTAATTTGCTTTTAGTTGCATAGGTTAGATTCTTACCTGATCTTGAGCTGTTGGTGGTAAAAGAAAGTATTAGCCGAACCTGGTTTTCTGTATTGGAAAAAAATGCTTTTCTTTTGTGTGCCATTTGAAAGCATTGGTTCAAGCTTACTCAGTTGATCATGTCTTTCTGTTAAGGGCCGATGCTAATGCTTCTGGTTATGCCTTGAGGATTAAGAAGCTTTAATTAATTGTTTAGTCAATTAGAGTGAAGGAAGACTAGAGAATAATAGTTAGATTATTCATGATAACTTGCATAGAGAAAAACAGTGATAGATATACTGAAAACTGAAGAGAGAACTGATGATTGATGACTGAATTGTCATTGAGTAAAGCTGTGAATTATGAATTATTGTTAAGTGCTGAAATTTTGTGAAAAAGATTATTGAGATAGACAACCATAAGTATAAAATAGCATTAGTTCCAAAAGTGAAGATTTGCCTTCAAGAACTAGAATTTTTTTGCATATAAAAGTTGAGAGTTTCCACTAGGCAAAGGCTTCCCAGCGGGGTGCAGCTCCACCCCTATAAGTCTTCTGATCTCTCTCTTTCTTTATAAGTTACTTGCTCCACCCCTATAAGTCAAATTTTAATAAAGATAAATAGTTTTAAAAAATTCAGACGAAGTATATTTAGAAAATTTAGATTTCAAATTATGATACGCATATAAATTATTTAATTTTTGTCTAAACATTCGTAAAAAAATCATAGATTAAATATTGTGACATCACAAACAAATGGTGGAGTCTTTTACTGACGGAGGGAGTATTAAGGTACCCATCACTTACTCCTTTCTTTTGTGCTTGGAGGGAACCTGGAGTTGATTATTATTGGAGGGTGGCAGAAGGACAAGAAGTTGGGAAGTCTTGCAGCACAAATCACTTGTTAACTAGGTTAAGTTGTAATTAAATTTATATTTTTACATTTTTTCTTTACTTGTATTTATAGACACACACTTAAACTTGGTTTGTAAAAGGATTTTTATTATTCTTTTACAACTTTAAATCGATTTTTTTATTAATTGATTTTTAAACATTTCTAAAATAACTGTGAAAGATCCTGAAAGTTGTGAGCTGTCGTTCACTGGACTCTTGCTGCTTTACCAAGCAGCTGGAACGACGGGTCACAACAAGCTGGAGTTGGCGTCCTTGACCTGGACATTGTTATCAGCGGCGTTGGCGGTTTTCCTTGTTTTAGCCATCGGAGAAAAAAGTGTCTTGGAGAAAAAGGACGTGGTCGTAGGTTTGTTTCCCACAGATAGCGCCAAATTGATAGCAATCTACCAACTTGACGGCAATGGGTGACTGATGGCGGTGATCGGGGGACCGAGGAGGTGCTAGAGTGAGAGAGGAAGATGAGTCGGAAACCTTCAAAGAGGGGACAAGAGGATCCTTTAGACGTAGAGAAGAGAAAATGAGATAGGTGTGTATTAAATAGAAAAATTGAACACGGCTGCCCTAAAAAATTGATCACTTTCCTTAAAAGGAAACTTCTCTCTTAAAATTACTAAACTATCCCCAATTTATCTTTACTTTTTCTACCTCATTTTTTGTGCACTTTCAATCAATGGGCAATTAAGTAAACTTATTAAAAATCTTACATTTACCTTAATCTCTGCGTCCAACTAAATCTTTCAATCTTTTGGGGACGGAGGAAGTACCTTTTTCGAGGCAAGCACCACCCAATATAGGGTGGTGCTGGAGCTCGTTGTAGGGGGCTTTGATTACATTGATTGCACCGTTAATGCGAGCATGATTTGAAGGAGATGGTGCTGCCCAAGAATCTACATTGGATTGATGTTGGTGGAGTAGTTTAAGAGAGTTTACCCTTTTGATCGGTTCCCTAATTGTTTCTGGCATTACAGATCTGTTGGTGTGTATTTACGAGGGGGCTCCTCGTTCATACGGGGATGGGTCCTCGAATTAACGGCGTCAGCGTTTGTAACGATTGTCCATGGAGTTGGACTCATATATATCAGTCATCATCTCATATATATATATATATATATATATATATATATATATATATATATATATATATATATATATATATATGGCATGGGTTAAAATGCGCACTGCGTGTGCATAAGCGTTTCACTTATTTACAAGTTTGTCATGTAGGTTTTTTTTATCAACAATGTTGTCGGCTTTTATCAGCATTAATTATTGATCAACATCATAGTTTATCTTGATCAACATCTTCAGAATAAATGTTGATATGTATAGTGATCAACATCTCCTTTTACTTGATTAACATTGTTGTCGTGTTTGATCAACATTAATTAATGTTCAGTATGATTACTTGTCTTGATCAACATCATCAGAATAAATGTTGATATGCATGATGATCAACATCTCCTTACACACGATCAACATTGATCTACATGGTGATCAGCATCTCATTACACCTGATCAACATCATTGTTGTGTTTGACATGCTGACTTGTTTTGATTAATATCGCCAGAATAAATGTTGATCTGCATGGTGATCAACAGTTCCTTGCACCTGTTCAACATTGATATGCATGGTGATCAACATCTTCTTACACCTGATCAACAACATTGTTGTGTTTGATCAACATGAAATGTTTAATGTTAATCAGCATAATGACTTGTCTTGATTAACATCGCCAGAATAAATGTTGATATGCATGGTGATCAGCATCTCCTTACACTTGATCAACATTAATCTATATGATGATCAACATCTTCTTACACCTGATCAGCATCATTGTCGTGCTTAGTGTTGATAAGCATGATGACTTGTCTTGAGCGACATCGCTAGAATAAATGTTGATCTGGAAGATGATCAGCATCTCCTTATACCTGATCAACACTGATCTACATGGTGATCACATGTCCTTACACCTGATCAGCCCTTCCAGCAGCCACCGCCTCCGCCCTTCCAGCAGCCGCCTCTGCAATACAAGCATCCTCAGTCGCGGCCCAATGTTGACTTGGGTCTGGGCTTCGCGCATCCCCATGGGGATTATCGGCCCGAGATGCCGCTCCAGCAACCGCACTGGCGGACATTCTTAGACGGGCTTACAGGACTTCAGGACGATGAGTTTGTTGCTTACTTTAACGTGACCCAAACGCGGACCCAAACAACCACTTTTAGGATTTTTGTAAACATTATTAGATTTTGGTGTAAATTGATAATTTATTATATGTATATATGCATTTGAAATTAATTTTTTAAATACATTTTTAATTTTAATTATAAATATACACAATTACATCAATATTTTATCAATTTTATATTTATAAAAATAACCTCTACCGCGGCTGACCGCGCAGCCAGGCCGCGGTAGAGGCTGCCATGCACTGTCACAAACTTACTCGGGCGTGGCACGCGGTACGAGCTACGGTTTGAGGCACGGTAAAGCCCTCTACTGCGAGCTCATTTACCTTTCCCTCAGTAGTTACCGCGGGGAAGGCCATGGTAACGCCTTCAACCTCCACGTAGTGCCACCAGCTACCTGCCAGGTCGGTTTAGGGTCATAACATAAGCAATTTGAGGATAGCTAGACCGACTCTTTACCTAGTCATCCTCATTGCCAAAACCTTATGGTTCTGGGTGAGTTTGGCTTTGTTCCAACCTTGTCGTTTCGCCTTCAATCTTCTCAGTTGAACCTGCAAAATCCACCTTGCCTTGCATCCTCATATCATCAGCCCACAATAGTTGCACTTACCTCTTCAAAGCACCTTTCTGTACATAAGGATAATCCAGCATCATGGTATAAGATTCCCCAATCTTACTTTCATATCCTAATTCCACAGGACACATGTTTTTCCGGTTACGCTTGTGAATTGAACTCCCACCCACCGCCATAATCAGTAGGATACATACCAAGGCTTTTGTCATCATTGGAGCCCTAACCTGACGGAGAGGCCAGTACTGGATCCTACCACCACCATCAGAGGAGCCAAACTACTGCCACTGCCAGCCCTACAACAGCGGCAATAGGACCATCGAACCGATCGGTGGAAACAGACGAGTGTCTGCACCATCCGCCTTGTCCGGCAAGGCCACAATCGGTTTCACACCATCCATTGGATTCGCCTCACTGCCAGCCCGCTCCTGCCTCCACCGAGATTCTCCTCCGTCCCGATTCGCTCCACCATACTCAAGTATGTCGATCTAACAAGGTAGTCATGTCGATCTAACAAGATAGTGATGTCGATATAAACAACTCATCATGTTGAACACTATTTTATGCTGATCAATCAAGTATGTATGTCGATCTAACAAGGTAGTGATGTCAATCTAACTAGGTAGTGATGTCGATCTAAACAACTCATCATGCTCATCACCATTTTATGTCGATCTAACAAGGTAGTGATGTCGATCTAACAAGGAAGTGATGTCGATCTAACTAGGTAGTGATGTCGATCTAAACAATTCATCATGTTGAACACCATTTTATGCTGATCAATCAAATATGTATGTCGATCTAACAAGGTAGTCATGTCGATCTAACAAGATAGTGATGTCGATCTAAACAACTCACCATGTTGATCTAACAAGGTAGTGATGTCGATCTAAACAACTCATCATGTTGATCTAACAAAGTTGTGCGCGATACACAGATGTGCAAATAAATAAGTGCATAATATAATTGACACACTTCCATTTTATTTTGATCTAATTAGGTAGTGATGTCGATCTAACTAGGTATTGATGTCGATTTAAACAACTCATCGTGCTGATCACCATTTTATGCTGATCAATCAAGTATGTATGTTGATCTAACAAGGTAGTGATGTCGATCTAACTAGTTAGTAATGCCGATCTAAACAACTCATCATATTGATCACCATTTTATGCTGATCAATCAAGTATCTAAACAAGTCATGCGCCGAATTCACACTCCAACCCCCTTCAATTTCACGGGCTCCTCAAACTTGGGCCCCAATTACTCACTTTTCTCACTCACCTCTCAAACCCTTAGTTATTAGGTGAAAAACTCATTCCTCAATTTCTAAGTTTGAAATTCCCTAATATAATACTCAAATAATAAAACCCACATTCAATGGATAGCCCATTATGCAGCCCTTATGTAATCTCCTGGCAACTCTATGTCTAATCCAACAAAACAACAAACTCACACACAAAAAGTTTAACAAACTAGTGAAACATATTCACGCAAGCTTGAACCAAAAAGCTAGAAAAATTAACTCTCTCATGTTTTCTTATGTTCAATCTGTGTTTGCGACTTGCAACTCCCGGCGGCCCTCAAGCTTGAACCAAAAATCTGGAAAACTTAATATAATTTTCTAGCTAATACTCTTATTCTATACATTGAGATAAATATTGCTATGAGATTTAGTTTAGAAAAGTTGGTTGATGATTTCAGAGATTTAAGGAACGTTGTGTTAGATTTGGACAACTTTTACTACGTATTTTAAGTACTTTTGATATAAATATGGCTATTGATTAAAAATTATTTTTGATATGTATCTTCACCCATCCATAGTTTATTTTGTGGCTTCCCTACTGGACTAACTAATTTTAAGTATCTCATTCATTCCACATAAAATTATGTTTTAGAAAAACAGAAATAACAAAAATATAATGGCTGTAGTGAAAGTTCATGTTATAGATTTTAACCATAGTTCTGTCTATGAGTATTAATTAGAATATTATATGCACGATATTGTTTTCAGTATTGGAAATAATATTGTAAAATATAATATTCAATTTAATATTCATGGATTGTCCAGAGTGGACAGTTTGTAAAACTGCAATCGGTATATTAAAGTTTTATTGTTGTATATGTATAATCGGTACAACGACATAATTTTCGTTGCATTTCTAGTCTTGTTCCTTATTATACCTGTTTTGGGATTTAAAACCCAAAAAATGGTATAATAAGGAACGAGACAAATGCCAAATTTATGTAAGTTGTACGAGGTATACTTATACAACCATAAAATTTGTATACCGATTGTACTTTTACGAATAGGATAGGACCCATGCACCCTTTATGATTAGGAGGAAATAACTTTGAGAAGTTAGATTTACATATGGAGTATTGATGGTTGTTCTATACTTTTTATGTTTTGGTACAAACATTGTTGTGTAGGAGCAAAAATATGGCCGGAGAACGTGATTGGATGTATCGGTTAAAGGAGGGAACTCGTGCTATCGATCGAAGATTCTTTGAGGGCTAAATTATTTTCTGGACTTTGCTTTTTCGATTGCTGAATCGAATGAGATGTCTACTATGAAATGTCCGTGTACAAAATGTAGAAATAGATTCTATCATGAGAAAGTTACTATTGGAAATCATCTATGCGAGTATGGTTTTAAGCCAAATTATTATTTGTGGGATTGTCATGGTGAGACAGTACAGATTGATCCCACTGTAGTCGGAGGTCATGATAGGTTCGTCGATGGATCGTCGTCTAGTAATCCGCGTGGAAGTACGCAAACAAACTCAGCGAATCATGAGTATGAAGATTGGAATGTTCGGCAAATGGTTTATGAAGGTTTGGGAGTTCATCTTAATAATGTTGAATAGACCATTAATGATGAGGACGAAAATGATTATGGTTACAATAATTTTGAAGAGACTCAACCAGACCTGGAAGTCGATGCAGTGGAAACTCCAAATGAAGAGGCGCAAAGTTTTTTGCTTTGTTGCAGGCTGCATCAGAACCTCTTTATAATGGAGCTCGTACAGAACACAAGAAACTATCGGTATTGACAAAGTTTCAGTCCGAAAAGCCAGCATAATATATCCGATGTCGTCTTCTCGAAAATGATTAAGTATATCAATGAAATATTACAGCGAAAACTCGTTGCCACGAGCACAGTGAAGCTAAGAAAATGATCAGGGACTTAGGGCTACCGTATATCAAAATTCACGCTTGCGATAACAATTGTATGTTGTTTGATGGTGGATTCAGCGATTTGATGAAGTGTGCAGTGTGTGGTTCGGACAGATATACTTTTAAGGGGGCTATGGATCGGCGTGGCCAGAGGAAATTGAAACCGAAGAAGGTTTTACGTTATCTCCCAATTACCGAGCGCCTTAAGCGTCTTTACCAATCTTCGAAAACTGCTGAATTCATGAGTTATCATACAAGGGCCAATGTAAATGCAAATGGTACAATCGGACACCCAAGCCAATCACAGGCATGGAAGCATATTGATATGTTGTTTCCCGATTTCGCCGCAGAGATCGGGAATGTACGATTAGGGTTATGCACTGATGGATTTAACCCACTTTCAGATATGAGTAACCCGTATTCGTTGTGGCCGGTGTTCATCATAGTATACAATTTACCACCTGATTTATGCATGAAGCAGCCGTACATCTACATGGCACTGCTAATCCCGGGTCCACGATCACCAGGGCGTAACATTGATGTCTTCTTACGACCATTGGTAGACGAGCTTAATGGTCTATGGAGTGTAGGTGTCCAAACTTGGGATACGCACCGTAGAAAGAACTTTATAATGCGGGCCTGTCTGCTTTGGACCATCAGTGACTTTCCAGCTTATGGCATGCTCTCGTGTTGGAGTACACATGGGAAACTCGCATGCCCATACTGTATAGCTGATGTGTCCAGTTTCCAATTAACTTATGGGCGTAAACCTTGTTGGTGGGGGTGCCACAAAAGATTTTTACACGGACGACAATCGTATCGGGATGACAGTCGAGCTCGGGGTCATCGAGAGCGAACAAAGCATTTTGAATATAAGTCTGGCATTGAAATACTAAGGAGATTGATCAGATTGAATTTCCACCTTTGGGTCGACCGACAGCAAATGACCTGATGGCTTTGGTGTGATTCATAATCGGATTAAGAAATCAATCTTCCGGGAGCTACCGTATTGGAGACATTTGTTAATAAGACATAACCTCGATGTAATGCATATTGAGAAGAATTGTTTCGACAATGTCTTTTACACGGTTATGAATAAAAAGGTAAGACCAAGGACAATGCAAACTCGAGACGTGATCTCCGAGAAATTGAACATTCGACATGAGCTGCATTTATTCCCCGGACGTGATGGAAGCCCATGTCAACCTAAAGCAATTTATACTTTGAGTGACGATCAGATTGCTAATGTTTGCAAATGGTTGAAGAACACGGTAAAACTTCCTGATGGATATGCATCAAACATTGGAAGTTGTGTGAACACGTCGAACAATACATTTTACAAAGATGAAAACGCATGATTGCCATGTTTTTATGCGTAAATTGCTTCCAATCGTCTTACGCGGCAACATTCTGATGAGATCTGGAATCCAATAGCTGAATTTAGCAAATTTTTAGAATAATTTGTGCTAGGCGATTCGATTTACGGGACGTGAAAAAGTTGGATGAATTTATTGCTTTGACGTTGTGCAAGTTAGAAAAGTTCTTCCCCCCATCATTCTTTGACTACATGGAACATTTGACTGTGCATTTACCTTGGCAACTAAGAATTTGTGGTTCTGTCCAGTATTGGTGAATGTATGGATTTGAACGGATGATGAAAACATTGAAACATAAATGCTCTAATAAACAGTTCAAGGAAGGATCGATCATCGAAAAATATTTGGTTCAAGAGGTAGCTTTTTTCACCGAGCATTACATGGATGACAATTTCAGAACTAGCATCAACCCTCAAGTGTGTAATGAAGTTTATAACGCAGCGTACGATGCAAACGGTATATCTATTTTCAACCATGCAGTGAAAAACTTTGGCGAACTACGGAATAGGCAACTGACCGATAAAGAGGTGCACCATATGCAGACCTATATTCTCCAAAACTGTCCAGAGGTTGAGCCTTATATAAGGTAAGATTTCTGATAATGAATTGTGCACGTTTTTTAATTTATGTAACAAAGTATCTGCTTACAGTGACGTCGTTCGCATGTGCAGTCAATTCAACGAGATGTCATGCGCACTTTACCCGGATTTGGCTGAAGGTGGTTTGAATGACTACCGACTAGCAAATTTCGCACACTGGTTCAAGGAGCTGGCCCAAGCAAAGCGGTGGTCCTTTCCCCCACTACTGTATGATTTGGCTTGCTTTCCGCATTCGACGCCTAAATCTTTCGGTGGCTCATATGTGAACGGTTTTAGATTCCATACCAGAGAATATGGGCGTGGGAAAACAACGTCTAATTGGGGTGTTTGTGTCCTTGGAGATATCAATGATGAAGAAAACTGTGAGGACTTTTACGGCTGCCTTGATGAGATCCTTGTCCTTCGTTACAACAAAAACAAGGTGACAATATTCAAGGGGACATGGTTTGACCCAACTAAAGGTGTGCGCACGGATAAGCATTCCGGTATAACTGACGTTGACCACACATCTCGCTTGAAGTGGTATGATCCTTTCATCCTTGCAAGTCAGGCACAACAAAGTTGTTTATATCGAGTATCCTCAAAATTTCGAGATCTGAAGAAGCGATGGACCGCTTTTCAAAATGAAACCGCGACATTGGACGGTGAGGGAAAACGAGTGTCCGCAGATCAAGCTCAACATCGAATAACGCAGAACAAAGCATCGATGACGATCCTCTCCAAGAACAACGAACCGAGGAAGCCATAATTGTGACAGATAATGACGATGTAGGTATACCGGTTGATAGTAACGCAGAGCCAGAGGAGTTGGAATATGACAATGCTCGTGACTGTGACGGTGACGATGAAATTCTCGATGCATGATGTCATAATTAAACAGTTTAACCTTTATAAATGACTAATTTGTCGGTTTATGTTAACTGAATTATTATATATATATATACACATATATATATATATATTATAGTATACATTCATATACAGATACATATATGTATATATATAGCTTATGTATAAGTATATATGTACATATAAGTATATTTAGCATACATTCATACATATACATATATTATATATATAATATATACATATATTTTAGATACGTATATATATATATATAGCTTATGTATAATATATGTATATATATATATGTATCTAAAATATATGTATATATTATATATATAATATATGTACATATATATGTATCTAAAATATACATATATTGTATATATTATATAACATGTATATATATATATATATATGTATCTAAAAGATACATATACTGTATATAATATATAATATATGTATATATAATATACATATATATATATATATATTGTATACGGTAATATGTAATATACATATATTGGTGTACCGCTCTTGAAGCGCTTCGAAGCGCTACTACGAAAAAATTTAAATCCGGCGCCTCGAAACCCGAAAAAGTGGAGGGGAAGTTGGAACGCACTGAAAGGCTCCACTTGAAGCGCTATGGTAGCGCGTTACGGCGCTACGAGCTCCAATTCTGAGACCATTTCGGCCTCTCCTCTTCCATAACCTTCCTTTCCAATTTCCAGAGCCCTCCCAAAGACTCCGACGCCATCTCCACCGCCGGCGGTCCGTTCGAGCTCCTCCCACGTCGCGCGCCACCGGTTTCAACCTCAGGTACGTTATTCTCACCGTGCCTTCCATTTTCACCGCCCATCCTCCCAAACCGAGGCTAATTTCTCTTTTTTTCTCTATTCGCGCCCATCTCCACCGCGGCCTCACCGTCGGCCGGCGCATCTCCCCGTGTGGCGTCGGCGTCATCTAGGCCAGAGGTACCCTTGGTTTCATATTTGTCCCTCTGCCTCTGCCTCTATCAATATTTGGATTAATTTGGATTAATGTTTGTGCGTTTTAGAAAATATTTGGATTAATGCATGGATTCTGAATTCTGAATTTGGATTAATTTGGATGAATTCTGAGTTGTTAGGAATTTTAGGAATTTTTAGGAATTTATAGGAATTTTAGGAAATCTGAATTGAAGCTCTGCCTCTGCCTCTGCCTTTTAGGAATTTTAGGAATTATATGTATAATTCATGCTAAATTTTAATTAATTTTTTGAATTTTTAATAATTATGTTGAATTATAGGAATTTTTTGGAATTTTTAGGAAGTTTTATGAATTTTAGGAATTCTTAATTAATTATAGGAATTTATAATACTTATAGGAATTATAGGAATTAATTCTGAATTAATTATAGGAATTCTGAATTAATTATAGGAAATATAGGAATTTTTAGGAATTTTAGGAATTTTTAGGAAGTTTTATGAATTTTAGGAATTCTGAATTAATTATAGGAATTTATAATACTTATAGGAATTATAGGAATTAATTCTGAATTAATTATAGGAATTCTGAATTAATTATAGGAATTCTGAATTAATTATATGAATTATAGGAATTTTTAGGAATTATAGGAATTTTTAGGAATTTTAGGAATTTTTAGGAAGTTTTATGAATTTTAGGAATTCTGAATTAATTATAGGAATTTTTAATACTTATAGGAATTATCGGAATTAATTCTGAATTACTTATAGGAATTCTGAATTAATTTTAGGAAATATAGGAATTTTTAGGAATTAAAGGAATTATTAGGAATTTTAGGAATTTTTAGGAAGTTTTATGAATTTTAGGAATTCTGAATTAATTATAGGAATTTATAATACTTATAGGAATTAACGAAATTTTTAGGAATTTATAATAATTACGTACATTACGGCGAAATTGTATAATTCAGAAATTATAGGAATTTATAACAATTACGCTAAATTTCTGTGAATTTTAGAAAAGAACATTAGGGTGAAGTTGTATAATTCAGAAATTATGAACTTTCTATGAAATTTTAGGAATTATGAATTTTCCGTGAATTTTTAGGAATTTAGAATAATTATGTACAATTTCTGTGAATTTTAGAAAAAAAAAGTTAGGGCCAGATTAAAAATTAAAGGGCTAATTTGCAAAAGAATAATAAACTTTCTGATAACGTTATAAACAAATAGTATGTCGAGTTCTCGGTATTCTTGCGACCGACCTGAGCAGCAGTCCACCGGGACATCGAGCCGTGGATCGCAAGACACGTCGGGGTCGTGGCCGAGGTAGTTCCGAGAGTGGATCTTCTCGCGCATCTCCGCCGATGCCCACTTCCTCCGTGCTGCTGAGGGTGATGCACCTGCACCACCGCCGCCCCGAGACGTAGAGGTCGCCGACCTCAGGGCACGTCTCAGGCCACCACTACCGTAGTGCTCCCACCGCCAGAGCTGATGGAGGATGGAAGGAAGCGTATTCTCGTGGGCCAGTACGTATTACGTTGTCAACTTTTACAAATTCTATATAATGTTTGATTCCATAATATGTATAAAGATAGTTATACATAATATGTTCTGTTTTATAAAATGCAGCCTCAGACAGCCGGCTTCACTATGTCCATCCACCATAAATAGCATTCTTGAGGGCTATTGGACGGGTTGGCCACCATCATTCTTTGATCTCCCTCAAGAGGCTCAGGATGCATACATCACGAAGTTCAAGGTAATGTTTATATTTTTTTTACCATAATTAGACTTCATGTTTTATAGAAATTGTTACATTTTATAATAAATGTTACATTATTAATGCCACATTTTTTTTGTTTAGAGAGTTATGATTGGGTCCCACGTAGCGGTGATGAGGACGTGCTTAGAGCGCTCATATCTCGGTTTGGTGAGTCAGACCGAACAAAGCTCTCCAAACTCCGAGGTCGGCACAACGACCATCACCCTCACCGAGGAGAACCCGAACCACGACCCAAGGCGTCGCAGAAACCTCTTGAAGTGTCTCGTGAGGTTTGGGACAAGCCGATAGATTTCGAACTCCGAGCATTTTTAGAAGACCTCGAAACAGGCGCGAGAGAATGCTAAGAAGGTCAACGAAAAGCCAAAGAAGAAGAGGCACGGGAGGTTGTCGTTGCAGGGAGCATATGAGCGCTATGTAATTACTTCCTTATTCTATTTTGTTTCCTTATTTTTCATTAAATTCATATAATCTATTAACATGTTTGAATTGACAGAGTGAATAACGTGGTCGACCTGTGAGCATTTTCGAGTTTCGACGGGAGTGGGGTGGTGAGGAGGCGGACTTCGAGGTACTCTCCTTTCTCACTTAATACTAATATATCCGCTACATTATAGTATTTTTTTCCAAAAAAATTAAAGTTATTTGTTTTTATTACGTAGGGAAAATATATCGAGGCTATGATGCAGAAGTATGTGGACGAGGATGATATGCCACTTTTCGATCCCGCCGTCTACATGGACGTGACCGGGCAAAACCCCACCAGAGGACGTTGGAGATCAGCACCCCCGCGGCTGGTCCATCCAGACCAGTTCCATCCTCCGCAGCCATCAGAGGTAACTACAAATAGATGTCCACTTTGTAACTTTTTAAAAAATTCAAGGATGAAATTGTTACTTTTACATAACTTACAGCGGGAGATACAGTTGGAGGAGGAGTGATGTGGACATCAGCCCCATTTTTGAGACAAGGCGCGACCCTTCATCCAGACGGTCTAAAGGGCCCTTGGCGAAGGCACGGGCGAAGAAGAAGCAGCATTCTAGGCACCGGCGAGGCCCCAAGGCAAGTTCGTGGTCGCTATGTTCTTGGCGCACCCATGCCCCATTGGCGAGCCCTTGGCCTTTGGCGAGGCCAAGGCTCAATGGCGAAGCCATGGCTCTTGGCGACCCCCATGGTCGTTGGCGAAGACCCTGTGCCTCATTTCCAGAAACGAGCGAAGCCCAGGTGTTCGCCAAACAGCAGAAGCCTTCCTCATACAAGTCAGGCGAACCCTTCAACTTGAGCAGAGGCCCTCTTCTTCCCTTTTCCCGCCGAAAGCAATTCATGGGGAAATGGGAGCCGCAAAAGCAGGTAGCCTACAATGTCACATCCGCTGCCACCTCTCATTTCGCCTACCATAGATCCAGGAGGCTGTTCCCTTGTCAAGATTTCTTTTATTATTTCCTTCTTTCTTTCTCCTTCTATAAAAGGAGGTTGTAACCTAAGTCTTAGGCAGAACTCATTTTGTAAGAACACATATTTGCGGAAGTACGCATATTGTTCTTCGTGGGTCTCAAATCTTGCTCCACCAATCCATTAGTGATCCATTGCAAGAGGATCCAATATAATACCTAGCATTGTTTGATCTCGTAGTCAAAAGGTTCTAGGTCCCATTCTCCTTCCCCAGGCATTTTCAAGGGCATTGCCTCACCTCGTAGTGAGGAGGTTCCCTTGGCCGAACTCTGTTTCCTTCGTTTTCTTCCTCTGTTTTGTTTCCCCTTTTCCGGAAACCGCCTCCAACGAGCTAGATCCGAGCTCGTGATCACTTACCCCCCCACCGTGATCACATCAGTTGGTATCAGAGCCAAAGCGCTCATTGGAGGTATCACACCGTATCAGTTGTTTGTTTTCTTCAGGATAAAACCTTTGCTGTTCTTTTCGAAAACTTGAAAAGTTATCGGTTAATGATCTCTTGAGAGAAACCGAATATTTGTTATCCTTGTTTAAAGTTCTTATAGGTTCATAAATCTGTGAGTCATTTCGGAGTTGAAAAAGAAAAGAGATTCCCTGTGTGCAAAAGAACAAGAGTTTACAGAAAAAGAAATATTCGAATCAGTTCCTAATTTCTGGGAAAAAGTTCTAAGTGTTCTCGAAGAATTCATCCGAAACTCAGAGTAAACAGTACTCACAGATCGAAAATAATTTCGAAACCTGAACTTTTTGTGTTTACATGTGTGAAAAGCCTTTTCTATATCATTTCCAACTTCGTTCAACCACCAACCAACTTCAAAAGCTAGTTTCAAGTAACTAGAACTTTGTGCTTAACTTGTTTCGGACACTGCTAGGATTTCTTTGGATATTCTTTGCATGTTTGCATTTGATCTTAATCGCAGATTGGTGGTAAGTTTTGAAGCTTGAAAGAACCGTTGTGTTCTAAACACGAGAGAAGAGTGTAAACACTAAGGGAGTGTAGCGAGGCTTCACAAAACTGTTCACATGTGCGAACTTGAGTCTCATGGAGTATGTGGAATAGGACTACTACCCATATTCGGATTCTTATTATCAAGAATCTTATTTCTGGGAGGAGGAAAACCTCTACCATTAATACTCGGATAACTATTAAGAGTACCCCATTGGCCAAGAAACCTGGCCCAAACCGACCCCATCCTCCGAATACGACCCTCCATACCCACCGCATATGAGCATCACCTGTGTCTAGACCACACAGTTGGTGGCGAACCCATGCCATCGCCAAGATGACTCCTCTCATTATCGCTACCCTCCCACTCCTCGTATTATTCCCCCATTCCGTCGTATCCCACTGTACGACGCCACCTGAGCCCTCTCATTCGCGGTTCCCCTCCACTAACCGAAAGCCAACAAGGGCCCCCCGCCACAAGTTTGCTTCGTCGCACCCATCACCTTCTGACCAACAGGACGAAACAACACCAGAAGTGCCTCAAAGACCCAGCTCCTCCACTATCATTGATGAGCTAAAACAACTTGTACTTATGGTCCAGGACCAGATGATACAAGGATACATGGAGGAGGCTGCAGCCGGTGGTAAGGTTGAGAGGAAAATAACTGAGAAGAAGGGAGAAATCACGAGGGGAAAGAAAAGAGAAGAACGAGAGAAAAGCGAGGCGGTCCAAGAGACCTTGAGCGAGAAAGAGAGCGATCCGAGAGAAGAGATTGAGAAGGAAGCGGAGAGAAAACAAGAGGGAAGCTCCATGAGCCAAAATAGTGGAAGTGAGGAAAACATGCCTTCAATGCACTCCAACTTTTCCACTAACTTCTGTCTTGCAACCCCCTTGTTTATCTTCTTTGAATGTACAGATCGCTGTGGACAGCAAGGCTGAAGGAAGCCTTCAACAGCCCGGGAAGGAAGTGTCACCCCCTCTCGGTAAGGGAGAAAAGAGCAAGAGGGAGAGAGCGAACATGGGTAACTATGCTTCTAATCTCTCATCTCTTAATATCAAGCATGACTTGGGTGACATAGTTGGCGATCCCATGTCTGTTATGGTAAGTGACTTAGTTCCGGTGCATCGGGGCCATGCCCATGAATGGCCGAGGCTTATATTTGATCCCGGAATAACTATATGGGTTTGTTTTAAGGCTAAATATAAAAGTGAAGCGAAGAGAAAGGGCGGATTGTCCATCTCATTCCTTCAGTCTATTTTTAGGGAAATTTTGATGTCTAACGCTTCAGTTCACTAACCCTTAACGCCTCTTCAAGTTTGTTGTGGAGTCTTAAGATTTGTAGGGACAATTTCCTTATGAATCCGAGGACGGATTCTTCTGAAGAGGGAGGGTATGATGTGGACATCAGCCCCATTTTTGAGACAAGGCGCGACCCTTCATCCAGACGGTCTAAAGGGCCCTTGGCGAAGGCACAGGCGAAGAAGAAGCAAGATTCTAGGCACCGGCGAGGCCCCAAGGCAAGTTCGTGGTCGCTATGTTCTTGGCGCACCCATGCCCTATTGGCGAGCCCTTGGCCTTTGGCGAGGCCAAGGCTCAATGGCGAAGCCATGGCTCTGGCGACCCCCATGGTCGTTGGCGAAGACCCTGTTCCTCATTTACAGAAACGAGCGAAGCCCAGGTGTTCGCCAAACAGCAGAAGCCTTCCTCATACAAGTCAGGCGAACCCTTCAACTTGAGCAGAGGCCCTCTTCTTCCCTTTTCCCGCCGAAAGCAATTCATGGGGAAATGGGAGCCGCAAAAGCAGGTAGCCTACAATGTCACATCCACGCCACCTCTCATTTCGCCTACCATAGATCCAGGAGGCTGTTCCCTTGTCAAGATTTCTTTTATTATTTCCTTCTTTCTTTCTCCTTCTATAAAAGGAGGTTGTAACCTAAGTCTTAGGCAGAACTCATTTTGTAAGAACACATATTTGCGGAAGTACGCATATTGTTCTTCGTGGGTCTCAAATCTTGCTCCACCAATCCATTAGTGATCCATTGCAAGAGGATCCAATATAATACCTAGCATTGTTTGATCTCGTAGTCAAAAGGTTCTAGGTCCCATTCTCCTTCCCCAGGCATTTTCAAGGGCATTGCCTCACCTCGTAGTGAGGAGGTTCCCTTGGCCGAACTCTGTTTCCTTTGTGTTCTTCCTCTGTTTCGTTTCCCATTCTTTCTGGAAACCGCCTCCAACGAGCTAGATCCGAGCTCGTGATCACTTACCCCCCCCTGTGATCACATCAAGGAGCGTCGGAAGGATAAGGAGCGCATCGACAGACAGGACGAGGAGATCAATGCTCTGAGGCAGCGCTCAGCCAAGCACGAGATGTTGATCACGCGACAGTCCGAGCTCATACGCCAGACAAACGCGGCCCTGAGCGTCGTCTGGGGAGAGCTTCGGAGCATGGGCCGCTTGTCGCATACTGATGTGCCATCACACTTGGTTGCCGGATCATCGAGGCCACAGACGTCGTCGTCCCCGAGAATCGCCAGCTTCTTCACTGGTTTGCTCGATAATGTGTATACCCTCGCATGGACGACCCTCCTCCACGCTTCGACATCCCCCGACCGGTCCTCTTGCTCACCATGTCGACGCCGGAGGTGATGGAGGCTTACATCGAAGCTTCTTGCAAGTCCATAATCCGCAGCAGAACGTGGTCTGGTGGCGCCGTGACGATACTCCTCCCGCTCCTCCACCTCCATAGGTTTTATAGATTTTACTTATTTAGGTACTTTTGATGTAAATACAATATTTCATAAATACCGAATTTCTTAATTCCTAATTAAAAAGTTCTTCAACTGTCTTTTCATTTCTAATTATAAATACTGAATTTATTAATCCGTTTAGTGAATACAAAATTCAAAAATAAGAATAATGATAATAATAATATAAAACAATCTCACTACAAAATTCAAAAATAATAATAATAATAATAATAATAATAATAAAACAATCTCAAAATAAATTTTCAAAATAAAATAATAACAATTTGTACTTGCAGACTTGACAGCGATGCTACAACAGCGCTACAAGTGCGTGCGAAAGTCAGCAGCTTACGCTGACTTTTATAGCGCTAAAACACTTAACAACGGCGCTGGTGTATCAAAGTCCTTAAAAAAGCGGCTCAATACGTAGCGCATGTAGGAGCGCAATTTTGCGCTACTATAGTAGTGCAAAATACCTAAAAAACGGCGCTACAATACCCAGTTTAAATACGTAGTGATGGCTGAAATATAATATGTGGACAGCAATTATGTAAGCTGAGTACTGCTCAATCAGCGTGGTCTTAACTACATAAGAACATTGTGAGTACCCTCTAAAGGAGAGCATCTGTTTCCCTTTGTTATACCACTAACAGCACAACAAGTCCAACAATGGCGGAGGAAGAGGCATTATCGGATGCAGGCCTGCTAGCCATGTCTTCTGTGCTTCCCATGACTCTTCATGCTGCCATAAGCCTCGGCGTCTTCGATATTCTTGCCGGCTCCGATCAGATCAAACTCTCTGCAGAGGAGATAGCTGCTCGGTTGCCCGGAGCTAAGAATCCGGATGCCGCCGGGATGCTTGATCGCGTGCTCCGCCTTCTCGCCAGCTTCGGGGTCGTTTCTTGCTCCGCCGCCGCCGACCGCCGCAGGGTTTACGGGGTGTTGCCGGTTTCAAGGTTCTTTGCCAAGAACGAGGATGGTGTTTCTTTAGGTCCGTTTATGGACTTGTTCCAAGACAGAGTCTTCCTTGATAGCTGGTCAGCTTTCTGTACTTTTCATTTCAGCTTCTCTTAAAAAGTTTTGAACTTTTCATGAAAGAACAATTCTTGATCAGTAATCAGATAAAAACAGATGCGGCTACTCGCATATATCAAGAATTTTTTTTTTGAGGAAGGCATATATCAAGAATTTGTTTACCTAAATGTAGATAAAAACAGATGTGTAGCTAGTTACTTGCAAAAAGAATGAATTACCCCATCCTCAAATAATTGTTTTACCTCATATTTTAAGATTTAATATTTAACTTAAATATTTGTGAATATAAATATTGAAAAATTTCAAAAATGTCTAGAAAATGTATTGCAAATTACACACATAAATTATATTAACTTCACATGTCTAAATATGCATGAAAAAAATCATAGATTAAATACTTTAAAACAACTAAAACAAATGATGCAATTACTTGAGTATGAAGTGTGAACAGAATAAGTTAATTTAATTGTCTTATTCTATTTATACCTTTTTATTGCTCAATACATTAGATTAAGTCATTTATATAAATATAATTTAGAATTCATTTTCAATTTAAGTAATTAAATTCACTGCTTTTAAATGAATATTTATCTACATTCTGGTATATTGAAAACAAAAATATTTATATATTTATCCCAAAGAATCTATTACAATTCAAATTACTAATTCGGAATATTTGTGATTCTCTTATCATACGTGTCTAATACTTGGAATATTATTATTGTTAAGTGTTTACCATTAATAATTACGGAGAGTGGCAGCCCTGTAATTAACAATGTAATTAGCAATGGTATCACAAACCATAGTATGACAGTATGGTATTGTCCAATCGTTAAATTCCACAATTTCAGTGCCAATTGTAAATAATCTTTCACTGGTTGGTTGTGACATCTAAGAAAGCAAAGTGTATATGAAATTGGAGGGGCGGCTGAGTGTAACGTGAACCGAGGAGTGAAGTGTACGTTGAGAAATAGATGGGGTACTAAATTGTCTTGTAATCTAACAATTTGGCAATAGACCTTTAAATTTGAACCATACTCTCAATCTATGGTCTACAAAGGATAAGGAAGAGTATCGCAACTCACACCGTCAAATTTTTATGGTTTACATATCTCGACTTCCTTAAATTTGTTTAAGTTGTTTCACTTTAAATCACATTTAAAATATATACTTCCTTCATCCCCAAATAATTCTACACATTATTTTTGTTGTTTTACAATATTTAATCTATAATTTTTTTCTTGAATGTTTAGACATTTAAAGTTAATATTCCCTCCATCCTCAATTAATTCTACACATTTCTTTTTTGGGTTATTTCTAAAAAATTCTATACTTTCCTTGAATGAAGATTTCTCTCCTTTAAAGTTACCAAACTATCTTTGCTTTATCTTAACTTTTTCTATCTTATTTTTTGTGCAACCTCCACTCAAATGTAATTATGTCAAATTACATAAAATTTTACATTCACAATATTATCCGGACTCACACAAAACGTAGAATTAATTGGGAATACAAGGAGTAATTTATATGCATATCATAATTTGAAATATAAACTTTTTAAATACGGAGTATATGTTTTCTGAATTTTTTAAAACTTGTTATCTTTGTTAAAATTTAAGTAAAAATTATAAATCTTGAAACGGTAAAATAAAATTGTAGAATTATTTAAGAACGAAATATCATTTTTTGCCGGGAAATGCTAGGAGCAAACGCTTCAACCTTTGCTCTAGCAGTTGCTGCACATGCGTTATCGTCTGCATACAACAAACCGGCTCACCAAATGAAGGGTTAATTGGAGTAGGAATGGAATAGTAAAAAAAACCATTATTGCTTGACCTCAATTTTTGTATTTGTAGTCCATTTTGGTTTCTATCATGATTATTTAATAATATTTAAAAATGCAGATAATATAAAATATTTAAATAAATCAGCAATTTCCATGGTCTAAACAATCAAATTTGCATTGTTTTCTTTAGGTTTTTTCTATATCAAAAAGTTGGAAAAAAATGATATATAGAATATTCAAAATGAAAACTAGCCATCCTCATCCAACAAAGGTTAGATTATTTTGTTTTCAACATTTTTTTTGAACAACATTTTTTTTTTCAGTTTTACCTTGATCAAACATTATTGAGTTTTTTTGAGGGGTAACTCCCCTAACTGTTTTTCTCCCTACACAAGACTCGAATCCGAGACATTGGTTAAGGTTTCTACATTTAATTATTGAAACGTTTTTTAAGGTTGTAGAAAAATAGAACTGTTTTCTTTTTGGACACGAAATGAAAACATTTCAAAATGCTCCCTTCATCCCCAAAAAATTAGTGTGTTTCTTTTTAGATGTTGTGAGAGATTCAAATTATTACTAGAAGGAATTTATTCAAAAAAACTTGGAAAACATATATTTAGAAACTAGACACATTGATCTATAATTTGCATTTAAAATATTTGGATTTACATGTTAAAATGTTAAAGAAATAAAATCATAGATTAAATGTTAAAAACGAAATAACACCAATTTTTTATGGATGGAGTTAGTAATTATTTAGTTCTTTATCAAAATATTGAAGATAAAAATTATAAATTAAATAGTAAAAACCAAACGGTCCATCCTTTTTAGGACTACGTCCACAAGGATAAGGTTGAGTATTTTTCATTTTTAATATTTAATCTGTAATTTTTTTAATATTTTAATATAGAATATAATATGTTTTGTAATATTTTAATATTTCATCCAAAAAAACAAATGTTTCACTTTTTCTGCAACAGTCTAGCAGTTTTGTTTATTTGGATCAAGGGATTGTTGATTTTTTAAGGAAAATGTTTTAAAGCTATATACATTTTGAAATTATACTTTAATATTATGTACATTTTAAAATGTTGTTTAAATAACTATGATGGACTACAACTGAGATAATTTGACAACAATTGGAGTTATTTTTTCTTAACTATCACTGCAAGAACCGGTTGTTGGGTTTGCTAGACGGAAGAGATGCCACATGGCACGAACTAGTAATAGCATGACACATATGTAGTAAGGAGGAGTTCCCTCCTAACCGGGTAGGAAGAAACAAATTTCCTATTAAAAATGTCACTTTTAGCCACAATGTACATTAACACTAATTGATTAAAAATATCCTTTTCAATGAAAATGTAATGAATATTTTTTTAAAAGATAAATATCATTTAAAACGCCGCAAATGAAGCCTAATATTTTCAGTTATCTACTCCTTCCATCTCTGAAAGAACGATGCGTATTCCTTTAAGGGTATCCTTGAAAGAATGGTACATTTCTTTTATTGGAAACTTTGAGTGAACAGTTTTACTCAAGTGTCCATTTCCTTCACAAATCTCACAATCCAACAAAAGTGAGGATTATTTTGGCCAGGTTTTTCATTTCTACTCATTTTCTTAATTGATCTATGTCCAAGGAAATGCATCATCCTTTCAGAAACAGAAGGGGCATTATTGTTTAGGTTAAAAAAAATACTTCCTTCGTACTTTAAAGATAGTATCATTTGTTTTAGCTCTTTTACATCTAAAGTTAAAAAACTTGAAAAGTTTTCAAAACTAAACTGCCCTTTATTTTCCTTCGGATCATCTTTCTACTGATTCTTGCATCACGGCTTCGTAATATGTAGGACTCAACTGAAAGATGCCATCCTTGAAGGTGGAGTTCCATTTGAGAGGGCTCGTGGAACCCATGCTTTTGAGTATCCAAGAAGAGATGCCAAATTCAATGACGTTTTCAACAAAGCTATGTTTAATATAACTTCCATCATCACACAAAGACTTCCAGATGCTTATGATGGTTTCAAGCACATCAACAGATTGGTAGATGTGGGTGGTGGTCTGGGAGTAACAATTTCCATGATCACATCCAAGCACCCTTCTATAAAGGGAATTAATTTCGATTTACCACATGTCATAGAGCAAGCCCCTGCCTATCCCGGTACGCTTCATTGTCTTCAACCTTACCTTGATCCAAAAAAGAGTATTAAGTGAAGAGTAATACGATAAAACTTTGAAATTTCTGATATTGAAATATGAAAAGAATAGAGCATGTCGACCACTTTACATGCAGGTGTTGAGCATGTAGGGGGTGACATGTTTAAAAGTGTCCCCAAAGGAGATGCCATATTTATGAAGGTGAGAGAAATTATGTTCATGTTTCTTAATTACTTATGCATATACCAAAGACATGTATGAAGCAAAGTAATGTAGAACGTTCCTCTGTGTTTTTGTTACAGTGGATTCTTCATGACTGGAGTGATGATCACTGTGTGAAACTGCTGAAGAATTGTTATAATGCAACTCCAGAAGATGGAAAAGTTATTGTTTTTGAACATGTCCTCTCTTTTGCACCGGGTACCGATCCCACTGATCGAAGGACCACCACATCTGATGTAGTTATGATGATTATACACCGAGGTGGAAAGGAGAGAACAGAAGAAGAGTTCATGGACTTGGCAACAGAAGCTGGATTTCGTGGTGTCAAACTTGTAACACAAGTTTTCAGCTCTTGGGTCATGGAGTTCTTTAAGTAAAAAGGACTTTACATAAGCAACTTTCTCTGAAAAGTGCAGTAACTGAAGAACTCCTACATCCGTCCATCAAGATCTAGTTTATGCTCGGTCGACGCCACCGAGTCTAGGGCTAAGCTGTGATTTCAAGTACTAATGTTTAATTTTTAGTTAATAAGCAACTGAACTTCTCAAAATAAATAAAAGAACCCTAGTTTGAGTGCTTGCAGACATAGAAAAATGAAATTTTTTCTTGAAAACTTCTACCTTTTTGTAGAAAGATTTTCATTTTTGTTACATGAAACACAGAGACCTCTAGACATGCAATTGTAGTGCAGTTCAGTTATGTTCCTTTCTTTTCGGAACATCATAAGTGATGCATACAAAGGGTGTCACTTTTTAGCACAAGTTTTAAATTTATAACTACCCTTTTTAAGCCCTCAAGCGCAAGGATCGCAACAATATAGGGATTAGTGAGGAAGGGTGTCGAACCCAAGGGAAAAGAGCGTTAGTCGGCTTATTTGGCTAGGTGGAACTAAATTGCTTAATGAAAAGGAAGTTGGGCAGTAAACCAAGTGTAACAAGTGTGAAAAATTATACTGTGAATGAAACTTAAACTAACCTTAAGCGCAAGGCACTAACACAAAGATAACTTAGAATGCAAGCAACAAAAAAAAATGGATTTAAGGCTAATAAAGACAAGTATCTCCCGGGGTTTGCTTGGGTACAAGAGGGTTCCTACAAATTCCAGCAGTGATTTAGAGGTGGGTTACTACAACTAACTTGTTTCTATCTCTAGCAAACAAGCCAATCTCTTAAACATGCTAACCTAGTCATTCTCATGATCTAGCACTAACACCTAAGGCATTACAGCCCCTAACCTAACCACCAACCAACTCCTAGAGGTCATCTCTAACCAAAAGCAAGTCAATCAATTGATTCCCACAAGTCAAAGTTCATTCAAATCCCTCTAGGGCATTTTAACAAACACTTGGTGAAGTATATGTGAATGTGGCCACAAACAAACATACCAATGATGAATATCGATCAAGAATCAACACCTAAACCATAAGATGCTAGGAAATTCGTAGGTACACCCCCAAGCAAGCAAACCCCAAGAGAAAAGAGTGTTACTCACTCAAACACATGCTGTAAATAAAAGACAGCAAACAAAGAACAATAAATAATAAGTAAAGAGAGGGAAAGAAGTGGAATAAACTCTATTAAGGATGATCTTCAATGAGTCCTCATCAATGCCCTCAACCCCAGCAAGGAGGAAAGCACAAAACCCTAGGAGAGAATGATGGTTGCTGCTACTATGGCTCCAATCCCGAAAATGATCCACTAGCTACCTAAAACTTACCCTATTTGAGTTATTTTACACATGTTAGATGTCAAAAGAGCCCCTAAACCTATGGTACATCATAACATGGTAAACTAAGGGTAAACATGTCCAAAAAATAGGTACAAAATGGATGGAATCAAGTCTGATTCGAGTTGGTCTCATTAAATGACGTGGACAAAAAGGAGGATGCTCTGGGTTGCTCTGGGTTGCGCTGGGAGGATGCTCTGGTTACTGTTCACGCAAGCTACCATGCTCCAGGGGATGCTCTGGGATGCGCCTGGATGCTCTGGGGGTTGCGCTGGTACTGTTCACAGCAGCAAAAACTTGGTGGAAGTCTTTCTTCCCGTGCTTCGCCATGTCGGGTCCTTTCGCGAGGTTCTCCACACTTCATCTCCACTCCTCAAGTGTGCGCCTGCAAACAAGTAGTCACATCGAATAAAACGCACACATGATGAAGAAATATGCTCAAATAAGTGATGAATTTGACTTAGAACACCATGGAAATGTGATATGTGTGTGCCACACATCAATAAGTGCTTCAGGTTAATTCGACACAATCACATGGATAGATAAAAATGGGCCACAGAAATAAAAAGAAGAAAAGTCTCCTTGCGTTTGTCTTTTTCATGAGAGCCATCAGCCTTTTCCATCCCTACCACCAAGGCAGACCTCCCCATGGTAACTCTATTCCCTTACGGGTTAGGAGGCTAGGGGTTACTTTGTTGTTCGCTTTTCAGTTATGCACCCTGTTTTTGCAAAGAAAGAAGTGACTCGGCTCTCAGCTCCACCACTTCTAAAAATTAAACATAGGAAAAATGAAAACTCCACTAAAATATCTTTTTTAGAAAGTATTATCACTAAAAGAAATTGTACAATGAATTCTAGGAATTCACATACAGTAATAAATAAAGCACACATTTTCATTTCATCTGTTGAGAAAAAGTTGACAACAAGACATGGTTGATCTAGTCCATTGGAAGAGAGTACTAGATCAAGTAGCATCTATAACAGACCGTGTACAGTGTAAAGATATTGTCCGCTTGAGGCACGAGACCCGGACGGATTTGCTTCTACCTGAATCCACAGGTAAAACGAGTCTCGTGGGATAAGGAGCAACCACCCTTATAAGACATGCATTACTTTCTTAGCCCCTCCATGTGGGATGAACAACATCATCCACCCCCCTCCAAGGGAGTCCAGCGTCCCCGCTTGTACATGGACACTATACCACCCGGGCTCTGATACCATCTGTAACAGACCGTGTACAGTGCCAAGATATTGTCCGCTTTAGGCCCCAGGCCCGCACGGATTTCCTTCTACCTAAATCCACAGGTAAAATGCGTCTTGTCACCGCGCTGGGAGGACCATTTTCATCGCGGTCGCTATCGCGAAACGGCCGCAGTGAACGACTTCCGCGCGTGAACGAATCGCGCGACGCTGGCAGCCATTGCATCGCGTCAGAACCGCAGTGAGTCCGCAGAAGCCCTCGTGCACCACGTGCCCCACCTACCACCATCCCTATCGGCCTTGTATCATGGACGTGGCCGCAGAGACTCTTCTATATATACCCCCACTCCCTTCCAATTCATTTCATTCCGCACTTCGCAAAATCTCCTCCCTAAACTTCAACTCATTCCGCACTTCGCAAAATCTCTCCTCTCTAAACTTCAACTTCGGTGGAAGTCATGGTACCTTCGGTTTTAGGTGTATTATCGAGGTAATAAATATTTTCCTCTTTATTTATAGTTATATAGTTTTTCATTTAATTCAATTTAAGTTATGTATTGGTAATTTTTTTCTTTTTAAGTAATTTAATTAAATTAGAGTCAGTAGTTCTGCCTATGAAAACTTGTAAGAATATATTTTTACACTTTATTTCAATACGTTGGAATAACGGTGTGAAATAATATATTGCATGAGTTTTCATGGATTGTCCAAGTTGACGCTTTGTAAAAGTTTACTATCGGTGTATTAAACTTTTATGGTTGTGTATGTAAATCGAGCGGATTACATAAGTTTCGTCGCATTTTCGTCTTGTTCCACGTTATACCTGTTATGGGAGTAATATTCCGTAGAAATGGTATAGTGTGGAACTAAGGCTAAAAGCTGCCGAAATAAATGTAATTACAGTATAACGTAAGCAACGATAAAAGAATATTCACTAAAAGTACTTTTATGAACAGGAAAGGACCCATGCACCCGCATCCGGATTAGGCGAAAATGGTATGTGAATATCAATTGTGCATGTTTATTGTTTTTATTGATGAATGAACGATCATATATAGGAAAGACCGTAAATGGGCGAAGAACGTGGTTGGATGTATCAGCGCTTTGAGGAAGGGACTCGCTATATAAGTGAAAGATTTTTCACCGGACTTCAGGAATTCTTGGATTACGCTTTTGTTGTTGCTAAATCGAATGGAGAAGAACCGGTGAAATGCCCGTGTACAATTTGTAAAAATAGATACTATATGATCGAATTACAATTGGCAATCATTTAATGTTAGACGGATTTACACCCAATTATCATGTGTGGGATTGCCATGGTGAACGACCGAGATTAATCCATGTGTCTATCGAGGTTATCGCTTTGACAAAGTAGCGTCGACATCATCAAATCGCGCAAGTACAAGTAATCGGAATACATAATTCTTCCGATGGTAGCCAAGAACGGCCGACTTACGAAGAAATGGTTCGTGACGCTTTTGTTTCATGAGCACTCTAATAATTTTGAAAATGATCAGAGTAATGACGATGAGGACGTTTCAGCTCCCCAAGTGCCAAACGAAAGGGCGCAACGGTTTTTTGAACTGGTGGAGCATGCATCAAAACCTCTATATGAAGGTTGTGGTGATAAGTACACCAAATTATCGGTTGTAGCGAAGTTGTTGAGTATGAAAAGTCAACACAACGTATCAGATGCCTTTTTCTCTGAGATGATCAGATATATCAATGAACTATTACCCGGAGGAAATTCGTTGCCAACAAGCATGTTTAGTACGAAAGCTATGTTGAAGGAGCTGGGGTTACCGTATAAAATAATTCACGCTTGCGAGAATAATTGTATGTTGTTCTACGGTAGCTTGACAAGTTCTTGAACCGTAGGGTGTGTGGAGCGGATAGGTATCAAGTGTGTGTCCGGGTAAGAAACCTAAACCGAAAAGGTTTTGCGATATTTACCAATCATCGAGCGGCTACAACGGCTTTACCACTGCCTAAAACCGCAGAGTTCATGACGTATCATATTAGAGCGAGAGGAAATGTATCTCGCAATCGCTGGACATCCATCTCAAGGTGAGGCTTGGAAACACGCCGATTTAAATGTATCCGGATTTCGCACACGAGTACCGGCGATTGGGGTTAAGCATCGATGGCTTTAACCCGTTGTCCAAACAGGGCAATCGTATTCGATGTGGCCGGTATTCATCGTTGTTTACAATCTGCCGCCTGATTTGTGCATGAAGGAGCCGTACACTTTCATGCCTCTCGCTAATTCCAGTCCCCGATCTCCTCGGCCGTAACATTGACGTGTTTCTACGTCCACCGATTGAGGAGCTACAAGTTTTATGGAATACGGGAGTGGAAACTTGGGACGCGCACCGTAATCGAACTTTGTTATGCGAGCATGTTTGCTTTGGACGATAAGTGATTTTCCGCGCACGGAATGCTATCGGGCTGAGTACGCATGGAAGACTTGCTTGCCCATATTGCATGGTCGATGTTAATAGCTTTCAGTTGAAGCATGGACGGAAAACCAGTTGGTGGGGCTGTCATAGGAGATTTCTACCACGTCGGCATGCTCGTGTAACAATACCGAATCGTGGGGACAAACTGACCGTAGTCATCCGTGTGCGTATAAGTCAGGTCATGAGATCTTAAGGGATCTTAATAGGATTGTATTCCCGGCATTCGAACACCGTGGGACAAAATGAGGGCTGACAAGTTTGGCGTTGAGCACAATTGGGTTAAGAAATCCATTTTCTGGGAGTTGCCGTATTAGGCAGACTTGAGAGTACGCCACTGTCTGGATGTCATGCCCATTGAGAAAAACTGTTTTGATAACATCTTCTACGCTCAACGTGAAAGGGAAAACAAAGGATAATGCACCGTCGAGACGCGATTTGCAGGAGTTAAATATCCGTGATGAACTGCATTTGAGCATTGGCCGGAACGGGAAACCATTTCAACCGAAGGCGTTATACACGTTAAACGATGATCAGATTGCGATGATTTGCAATTGGTTGAAGCATATCGTTAAACTTCCCGATGGGTATGCCTCTAACATTGGCAGATGTGTCAATACGGCAAACAACACTTTTTACAGTATGAAAACCCATGATTGTCATGTGTTCATGCAGAAGCTCTGCCGTTACATTACGTGGTTTCATCCTGACGGCATTTGGATGGTAATTGCAGAATTTTGCAAATTCTTTAGACTACTATGTTCTAAGGATATTCAGTTGGACGATGTGAGAAGCTTGATGAATTGATCGTCATAATATTGTGCAAGTTGGAAAAGATCTTCCCGCCATCATTCTTTGACTCCATGGAACATCTGACTATGCATCTACCTTGGCACCTGCGAACTTGCGGACCTGTCGGCTATTGGTGGATGTTTCCTTTCGAAAGGAATATGAAGAAGTTGAAAGCAAAATGTGCGAACAAACAATTTCGGAGGGCTCGATCATTGAAAAGTTCCCGATACAGAGGTAGCTTTTTTGTGAGCATTACATGGAAGATAATCAAGGAACACGGTGAACCCTCACATACGGAACGAAATTAGTTTTCCGACTGTTGTTAACGTTCCGAGACTATCGATTTTCAGTCATCCTTCTAGAACGTTTGGGAAGGCTCGGGCTCGAGATTTGTCTCTGAAGAAGTAAATCATGTCCAAACATACATTCTTCAATTGTCGGGAGGTGGAGCAATTCGTGAATCGATTTAACGAGCTGTCCCGCAACCGGTTCCCATAAATGAACGATGATGCTGTGGATAACTTACGGCTGGCAGAGTTCGCACGTTGGTTCAAGAATGTGGTTAGTTTGTGTTTATTTATTTACTCATTTATATTTGTTGCGATCTTAATCGGTACGAAATTTATATGTTGATTGGTAATTGCATGTGCCGACTCAAATCAGGCAGCCCTCCCACACGCACTATATGACCTGGCGTGCGGTCCTAGAATGAGGGCTAAATCGTTCCCAGGTGTCTATGTTAATGGGTACAGGTTTCACACAATACAACATGGTGAAACTAAAAGGACCGCGAATTGGGCGTCTGCGTTAGGGGACACAAATGCGCAGGACTATTTAGATTTCTATGGCTGGATTGACGAAATTCGTGTTCTTCAAGACAGAACAATAATCTTACAGTCTTCAAGGGTACGTGGTTTTCGACCACTAAAGGCATCCGCACCAATAAAATTTCAGGGATCATCGATGTCGACTACACATCCCGACTATATCCCGATGATCCATTCATTCTTGCAAGCCGTGCCCAACAAGTGGTATACGTCGAATATCCTTCAAAGCGTCGTGACTTGAGAAACCGGTGACAGTTTTCAAAACGAAACCCCGCCGATTTAAAGACGAAAGTGTTGATACTGCAAGTGCCATTGTAATCGATGCGGACACGGCGAGATTGGTACGGAACATCCTTTACAAGAATCGACAACACTTGGTGAAACCATACGACCGCCCTCGATGAAAGCATGTCATTACTAGATCATCGTGCCCATGCCGATATACTTGAAGTGGATAACGATGTGGAAAATGACCAGCGTATGACGATGACGATGACGTTCTCGTGGATTTGTAGTAGCATATCTCCTATTTGAATTTGTAGTCTAGGACGATATTTGTACTAAATTGGTAATTCTAAACAATATCTGAATGCATAATTAATTTTGGGGTGAAATTGTAAGTTCCAAAGATGTTTGGGCTAAATTGTAAGTTTTTGCCGAATTTGCGTGGGCCCCACAATATCCAAATGCATAATTAATTTGGGGGGAAACGAAAAGTTCGAAATTGGCTGTTTGTGGGCTTCACTGCGGCCTCACCACGGCCCAACCGCGGTGAGCCAAATGGGCTGGGCCTAATCGCGCCACGTGCGCGGTGAGACCGCATGAGGCCAGCCCATTTGGCTCACTGCGGCATCCGCATGATGAGGCCGCAGTGAGTCGATTTAAAACTGAATCGCCTTCTTCCCTCTCACTTTCACTCTCGGTGTCGCCTCGTCTCCCTCCCAAACCGCCGTGCCTCCTCGCCGTCCCGCCAAAGAAGCTGCCGCCACCGCTCGGGCTCGTCACCGCCGCACCGCCGCAGCCTCCCTTGCCCTGTGAGTTATATTTTGAATTCCACGGTTAGTTTTTGAGTTTTTTGAATTTGTTTCATTGATTTGTGTTTTTGAAATTTTGAGTGGAAATTAGTTTAAATCAATTGGAATTAGTTGAGATTAGTTGGAGTTTTGTGGAATAGGTTAGTTTGTGAGTTTTGTGGATTTATGAATTTTGTGGAATTATTTGAATTATTGAATTATTTGTGAATTATTTGTGAATTAGTGAATTATTTGGAGTTGAGATTAGTGAATTATTTGGAGTTGAGATTAGTGAATTATTTGTGAATTTTGTGGAATTAGTGAAATTAGTGAAATAGTTAAATAGTGAAATAGTGAAATAGTGAAATAGTTAAATTAGTGAATTTAGTTGAAATTAGTGAAATTAGTGAATTAGTTAAATTAGTGAATTTAGTTGAAATTAGTGAATTAATAAATTAGTGAATTATTTGTGAATTTTGTGAAATTAATGAATTATTAATATTAGTTGAAATTAGTGAAATTAGTGAATTAGTGAAATTAATTAAATTAGTGAATTAGTTGAATTTAATGAATTAGTGAAATTAGTGAATTTAACTAAACTAGTTGAATTAGTGAAATTAGTGAAATTAGTGAATTTAACTAATCTAGTTGAAATTAGTTAAATTAGTGCAATTAGATAAATTAATTAAATTAGACAAATTATTTGAAATTAGTGAAATTAGTTGAAATTAATGAATTAGTGAAATTAGTGAATTTAACTAAATTAGTTGGAATTAGTTAAATTAGTGCAATTAGTGAAATTAATTAAATTAGACAAATTAATTGAAATTAATTAAATTAGACAAAGTAGTGAAATTAATTAAATTAGTTAAATTAGTGAATTTTTGAATGGTTCGAGATATGGCGGACACACCATCCCGTAGCCAGGATGCGTCGACAGGCTCGGGTTCACGTGGCTCGGGCTCACGTGGATCGGGTTCACGGACGCTTGATTTCTCTCGCGGGAGGCGTGGTCGTGGCTCTCGCTCATCGAGCCGCCCTGGACCGTCGTCCCAGACACCGGAGCACACCGAATCGGTGGAGCAGCCGATCCCTTCTCCTCAGCCCGATACTCGACTCCGCCAGCGCCGACGTACAGCAGGACCTCCCGCGCCTCCTCTTCCCCCGCCCGAGAGGGGTCCTGATGGGAGGTTGGTCGCGCACATCGGCCAGTAAGTTTTTAATTTTAAGTTTTCATAAATTTACTAATTTTAGTATTTTATTTCTGCACGTAACATTCAACTCTTATGCAGTTTGAAATGTGCGACGTCGGGCGTGCCCAAGGCGATCGGGGCGATCGTCGCCAGCAAGTTCAAAGGCTTCCCGCCTACGTACTCCGACCTCCCCGCGGATGAGCAGGCCGACTACGTCCACAGATTCTCGGTAATACAAATACTAATTGCACTATACATTTCTATATACTTTTTTAAAACTAATTCTATAACTAGTGACGTTTTGATGTTTTCTGTAACAGGAGCAGTATTCGTTGACGGATAACAAATTCCTGGAGAAGATCCATTCACGGTTCGCGGAGTTCTACCGAACACCTGTGACAATATCCGGATGCGGCCCGGAAGAAATGTCCCCTCGATCGCGAGGCTCCCAACTACATGGAGTGGCTGGACATTCCTCCGCCGAGGATAGAACTGCGAAGTGGAAGCCGCTGCTCGAGTATCAGAGCCCGGAGTTCAAGGTCAACACCCGCGGAACAAGAGAAATGCCAAGAGCGACAAACGACCAGTCTTCAAGTCGCATGGCAACAAGTCAAAGGCGACAATTTATGAGGAGATGGTAAGTTTTTAAAATATTTATACATAATTACGTATGTATAAAAACTTCGAATACCTAACATATTTTAATTGGCGGTGCGAGAAGGCGGGACGGCGGCTGCGGGTGGACCGATTCGGGAGGACTGGCCGGGCAAGGAAAATAGGGCCTTGGTAAGTTTTGGTCGTTTTTTAACCATTTATATGTTTAACGTATTCAATTTATTATTCATTAACACAAATTTTCTTAATCTTAACTAGGAGGAGTACAAGAAGCGCTTGATCGAGAAGTATGGGGCGGACGGGCCGTTCCCCGATATTGATGAGGACATCTACACGGATGTCTTGGGCCCGCCCACGCGAGGGCGATGGGTCGGTGTCCCGCCCCAGCCTTTCTCGGCCCGAGCTGTTCGAGCAACCTCGGCCGTCGCAGTAATAGAATTGAACTTTTACCACTTCCATACCTTTGCAAGACATTCATTATAAGTATAACATTTTCAAAACGTAATTTTGATTTCAGCGCGAGATCGACCTGGAGGAGCAGCATCGGAGGGACATGGATGAGATCAGCGACTTGAGATGCATGGTCGCCACTCTCGAGGACAACGCTGCTCGTGCGCGGACAGAGGTTGCAGCCGAGGTGGCAGCCGAGGTGGCAGCCCAGGTGGAAGCCCGGGCGTACGAGATGACGCGTTCGACCGAAGCGGCGATCAGCAGCATCTGGTCTGCGCTACGCAGGGGGGACATGTCCGACTCTCCGACGTGCGAGTCTTTGTCGCCGGATCATCCCGGCCTCCTCCACGCCACGAGCATCCTCCGAGGCCGCCTTCTCCGAATCCCGACCTCACCCTCCACTCCGTCCAAGATGAATATCACCCGAGCCGCCGCGACATCGGAGAACCCCGATCAACTTTTTTAGCAACTTCCTCAATATGGAAGATCAGGATTTTGACGATTTTCTAAATCAGCGTCCTCCGAACAATTAGAATTAGAATTATCAGAATATTTTTAGGATGTAAGGTTAATTATATTCCATTCCGTACCAATTTATATTTATTTCAATTAATAATTACTTTCTTAATTAATTAACATTATTATTATATGTTAATTTACTAATTTAAATAATAGTTACTAAATATTTATAACAATTAATTTTTTTCACAAAAATTCTTTTCTATGACGAAAGACGCGCGATCTTTGTGATCAAGATGATTGGCGCCGCCAAAATGGTTGGCATGCCGTTGTCAGCTTCTGCGGCAATCACCGCAGTGAGGCGCGCAGAGGCACCACGGCCTCGGCCGCAGATGAGATCAAAATCGCCGACATTTCAAGCTGCGGCGTTCATCATCGCCGCCGCCGCAGCTTGGTACCACGGGCCAATCGCGCGTTTGGCCGCATGAGGCCTCGCCTTACGGGCGTAGTGTGTGGGGTTAAGGAGCAACCTCCCTTATAAAACATGCATTACTCCCTTAGTCCCTCCATGTGGGACTAAAGCGGACAATATCTTGGCACTGTATACGATCTATTACAGTTGGTATCAGAGCCCAGGTAGTACAGTGTCTATGTGCCAGCGGGGATGCTGGACTCCCAGGTGGGGTTGGATGATGTTGTTCATCCAACATGGAGGGGCTAAGGGAGTAATGCATGCCTTATAAGGGTGGTTGATCCTTAAACCCACAAGACGCGTTTTACATGTGGATTCAAGTAGAAGAAAATCTGTGCAGGCCTGGGGTCTAAAGGGGACAATATCTTCGCACTGTACACGGTCTGTTATAGATGGTATCAGAGCCAGGGTGGTACAGTGTCCATGTACCAGCAGGGACACTAGACTCCATTGGAGGGGGGTGGATGATGTTGTTCATCCTGCATGGAGGGACTAAGGGAGTAATGCATGCCTTATAAGGGTGGTTGCTCATTAATCTCACAAGACGCGTTTTACTTGTGGATTCAGCTAGAAGCAAATCCATGCGGGCCTGGGGCCTAAAGCGGACAATATTTTGCCACTGTACACGGTTTGTTACAGATGGTATCAGAGCCCAGGCGGTACGGTGTCCATGTGCCAGAGGGGACGCTGGACTCCCTTGGAGGGAGGTGGATGATGTTGTTCATCTCACATGGAGGGGTTAAGGGAGTAATGCATGTCTTATAAGTGTGATTGCTCTTTAACCCTACAAGACGCATTTTACCTATGGATTCAGGTAGAAGCAAATCCGTGCGGGTCTGGGGCCTAAAGCGGACAATATCTTGGCACTGTATATAGTATGTTATAGATGGTATTAGAGCCCGGGTGGTACGGTGACTATAGTGTCCATGTGCCAGTGGGGACGCTGGACTCCCACTACGTAGAGAAAACACGTGTTCATGCGGCCAAAATCGCAGGAGAGCCGCAGTAACTACTGCGAGAGAGGTCGCAGTGTTTCCCGCAGTAAGCAGTAGAAGCTTCACTGCGGTAGCAGCTGTAGTACTTACTGCGGCCTTACTACGGCCACGGCCGCAGTAAACGACTTTATTAATTTAAAAAAATGGATGAATTCGGATGAAAAAATTCATTTGGATTCATCCACCAACCCGGAAAAACCCAAAAATCGGTGGTGATGGTGAACAAGCACCAGTAAGAAGAAGAAGAAGAAGAAGAAGAAGAAGAAGAAGAAGAAAAGGAAGAAGAAGAAGAAGAAGAAGAAGAAGAAGAAGAAGAAGAAGAAGCTGCGGCCAAAGCTGCAGTAACGCTTATTGCATCATGTACTGCTTTAGTTTACTGCTTCTTTGAGCTTACTGTAGCCCAAACCGCAGTAAGAATTGCCTTCCCCACGTAGTGTCCCTTAGAGGGGGGTGGATGATGTTGTTCATCGCACATGGATGGGCTAACGGAGTAATGCATGTCTTATAAGGGTGGTAGCTCCTTAACCCCACAAGACGCATTTTACCTGTGGATTCAGGTAGAAGCAAATCTGTGCGGGCCTTGGGCCTAAAGTGGATAATATCTTGGCACTGTACACGGTCTGTTACATATGGTATCAGAGCCCGCGTTGTACAGTGTCCATGTACCAGCGGGGACGCTGGACTCCCTTGAAGGGGGGTGGATGATGTTGTTCATCCCACATTGAGGGGCTTAGGGAGTAATGCATGTCCTATAAGGGTGGTTGCTCCTTAACCCCACAAGATGCGTTTTACCTGAAAGCGGACAATATCTGGACACTGTACACGGTCTGTTACTAACTCAATTGCCTTTGATTTGTCACTATCTTGAAGAAGTCCTCTAATAATGGTATTGTAAGTACAGTCATCTGGTAAACAATTATCATCATCCATTTTCTTAAATAGTTTGTATGCTTCATTGAGTTGACCAATGTCAGAAAGTCCCCTGATCAGTATATTGTACGTGTGAGCATTAGGCAACATTTGGTGGACACTGAGTTGATTGTACAATTCTTTAGCCATGTTAAGTTTGCCCTCTCTTCGCATGCCATCAATTAGAATGTTATAGATAACAATATTCTGTTTCATCCCACTATTCTTCATTGCTTCAAACATTGTTAAGACATGATCCAATTTCCCTGATTTGCATATGCCATCTAGCAAAATACCACAAGTCTTCAAGTCTGGGACCAGCCCATTATAACACATTCTTTCGAGAAGACTCTTAGCATCAAAAAGTCTCCCCATGGAACACATGCTACTTATCAGAGAATTGTATGTTACTATATCAGGGATGAATCCTTTGAAGGACATTGCATGAAATAGTTGCATAGCCTCATTTATAGCTTTCAATTTACAGTAGCCATTGATCAAAGTGCTGTAACTAACCCAAGTCCGGTGGTGCAAGACCATCCTTACCCATGAATCGAACAGTAATCTTGTCTCATCCATTTGACCTTGTAAACAATACCCATCAATTAGAGCATTGTATATGAGAATATTAGGCTTGATACCTTTCTTTCTCATTCTCATGACAATATTTTGAGCTTCAGAAACTCTGGGCAAACATTTGGGTTAACACCCTAGGCAAACATTTCATTTAGCAAAACTACTACCTCATACTGATGGCTTGGCCTGCCTTCGACGTAGCATCAATTAAGGTATTATAAGTAACAACATTAGGCTGGATGCCTTTGCCGACTACTTCAGAGTATGAGTTTCTTGCCTCACTCATAAGCTTGTCTTTGCATAAAGTATCAATAATAGTGTTGTATGACACCACATCAGGCAGGAAGCCTATTTTTTCCATCTTTCTTAGAACCGTAAGAGCTTCATTGTTGTCCCCTGCTTTACATAGATCATTTACTATAGTATTATAAGAGACCAAATCAGAACAAATGCCTCTTTTTTCCATCTTTCTGAGAACCTTAAGAGCTTCCTCCATTTTCCCTTCTTTCCAAAGACCATTTAGAACAGTATTGTACCTGATCAAACTAGGCACACTCCATAGGAATCAATTTGTCCAACAACCTTTCTGATTCGACAGTCTCTCAAGCTAGACAAAGCCCGTTGATGAGTGTATTAAAAGTAACATCACAAGGCTGCAAAGCAAGTTTCAACATTTTCCCCAATACAGAGAATGCAAAACCCAGAGAGCTTGTGTGGCAGAAGCAATTCAGTAATTGAAGGTAGCACCTTTCGATGAAGCATTTTGTCGAACACTGAACGGGCATCATTAACCGTGTCAAACTTTGGGGACTTGGCGGCAGTGACACCTTTCGACAGAGTACTGAAAGGAAAGCTCGAGAGACGATCAAATATGGGTAAGCAAAGCAGAGAGAACGGAAGGTCCTCATTTTTTGGCCGAAGTCGGAAGAAAGGTGGAAGCTTGGTAATGTTCTTACAATTTTGTAGCATTCTTTTTTCTACTTTGTTTTCAAACTTGTTGCTGAGACTTGTGCAAGTAGAGCCCATGTTGGATGCCTCAGCACCGGCGATGTATAATACACTTATATAAGTATATATTAATTCTAACTATTTCAAATTTTCAGCAACACCTCTTGACCTGTTGTTGGGTCATCAACTCTTGGCCTATCAAAATTCAAATTCATGCGCCTAGCAAATATTTATTTTTGTCAAAACTCAAATTCACACGCGTGAATTGTGAAATCTCAAAATTAGATGTATCTTTATTTCAAAAAATTTACCTCTTGTTGACACCCGATTTTGTCCGGAGTAGTAATTTAGGTTTTTTTTTTCGGTATTTTTTCGTATTTTTATTTCATGTGATTTTTGTCGTTATTTTATGTCATTTTCGTTATTTTGCCATTTTCGTTATTTTACGTAGTTTTTATCGTTTTTCACGTTTTAATGTCATTTTTCATTATTTTTGAACTTTTGTCGTATGTTTTTTGTTATTTTATGAAACTTTTGTTATTTTCATTATTTTGTCGTTTTTATAATTTTCAGATGTTTTGGTTATTTTTCTTATTTTGGTATTTTTCGTTATTTCCATCATTTTATGTACTTTTTGTCATTTTCATGTACGTTTTTTATTTATTTCGTATGTCTTTTTATTACTTCGTGTGGTTTTATTATTTTCATGATTTTTATGTGTTCTTATCATTTTATTTGGTTTAATCTAGTATTAAAATGTGTTTATTTTATATTTTTAGTTAATTAAAAAAAAGAAAGAAAACAGAAAAATTAAAAAAAAAAAAAAAGAAAGAAAGGAAGACTTACCACGAAATTGTCCGCCTCCTCCGCCGAAGACCATCATCACCTTCTGCCTCCTGCAACTCTGCCCTCATCAATCCATCAAAGATTTGTTCAAATCCTTCATCATTGAGCTAAAGCTCCTGTCAATCAAGCATTTTGGCTATAAATAGAGCCATTTTAGAAAGAAAACGGGGAAGAACTTGGCAAAAAGAAACGCATCCGAAAACACTTCTCCAACACCTTCAATCTCTATTTCTCCCCTCTCCTCCGCCGAAACTACTTCCATTACGTCGGCCTCACCCCCAGGAGCTCAAATCTACCATTCTTTTCGTTCGAAGTTGCCGGAGGAGGAGAATTCTACACCGACCCGCAACCCGCACCGCGCACGACCCGGTTCAATCGGCCGAACCAGGCCGCCGTTCGACTTCCCACCACCGCCACGAGACTCGCCGTCCGCCGCCCCGAAGCTCCCCGCCGTTTTCGTCGACCGAAACGGCCCGGAAAAGGCAACCCAAGTTTGCTCCTTGCTCCCCTGTTCGTGCGCGACTTGCAGGTGAGTTTTCTTCCTTTTCTTTTTCTTTTCAATTGCTGTATCTCTTTTCTTCTTTTTCTTTTTTTTCTTTTTTTTCTTTTGTGTTGTTTAAGTCACTAAAAATCTAACCAATTAAAGTAATCTTCTGAAAAATCTTTAAAAATTGCCAATTTAAGCACTAGTTTAAATTTTATCTCTTTCTTTTTTTTTATAAATTTCTGAATTTTTATTTTTATTATTTTTATTATTATTAACATTTTCCCATCCTTAATTATGTTCATGCCACTTATTATTATTTTCTGTTCTTTTTTTATTTCACCCATTAATATTTTGTTTTCACTTGCATGATTCATATGACTTTTTTTGCCATGTCTTGTTTTTTTATTATCTTTACTTTATTTACTTTTATTAGATTTAAATCATGTGTTACGTGTTTAGGTGCGTGTTTATTACTTATCCTATTTTATTTGAGGTTTCGTCCGTTTTCCTTTTTTATATGTGTATATTTATAAATTGTTAATTGGTGTTTTACTTTATTGGTTTAACTTGATTTTTTTCATTTATTTATTTTTAACACAACTCTTTTTTATTAATCTTTAAATCCAAGCAAAAAAAAATCTAAAAAAATCCGTGGTACCAATTTTGGGCGTACGAAAATTAACTATTTTTGTACGTAACTGACAAACGAGCTTAGATCTCTCGTAGACTTTTTTTTTAGGTTTCCAATCGACCTAGGAAAAAGATTGGTGGCGACTCTGTACAAATAATCATCGGGATATTACCGATAGGTATTTCCCACGTCGCTACAGATGGCGACTCTGCTGGGGAAAAGCACGTCGCTACAGATGGCGACTCCACTGGGGAATTGTCCGGCCACAAAAGGGGTTTGTTTTTATTTATTTGCTTGATTTTACCTTTTTATTTTTATTGTGTTTCCATTGTACATATTTTAATTCACACTCTCACACATACACACACAAAGCATGCATTTCGAGCTCCCTACCCGAGCTCTTCGTAACCTATTTTTGTGAATACCCGGAAAAGGCTAGTTGTGTGTGACAATAGTCACCGCACTTTCTCTAGACCGTAGTGGTTAGTAGCGTTGTTCGGGTGTGGCGTTAGTCACCCAATGGAACTGCGAAAGATGCGACTCAATTAATCCTTCCTTACATAACCCTCGTGGGTAAGGAATTGGGCCTTTTCTAGTTCGATAGAACTTAGTAAAAGGGATTCGGGAACCTACCATTGGCCTCATTCTTTCAAAAGCCACATTTGCATATAATGACCATAGATCATTCCTCTAAGCTTAACCATGACAAGACACATTATGATACTAATTTGTGTATATGTGGATTTTTTTTTACTTGATGTTGTAATGCAACTAACAGGTGTTCTTTTATTTTTCTCTCTCGCATTTGCGTAAAACAAACATCATCCTCATGTAAATATTTTTGTTCTTATAATACTCAGCTTTTTAAGTACATAATTAATGTTTCCTTTCTCTTTATACTTGTACATTTTTGTATATACCATTTGTACTAATTGTTTTTCTTTTTGATAACATTCACATACATCATTTTTTTCAATTATCAATGACAGAATTATTCATCGATCATGCATTTGGTCATTTCTTTTCCACACATGTCATCAGACATTTTCATTCATACACAAATAAAAACATCTTGCAAAAAGAGAAGTGGACATCAAGGAGTTTGATGACAATTTTATGATGTGATGAAAAACTGATGAACCCCATTTGTGACATGGAAAGACAATTTCTCACGAGTCGTCTTTAAGCCCTGTCTAATACGTCGATCAATACAAATTGATGAATAATTGGAGAAATCTTTAAATTTTTTACTCAAATCTTTGAGAGCTTGCCAAGATAAATTGAAAGTTAAAGTTACCTAGATTTAGTCCAAAATCTAGAGTACAATCTTTGTTGCAATGGACCTTCGTTATTCTTTGTCTTGAAATAAGAAGGGATAAATGTGCAATTTGGCATCCATTAGCAAAGTACCACATCACACTTCAATCATTCTCTTTCCCGTTTCGAGACTCATTCATCAAGCCACAACATAAACAATGTCATTGATGAAGCTAAAGAGAGGACTAGATAGTGACTATCTCAAGACATTGCTGAACTGGTAAGAGCGATTTCGGTGTGACCCTTCAACTATGAGATTCTTTTTTAGCTCGATGGCTAAAATTACCATCGAGAGCTCTGTTTATGCAAAGAAAGGATCAGTCATCTCAAAGATTCTTTCCAAAAGAAGAAAACTTCATTCATCCAAAAAGAAGAAGTATGAGAACAAAAGAACCTTTCAGATCATTGCTACGGTTGAGATCAAGTCAAGTTACATTCATCAATCCCAAAGCCAGATCAACGGTCATGATGTCTTTAATACCCGTGACTCTCAAAAATCAAAAAAAGAGAGAAAAGAAACAGGGTCAATGTAAATTCTATTCCGCTGCCTTTAGCTAGAAATGGCTGAAGTTACGAATAGTGCTAGTAGCCATTTGTCTTTGCATTTTAGTCAAGTAATCGGGCGTAGGTAGCAACAACTATTTACGCCGCATGAAAATGACTGAAAATCGCAGGTCAAACAAAGTCGACCCAAAAAAATGAAAAAGGGAGTCGGGAGTCTAAATCGAAAACCTGCAGAGGCGGTTTAGAATGACGACACAGTTCACCATCTCAATGAACAAGGGAGCAACAAAGAAATCCCAAGCAATATCGACAAATTCTCAAGTTTCTCAAGAGCAAGTCCACACATCATGAGAGTTGGGGGGCAACATTTGAGGTCATTCTTGTTGGATAAGGCAGTGATTTCATGATCGCACTATCAAGTCGTGCAAAGAAGTCAATTTTCTCATCGGTGACATTATCGTGCCTTTCACGAACTACTCTACTTTTCATCAGCCCATATCAATAGATGTCATTTACCTTAAAGAACCATTCAAATGATATTCATTCTTCACATTGACCTTCACATAAGAAAAATCCTTCACATTAAAATGTCTTTTGGCTACCCTCGCACATTTTACCTCTTCAAGTGGAAGAGATAGAGAATAACGAGTTATTTTAATGGTTACACAAGGACCATCATATATTTTGTCAAGCTCTACAAATTGATAAGAGTTTTCTTTAAGGACCAACCGTTAAACATTAATGAGTATGGATCTTACGGCAGACATGGTTAAAGACTCTTGTTGAGAATATGCATTTTTGTGACCACAACTGGGGGGCAAATAGATCATTCACTCATATAATTATTATCAGGGGCAAAGGAATCCAGGAATGGAAAACAATTTTTCGACAAAATGAGGTAAGATCACATCAGACAAGATGAAAGACATTCATAAAAGAAAGCTTAGTAAATGTTTCGCACTTACCATGCATCATTGGTTTTAATTGAAGATCCCCATCTTTGCAAATCTAAACATCAAGCATTTTGAGCCATGATCATCATGTGTCATACACAATATCATCATTCATTCTCGAGACAGTTTTCAAGGAACTCAGCCATACATGTATTGATATCAAGACGAGAGGATTCTGACGAGAAGCTCTCTAAGATGACAACGATTCATGTTCACTTTAGCTTGGAAGCTTTCAGGTTTCTCTTAAGCTTTCCACATTACCATGATACGGTAACACCTTATCTTTTACTTGCTTCATCTTGTACATACGGGGCACATTGCAAATTGCACCTAGTCAAAGCCTACAACTCTCGAAAATTCGCTCATTGTATGCGATTTCACATTTTTTGGAAGTTTAGTGATTTTGACAAACTTCATATCAATCTCATTCACTCAGATTTTTCATTAAAGGTAAGGAAGGTTCATTAGCCTTAACCCATGAGAGAAAGGTTTCTCTCCCTGAATGGTAAGAAAGTTCTTCCATTCTCTTCATTCCAAGTCAACGAAGCATCACTTAAAGAGGGGCATCGGTTCTGTAAACCTCCCTTCGAGCTCATTTCACTCAAAAAGGCCGGTCTCAAAAGAATCTCTGGTTGCCAAGCATTCATCTCTGACCATTTTCAGCTCTTGCCCGAGCATTAACAACCCACTGGAGTCGCTCTGTTCCCTCCACACAAAGCGAAACCCTCATCCAAAACACTCCCAAGTTGCCGGGAACATCTTTTCGGAGCCTAGAGATCCCTTCCCACCATTCGACAACATTTTTCGTCATCTTCACCGTGTTCCGGTGAAACCATCGACGCATGTCTCAAGTCTCTTGCGAGAAAGAAGAAAGCTCTTCTCTTCATCTAATATTTCAAAACTTCACTCGTTTTTGTGAGATGCCTCGACTTAGAAGTGTAGTCATTTCGTTACACTTCTCACTGAATCACTCAGCTTTTCATCAAAGGCATGGAAAGTTCCATCGCCAAAGTCCAGAGAGAAAGGTTTCTCTCCCCATATGGTAAGAAAGTTCTTACCATTCTTCTCATTTCATGGTCTTAACCAATGATCTCTTTTCACCAACAGTGAGGAAAGTTCCTGAACGTGAAAGAAATGTCTCTCTCACCGAATGGTAAGAATGTTCTTACCATTCACTTCGTCTCGATATTTCAAATCAAGTCTTTCATCAAAAAAAGCAAAGAAAGTTCTTTCGCTTCATAAGGGAATGAAAGGTTTCTTCCCTTCACAAACAACAAGTCTTGTTGTTCAATTTTTATCAACCAGTCATCTCATTTTGCCGAGCATTGGGAAGGTTCTCAATCTCGAGTCATCGGAGCAAGGAAGGTTCCTTCGCTTCATGAATAACGAAAGTTCTTGTTATTCCATCTCATCAATCAATCAATCAATCACCAATCAATCATCGTCATCCATTTTTCCGAGCATAGTGAAGGTTCTCAATCTCGAATTCACGTAGCAATGAAGGTTCCTTGGCTTCTCGACTAAAGATAAAGTTATTGTTATTTCATCTCAACTTTCATACAAATTAGTCATTCATCGTCATTTTTCTGAGCATTGGGAAGGTTCTCAATCTCAAATTCCAGGAGCAAGGAAGGTTCCTTCGCTTCACGGATAACGAGAAAGTTCTTGTTATTCCATCATTCAATCTGTCATTCATCTTACTTTTGTCGAGCATTGGGAAGGTTCTCAATCTCGCATCTTTGGGGTAGGGAAGGTTCCTTAACCTCGAATAGTGGAAAAGTTTCCGCTATTCAACTCAATAAGAAGGTTCTTGTTGAGAGAAGCAAGGAAGGTTCCTTCGCCTCACGAATAATGAGAAGGTTCTTGTTATTCGATTTCTCGATCAATCAATCTGTCATTCATCTTACTTTTGCCGAGCATTGGGAAGGTTCTCAATTTTGCATCTTTGGGGTAGGGAAGGTTCCTTAACCTCGAATAGTGGAAAGGTTTCCGCTATTCAACTCAATAGGAAGGTTCTTATTGAGAGAAGCAATGAAGGTTCCTTCGCTTCACGAGTAATGAGAAGGTTCTTGTTATTCGATCCAATCACAAGAGTCATCTATTTTCACCGAGCATTGAGAAGGTTTTCAATCTCGAATCTTGAGTAAGGAAAGTTCCTTAACTCTAAGTAGCGGAAAGGTTTCCGCTATTTGATTCAATAGGAAAGTTCTGTTGAATGAAGCAAGGAAGGTTTCTTCGCCGGAAAGGTAAGAAAAGTTTCTTCCTTTCATGAATGATGAGAAGATTCTCGTTATTCGCGGACAAAATTTGGAGTCATCCTACTTTGCGCGTTCCATTTCTCATGAAAACACGCAAAGGGGGGCAGCTGTTGACACCCGATTTTGTCCGGAGTAGTAATTTAGGTTTTTTTCGGTATTTTTTCGTATTTTCATTTCATGTGATTTTTGTCGTTATTTTATGTCATTTTCGTTATTTTGCCATTTTCGTTATTTTACGTAGTTTTTATCGTTTTTCACGTTTTAATGTCATTTTTCATTATTTTTGAACTTTTGTCGTATGTTTTTTGTTATTTTATGAAACTTTTGTTATTTTCATTATTTTGTCGTTTTTATAATTTTCAGATGTTTTGGTTATTTTTCTTATTTTGGTATTTTTCGTTATTTCCATCATTTTATGTACTTTTTGTCATTTTCATGTACGTTTTTTTTTTATTTCGTATGTCTTTTTATTACTTCGTGTGGTTTTATTATTTTCATGATTTTTATGTGTTCTTATCATTTTATTTGGTTTAATCTAGTATTAAAATGTGTTTATTTTATATTTTTAGTTAATTAAAAAAAAGAAAGAAAACAGAAAAATTAAAAAAAAAAAAGAAAGGAAGACTTACCACGAGCTTGTCCGCCTCCTCCGCCGAAGACCATCATCACCTTCTGCCTCCTGCAACTCTGCCCTCATCAATCCATCAAAGATTTGTTCAAATCCTTCATCATTGAGCTAAAGCTCCTGTCAATCAAGCATTTTGGCTATAAATAGAGCCATTTTAGAAAGAAAACGGGAAGAACTTGGCAAAAGAAACGCATCCGAAAACACTTCTCCAACACCTTCAATCTCTATTTCTCCCCTCTCCTCCGCCGAAACTACTTCCATTACGTCGGCCTCACCCCAGGAGCTCAAATCTACCATTCTTTTCGTTCGAAGTTGCCGGAGGAGGAGAATTCTACACCGACCCGCAACCCGCGCCGCGCACGACCCGGTTCAATCGGCCGAACCAGGCCGCCGTTCGACTTCCCACCACCGCCACGAGACTCGCCGTCCGCCGCCCCGAAGCTCCCCGCCGTTTTCGTCGACCGAAACGGCCCGGAAAAGGCAACCCAAGTTTGCTCCTTGCTCCCCTGTTCGTGCGCGACTTGCAGGTGAGTTTTCTTCCTTTTCTTTTTCTTTTCAATTGCTGTATCTCTTTTCTTCTTTTTCTTTTTTTTCTTTTTTTCTTTTGTGTTGTTTAAGTCACTAAAAATCTAACCAATTAAAGTAATATTCTGAAAAATCTTTAAAATTGCCAATTTAAGCACTAGTTTAAATTTTATCTCTTCCTTTTTTTTATAAATTTCTGAATTTTTTTTTATTATTTTTATTATTATTAACATTTTCCCATCCTTAATTATGTTCATGCCACTTATTATTATTTTCTGTTCTTTTTTTATTTCACCCATTAATATTTTGTTTTCACTTGCATGATTCATATGACTTTTTTTGCCATGTCTTGTTTTTTTATTATCTTTACTTTATTTACTTTTATTAGATTTAAATCATGTGTTACGTGTTTAGGTGCATGTTTATTACTTATCCTATTTTATTTGAGGTTTCGTCCGTTTTCCTTTTTTTATATGTGTATATTTATAAATTGTTAATTGGTGTTTTACTTTATTGGTTTAACTTGATTTTTTTTTTCATTTATTTATTTTTAACACAACTCTTTTTTTATTAATCTTTAAATCCAAGCAAAAAAAAATCTAAAAAAACCCGTGGTACCAATTTTGGGCGTACGAAAATTAACTATTTTTGTACGTAACTGACAAACGAGCTTAGATCTCTCGTAGACTTTTTTTTTAGGTTTCCAATCGACCTAGGAAAAAGATTGGTGGCGACTCTGTACAAATAATCATCGGGATATTACCGATAGGTATTTCCCACGTTGCTACAGATGGCGACTCTGCTGGGGAAAAGCACGTCGCTACACCTCTATCTCATATGATTTGATATACTCCCTTCTATGCATGGAAACTGTGCGGATTAACCGCGGATGGACCAAAACCATGACAGCCAACCGCGGTTTATTTGATATTCACGGTTTTACGGTTTTTTATCAAGTGGTTGTCAGTTGCCACCCATAATTGTGAAAACCACGGTTATCTGCATCCGTGGTTAAATTGTGGATATTTCATACCTTGATTAATATTCACTAAAACAAACATTTACTTAAACAATAAAGCTCAAATATAACTATATATCTCAAATTAAACTGAAATATGATAATAAATCTAAAATACAAGTCAAATATTGCAAAAAAAGTCCATATTTATTATACTTTAAATCTTAAACACATAAAACACTAATGTTTACCGTGGTGTAGATTTAAAGTTTTAAAGATATGTTGAAACCACCCAACTAGTCCTAGTTGTACTTAACTTGTTATATTAGAGTTAGAGTCCTAGTCCTAGAATAACTAGGTTAAACTCTATCTCAAATTGTATATATAGCTGCATACAATTAATGAATCTCAATCCTTTGAGCTCCAAACATTCTCTCACTATTTGACATGGTATCAGAGCTATGATTCACAATGTCGACTTCTGAAAACGCTGCCTATGATCCCTTTTCTCCTTACTACCTAAATGCCTCAGATACACCAAACACTTGCTTTGTGTCAAGCCCTTTGAAGGGTGATAATTATCCTTTATGGCGAAGAGCCTTCCTTAATGCCATGTATACCAAAAATAAGGTTGGTTTCATTGATGAAACCATCAAGAAACCTGCTGAAACTAATAGCAAACACTTCCCTACTTGGAAGAGGTGTAACTCAATGGTGATAGGGTGGTTGTTTACTGCTCTAGCCCCTGAATGGAAACATAGTGTTGCATATGCCGATACAGCGCAAGAAATATGGGAAGAATTGGCAGATATGTTCTCACAAAGGAATGCTCCAAGAATACATGAGTTGAGAAGAGCCATTGTGATGACTAGGCAAGAAGGTATGTCTATGACTGACTACTATACCAAATTAAAAGAACTCTAGGATGAACTTGTAGCATATACTCCAACACCAACATGTAACTGCAAGTGTCACAGAGACAAATCAACAGATATAGAAGGAGAAAAGCTGGGTCAATTTCTCATGAGATTGACAGACAAATTCTATGTGATCAGGTCACAAATCTTGAACATGGATCATCTTTCAAATCTTAGCAGGGATTATGCTCTAGTTTCAAAGGAAGAGAAGCATCAATAAGTAGCATCATCAATGAATGGCAAGCCAGAACCAATTGCTGCTGCGTTTGCTGTGAAACCAGCAAGAAGAACCATTAGAGGAAAATACCCAAACAAAGCTAAGAACATATGCAATCATTGTGGTAAGCTCCCAAAGGTCTGAAGCCTCTAAGAAAGCTTGCATCCGGATGGACCACATCTGGTAATTGGTTCCATCAATGGTTGGAGGAAATATGTTGTTGAATGAAGTATTCTCCATGCATTGTGCCTTGATTTATGTAGCCTATGGTTGTGTTTGTATTTGTGGTTTAGGTCTCTCAAGATCTATTTGCTCTGATACCAATTTGTTGGTGTTTTGTGAGGATATAAAAAAGAGAATTGTAGGAATTTTATTTTATTCACAACTTTGCATTCCTATTTATACATAAAGGTGACTCTTGAAATCAACAATTAGCTTAAATGAGCCATTAATAGCAATAAACTGACTCATTAACTTGACATTAACCACTAACATAATTTCCTAACATTCATGGTAACTTCCTAACATTCATGGTAAACAAACAGTTTTATTAAATATTTTTATTTTATTTTATTCTTTATTTCAAGAACATTATTTCTAATATACATAACATGTAGGAAGACTAATTTCTCTTCTAGTTAGTCATTCTTCTTAGGCTTCAACCGAGAGTGCTTCAATGGTTGTAAATGACCTGACCATAAATAATTCACATTATGAGCAAAACACTCAATAGATTCGACAATCACCCCGATGTGGACATCAGCCCCATTTTTGTGACCAGCGTAACCTTTCCACCGGAGGGTTTAAAGGGCCCTTGGCGAAGGCTCAAGAGGAGGAAGCCACATTCGTGGCACCGGCGAGGCCCTAAGACAAGACCGTACTCACCGGGCGCGTGGTGCACCCATGTCCCTTTGGCGGACCCTTGGCCGTTGGCAAGGCCAAGCCTCAACGGCGAACCCATGGCTATTGGCGAGCCCATTGACTCGCAAACCCATGGACCTTTTGGGCGAACTCAAGGCCATCTGCGAGGCCACGGCTCTTTGCGACCCCCATGGTCGTTGGCGAAGACCCCGTGCCTCCTTTCCAGAAGCAAGCGAAGCCCAGGTGTTCGCCAAGCAGAAAGGGTCTCCATACGCAAGTCAGGCGAACCCTTCAACTTGTGCAGAGGCCCTCTTCTTCCCTTTTCCCGCCCAATACAATTCCTGGGGAATTGGGAGCCGTAAAAGCAGGCGGCCTACAATGTCACATCACCTGCCACCTCTCATTTCGCCCACCATAGATCCAGGAAGCTGGTTCCCTTGTCAAGTCACACAGTACTTCCTTTACCTTTTTCCCTTCTATATAAGGAGGTCAGAACTATTGTAACACTCAGAACTCATTTTGTAAGAACACATATTTGCGGAAGTACGCATATTGTTCTTCGTGGGTCTCAAATCTTGCTCCACCAATCCATTAGTGATCCATTGCAAGAGGATCCAATATAATACCTAGCATTGTTTGATCTCGTAGTCAAAAGGTTCTAGGTCCCATTTTCCTTTCCTGCATTTTCAAGGGCATTGCCTCACCTCGTAGTGAGGAGGTTCCCTTGGCCGAACTCTGTTTCCTTCGTGTTCTTCCTCTGTTTCGTTTCCCATTCTTGCTGGAAACCGCCTCCTTCGAGCTAGATCCGAGCTCGTGATCACGTTCCCCCACCGTGATCACATCAGTTGGTATCAGAGCCAAAGCGCTTGTCGGAGGTATCGTATCATACCGTATCAGTTGTTTACTTCCTTCAAAGTTAAAACCTTTGCTGTCTTTCGAAAACTTGAAGAAAAGTTTCGGTTAATGATCTCTTGAGAGAAACCGAATATTTGTTATCCTTGTTTGAAGTTCTTAAAGGTTTATAAATCTGTGAGTTATTTCGGATTTGAAAGAGAAAAGAGTTTTCCTGTGTGCAAAAGAACGAGAGTTGCAGAAAAGAAAAATCTCAGACAGTTCATAATTTCGGGAAAAGTTCTAAGTGTTCTTGAAGAGTTCATCACGAAACTCAAGTGAACAGTACTCACAGATCAAAAATAGTTTCAAAGCCTGAACTTCTAGTGTCTATAGTGGTGAAAAGCCTTTTCTATCTCACTTCCAACTTCTTTCAACCATCAACCGACTTCAAAAGTTAGTTTCAAGTAACTAGAACTTTGCGCTTAACGTGTTTCGGACATCGCTAAGATTTCTTTGGATATTCTTTGCATGTTTGCATTTGATCTTAATCGCAGATTGGTGGTAAGTTTTGAAGCTTGAAAGAACCGTTGTGTTCTAAACACGAGAAAAGAGTGTAAACACTAAGGGAGTGTAGCGAGGCTTCACAAAACTGTTCACATGTGCAGAACTTGAGTCTCATGGAGTATGTGGAAGAGGACTACTACCCGGAATCAGATCCTTGCTATCAAGAATCTGACTTCTGGGCGGAGGAAACCCTCCACCATACATACTCAGGGAATTATTCAGAGTACCCCCTTGGCCAAGAAACCTGGCCCAAACCGACCCCATCCTCTGAATACGACCCTCCATACCCTGCTGCATATGAGCATCACTCAGGCCTAGACCCTGAACAATTGGTGGCGAACCCATGCCATCGCCAAGATGACTCCTCTCATTATCGCTACCCTCCTACTCCTATTATTCACCCATACCGTCGTATCCTAGCTGCACGACGCCTTGACTTGAGCCCTTCTCATTCGCGGTTTTCCATCCACCAACAGGAAGCCAGCGAGGACCCCCACTCACAAGTTTGCTTCGTCGCGCCAATCACCTTCTGACCAACAGGGCGAAGCAACACCAGAAGTGCCTCAAAGACCCAGCTCCTCCACTATCATTGATGAGCTAAAACAACTTGTACTTATGGTCCAGGACCAGATGTTACAAGGACACATGGAGGAAGCTGCAACCGGTGGTAAGGTTGAGAGGAAAACAACCGAGAGGAAAGGAGAAATTACGAGGGAAAGAAAAGAGAAGAAAGAGAGAAAAGCGAGGCGGTCCAAGAGACCTTGAGCGAGAAAGAGAGCGATCCGAGAGAAAAGAATGAGAAGAAAGCGGAGAAAAAAACAGAGGGAAGCTCCATGAGCCAAAATAGTGGAAGTGAGGAAAGCATGCCTTCAACAGACACAACTTTACCACTAAATTCTGTCTTGCAACCCCTTGTTTATCTTCTTTGAATGTACAGATCATTTGTGGACAGCAAGGCTGAAGGAAGCCTTCAACAGTCCGGGAAGGAAGTGTCACCCCTCTCGGTAAGGAAGAAAAGAGCAAGAGGGAGAGAGTGAACATGGGTAACTGTGCTTCTAATCTCTCATCTCTTAACATTAAACATGGTTTGGGTGACATAATTGGCGATCCCATGTCTGTTTTGGGATATGATTTAGGCCCGGTACATTGGGGCCATGCCCATGAATGGCCGAGGCTTATATTTGATCCCGGAATAACTATGAGGGTCTGTCTTAAGGCTAAGTATAAGACTGAAGCGAAGAGAAAGGGCGGATTGTCCATCTCATTCCTTGATCTATTTTTTTTTGGGAACTTTGATGTCTAACGCTTTTAGTTCACTAACCCTTAATATCTCTTCAAGTTTGTTGTGGTGTCTTAAGATTTGTAGGAACAATTTCCTTATGAATCCGAGGACGGATTCTTCTGAAGAGGGAGGGTATGATGTGGACATCAGCCCCATTTTTGTGACCGGGCGTAACCTTTCCACCGGAGGGTTTAAAGGGCCCTTGGCGAAGGCTCGAGAAGAGGAGGAAGCCACATTCGGTGGCACCGCGAGGCCCTAAGACAAGACCGTACTCACCGGGCGCGTGGCGCACCCATGCCCCATTGGCGAACCCTTGGCCGTTGGCAAGGCCAAGCCTCAACGGCGAACCAATGGCTATGGGCGAGCCCCTTGACTCTGGCAAACCCATGGTCCTTTTGGGCGACCTCAAGGCCATCTGCGAAGCCATGGCTCTTTGCGACCCCCATGGTCGTTGGCGAAGACCCTGTGCCTCATTTCCAGAAGCAAGCGAAGCCCAGTGTTCGCCAAGCAGAAAAGGTCTCCATACGCAAGTCAGGCGAACCCTTCAACTTGTGCAGAGGCCCTCTTCTTCCCTTTTCCCGCCCAATACAATTCCTGGGGAATTGGGAGCCGTAAAAGCAGGCGGCCTACAATGTCACGTCACCTGCCACCTCTCACTCCGCCCACCATAGATCCAGGAAACTGGTTCCCTTGTCAAGTCACACATTACTTCCTTTACCTTTTTCCCTTCTATATAAGGAGGCTGTAACTATTGTAATACTCGAGAACTCATTTTGTAAGAACACATATTTGCGGAAGTACGCATATTGTTCTTCGTGGGTCTCAAATCTTGCTCCACCAATCCATTAGTGATCCATTGCAAGAGGATCCAATATAATACCTAGCATTGTTTGATCTCGTAGTTGAAAGGTTCTAGGTCCTTTCCCAGGCGTTTTCAAGGGCATTGCCTCACCTCGTAGTGAGGAGGTTCCCTTGGCCGACTCTGTGTTCTTCATTTTCCCCCTCTGTCTTCGTTTCCCCCTTGCTGGAAACTGCCTCCATCGAGCTAGATCCGTGCTCGTGATCACGTTCCCCACCGTGATCACATCACACCCCGGCCAATTACATAATGCAAATAGAATTCCAGAATTATCATATAAGAATTAAGCAGGGTAATGACTTATCTTTTGGATTTATGAGAACACTCCTATGTACAAAGTATTGACTCGATTCAGCTAGATAATTAGCACTTCCTTATTCATGGAGGTTCTCCTTCGATTTCTCTTCCAAAAGGAAGCTTGCCTTATTTTGTCTTTCTTCCTGAATCTTCTTCTTTTCCTTTCAAAATTTGCCTTGTTGTATCTGGAACCGAAAGTCCTTGCTTCCACTAATATGAACTCTCTCTCTCTCTCTCTCTCCGTCTCTAATTCTTCATTCACTCTCGTCCCTCTGCTGCTCACCTTATCGGAGGTCAGGGGTCATTTTTCCCAGAATGGAATCGTGCCCCTTTGTGAAAAATCCTCCCAATCCCTAGCTTTTTCCTTCCTGCAATCAACCTTTATGTTGAAGCTCCAAATCGCCGGAAAACCCAACCTGAAACTCAGCCTTGCATCATCCTTCTATCTCCGTCAAAATCCAGCAGCAACCCATGAATCCCAATTGCCCCTTTTCCATCGATTTTAAGCATAGAGGAAATTCAACACGTATTTTGATATGTGTTCTTTTTATTTAACATGTCCCTTTTAACCCATGAGATGGTAGGTGCCCACCTACCTAGCCCGCTACCGTTAACTTTTCGCTGATTCCAATGCATTTTGAAATTCAAACCCTCACGTCTGGGCACTATCATTTAGCGGGTAGCCCCTATCAGCTTGCTAGAGACCTTTTTTTACTTTAGTAGCAGGCATCCAGCTACCAGGCTCGCTACCGATATCCCAACAGATACGTAGTGGAAGCGGATGGGGTATGCATAGATGTTTTATCTACCGACAAAAGCAAGAGCAAGGGAGCATTATATTCCTCCAACAAGAAACACTTAAATACAGGCCATTGAATGCACCAAAGGCCTATACTCTAACTCTGCAAGACATCGATAGACAACACTCGGCGAAGACATGATAAAGGCCGTCGATGGTGAATTCATGATAATTGTCGCAGCCGTAGCGGATGGGGTATGCATGGACTTTTTATCTACCAGCGAGGGCAAAAACAAGCAACCAATATATTCCTTCAATAACAAAACACATAAATACGAGCCAGTGAATGCATCAAAGGCAGGCCTACAATCCAACTCTGCAGGACATCGATGGACAGCACCAGGCAGAGATGTGCTCATTGTTCAACCAAGAGTACTCCACAGTGGCGCAATGGACCAACAGGCGTGAAGACAGTATGTAGTGCATGTGGACGAACGTATAAAATGGGAAAATTGCCAGTAGGTTAGTCGGTTAGATTAGACACTCCTGTCCTCGGAGAAACCCCACATCACAAGTTTGAATCCCTTCGGTTTAAACTCATCCGAGGGCAGAGCCGCAGGGGGGTTAAACTCGATTCGTAATGTGGGTAAAACTCTTGTGTCTTGGCATTTGCGACTGCTCAAGCACTTTGCACTCGAACGAACTCACCTCTCGCAGCACACAGCGCCACTTCAGACGCACCACCGTCGACTTTATGGACAGCGTTCATTCCAATTATCACAAGAGGATACTAAAAATTATCATGAAAGAAACGTGCAAGGTAGTGTGTGTTTAGCCAATCAAAGCATTTATAATACAATTCTGATGTGTGAGTTAAAAAAACTATCATGAAAATATTTTGATATAGAGAGAGAGGTGTTGGTACCGATCCATTTGTAGGGAGAATAATATATACTTTCTGCATCTCCTTAGTGGACCAAAAGGGTACGTCGGTACGATCCCTTGATGAAAATAAAAAGTTGTGCAACTTGTGGCGACTCCATTAACCACAAAAAAGAGTTTCCTTGATGTACATTTTAAGTAAAAAACGATGATCTTCTTCGATAAATTCTTTATGGACAGCTATAGTTTTTTATGCACATATCTTAGTGTGTAATATGAGCTTATCCAATGATCGCATTTTCTTTTTGTTGATATTACCAATTTCTATCCCGACTCTTTCTAAATTATATCATTATGATATTATGATATCATTGACGTGACTCAATAAATAAGAGGCCCTCTGGCGAAGAGCGTTGGCTACTCAGTATAGATAAAGCAATGAAAAGCAGAAAGGAAACAAATATATATATATATATATATATATATATATATATATATATATATATATTAAATATCATCAAAATGCATTGAAAAGGAAAATATTTATTGTAAAATAAAAAAGAGAGCGAAAAGTAAATAAATCCGTATAGTTAACTTAATGTACCTGTTTCGTAAACACAAAAAGTACAAAGAAAAGAAAGAAATTTCAAGATGGAGATGAAAAGCAAAATAAGAAATGAAAAATTAAGATGAATAAAATCAGTAAATGTGTGTGGAGAAAAGAAATGTGAGAATCCTAGTGGCGCATTATTTGCTGCACAAACAACTAAGCTCACCTCAATTAAAATTCAAAAACCAAAAGAAAAAACGAAAACAATTAAAACTTGGGCACACGTTATAGTTAATTTGACGGAAAGTTGTGGGTGCAATGCAATGCACTGGCTGCATCAAAGAATAGGCCCCTCAGACAAAGCTAAAGGCCAAATTAATGAACAAGTCCAAAATGTAGCAATTATTTACTGAAAACAAAACCAAAATAAATATATTGATTCACATAATTATATTCATTGATCACTGATTCACTAATTATATATACATCCCTTTCTTCGACCACTGATTACAGGACAGCAGAAGTGGATGGCGCAGACAGAGGCGGCGGCGGCCCTGCTAGCCATGTCTTCTGTGCTTCCCATGACTCTTCATGCCGCCATAAGCCTCGGCGTCTTCGATATTCTTGCCCGCTCCGACCAGGCCAACCTCTCCGCAGCGGAGATAGCCGCTCAGTTGCCCGCCGTTAAGAATCCCGATGCCGCCGGGATGCTCGACCGCGTGCTCCGCCTTCTCGCCAGCTTCGGGGTCTTTTCTTGCTCCGCCGCTGCCGACGTCGACGGGAACTGCGTCAGGGTTTACGGGCTGTTGCCGGTTTCAAGGTTTTATGCCAAGAACGAGGATGGTGTCTCTCTTGGTCCGTATATGGACTTGTTTCAGGACAGAGTCGCCCACGATAGCTGGTCAGCTTTCTCTACTTTTCATTTCAACTGTTAAAAAGTATCACATTTTTCATGAAAGAGCGGTTCTTGATTAGGGAATCTGATAAAAAAACATGGTCTTTATCATTATGGCGTAGTTACCCGAACGGAAATGTTAGCGGGTATCATAGTAGCAGCAACGGGACCAGGAATTCGAAGTTGAGGGACTGGTGGGTAGATTATTTGTAACTATAAAACGTCGGCCTTAACCCATTTTATAATGACTGCAGACCAACTTCCATATATAGTAATTGTTGAAGTAATGGAGGTTAGCGACGTTGTTTTCCAATGAAGCCGCCACTAATCATTAACCTCTAACTCGATTGAGAACATAAAAATCGACCTACGAATTTTTTTGAATCCGCTAACCTTTTACGTAGAAAAATAATAATACAAAATTATACAACCAAATTGGTATCATGGGTTCATTTTTATTTCTTTTACTTGATTTTTTATAGAAAGCAATATTTTCAAATAAAGAAACAAAAAACAGTGAGAAATTAATCAAAAAAAGAGAATTGTGTGTAATAATAAACTCAAACTCATGACAACTACAAAAATAAAAATGGATTAGTAATAAAAATTCAATTATATATAAACAATCTCACAAAAACTACCGCACATAAATCTGAAATTTAAATGTACTAAAAGATGATTAAAACGAAAAATTAAAGATTAATTAGACATGGTCCCAAACCACAACATATCAAATTTAAATGGCTTAGATAAAACTATAAATAGAAAATAGGGACCAAATTATTTTTACCTAACCAAGTTGAGTTGGCTTCTTTTATGGATGCAATTTGGGTATGTGAGAAAAAAGGACCATTTAGGTTGGGGTTTAATAATGAGTGGGTAAAAATTTATTTTGGATTGAGTGGGGGGTTAGTGTGCAAATTATTACATTAATCCTCATAATTTCTACCATATACCCTATACCCACCATCAACTTAGGGGTAGTAGCACCACCATGACCCATACTAGTTCTGTTAGTGCATAGTAGCACTTAATTTCTTAGGGGTAATGTTATTTCTTTTTTATATTTATTCATATATGCATATATTAGAGATGATACAAAAAAAAATTAAATTTTGGAGATGATAGTATATGAAATGGAAGAGAACCGCAATCCTTGAGCTCTAGTCAAGTTGGTTCACTCTAAATCACATTTAAAATGTTTCTACATTTTCTTTTTCATTTTTCATTATCTTTAATTAGCATAAATAAATCTCGATTCTAACTAGGGATGTCAAAAACTGACCTTAAATAAGCTCAACTCGATGGCGACCCGAACCCGTACCCGTTTTGACCCGAAATAAGCTCAACCTGAAATGACCCGAACTCGATTAACCCAACTCCAAACCCGATTAGTACCCGAACAATATGCAATCTCCAATTTGATTAGAACAATGATCTATTCTCAATTTTGTTGGAGCAATGTCCAATTTTCAATTGTTGGAGCAATGTTCAATTTCCAAAATTGCAATGACAAATTAACAATGTTCAATTTCTAATCGTTTGGAACAATGTGAAATCTCTAATTTTGTTAGAGCAATATCCAATTTCCTGTTTTGCTGAATGAATGTATAATTTCCAATTTTGTTGGAGGGATATCTATTTTCCAAAATTATTGGAGCAATGTGCAATTTCAAAAATTCTTGTGACAAATTGACAATGTTCACTTTTTAATCTTTTGGAACAATGTGCAAGCTCAAATTTTTTTGGACCAATGTTTAATGTCCAATTTTGTTAGAGAACACCATCAATTTACAATTTTGTTTAGGGAATGTTTAATCTCCAATTTTATTGGAAGAATGTCCAATTTCCAATTTCTTTGAACGAATTTCAATATCTCATCTTTTTGGTGCAAAGTCAAATTTTCAAATTTGTAACCTAGTCCAATTTTCAATTTTGTTAGAGGAATGTCTAATCTCCAATTTTATTCGATGAATATTCAATTTCCAAAATTGTTGGAACAATGTCCAATTTCCAAAATTGTTATGACAAATTGACAATGCCCAATTTCTAATCTTTTGGAACAATGTAGAATCTCCAATGTTGGAGCAATATCTAATCTCCAATTTTTTTGGATGAATGTCTATTTTCCAAAATTATTGGAGCAACATCCAATTTCGAAAATTGTTATGACAAATTGACAATGTTCACTTTTTAATCTTTTGGAACAATATGCAATCTCAAATTTTGTTGGATCAATGTCTAATGTATAATTTTGTTGAAGGAATGTCTAATTTTTAAATTTGTTGGAGGAATGTCTAATCTCCAATTTTATTGGAGACATGTCCACTTTCCAAAATTGTTGGAACAATATCCAATTTCCAAAAATTTTGTGTTAAATTGATAATGCTCAATTTCTAATCTTTTGGAACAATGTGGAATCTTCAATTTTGTTAGAGCAATGTCCAATTTCTAATTTGAGGAATGTTTGATTTCCATTTTTGTTGAAACAATGTCCAATTTCCAATTTTATTTGAAGATGCATGATTTCCAATTTTGTTGGAAGAATGTCGATTTTCCAAAACTATTGGAGCAGTGTCAAATTTTGAAAATTGTTGTGATCCGAAATGGATCCGAAAAAACCCGAACTTGAAACCGAAGAAACTGGATCCAGACCCGGTCTGAACCCGAAACAACCTGAAACCCAAATCCGGCCTGACCCGAAATTAGCTCGACTCGATGGCAACCCAAACCCGACCTGAAATCAGCTCAACTTGAAGCAACCTGAACCCGAAATGACACAAAAGCAGAACAACCTATGACACAAAAGCAGAACAACCTGAAACCCGAATGATCCGAACCCGATCTACCCCGCACGATTGACATCCCTAATTCTAGCCTTACATTAATACAATAATTGATTGAAAAATAGTTTTTAAATAAAAGTCATGTAATGCAGTTTTTCCAAATTACTTTTAATAGATATTTTAAGTTTATGACTTATTACATTTTGGACTCCTAATATGCAGGACTCAACTTAAAGAGATGATCCTTGAAGGTGGAGTGGCGTTTGAGAGGGCTCATGGATTCCATGCTTTTGAGTATTCAAAAAGGGATGTGAGAATCAATGATGTTTTCAACAAAGCTATGTTCAATATGAGTGCCATCATGACACAAAGACTTTCAGATGCTTATGATGGTTTCATGCACATCAACCAATTGGTGGATGTGGGTGGTGGTTTAGGAGTCACAATTTCCATGATCACATCCAAGCACCCTTCCATAAAGGGAATTAATTTTGACTTACCACATGTCATAGAAAAAGCCCCTCTCTACCCTAGTATGCTTCGTTGTCTCTAACCATTACCTTCTTCTGATATTGAAACATGAAAAGAACTGAGCATATATCAAACAAGTTAATGTTAACCACTCTACATGTAGGTGTTGAGCATGTTGGGGGTGACATGTTTGAAAGCGTTCCCAAAGGAGATGCTATATTTTTGAAGGTGAGAGCAATTAATTTCACTATACTTACTTATCCATACATATACCAAATTAATTATAGAATGTACCCATGTATATTGTTGCAGTGGATTCTTCATGACTGGAGTGATGATCATTGCGTAAAACTGTTGAAAAATTGTTATAATGCAACTCCAGGTGATGGAAAAGTTATTGCTCTTGAATATGTCCTCTCTTCTACACCGGGTACAAATCCGATGGATCAATTGAGCACATCATTTGATGTAGTTACGATGACTATACTAGGTGGAAAGGAGAGAACAGAAGAAGAGTTCATAGACTTGGCAACAAAAGCTGGATTTCGTGGTGTCAAACTTGTAACACAAGTTTTCAGCTGTTGGGTCATGGAGTTCTTTAAGTGAGAAAGACTTTACATATGCAACATTATTCTCTGAATTGTGAAGTGGCTAAAGAACTCCTACATTAGTCTATCAAGTGTTGGTTTATGCTCGGTCGATCGATCCCTGTTTGGTTTTAATCACTTATGTTTTAAGGGAAACAAGTCACTGAACTTTCCCATTTCATAAATGGACCAGAGATTCAGTGCTTGCAGACCTGAACTTCACCGGTGCCCACTGGGGTGATGCGTTAACTATGCCACTTTGAGAAGGACATAACCTTACAAGAAAAGATCAGCCTTAACTATGCCACTTTGAGAAGGACATAACCTTACAAGAAAAGAATGGTCTCAACTCAGGAATGAAAGGTCTTAATTGTTTCCAAGAGTAAACAGATCAAGTTGCACAAAAAATTTGGAGTATGGGAAAAGAAATAGGTTTACCACAACAAATGAGTTTGATAAGATGTTTAGCAGCAAGGAGAGCAAAAATAATACCTCTAATAATCTCTGCCTTACTGTTAATCCACAGAAAAAAGGACAGATGATGAATTCTAGGACTGGAGAATCCTTTGAGATAGAGGGGAAAAAACTTTGTTAGCTTGTGATGTTAAAAAACTAGGCTTTTATAGGTTTACCTTAACCCAGCCTTTAGTCTCATAGTATTAAACATAAAAATGAAGCCATATGCGCTGTTAATTAAGCAGCTAACAGACCAGTAGTCTACAAAACAAAGCTCGAGTCTTTCAGTGCGTTGCTGTGGAACCAATAGATAATAAGGTCGGGAGTATTTGATTAGTGAATTTATTATGATAAGTTAACTGTAAAAAATGAATACGAATGGACTCTACCAAGCTTCAATAACTTACTCCCTCAGTCCCTTTAAAGCTAAGCTGCACTGATTTAACTGACACCTGTTAATTTAAAAGGTAAAAATGTAAAATATACATATAAAGATAAAAATAATTTTTTTAATAAGAAAAAAGAGCGAGGATAATGAAGTAAAATTGATGTATATAACTTTGCATAAAATAAAGTAACAATTTTTTTGGAACAACCAAAAAGAAAATTGCAACTTCTTTTAAGAGATGAGGAGAGTATCTGATGCGGGGCTGTTGGTGTGGGCTACTAGACCAAACCATTTGGGTTTAATCTTTAGCCAATTAGAATATTAGGGTGTTTTAGTAATTGATGTTTTAGGGTACCTCTTGTATTTGAGTGAGATGAAACAATGAGAAGGATAACAAGAAATGAATTAAACTATAGTTCTCCCTCTTTCTCTCTAATTCTCTCCCCTTTCTTCTATCTTCTGCTTCCCCTATCTTCTTCTGTTACGTTTCTTCCTCCAAATATCCAGGCCACATCAGTATCAATTCGAAGCTCTATATTATATTTTCACAACTTGATTAGCGAATTTTCGATAAGAATTTGATTAACAGCTTGAACTCCGCTTGAGCTCAATCAAATTAAAGCTCATTTATAGAGTTCATTTTATTTTCACTTGAAGCTTGAAAAAAAAAAGCACCCTCCCTTAGTTAAAAATTGTCCCATTTAATTTTGATGTTTCAAGATTTAATATTTTATTCAAATTTTAACAAAGATAAACAGTAAAAAAAATTAGAAAAAAAACATATTTAGAAAACTTAGATTTAAAATATAATACACATATGAATTATTTAATTTTCAATATGTAAACATTCATGAAAAAAATCATAGAATAAGTACTATGAAACTGTCAAAACAAATAAGATGATCCTCTATGCGCCGAGGGAGTATCCAATTCCTAGGCTCAGCTCCACCAGTTTCCAATCCTACTCTCTTTTATGTGGCCAAGAAAAGCAACATTTTCAAGGACAAAGGGATCATTTTGCAGTACTGTTTTTTTTATAAAAAAAACGAAACAGAGTACAGGATTGAATCATTCAATCGGTGCAAAAGAGTTCTTGAAACCAAAACTAGTAACAGAGGGAAGTTCATGAAACTTGCACTAGTTAAATGTCTGTAGTATATATATAACAAACGCTAACCAACCATTCAGAATCATTTCCCCCCCTAACACAATTCATCAACTTGCAAAACAGCAAAATACCTTGCAAAAGTAGCAGGACTTCGATTCAGTTTGAGTTAGTGAGTCCATCCAACACTTTGCTAGTGCATCAAGAAGATTTCAAGAAATGCTGGGACAGCAGCTTAGGAACCTCCAACATCCCAACAGAGTCTTTCCCATTAAAAATCATCTTGAGCTTCTCGTCGCAGAGAATTTCCTTCTTGTTTTGTGGGTTCTAAACAACAACACAGCATTGTCAGCCAAAACTTCAGTTCAGACTAATCTTTATAATCCTAACTGGTAACTTTAGAGTAGAAACAAAAAGTAGCAACATACAGTTTCAATTTTTAACCATGAGCAGTCATGAATAACTTCTTTGAAAACAATAGGACAGACATCTACATCGTAGCTTTTTTCCCCCCAAAAGTGTTCTCAACATTGGCAGGTGAAACTTCGGTTCGAACTAATCTTCAATCCTAACATGTAACTTTTGATGGTAAACAGAGTAGCCAAATGAATTTTTAACCATGAAGCAGTCACAAATAACTTCTTCCAAAGGCCTCAACAGTGTAGCTTCTATGAAGTGTTCTTAAAATCACAGTGTTGGGGATTCCAGAGTGCACAAATTAGACTATTACCAAGTCCTGCACCTATAGCTACAATGACTCAGAGACCACAGGCATAACTTTGTGATTACAAAAGAAGGTAGATTCTTATTCACTGCAACTTGCTCTAATAATCTAATTCACTGCAACTTGCTCTAATAACCTAATTTTGGAGTCTCTAATGCTCAGAGAACATACTAGTATTTCACAGAGACTCATACAAAACTGTGTTAAAACGAGAAAATCCTAAATCTATATCCCATCTAAGTGACAGAAGCAGAAACTATCGATACCTCAGCAGACTGTTCATCTCAAATGACTTTTGTTGCCATTTTGTTGAGAAAAGAAGACTATTCAAGTTTACAGAAATGAAAACAAATCAGAATACTATCGGAGTACAAAAGCGTACATGATCTAGCAGCGAAAATAAGAGAATGAAGGAGTAAACAAGGGAGAAATACCTGAAGATTGTGCAACTTGATGTACTCCCAAATTTTCTTGACAACGTCGACGCGAGACGCTTCGGAGGCGCCGAGAAACCTTCCGAGAGATGTAGAGATGGGCAAGGGCTTCGTCAAGGCACCGCCGCCGCTGGTTACTTTGGAAACCTTTGTCGCTGTCGATGGAACAGCATACGACGCGCCCTTTGCCGCCGCCAGCAACGTTCTGCAGCCCTGGAAAACCCTAGAGGACGCCATTACAGCTCGCACCTAGACCCTAATCTTCGTTTGTATCCTGTTCTGATCAAAAACCCTACAATCCTCTCTTCTTAAAAGCCTAAACCCTGTTACTTTCCATTTTCCCACTTCTGGAGAGCGTGCCTGCTCTCCCAATTGTGTCCTTGGATTTACAAGGTATATAAAATAAAACTAAAAGAGATAAAAAGTTTAAAGAAAATGTAAACATTAAACTGAAAAGGAAATGTAGTTTCAGAAAAATCAAATACTCATTGGTCTTAAAAAAAATTGAAGTGTTTGATTTTTTGAATTTTTATTTGACTTAAATTTTACAAAGAAAAACAATTGTGAAATTTTTCCAAAATAAAAGGGGGAATAAGCGTATACTCCCTCTATCCCAATAGTACATTTCATCTTTTTTTTTTTACATTTTGATATAGAAAATTAAATAATGTGCGAGTGATGAACAAACGTTTGTAGTTTCTAACTACATTTTCAAAAAAAAAAAATTGTAACAAGTTCATACTAATAATAATTTATGAGTTAAACAGGAGATCAAAATCAAAGTTAAACGTTATTCTATTATGCTGTTGAATAGGGGCTTTTTCATGCATTTATTTTACTTTTTCTTTTTTTTTTTGATAACATATTTACCAATTTTGTGTACACATCATCCCTAAAACAAGAAAAGTGAAGTTAAGGGGTGACGTGTTAGAGCATCTCCAACAGCTTCCACGTTTTATTGGGATGTTCACTTTTAAAGAATTTTGAGACTTTTTTTTTGTCCAACAGGTTCCTCGTCTCATTCTAAAAAATGGAGAAAAATGTGAAAAAATGGAGTCTTCTCCAAATTTGGAGCATTCTCAAATAAACTTTTTTCAAATATCTCTCCTCTCTTATCTCTTTTGGCTATTTGTTATTGGTTTAAACATATTTTCTCTCTCATCTCTCCCCATTCTCTTCAAATAATTTATTAATTATTAATAAAGATATATAATATTTTATTATTGTAATAAATGCATAATTCTCTAAAATAGAGAAGTTATTGGAATTGGAGCAAAAATAATTTGAAAAATGTGGACTTTGCTCCCCCATTTTGGAGAAATTTGTGGGGAAATTGTTGAAGATGCTTTAAGAGCATGTCCAACGAATTCTCCATTTTCTTGATTTGCTCACATTTGGAGAGTTTTAAACTTTTTTTGATCCAACAGTCTCTCCATTTCATTATCCAAAATGGAGAGGGGGAGAGAAAAGGAAGAGTTGGTTCGCCATATTTGCTACATTCGTCAAATATTTGACGAGGCTCTCTCCATAATCAATCAATCAATTCACACATGTGTCCGCCTCTCTCCCACCCTGGGACTCACCATAAATACATGAACACGTAATAAATGGAGGACACGTAATAAATGTAGATGAGCTTAAAAAAAGATGAAATAATTATTAATGAAAAATGTAGTTTAGAATATTTTCTTGTTGTAATAAATGGAGGATTCTCCAAAATGAGAAATCTGTTGAAGTTGGAGCAAAAATAATTTAGAGAATGTGACTTATACTTTCCCATTTTGAAGAAACTTTTGGGGAAGATGTTGGATATGCCCTAAAATCTACTTGGAGACAACACTTCTAATTTGTATAGTAAAAATGTGACATATCTTCTTACACACACCCATCTCTTACCTAAATGTACGTGTTTAATGTGGGGTCATCAGTAAAAAAGATGAAGATAAATTTACTTCAGTAACTACATGTCTATATACTTGCAAGTTACAAGTTAGATGAAAAGGCATAACTCAGCTCTGGGTGTGAAGGCCAACATGGGTTCACCAACAAGCTCAAAAAGAGAAGCTAACAGGTTCCCTGCATCCATGTCCTCCTTCCAAGCTTGAGAGAGAACCGCCGATGTCTTCATTGACTGATCGCGAGCTTCCCTCCCCGTCTGCCTGTCGTTTTGTAAATGTCGTGAGACCGACATTCCTCCAACATTGGGACTACCCGAAGAGCTGGAAAATCCACCCATTGCCCTCTGAACATCAACCTGCATTGGATTCATTGGAACAACGCCAATTGCACTGTCGGATGCAATTTTCTTCAGAGGAGGTTGCTGCATCAAGTTGTCTGAGCTCGCTGCTTTCCGTTTATCTTAAGTCAAAGGAGAAAAGAACACAAACGGATGGAGATTGTATTAAGTATGCTGCAAAATTCAGAAGTGTGCAACAGAGTAAAGTTGGTTTCTTGTTTTTAAACCATCTCTAGTCTCAGTATTGCACCTGCAATTCTATGCAAAACATGCTATTGATGCAGCACAGGTGCGCTTATAGGCAGTCATATGAATTGCCAAGGTCAATTAATGTTAATTCCCAAGCTGAGCTTAGTAAAGCATAATGCAAAAGCTGAAAAAAGTAATCAAAATTCCAGTTTTCTCAACTTTTACTAAACAAGCAGCTAATGAAAGTAGCGTTTTTCCAGTGATGGAATTTAAGAAAGACATACTTCCCGTTGTGGCTGCAATCTTCCCACCACCCTTCCAGACAGAATGAGTGGGTGGACTGAGGAGGCCAGGAAACATTTTGAGCCTGTCATACATGCAAAGTCCAGCTGCACGCTACAAGATACATGGCACGTTAGTTCAAGAGCACATTAAAACCCTGCAACTGGTATACCAGGTTTGAGTTTGAAAATAAATTACCACCAAAGCACCATACACATGCCAAGCTTCATGTCGTTTTACTTCATTCCGCTGCTTCTCAAGTAGCATTTCAGGCTCAAGAAGTAGCAAATATGTCTCAATATTTGGCAGAATGAGCAGGCGAACCTAACAGAAGCAGGAGCCACATAAAATAGGATTAGAAAAAGTAATAGCGAAAAAGGGAAGCTAGAACAATCATATGCAGCAGCTGTGACAACAGAAACAACACCAAAAAAAGGAACATAAAGCTGGAGAAAGCATCAGGAAAAAGACAGTACCACACTAGGTCCTAGAGCTGCTAAACCTTGAATTGCACCACAATGTTGAGGTAACGCTTTCGTAGGGTCCAAGAAAGTATGCAGCAAAGTCCTTGTGACACGTGGCTGGAGATTGTGATATGCATGTCCAAATCTGCAACAATGTAGACAAACATTAAATGAATGGGTTGCATTTGCTGCAGCTTTCCAAGTGGGCAGTTAATCTACTGAAAGAGGTCTTAAATTCATGGCAAGAATCAAAACCAACTGTGCTTTGAAGCCAAAAAAATTCATTCAATGTAATAGTCATAAACTAGGATGTTTCACAAACTAGTATGTTTCATGTCCTAAAAATAATGACACACCTACTCCTATAGTTTAAAGAAAGATGCCGTTTCTTTTAATTAATATGCTAGACTAAGTATCCATAGACTAAGTATCAACAACATTTCCTGATTTTCATGTTTTCTCTGCTCTGGCATGTCTTTTGACTTCACTATTCTAGCCTGCATCCAAGACTGAAGCCTCATCAAAAAAACCAAAACCATCAGCCTCAAGTTTAACCCTAATTTAACTTTCAAGAAGCCTCACTATTTTATTCTTGTTTTGTGACTTAATAAACAAAAGGTAAGCATACAATTACAATGAACAGATTGTCAATCTTCAATTTTCAGTCCAATTCACAAACCTGTATAACTACATTTTGGATTTTGGAATCTTAGTTCGGTTAGAAGATCCTCTTTGGTTGAACTAATTTGTTTCAGATACAATTACCTTTTTCTTAAAACTGAGAATAAACAAAAGTTAAGGACTGCATGTTATGCTTGCATATTCTTTCTCAGCTGCAAACTCCTTTACAATGAAACAAACTAGGACATCAAATTTAAATAGATTGTCCACCAAAAGGAGATAACAGAATATTCACCTTTTGCAAATTGATGAAACTAGCGTTGCTGAAAAATTTCTGAGCTCCCAATGATTATCGGTGTATCTATGCCCTAATCTTTTCCCAATAAGGCAGGTAAGAACAGAAGGCAACAATTTGTGCAACTGATGCAAATCAGCGGATTAGTGAGGCAACATAGACATAATTCAGTTTGCACAGTGGAAAGCATAAGTTCGAACAGCCTTGATCATGCCCTACAACTTAACCAGTCAAGTCAGTGTTCTCACAACACCATAGTGATATGACTCCACTTCAAAGCCATCATTGTGAATCCATCACTGGCTAACTAGTAAAAAGAAAAAGACAGGTGGTTGGCTTAGAGATAGAGACTTACATATGGTTCAATATGTATGTGAGGATTCTGAAGAAGGCTTCTGGAAACACGCATCATTGCAAACAGGAGAGGGAAACTTTGTAAATTTCGTCCAACCTGATAAAAGTTTAAGACAATCAGATTTCAGCCCATAAAAGGCATCAAGTTCTTTTCCATTATTGAAACATACCAAAAGGTGCTATAAACCGCTTTTCTTAGCAGTGTCATTACCTCATTTTCAATGAAGCAGATAAACTCAGGAACTAAAGGCTGAAGTCCTGGGTCTGTTGCCAAGCTAAGCAATGCTTTTTTAAAGAGGCTAGAAACTGGTCTATTCAAAGTCAGCTCCATTACTTTCTTAAAGTATTGCTGTATGACAGACAGGAAAATTAAAAGATCACTTGAAATACGAAATTTTTGAAATACTGCTAAAATATTAAGATGCTTGTTTGAATTCAGAATCACCTGCAATTCCATTGATGGTGCATGCTTAATGGGTTGTTTGACATCGGTCAGAACTTCATTGTACTCAACTTTTGTTCCATCAGAGGATGCTGAGAGACCTGTAATAACAAGTCAATGACATCAGAATGAGACATCTGACTTGGTATTCACAAAAACTGAAAGTGCTGTAGTAACACCGCCAATGACAACATCAGAATGAATCATCAAACTTGGTATTCAAAAAAACAATGCATTTGTACTGTTATGTGCATTAACATGAGAAAAACATCGGTAATCTAGAATAAAACAATGTATACAATGAAAATGAAAAGTTTCCCCATTTATTTGTATGTCTGTTCCCCTATTCTTCTTATTTTTTTTCTATTTTTTTTTCCTTTTCTTTCTTTAAAAATAAAAAAGTTGTCTTCCAATAAAAACTTTACGATACCCTCAAGTGGAGCATTCTCAGGGATGGTGGGTTGAACCCCTTCAAGAGCCAGCCAATGAGCATTAACAGATGTATCAAGCGGTGCCCTCGGTATAGGCGCCTCAACAACCTGAAAATGTGAAGCAAACCACAAGATCATATACCCTTTTTCTTTAAATTTTGACTAAATCAAGTCAACACTTTCTTACTTCTTTGAACTCCACACCCCTGTCATCAATGTAGAATAGATCTTTATGTCCAGCAGCTCTCTTGAACCGTAAAGGATCTCCAGAGGAAAAGCCATATACAGGCTGAGGAAACACAAGCAGATTAAATTAGCGGGTAGTTTTTAAGCTACAGAAGAACAAAAGTAGGTACAGTAGAGAGTGAAAGAACATTAAGATTGCATCTTCTTTTTCTTTTTCCATTTTTTTATTTAATAAAACTAGAGCTCAGCAAGCAAATATAATGACTGGACATAAGACAAGCATTCAGCAAACCATGGAACCAGTAGTGGAAATTGGAAAGAAATTAAGCATACACAAAACAAAGGGGATGGCGAACAAAGCTTGCCACAGTCCAACATAAGAGCTAAATCAGCAGGAGATGCAAGTTAATGCAATAATCAATCTGAAGGTTACACAAATCACCTCAACATTTCTGAGATGAAAAGCAGTATCCACATCATCTCCTGTCAAAACTGTCCGACGGCAATGGCGCATACATTTAACTGATTCCTGTAGCAATAACAAAGACTTTAGTAACTCTATAACCTACCATTCATCAGTTTGTCCAACATTTTTCACAGAAAAGAATTTAAAAAGAAAAGAAAAGAAAATCTCCACCCATCTGCAATGTACTGGTAATCTTCAAGCAGCTTCACCCAATTGAATCACTATATAGTTCCTGATACACTCTGAAACTCTCATCTACTAAGTAGAACGACTACTTTTCTCTCTTAATCTAACTAAATCCCTTCAAAGCAGAGCGAACCTGCATGATTTCTCGGACGCGATACTCGACATCAGGGGCGAGAGCGAGGGCAACATCAGGGGACAAATTGGTGATGCCGATGCTCTGAGCAATCACTTCAATGGCCTCTTTAGGGATGATGCTCATTCTCCCTCTTTCTTCTATTCGAATCAACTTGGGAGATGTTCAATTCAGCGTCATGGCAGAAAACGAATGACACGGTGGTAAACCACAGTAAAAACGGTCCGAACAAAGGTCCATGGACCGATCGGTTTAACCGTTTGGATCACCAATTTAACCGGTTACATTTTCAAAGTTAGTTATTATCACTTATTGTTTAGAATTATCATGAAATAATCTAAATATGAAATAATAATGCACATTTTTTATATTAAAATAATAATTTAAAATACAAATTAGTCATTTTATAAGAAAGAAAACAATATTCTATATTTTAATTAATTATGTCATTGAAAATAATAATTTAAAATAATCGACAATTATTTTGTGTATTTATATTATAGTTTAAAAATATTTTAAAATATATTATGAGAAAATATTAAAAAATTAATGTGTTAAAATAAGTGATATTTTTAAGATCCTTGTGATGAGAGCTTTAAAATGGCACCCATGTTGACTATGTTTGACCCGAAACTGGGGCGGCATAGGGGGTGCCTTGGGGGTGGCACCCAAAACTTGGGCAGAGGACTGGGGCGGCCTGGGGGTGGTATGGGGGTACCTGTTGGGGTGGCACCCAGAACTAGACCAGAAAACTGGGGCGGCTGGGGGGTGTCAGGGGGTGCCTTCCTGGTTTCCCTTCATGAATCATGCTCAAAATGTATGTCTTGCACCCGAGCAACTTTTCCTCCTCAACCTTCACCCCGAGAATGTTAAGCTTCAACTCCATCACTTGAGATTCTTCCAAATGCTCCTCTTTGAAATCCATGATCCTCATGAAGAGTTGAAGTCTTTCTTTGACCTTCTTAGCTCGTGCCCGCGTCATAGGACCTCCGAAGTCTTGAAGTGAGTTCGTGGCGGGTTTCTTGTGCAAGGATGAGGCTTGGGCCTCATCATCCCCTCCCTCTTGAAAGGAATCTGATCTCGGATTCAACTCTTCTTCATCACCTACAAAAGGAGACAAGTCACAAACATTAAATGTAGCATGCACATTATATTTGTCACTTGGAAGATCAAGAGCGTAAGCGTTCTCCCCTATTTTCTTTGTGATCTGGAATGGTCCATCTCCGCGCGGGGCAAGCTTGTTTTTTCTTGCTTGAAGAAACCGCTCTTTCCTCAAATGAAGCCACACTTAATCGCCCACGTCAAAGTGGACAACTCTTCATCCTTGATTATCCCTCCTTGCATAAGCTTCGTTACTTTCTTCAATGTTCTTTTGGACTTTCTCATGAAGCTCCCTCATCAATGTAGCCTTCTTTTCACCATCTATATCCATAACATCCGAAAGAGGCAGAGCAAGCATATCTAGAGGGGTAAGGGGGTTGAAGCCATAAACAATTTCAAATGGACTATAAGTACTAGACGAGTGAAAACTTCTATTATAAGCAAATTTCACATGAGGCAAGCAATTTTCCCAATCTTTCAAATTCTTTTTAAGAAGTGTCCTAAGAATTGTGATGAGTGTTCTATTTGTCACTTCCGTTTGACCATCCGTTTGTAAGTGACTCAAAACCAATTATCTTAGCATCAAGAGTAACAAGCAAGACATATCTTTTAGAAAGAGCATCTGCAACAATATTTTCCTTTCCTTTCTTGTACTTAATCACATAAGGAAAAGTTTCAATGAATTCAATCTACTTAGCATGCGGTGGCGTGATGTAAGCGGGAACCATAATCGGGGGAACAGTAAACAGAGTTCCCTTGGTGTAGTGGTTCAAACCCACCCGATTAAAATTTTTCTTTACTCTACTCACGCCATTAACTTGTAATGCAAGTAATGAGGATCGTCTGAACACAAGCACACATATGTACATACATATAGATATGACAACACAAGTTTTGCCTCGCAGGCTTCAAAATGTAGCAGAATACAGAAATCCTCATATAGATACATATGTGATGCAACATAACTTTACATGCATGCGTTCACATATACAGAGCCAGAACCTAATATCCAGAATACCTACGTGTGTGGAGGGATCTGATGCACCAAGATCCTCAGAAAGCAACTCCACGTAGGTCACCACTGCTGCTAAACAGATAATAGAAGACATACCGTCAGTAACCTCAGAATGTGCTCAGATAAGAATCAGATCTTGCAGAATGACAGAAAATCTCAAACAGGACTACCCTTTTTCAAATCAGAAGTCAAGCTCGGAATTAACAGTACCTGAAATCAAACACCAGAAAGCATCGAGAGACTCTACTCCTCGGGCTTCTTATCAGATGAGCCTGCAAAAGTGAACATATATAAGGGTGAGTCCTCGACGAGAACTCAGTAAGGGTCAGACATAGGATAGGGTTTTTGAGGACCGGGGTATGCCGAACCAACATACCTGCACAGGAAAACATAGATACAAACGGACAACAGATATACAAATAATAATAATAACAATATCGGAAATGTTAGTAGTCAGACAGAATCGGCAGACCTCTGAGGCTTTTAGCCTTACAGAAGAGGTTTTTCAGAAAAAATTAGAGGCATGGTACCAGCCCGGGGTCCGGAATCCCCGCTGCCGACAAAACAGATCCAGACAGCAGAATATATAAGGAAACTTGTCAGACAAGTTATCTTGAAGCAGATAGCAGAATCCATATGCATACCCGAGCCTATGCCATAAGCTAAGTTCGGTATCATCGGGACAAGAGGGAGCTGAGGACCGAATCGCAAATTCTGAAAAGAGTGAGGAAGGGTGAAGAAACAGCCAGGTGAAACCCCCAGACGAAGCCCCCTGACGAAGGCGAAGCCCCTCAGGCAAAAGCGAAGCCCTCTAGGCGAAGGCAAAGGCGAAGCCCCCCAGGGCAAAGCCGCCCATGCGAATCTTCCAGGAGAATCCGCCCATGCGAATCCTCCAGGCGAAGCCTCCAAGTGAAGCCCCATGCGAATCCTCCAGGCGAATCCTCTAGGCGAAGCCGCCCATGCGAAGCCTCAAGCGAGGCACCATGCGAACCCTCTAGGCGAATCCCCTTCCTCAGAATAGGCGAAGGCCCCCATGCACACCCCTCTAGCCAAACTTAGTCTCAATATACTCCGATATGCATTTAATAAAATACTTCAAAACGCAATATCAAGAGACACTGAACTTACCTTATACACCAAAAATTCCTGAACCGGGCTTCCGTGCAGATTCCCAGAAACTAATTTCCGCAGAGGTTCGGCTTAGTTTCTGCTCAACTCCCTGTTGATAAATCATCAAAAGATCACAGAATAAATATTCAGGAACCACAAAATCACATATCTGAGTGGCTTCGGCACACACCAGAAATTCAGACGTTAACGGTTTTTCACACAAAAGCTCATTTGCAAAATCTAATTTGTAGACAGTATATAACTCTTCACCATGAATAACATATATGATTACCTCTTCCCAAATCTGAACTTTGATTGCCATTCAGAAAATCAGGAATCGATTTCGGCAGTACTCAAGAATCGTTTCAGCTCAAACTCCTTTTCAGAACTGATCAAGAAACACGTAAACAACACTTATAAGTAAAGAAACAGACCCCTTATATGGCATCACACACAACTCAAAATTTTCCAGAATTTACGGCTTTCAAACGGAGCTGTTTCTGAAAAATCTAATCCGTAGGATGTTCCAAACTTCTCCCGATGATCAGTTTAATATAAATACCTCGAAGCTTGGGCCAATATTTGGGAAAATCAAATGAAGCTTCAACTATGGAAGCTTTCTTCCATAGAGGAAAGGAAACGAGTGAAGAAGAAGAGAGGAAAGTGACAAAAATGTCACTTTCTTCCCTTTTTCTTTTCTTTTATCTCTTTCTTCTTTTTTTCCATTATCTTTCTTTTTATTATCCATAAATTGGGCCACATAATCGGCCCTTTCTCTCTCCCTCTCAATGACTTTTAACTTTCCAAATTTTCATTTTGTCCTAAAGCTTTGCAAAGTTGCAATTTAGTCCAACCACAACTTGCATATTTTTCAAACGGAATCGCCAACTGAACTAAAATTTTGACACCAACTCCAGGACTTCATAACCGCAAGTTGCAATTGAAGTCTCGATATTCACAAAAATCAGAAAATGGATCGTCAATCGTACAAAAATTACCTCGGAAATCGCCCGGCTCGTGGCGGCTGTAACAAATGATCTGTGTGCACGACAAACTCCCTAGGCAACAAATAGTGAGACCACACCTCTAATGCCCTAACCAAAGCATACAATTCTTTATCATAAGTGGAATAATTCAAGGTGGGTCCACTACACTTTTCGCTAAAATAAGCCACGGGTCTACCATCTTGAATGAGCACCGCCCTTATCCCAACTCCACTAGCATCACACTCAACTTCAAAAGTTCTATCGAAGTTGGGAAAAGCAAGCAACGGTGCACTACGCATTCGATCTTTCAACTCAACAAAAGCCTTTTGTTGGGCTTCTCCCCACATAAAAGGTACATCTTTCTTAGACAATTCATGCAACGGGGTAGCAATAGAAGAGAAGTTTTTGAAAAATCTTCTATAGAAACTAGCTAAGCCATGAAATGACCTAACTTCAGTCACACTCTTCGGAATAGGCCATTTCCTAATGGCTTTGACCTTAGCTTCATCTACCCTCAATCCATCTCTACTCACAATATATCCTAAGATATTGACTTCACTAGCACAAAACACACATTTCTCCAATTTAGCATACAAATTTTGACTCCTAAGTGTCTCAAACAAGACTCTAAGGTGCTCAACATGCTCTTCAAGTGTGCGTGAGTACACTAGAATATCATCAAAGTAAACAACCACAAACTTCCCTATCAAATGCTTTAGAACATGGTGCATGAGTCTCATAAATGTACTAGGTGCATTACTTAAACTAAAAGGCATAACAAGCCATTCATACAACCCAATCTTGGTTTTAAATGCCGTTTTCCATTCATCTCCATGTTTCATTCTAATTTGATGATAACCGGATTTAAGATCAATTTTAGAAAAGAAACACGCACCACTCAATTTATCAAGCATGTCATCAAGACGAGGGATAGGGTGGCGATACTTCACCGTGATCTTATTGATAGGGCGACAATCCATGCACATGCCCCACGTGCCATCGCTCTTTGGTACTAGAAGCACCGGCACGACACATGGTGAAAGGCTTTTCCGGATGTACCCCTTGGACAACAACTCCTCCACTTGAGCTTGAATTTCCTTGCTTTCTTGGGGATTGGTGCGGTAGGCCGCCCTATTTGGCAATGGAGCACCGGCCACCAAGTCAATTTGGTGCTCTATGCCTCGATAGGGTGGTAGTCCTCTTGGTTCCTCAAACACGTCATCGAATTCCTGTAAAATTGAAGACACGCATGAAGGAAGAGAAGATAAATGTTGAGGGGTTAGTAAACAAGGTGAGGGTATTAAGAGGAAACAAGTATTTCGGCCAAGTAGTGCTTTTTTAATTTCTCTCTTTGGCCATAGAAGGTAAACTCTCTTGTTTTCTCTCTCCTTCAATCTTTTCTCTTGGATCGCTCTCACTCTTGTTTTCTCTCAAAGTCCATTGGACTTTCTCACTATCTTCTCTCTTTTTCTCACTACTCTCTCCTCCCTTTCTTCTCTCAACCTCACTTTGCAAATGGAGTTGATCTTGTAGGGCTTGTTGAGGGGTCAAAGGTAGGAGGGTAAAGGTTCAGTCACCATGTAGAAGGGTATATTTGTTGGAAGCTCGGTCTCCTTGTCAAATTATCACGGTCTTCCCAACAACAAATGGGTAGCTTGCATTTTCACCACATCATAAGTGACTTCATCTTCATACTTCCTGATCTTGAATGGTATTATCACTTGCTTGGTGACTTTCACATTTGCGTGATCAACCATCCATTAGTGAAACTCCCACCATCCACAATCACACTACACAATTTACCTTTAATCATAGCTCTAGTGTGGAATAGATTCTCCCTTTGGCTCGGATCAACAACTTTAGGTTTTGCTTGCAACACACGCCTTGACACCAATAGGTGACCTTTCATAGTGCTTCTCCCTCTTCTTCTGATTTGTCAATATCCTCCACCACAAAACCTCCATTATCATATTCACTAGACAAATTTCCATCCGGTCTAATCACAATGACTTGTTTGTTGGGACACTCAAAAGCATAGTGGCCCTTACCTTGGCATTTGAAGTACTCAAGGGTTCGACCTTTTTGTAGGGCTTGATTTACATTGGGGTTAGGAGGGGGTCTTTGTTGGAGCCTATTTGTGGGAACTTGGTTTCTTTGAGGTGGACCTCTTTGTGGTGGAGCTTGCAGGCATGGGTTAGGGGGAGGAGGTCGAGGCCATTGGTTTTGGTTAGGGTAGTGATAATTGTGCATTATGGATATGCATTTTGCCCTTGTATACATGTTTTATCAGAGTTTTTGCTAGTACTTAGTGTGGATGCGAGCATTTTTGTAGAATTATCCATGTCGGGTGAGAAACGGGCATAAAAGAAGACATTTTTGAGCAAAACGGCAGCTCAGAACAAAGTTGGGGGCAACTGTGCACAATCTGGAGAAGTTCAAGGGCAACCAAGGACAGATGAGGGGAGCGACCCCGGCGGCGACCCCTCATTTATGGGGTGCGGTCGCTCCCCCTAGCCCAGGAGACCACCCAAGCTAACAGAATGGGGGGCGACCCGGGAGCAGCCCTTCACCTTAAGGGTGTAGTCGCTCCCTCGCGCTTTTCAGAATTGGTCCCCTCCTCTTTTCTCCCGACCAAGAGGCATAAGTGATGAATGTTCTGCATTTTTTTTGGCTTTTCTCTCCCTCTTGAAGCTCCTTCATTGGCTCTACTTCATCTAGAACTCCAAAAGCATCAAAAATTTTTGGAGGATTTTTAAGTAATTCTCATACATTACACTGTTGTCCTAGTTCTTGCTAGGGTTTTGGGAACCCTTCTCTCCTTCCTCATTCTCTAGCACGAAATTGAGTTGATTTATGCAAGATTGAAGATTTATACTCCATTTCTAAGCTTCATTTCTTCTTTACTACTTTTATTTTGCATTTATGTTCATGAATTGTATGAATTTCGTGAGTAGCATGCGTAGTGAGTAGTTCTTAATTTCCTAGGGTTGATTAGCATGTTGTAGAGTTGTTGGATGGTTCATGAAAGATTGGTTGTTGATTCTTCAATACTTGTAACTTTTTCTTGAGCTTAAAGAAGGTGTATGTGGAGGAGGAGGCCTACTTCTCTACAACACCTACCAAGTGTTTGATGAAATGCTTGAAAGAGCATTTCATTGAATTTACAAAGGGGAAATGGTTGGGGGCTCTAGGATTGCTTGAGCAAGGTAATCTAGGGTGTTAGGAGACCACAATTGGCAAATCCTAGTGCCTCCATGAATAATGCAAGTGAAGAGATTTTACTTGATTATTCATGGAGAGAATAGCTCTAGCCTAGTAAGTTAGAGTTTAATACTTCTCCAACTCCTCAAGTATTACTAGTTTCACACCCAATCATTCCATCTAACAAACCTCAACACTAATCAACCCAAGGAAGCCTCCACCTATTGAATTTCAGACCACACCATTCATTGCATTTTAGCTTAGTTTGATCTTGATTTCATCTTAGTGACTTGTTATCATTTAGATTAACTTAGTTTAAAATTGTTCTTGGATTATCTCATTTCACCTACAAATTGAATCCATCCATTTAAATAAAAAATATCAAAAATATTGCATCTAGCTAGATTCCATCAATTGCACTACAATCTCTAGGGTTCGACCCCACTCACCCTACTACAAATTGCACACCTTGCACTTAGGGATGAATGGATTTTTTTACTTGAATTGAGCATGTTTTGAATACATATAAAACACCCGTCAAGTTTTTGGCGCCGTTGCCGGGGATTGTTTGTGTAATTATTGGTAGTTTGGTTAGTTGTTTTCATTGCATAAATTGAAGTTGATTGTTGTTCTTACTCTTTACTTATAGGTAACTTCTCCGGTGTATGACACGAAGTTCCCGAGCTCAACTTGTTAACTTAGATCCGGAAATTGAGAAGACCTTGAGGAGTTTGAGAAACAAGAGCAAGCACACATAAGAAATTTCAAGTGGTTCTAGCTCTTCAAGTTCTAGCGCACCATCAATCAATATGGAGAACAACAATAAGCACAATGATGAGGATAATGAGAGGGAAGAAGTCCATGATAATTGAAATCAAAACAATAGAGGCAATGGAGAAAGAGCGGGAGGAATCCCACTTGCCGAGTTGTTTGGGCCTCCGATTGTTGAAGATAGGGAACGCATGGTTCGGCCGCCACCAACACATGGAGATTTCACCATACCCGGTCATGTTCTAGCATATGTGGAGAATCACTCTTTCAATGGCCTTGCAAATGAGGATCCAAATGATCACTTGGAGCAGTTTATACTTATTTGTGATACTCTGAAGATGCATGCTATGTCGGAAGACTCTAAAAGGATGAGATTATTCCCGTTCTCTTTAAAGGAAAATGCAAGGAAGTGGTATAAAGGGCTTGAACCGGGTAGGATTCGGACATGGAACGATTTGAAGCAAGCCTTTTAGAAGAAGTATTATCCACCACAAAAAGCTTTTCAGCTAAAGAATGAAATCTTCAAGTTCTATGAAGATGGAGATGAGACACTTGCCAAGGCGTGGACGTGTTTCAAGGAAATGAACAAGAGGTGTCCACAATCCGGAATTACAAGGGAACATCAAATCTACATCTTCTACAATGGTCTATTTGAGAAGTCTCAACAACATTTAAATGCCACATCCGGTGGTTGGTTTATGGATAAAGTCTTGCAAGAGGCTTGGGACTTGCTAGACCTTCTTGAGTGGAGTGAAGAGCATCGAGGTAGGGATGACTCAAGCCCCACCAACCAAAATATGGGTCTTTATGAAGTTGACAAAGACACATCCGTTCAAGCTCAATTGTCGGCTCTAACTTCCATGATGGGTCGACTTGTCAAGAACCAAGAAAGAGGCAATATTAAGCAAGCAATGGTCTCGGAGGAAGTTGGAGAGGACCTTGATAGTTGTAACTATGTGAATTACCGGAATAGAACTTTAATAGATATGGTAAGATCCATGATGGAAAAGGTCAATTTAGACATTACTTATTGGAGTGATGCATTGCTTTGTGTAGTGTATATTATCAATAGAGTGCCTACAAAAAACATTGACACTACTCCATATGAGTTATGGAAAGAAAAGTCCCCAAACTTGAGCTACAAGCACCATTGGGGTTGCTTAGCATATGTAATCTCCCGAAAAATCTTTTGGGAAAGTTGGGACCAAGGGTTAAGCAATGTGTTTTTCTTGGTTATTGTACAGAATGAGGGGGCTATGTAATCTTGGACATAAGTCACAAGAATAGTTTGGTGTTTGACGCCAAAAATGCCAACTCTGTGGAATGTGAGTTTCCTAAAGTTGGTGAATGGAAAGACATAAACTCTTTTGGACCGATCCTTGAAGAGGATCAACCAAGTGCCACATGAACACCGGTTGCAGAAGGTGCATCTATTCCAATGTGAATATCTCAACCAGTTAGAGTTGTGACTTCAAATGTGGTTTCGAATCAAGAGGAAAAACTTGAACAAAATCCACAAGTGGATACACTTGTTCAAGAGGGAGTTGAGATTAATCAAGGGCATAATGAGATTCCTCACCAATTGGATAATGAGTTGCCTCCAAATGAGGATGTAAATGAAGTTCTTCAAAAGGGAGTGCATGAGTTGCCACCACTTGAGGATGTCCAAATTGATGTGTCTCCACAGATGGAGAAAGAGGTTGCTCCACCTAATTCCCCTTTGAGAGTATCAAAGTGGGAATCTAGAGAACCCAAAGGATGGAGACTCTCGGAGGGCGAGACTTACTTGGTTACATCAGAAATTGATGAACCAAGCGACATCAAAAAAGCTCTTGAAGGTGCACAACGAGATGAATGGCTAATGACAATGCAAGAGGAATTGTCCTCAAAGCATGCAAATGGTGTGTGAGAGTTGTCAGATCTTTCTCCCGGCATAAAGGCCATTGGAAATAAGTGGGTGCTTAAGATTAAGTAGAATTCTGATGCAAGTATCGAGAGATACAAGGCACAGTTGGTTTCCAAGGGATTCACACAGAGGGAGGGTGTTGATTTCAAAGACACCTTCTCACCTGTAGTGAAGTTTAATTTCATCAGAATGCCACTTGCTATTGTAGCAAACTTGGATCTAGAATTGCATCAAATGAATGTAAAAACGGCATTCGTCAATGGCGATTTGAGTGAAGAGATATACATGAAACAACCTGAAGAATTTGTTCAAGATGGTTGTGAGAACAAGGTGTGTAGACTTAAAAAGTCTATCTATTGCCTTAAACAAGCTTCAAGACAATGGTACTTGAAGTTTCACAATGCAATTACTACATATGGCTTTGTAATGATGTATGAAGACCATTGTGTCTACTTGTTCTCATCTGGATCCAGCTATGCTGTTATTACCTTGTATGTAGATGACATACTGATAGCAAGTAGTGCGCTTGACTTAATGAAAACCATTAAAGGATGGTTGTCATCCACCTTTGACATGAAGGATATGGGGGAAGTTTCTTTGATTATAGGTGTAAAGATATTCCAAAATAGAAAGGAGAGATTATTAGCTCTTTCACAAGAGTCTTATATTGATAAGATTCTGAAAAAATTTAACTTGACAAACTCAAAGGCCATGAACACCCCACTTGCATATGGGTGCAATATTGGTGAGCATATGTGCCCAAGACTCCAAAGGAAAATGAAGGAATGGAAAACATTCCATACCTTAGTGGTATTGGGTCCTTGATGCATGTCATGTTGTGTACAAGGCCGGACATTAGCCAAACAGTTGGCTTATTAGCAAGATATTTTTCGAACCCCATAATACAGCATTGGAAAATTGTTAAGAGGGTTTTGAGGTACCTGAAGGGGACCAAAGATTATTGGCTATGTTATCAAGGAAAGAAACTTGATTTACATGGCTATTCTGATGCTGAATGGTGGGGCAACTAGTGGATATGTATTCATGCTCAATGGTGGGGCAACTACTTAGTGTAGCAAGAAACAAACTTGTCTCATGTGCCTCGGCTATACAAGAGGCCCTTTGGCTTGGATTATTCCTTAAGAACTTGGAATCTCATATTCAAGTGGAAATGCCTATTACTGTCTATACTGATAGAATGGTGGCCATGACTTACACTAAAGATCCCAAGTATCATGGAAAGACCAAACATATTAGCATGTAATACAATTTTATGCGGGATGCATTTTAAGATGATAAAGTTAGAATAGTGTATTTCTACGGATCTTATGGTGGCTGATCCTCTCACTAAGCCATTGCCACCTCTTGTGTTTGCTCGACATGTTAGAGCAATGGGTTTGCGTAGATTATAGTATGTTAGTACTCCATCACTTCGGGTGTCACACATATTTGTAAGATATGTTGGATGATTAATAAAGTTGTTTGTTTATCATCACATTCTTTTTTCAATCTTATGTTGCACACAAAAATTAGAACATGTCAAATATAGGCATTAAAAAGACTTTCTCACACAAGTGTTTCGCCCTTAATATTCGGTAGATTAGGGATGAGACAACTAAGGACTCAAAGTATGTTGTTTTGAAAACATGTAACTTTAGGTAAGTTATACTTTTGACTGGGAGTCTTGAACCAACACAAGACACCTTAGCTATCTGTCGCCTTGATTTGGATGAAACCAAGATGAGATGAACAAGTTCATCAAGTTTGTATGGTCATCATACATTCTAGCCTACGATAGAAGTAAGCTGGGACTTGCTTAGAGATCTTTCATGGTTTGTGACATGTCCTCCTATTTATTTGTTAAAGGGAGTACACTATTGATGTTTTAAGAGGGAGACAATGACACACCTCTCCACATTGGTGGATATCATTCCGAGTGGGAGTGGTGAAGGTAAAACACCGAATTAGTGTTCATTTGGAACTTGTTGGATGTGTTCCCTAGGATGTGTTCCTTGAAGATATGTTCATCAATGATATGTTCCCAGAGTTTCATGTCCATGAAATGCGATCAAAAGAAATAATGTAAGCAAGTTGTCTCTGTTCTTGCTTAGTGTGAGATTCTTTGACATAAACTCTTAGTGACTTTAGCTTACTATTAGTGAGTTGCATCAATAAGAATGCTTTGATTGGTTGTCGAAGGTCTTGGAGAAATATGACCGGAGTATCCTCCTTTTGGGTAGTCAAATTGGTGCAATTATCTAAGTGGTTCAAGCTAATAGGAAAGACACTGGTATATGATATATGCACTGTAAAGTTCAATCTTGGGCCCACATACTATGAGTATGATTAAGATTGACTTATGAGTGTTTATAATGAGATCTCAGTTACTTAATACAATCATGAGTTTCAAAAAGTTGAAATTCTAAGAGACTGATTGTGATTAAGAAAATGTATCATTGTGTCTGGGGTTTATAAAGGCAATACTTGATGAGTTCAAGCAAGTTTGATCGGTTCAAGCAATGTTTGAAGAAGTTAAAACAAAATACAGAGAAGTGCTTGATAAGTTCAAGTGCATTGAGGAGTGCTTTATAAGTTCAAGTACATTAATGAGAGGACAATCTTTCATTGTGAGACTAACAACCACAATGAAGGAGATTTGGTTTGTCTGTGTACCTTGGGGTCACACCCTTAACTCCATTTATATGAACATGCATTGGCTTGGGTTGTGATTGAGAGATTTAACTCCAGTAGGAGTTAAAACTCAAAAGTATCTTAGTGCGAGTGAGAGTTGGTTGGAATTCCCTGGCGCACCAAGAACTTTTGAGCTAATACTCCAGCTCATAAGAGTTGGGAGTAACTTGACGGAAAATAAACGATTAGAGCACATTTTATCAAAGTAGGGGTATTTTGGTAAATGTGCACTAATGAGCTTAAAAGAGCTTTAATATGTAAAATGGAAATGATTGAAATTACTTTGTGTGATTCGGATCTCATTTGTCAATCAGAACCACCTCTAGCACCATTTATTAAAATAAGGGTATTTTGGTAATTTTGGTGCAAGGTCATAGAATAACTTCATCTTTATCAATCTATGAGGTTGGCAATGTAGTTGGCACATTGATGGGATTGACACATTGATGAGGTAAGCAATCTGGTTGGCACATTGATGAGGTAGACAATGTGGTTGACACATTAAAGGGAGAGCTTTTTGGTAGCTCTCATCCATCTATAAATAGATGGGAAGGGGTTTCTCATTCTCAATGCTCATTCCATTGTTTTCTTCTTCTCCTTCTCAATCTCTCTCAGAGTGCCGAATTCTTGAGAAAAGCTTTGAAGCATTAAGGGTGGAACTACTTGTGTCATTCCACACAACATCTTCAAGGTGTTTTACATCTCATTCGCCCTCTTCCTTTCTCCTCTTGGTGCAAGGCGCCATCATCACCATCTCTTTAAGCCAGTGGCTGCCATTAGAGCAAACTTGAAAGCTTAAGGAAGGAGCATACATCGGATTGGAGCAAAGATTAAAATAATCCTTAAGCAGTTTTTTTCCTTTGGTGCAAGGTATGTTTACGCCTCTTAGTATCAAGTTTAGGTCTTCATCTTCATACACTCTTGTTGCTGGATTCGTTGGTTTCATGGCAGGATTTGTTGAAATAAATCATGTTTGTAAAGAAGAAAATGCCAATGTATATTATGTAAAATGGAGCATTACATGTGTATGAGAAAGATCAACATGAAAGCATGTTTGAGGGACCTCTAAAATCAACAGGCAATTGAGTCCAAACCGTCCACCATCTCTTCAACGAGCTTAGATCCATAATCAAGGGTCCTTCCCATCAACAAAGGAAGGTTCATATCAGCTTGGTATCTGAGCTAAGTAGCTCATTGAGAATCGACACATCAAAAGGTGTCGTGAAACACATTTTAACGTTTTTCAAAACCCCCGTTGGTTTTTTCGGTTTCGATCATGTTTTTTGACACAAAACACACATTTTTCATGTTTTTTTACCTTGGAATACACTTGGTATTCTGAGTTTATTCGTTGGTTTGTGGTGTTATTTGAAAAAGATCCAAGATTTGAAGTAAAAGAGCAATCGGGTTCAAAGAAAGTTTGAAAACCATAAGAACTTGTTTCTGCCCAAAAGTCCTGAAATCTTAGGAGCCTTAATGGAGAGGGTACTCTGAGTTGAATCATTGATTGTGTGTTGTTTGATTGGAGGCACAAACAAGAGGAGAAAATAAGTTTGGAAATCAGACCCAAGTATCAAGTTTTACAAGAAATTGTGTTTTTGGAGTTACAACACCACTCACCAAGTTCGAACCATTTTCAAAACTTAACCCAAGTCTTTCGGCCCCAACTAACTAGAAACCTTAAACTTTTGCTTCAAGTAACTAGTTTTCTTTTTGCTTGAGGTCAAGTGATCTAGTATTCGGTCCAAGTTAGGTTGCATGTCAATCTCTAATTTAGGGGTTATTGGACCGGATTGATTTTGTGTTGAGTTTATGAAAAAGGGCTTTGAGTGGTAAAAGGCCGAGTGTTTTAATCAAGTTAAAAGTCAAAATTTGAGTGATAAACACGATGGTAAGTAAAACACTAAGGAGGTGAGTAAGGATTTGTTGTTGTTCATGGTCTACATATAAACACGAGGGAGATTGCTACTCCAACAAACCCGAATTCGAACGCGTCAAAGCTTTCGACATTTTGTCTCAAGTATTTGTTCGGGTCCAAGTCGTAGTTGTACGTCGGCTACTCCCGCTGCATGCGGTTTGTAAAACTTGGAACCAATGCTTTGTACGTCTTAGTAGACCTCGTGATGTCCTTACAAGTTAAATAGTTAATAAAATGTGATTGAGTCCATAACATTTAAACAATTTTCACTTTTACCCAAAACTCTTAGAACTTTACAATTTTCACCCAAAACGTTTAAAAATTTGCAGTTTGGTCCAAAACTTTTAAAACTTTTATAAATCACAAAGTAAATAAACTCCAACTATTATCCAAAAATCACAAAATTATTAATATTATAAAAATTTGTAGCTTTATTACTGTTCATTGAACATTAAGGCAGTTGTCGTCTTCCATTTTTAAAATTTTACTTTACTTTTTTTTTCTATTTCTTATGTTTTCCTATTTTCTAGAATAATTCCATTATTATCCTGATTTTTTTGCACATCCATCGGACATGTTATGACTTAAACATTTTGTCTTATGTGTATCATGGTTATTCGAATAGCAAAACATTGTACGCTTAGTCAAATTTACGGGATATATATATGATTCCAATGGATTGTTTTCTTATGCGTACATTATGTATTTATCTCATGATTTTTTCACCAATTATTACATTTAAATCACACAATGTGTAGTCACGAATTTTTTCATTGTTATTACAAAAATAATAATTATTTTAATTTTTGGATTTTAATTAATTTTTTTTGACCTTTTTAAACTATTTCGCCCCACAAAGAAACTTAATTTTTTTCATTGCATGTAAGTTTGCTAGCAAGTTTTAGATTAAAACAAATTAAGGGTCTACGTAAAACTCAAATTACTATTATAATTTCTTTTACGTTTTCATCAATGCTCAACATTAAAAACACTTGACTAAAAAAAGAATTTTTTCCCAATTTCATTATACTATTTCAAATTCAGTTGTAGTTTTTTTTTGAAAATGTGTTTGCAATGAAACGTTTATTTTCAATCATCTTTAAATTTGTCCATAAGTGTCATGAACGTCTAGAAAGTCACTAGCCCTAAACCGTAACTGAAACACTCTCTTCTACACACCAAAACCTTTACTACCACTGGATGAATCTCTTAGGTATTCGTTTTATGGGAATCTCTTTTGATAATCGGGTGAATAAGCTAGTCTAGCATCAACATCATCTCTCTCTGCCTATTAAACCTCTCAACAACTCCCGTTCTTTTATGATATTCATTTTTTATGAATTATAAATTAATATTGGAAACCCTCAACAATGATCGGACGAGACTTTTATCTTCATAAAAAGCTGTTTTTTCCCAGTTTCATTACGATACTTTTATTCATTACTTTGATCCATATATTTATCATTTTCTCTAATTGTTTTCTAAGACATTATAAAAAAGGTCTAATCTACTATCTACTATTAATACTTATTACAGAAGCCTCCCGCCCACGTAGCACCACATCAACTTTTTTCTTCTTCAAAATACTTATGGTAAGTTTTAATTCCAATTAATTTAGTCCATTATAAAAATTATATTTAATTCACTCTTCTCAATCTTTCTACATTTATTTCATTACAATTTAACTAAAATCAATCACACTAATTACTTACCTTTTATTCTCTAATTCTCTTTGCTTTCCCCTTTCCAATCTCTTCATCTTTCTTCTTCCTCAGCTCTCTCTTCTCAATTGGAGATATCATGATTCACAAACTCACGGGGACACAATGCTTCAAGCACCGTGCTTCAACCAGATCTTCTCCTTCGCTTTCCTTGCTCAATTGCTCTGCTACGCTCTCTCTGTTCTACTCCATTCCTTTCATTTATGTTCTCTACTATCTTCCGCAACAGGTTTCACAATGGATCTCTCTATAAAAGAGTCGAGTGTTGGAAACATATCAAATCTGCTACTGTCCCGCTGCCAATAAGTCCTCTGACTGCGCTTTCATGATCTGATATAAATTATCTTGCAACTGCTTTCAATTGCTTGCTCCGACATTCTATTATGGCGCTCCCCAACCATCACTTGCCAGATCTGGAGCTCAACTTTGAGGTCTTTTGATCGAAGCTAGGAAGCCAGATCTCTGATTGCCTTTTGATAATGCAACACCAATCTGACGGTGGGGAGATGGCCAGTGCTAGGGAGATGGTCCTCGTAACCTGCAAATGAGAGACACAGAAACTCTTCAGGCGTAGAGAAGAGCAAAGGAGATGGGTGTGTAGTAAGTACCTTATTCGAGAAAGATATCACCCAATATATAGGGTGGCGCCGGGCCCATTGAAGAGGGCCCTGATTGTTGGGATTGCATCATAAATGCGCGTGAATGTGGTGATGGTGATTTTCCATATTGAAATCCCTGTTGAATTTGTAGTTGTCATCGCGGTTTGTAAGGGTTGACCCCTTTTGAGAGGGTGTGAGAGATCCGTTGACAAGATCCTACGAAGCCCCTCATCGTATATACGAAGGGGGGGTACTCGAAGTGACGGCGTTAGTGTTTTTAACGACTTCCCCGAGCCCATATATATCAATATGTCCTCCCTCCACATCGGAGCATAGGTTGTGTCCCGGTGCTCCGAATTGGGCTTCCTAGGATGAGGCCCATGATTTGGCTGGCCCATTTTGGTGTTAGGGCGTTTATGGGAGAGAGTAACTAACGCCTTTAATGACGTGGCGGCACAATAAAGTGGTGTTATGTATTTGTTTACCGTTTGTAATTATAGGGGAGTGGGATGGTTTTTCACCTCCCCCATATTTGAACGCGAACCCACGTGAAACGAAATCAGTTCACCTGAACTTTGTTGCTCCTCCTGACCTCTGTTTTTCTAGCAAGATCGTTCCTTTGCGTTTGGCGAGATTTTGAGAGATTCTGTCGTGCAAGTTTCCTTTTTGGTTACTGCAAATCGTATCGGTAAGAGATTTTTCCCTTTCTTTGTGTATTGTACATTGATTTAAAGGAATTTTTAGTTTTGTTGTCCGCCTTGCTTGGGTTCTTGGGTTTAGGGTTTTTGATTCGCGTACTTCTCACTGGTTTTGTAGATGGCCCCCAAGAACCCAATTAATCTCGGTGTAGGTCCTGACATTGGGGAATTATGGCCTCGTTCGTCGCTGTCGAAGAAGAAGATGGCGGACATTTGCAAAAGCCACCATGTGTTTACGAGGGCTGTTTGTCGGTTGTCTCATGCGGAAGTGCTGAGGAAAGCGGAAATGGAGATATGCGATGGAGCTATGAGGGAGCAGACCATGGTTGTTTACGAGGCGCAGCTGAAAGCTGGTTTGAGGCTTTCTCTTTGTGCGTTGTTGCTGCACCTGTGTGAATGGTGGGGTGTTTGCCCTGGGCAATTGGCCTCCAATGTTTTTACCACTATTAATGCCTTTGTAGTAGCGTGTCATCTAGCAAGGGCGGAGGTGTTGCTCGAGGTATTTCTTCAATTTTTTACCTTGAAAAGGCCCACTGGTCATCCATTCTATCAGCTCACTCCCGAGGAGGTCAATGTGGGTAACAAGATGGTGAAGATAGGTGTGTTTGCGGACACAACCAGCTCGCGGGGTACTTGGAAACCCTGTTTTTTCTTTATTTTAAAGGAAGACAGCTGGGGCTTTTTTTGCGTACTTTATTGGAGAAAAATAGTCTAGGGCGTTTGTTAAGCCCTCAATACACTGTATGAGTGGGTTTACGCCGTTATTAGGATTGAGGATTGTCATGGCGCATTTCCATTAACGCTGTCCAGCATGGACGAGGTTGTGCTGAGGAGGGTGAAGATTAGCCGGGTGCATCAGCTTCTAGGCCACGTAGATTCATTGGAGGACTGGGTCGAGGGTCTCGATAGTGATCTAATTGAGCATTTTGAAAGCTCTTTTAGAAACCCAAGACATTAGTTGTCTTTTTATTGACAATGGTACTTTTTCGTTGGTAAATGAGTTTGTAACCCATCCTCTTGTGTATTCTTGCAATACCGATGACGAAGGTCAATAGTCTTTTTGCGAAAAAGAAAGACCTTAGGGAGGCCTTGATGAAGAAATTTTCTATTTTGATTTTTATCATTCAATTTCTCTCTCTCTCTCTCTCTTGTTGCTTATCTTTTGCTACTTTCCTCATATTATGTAAGCTCCTTGACTGTTGAACTCAATGATGCCAGAAGCTGCTTGGCTTCGCATCATCAATCATTTTATAACGAAGCTCTCTCCATATATGTTTTTTGTGTTGTGTGTTTGAATGTTAAAACCTCAGTTTCTTTGTTTTTCTCCCTGTTTTTGGTAGGAAGCTGAGACCAAAGCAAATTAAAGGAATGGAAGACGAGGTTTAGATATTGCAGCATGGATCAAAGAAGAGGAATGCTTCAACTGCAGAAGATGTTTCATACTCAATCAACTTTTCCTATGTTTACCGGTGTGCTTGATTTGGTTAATTTCCACTTAAACATATTAGTATTAGGTAATAATGAACTGTTGTTACATGTACTTCTGGATCCATTTTCTTTTGCATGTTGGTCATTTGTTATTAAGCTATTTGTCTTTTTTCTTTGTTTCATTTTGGTGGAGCCCATAATTGCAAAGGTGACTTGTGCAAGATTTTTTTTTTGTGGCTTGGTGTGAATGATTTGGTAGATATTAAAAAATGGAGCAAAGTGGTGATTACCCTTGGTGTATTAACCTGGTATACATAAAAGTTGATGATGGTACAGATGTAATTCACTGATGTATTCAAATGATAAAGGATGGATTGGCAAGATTAACAATTAAGATATGAGGATAGGTCAAGTTTCTGTAGCAAAAAGGTGAACTGACCTTAACCTCACTGAATCCACCGGCAGGCGCATATCCTTGCAAAGAGCTCTCCATCAGCAGCATATTCCCCATGTCTATTGCAAGATTAGTAGGGATTAAGATGACCTTCAAGGAAGAGACATATCACCCCTTTGCTTCAACTTGCAGAGAAATCAAAGCACAGAACTTCAAGTTTTGCAGAAAAAAAAAGTGTTTTCATAAAATGGAACGGTACAAAACAATCATATAGAGCAGAACAAGGCATGATTGACGGACTCGATAGAGGATGGATGAAAATGAGGCTGGTAAATGATGGAGGTTTTGGGCTCATTGCAATGGGGACTTGGGTGGAGGAAGCTTAATTCGATGGTTCTAGCTCAAACAAGCGACGAAATTACAACTTGGAGTCTGGTAGAATGGTTAACGCTTCGATGAAGACGTGAGGCTGGAGTGCAAGTACCTGGACAGCAACAATGTTTTCTAGGATTGGGGGAGCAGACCCGAGGCTGGAACCGGAGGCGACGGAGGTAACAGGGAGGAAGGGAGGGAGGGAAGGAAAGAAGTTCCTAAAGTTTAGGGGTTCTTATGAACAATTAATATATTTTAGGGGTATTTTATTATTTAATAATGACTACGAAATTCCTAAAGTTTAGGGATTCCTAAGAACAGTTAACATACTTTAGGGGTATTTTATCATTTAAGACCTAAAACTTGTAAGAATAACAATTTGGTCATCAAAATGTTAGAAATCTAGTTAACAGTGTTGACAGAGTGACCGAGTTGAGACCCTTAATTGCACCGAGTCAAATATTTGAAGGTATCATTCTACCTATTTTTTTGTGCAGACCCTAAATCGCCACAGTCACTATAATTCAGGATACCACGAGATATTTTAACCTAAAAAAAATAAATAAAAGAGAGATTTATTGACATAAATGCAAGAAATTAAAAAAATGGATTATCAACCTCTTTAAACCTGATTAAGTTGGGATGCTTCAATGATCCATGGTTCATGATGTCCCTTTGCACGTGCTCATCAATATTGAAACATTACAAACTTAGTCTCAACCATATGAATTGAAGCGAACGAAGAACGAAACTTTACTGAAGAAATGGGATCATGTATTCTTGCGTCACGGTTAGGAATGTTCATGAAACAAATTTTACATTGAAAGGTCGGAGATTACATTGAAAGTGAACCTAATCAGAGTGCTCAAATGTTTCACACAAGTTTCAGGACTTCGGATCAACCTTTCTAAGAGCACTTTGTTCGGTATCGGTCTTCTACCATTGATTCGGTCGCTTCAAATTTGGGGTGTGATGAGTGCAAATAATATTATATATTTTACCCTTAAATATATGCTTTCATGAGATAAATTGCTATGTTCTTATTATTTTGCGCAAGAATTATGTAGGATTCCACTTTTGGAGGCATTGGAGCAACATTGAGCAATTTGTGGCTAATTTGACAAGAAAATAAAGAATTGGAGAAGTTTTGAATTAAAGGGAGGAGTCAATGACCCAAGGGACACAAGAAATAAAGCTTTGGGATCAAAGTGCACAACTAATAAAAGTTGGAGGAAAGGTTAGACTTTGGGCCATACCTAGTCCAATTTGGACTAGGTTATACGTGATAGAGAAGGAAGAAAGAAAAAAACATCATGAGACAGGAACAAGTCGGCTAGGCAGCAGCAAAACAATTCGGCCAGAGAACAATTGGAGAAGTTGGAGAAAAAGACACAGGCTGAGCAAAACTGGAGAAAACTATTCATCGTTCTTCATAGTTTTTCATTCCAAAAATTCTGGTTTCAGTATTTTATTATTTCTCGCCATTGAACATGTTTAGTGGCTAGTTTCTCATTACTTTTTGGGATTATTTTGTGAAGCTTGACTGTAGGATTTAATGCTTTAGTACTATATATTATTATTCATGATGCATGTTTAATTACTCGGATTGTTGAAGCATTATTCTCGATCACGGAATATTTGTGATATGCTTCACTTAGGAATAAGGAGTATTATTAGACCACATGGTAATTAGGCTATACATAGTTCTAGGACGGAAGTTGAAGCGGTGTAGGAAGAGGATAGATCATTTAAACAATTGGAGCGACACGGAAGTGTGTTCTAATTACCTAGGTTCACTTCGGAAGGAGGTTCCTAGAATAGATACATCATCTTGCATGTTGAGAATGATAATTGTAGGTAAAACTAAAGATATTAAATCTGAAAGTCAAGTGGATCATAAATCCTAGAAAGTAGTTTTAATTCCTGAATTTTCTCATCACCTGCAACTTTAGTTTGTTAATTAACTTTCACAACAAATCAATCATCCTTTTTATTTTCTTAATTCTTACACAAATTGCTAGAATCACAAGTCCTCGTGGATTCGACCCGGTACTCACCGGTTTACTACTTGTCGACAAACCGTACACTTGCGGTGTCCTAAACATGTTTTTGGAGCCGTTGCTGGGGACTTTTTTTATTTCTAATCTTTTTGTGTATGGATTATTAGTTTTATTTAATTTCTTTGTTTCCGGAATTTTCAGATAGTGTATGCCCAGAACCTCTTGAGGGTCAGATTTGCTATTTGATCCGAAATCAAGAACAGAAAGGCGTCAACTAAGAAAAGAGAAAAGAATGGCAAGCGAAGCAGTGCTTGAGATGGAACAATTAAGAGCACAAAACGCAGACTTTGCCGGGCGTAACACGGGGTGGCGCAAAGAGAAGGCCGAGAGGCAACGTCAAGATGAAGAGAGAGAGAGCGCAGCAACAAGCCGAGAATCCTCCACCACCATTGAACAGGCTATCGGGGATCACTTCCAGCCCGTACTTACTGAAAATTATAATGGCATTGCAAGACCTGAAGTGGCACCCGGATTTAGCATTGCTCCTGGGCCCATCACTTTAGTCCAAAATTCTCAGTTTGGGGGAGCTCCTAATGAAGATCCTAACCAACATTTGGCAAATTTTCAAGAGCTCTGTGATACTCACAGGACACAAGGAGCAACTGCAGCAGATTCGGCTCATGCTATTTTCGTTCTCACCGAGAGACAAGGCGAAGACTTGGTTGTGTCAATCAAAGAACCGATGGAGACATGGCAGGAGGTAGCTACTAAATTTCGATTAAGTTCTTTCCACCGGGAAAGCTGCTAAACTTAGATCGTAGATTAGTACCTTTCAAAGACATGATTTTGAATCTTTGCATGAGGCATGGGAAAGGTATAAAGAGTTACTCCGAAAGTGCCCGCATCATGGGTATGAAGGATGGGTGCAAGTGGAGATGTTTTACAATGGACTATCCATGCAGACAAGGCAATTTTTAGATGCCGCCTCAGGAGGTACGTTGATGAGTAAGAGTTTCAGAGATGCTTTTAACTTACTTGATGAGATCACAGCCAATAGTTATCAATGGCCGTCTGAGAGGATGGATAGTAGGAAGGGAGTCCTTCAGGTAGATCAGCTTACGCAAATTCAAGCGCAAATTGCAGCATTGGCTAATCAGATGAAGGCAAATCAGATTTCCCAACCAGCTCAGATTGCCAATGTTGAGTACTATGGGGAAGATCAGGGTGCAGAGCAGGTGAACTGGATAAGCCAAAATAATTATGGCTATAGACAGCAGGTGCAAGGTGGACAATACGGACCCCAGAGTCAAGGAAATTTCCAAGGGAATTACCAAGCTCAAGGAAACTACCAACCACCCGGAAATTACCAAGCCACGAGAGATACTTCTGTACCGAAGCCACCACCATACAGGCCACCCTTTGAGAGAAAACATCAGGATGGAGCAGGTTCATCTCTTGAAGATGAAAAACAGAGCACGCTTGAGAAACGACAAGAACGGCTTGAAAGAGACAATGCGAAATCAAGCGTGACTATCTCGAGTCTTGGCACATTTAGAAAAGCAAAGCAAGATGGAGTTTCCCAGCAACACTATTGTCAATCCGAAGGAACATTGTAAGGCGGTTCAGTTGAGAAGTGGTAAGGTGTTGACATCGACACCAGAAGTTCAACCTGACAAAGTTACACCAGAGGCTGAAGAGAAGAAAGAAGAGAAAGAATTAGAGGAGGAACCAGAGGAAAAGTCAAAGGAGCAAGGTACAGAGGCACTAGCACGAGAAGAGAAAAAGCTACCAATGTATGTACCTCCTATCCCGTATCCTCAAAGATTTCAGAAAAAGAAGGTAAATGGTCAATTCTCCAAATTTTTAGAAATGTTTAAGAAATTAGAGATAAATATTCCTTTGATTGATGCCATAGATCAGTTCCTAATTATGCTAAATTCTTGAAGGATATTATCTCTAAGAAAAAGAAATTTGGGGAGTTTGAGACAATTTATTTGCGGGAAGAATGTAGTCTTTGTGATACGAGAAAAAAATTGCCCCGAAACTAGGCCGATCCAGAAGCTTTACTATTCCATGCATGATTGGTGGATCTCTTTTTAGTAAATGCTTGTGTGATTTGGGTGCTAGCATAAATCTCATGCCATTGTCTGCTTTTAAGAAATTGGGGATAGGTGAAGTAAAACCATCAACTATTTGCTTACAATCGGTGATAGATCACTTACATATCCTAGAGGCATAGTTGAAGATGTTTTGGTTAAAGTGGATAAATTTGTTTTCCTATGGATTTTGTGGTATTAGATATGGAGGAAGACCAAGAGATTCCTATCATCCTTGGTCGACCTTTCTTAGCTACGAGGAATGCCATGATTGATGTTAAGCAAGGAGAAATCATTCGAGTGTGGGAGGTGAGAAGATAGCGTTCAACATCATGAAATCCATCAAGGAGAGAATGACGTGTCAACATGCCATCGATAGATATCATTGACACTTGTGTGGTAAACTCGTTCCTTCACAAATTTCTAAAGACTCATTGTTGACTTGCTTACATGATGAGAATGTGGATGAGAATGATATGAGTCATGCTAATTTTTGGAATAAATGTTTGAGTGATGTTCCACCTTTATCTATATCTGAAAATTGTGCTCAAATTGCTGAAGTAAATGTGAAGGAAAAAGAAGAGATGTCAGGAGTGAATATTGATTTGAAACCTCTACCTGATCATTTAAAATATGCTTTTCTTGGTGATGATTCTTCTTTTCTGTGATTATATCATCTCGCTTTGTCTCGAGGTAGAAGAAGAAAGATTGCTTAGGGTGATTAGACAACATAAATCTGCTTTGGGTTGGTCTATTTCTGATATTAAGGGAATTAGCCCCACCATAGTCATGCACAAAATCTTGATGGAAGAATCTTATACACCCTCTGTTCAACCCCAAAGAAGATTGAACCCCGCCATGAAAGAGGTAGTTGAGAAGGAAATTAAAAAGTGGCTAAAAGCTGGAATAATTTATCCTATCTCTGATAGTGCATGGGTTAGTCCTATCTCGCCATTGAACATGTTTAGTGGCTAGTTTCTCATTACTTTCTGGGATTATTTTGTGAAGCTTGACTGTAGGATTTAATGCTTTAGTACTATATATTATTATTCATGATGCATGTTTAATTACTCGGATTGTTGAAGCATTATTCTCTTGATCACGGAATATTTGTGATATGCTTCACTTAGGAATAAGGGAGTATTATTAGACCACATGGTAATTAGGCTATACATAGTTCTAGGACGGAAGTTCAGAACGGTGTAGGAAGAGGATAGATCATTTAAACAATTGGAGCGACACGGAAGTGTGTTCTAATTACCTAGGTTCACTTCGGAAGGAGGTTCCTAGAATAGATACATCATCTTGCATGTTGAGAATGATAATTGTAGGTAAAACTAAAGATATTAAATCTGAAAGTCAAGTGGATCATAAATCCTAGAAAGTAGTTTTAATTCCTGAATTTTCTCATCACCTGCAACTTTAGTTTGTTAATTAACTTTCACAACAAATCAATCATCCTTTTTATTTTCTTAATTCTTACACAAATTGCTAGAATCACAAGTCCCTGTGGATTCGATCTGGTACTCACCGGTTTACTACTTGTCTGACAACCGTACACTTGCGGTGTCCCGACTAGGGTGTCAAACCAGTATTCTTCCTTTCAACTACTTGGGTCTCCTGGTTGGTGCCAACATGACTCAAACCACCTCATGGAAACCAGTAATCGAAAAATTCAAGTCCAAATTGTCCATCTGGAATTCGCATCTGAGGTCGTCTCACTTTGTTAAAGTCGGTTATGGGAAGCATGCCTTTGTTCTTCTTCTCTTTGTTCCGCGCCCCTGTAGAGGTAACCCAAATTCTTGAGAGTGTGAGATCTAAATTTTTATGGGGTTTAAAGAGGGAAAGGGAATTTACTGGGTTAACTGGGAATCCGTGTTGAGTGACTTTGACCATGGAGAACTAGGGGTGGGGAGCCTAAAAGGGAAAAACTGGGCTTTAATCGGGAAATGGAAATGGAGGTTTCTTGTAGAAAATCAGGCTCTTTGGGTTCAGGTCATAAGGGAGCTTTATGGTGAAAAGGGAGGGTGGGAGGGCGATGCTTACTTGAAAATACGCGGAGTTTGGGTAGGATATTAAAAACAGGAAAACTTATAGACAACGCCAAGGTAGATTTCTCAAATTCTTATAGAAAAAATATAGGAGATGGAAAGAAGACTCTTCTCTCGGAGGACATTTGGATAGGTGACAAATTTCTCAAAATTCGCTTCCCAATGTTAGCAAAATTAGAATCAGTGGCGGATTGCGTGGTAGCAGTAGGAGATTTTGGAGTACGAATGGTTGGTGTTGGGATTGGAAGTGGAGAAGAAATCCTAGAGGAAGGGAGTTAGGGGAATTCGCAGAACTAACACATTTTCTACAGGTTGCAACTATTAAAAAAGGAACTGCTGACAGTTGGAGCTGGAATCCGGATCACTCGATGAAGTTCACAGTTGCAACCCTCTCAAGTTACATCGACAAAGCAACCCTCCTCTGCCGTACTCTTGATCACACAACGTTCTGGCTTCCATGGATTCCTAAAAAGCTCAACATCTTCCTGTGGAAAGCGGCACTAGATAGACTACCAACCCTTCTCCAACTCTTCAGACGCAGTGTATCCATCCAAGGTCTAACTTGCCCGCGCAGTTGTACAGCGACTGAATCCCTCGACCACTATTTGCTTGGTTGCACAGCCGCAAAAAATCTGTGGTCCTCCGTCTACCTTTGGTGCGATCTTGGTCCTTTCTTAGGGGTGGAATCTCAGACGTTCTCTCAACAAATTCCATCAGAAACCTCTCTAAAAACCAGAACAAAGTTTGGCTCGCAATCAGAATTGTAACAGCCTGGTGCATTTGGCGTGACAGAAACTCCATCTTCTTCAACACTCAACCACTTTTGCAGAAATCCTCCCTCTCGCTCTCCTCAGTTCAATTTTTGACTTTTTTGTGGATCTCATGCATGTGGTCCAAGTTCTTTGCAAATTGGTTAGAATGGATAATCAATCCACTAGGTTCAATTTCTAATGTGTAACCCTCCTAGCTTATCTTGCTTGTAATGTTTCAGTTGTTTCTGTTTCTAAGCTTTTCTGAACTTTACAACTTATAAAGTCCATAGAAGGTACGAAGTTTTCCTTTCCCAATTTATTATATTTCAGATGCCTATTTCAAAAAAACGGTTAGTGTATGTCTAGGTTGTTCATGATAACAAATGCTCATATGAAACTGCTATATTTTTAAGTTCTGATGTGGTAGAGTCGCTGTGAAGTATATATATATATATATATATATATATATATATATATTTTGATGAAAGTGACAAATACTAAGTGATTAGTGGAGAACGTTAATATTTGATAAATGATGTTATTATTTTTTGTATTAACGCGTTATTGGCTAAAGTTTCAGTGGCGGATCTAGGGTAAAAAATCAAGGTGAGCGGGAAAAGGGGAAAAAACCATCAATAATAGATAAAATTTTGAAGAAGTGAAAATACAATTCTTACATATAGTATCCATCCTAATCGTAGTTGAAAGATTAGTTTTATGGGTACCTAAGCTTGATTAATCAACCGCATATGAGTAAAGAGAAAAGTACATGATACTAAATAAGATATTCCTAATTATATCATGCAAGATACTCCTTTTTTTATACATTTAGGGGTAGGGATGGTGGATGCTTGAACTCAAGACCTCTACCTCATGTCCTCAGTAACATGACCATTAAACATTAATCATTAATCATTAAACAACATGCACTAGGTCTGATCAAAGTAGAACATGCACTAGGCCTTGGGCGCTACGACAATTTTTGGCCCCACAGTAACGCACAAAGGCATTACCAGGGCGCTACTAGCTCTGACAGACTCTGACCGGTAGCGCCCTCAGTAATGCCTTGTGCGCTACGACGATTTTCGGCCCCACAATAACGCCTGGGCGCTACTCCGTGCATTACAACATCAGCTGCAACTACGTAGTGATATTGCTAATAGGCAGAGAAAAGAGAGAAATTTGAATTCAAAAAGAGAAAGAGACATAGGTGAATTCAATAGTATAAATGTATTAAAAAATGCCAAGCATCATATCCAACACAAAGACAAGGCCACATTCCATTTGAAATTGTCTAGCTAATTAAAAAACAAGTCTATCCAAAAAATTGCAGCAACCACTTAAGTTCCGGGCACTATAAGCAGTAAGCTATTAACCTCATGAGGAAGGAAATCGCTGGAAAACATGTACGGAGTGACGTAATTGCTAATAGACAGAGAAAATCCACAAATTTGAATTCAGAATGAGAAAACAAAGATCCCAAAAAGTTTAAGGGTGTCATTATTCATGAACTTGAAGTCGTGAACGGTGAATATATGAAGAAAAAATACGGAAAATAACTGGATAAAACATTAAAACTTACCTAAAGACGGTTCAAAGGCTAAAGAGTGAAGATATTGGGGAAAAAGATGAGAAATATGAAGAAGGAACCCGAAGCAAGCTGGTGCTGGGAGTGTCTGAGACGTAGACGGAACTGGTGTGAGCTGCTGTTGGGCTGGGTAGCGGGCTGGGCTGGGTTAAGGGGTAGTGTCTGGGTTGGGTTATAATTTATAAATAGGTATAGAATTTGGGCCAAATTTGTTACCCAGCGGGAGCTGGGCTCGCTTCAAGGCTGGTTCGCCTCTGTAAAGTTTTATGATTTTTCTTTGCGAATTCATCAAGGAACCATCCAATCACAAAACAACAATTTAGCAGGCTCGAATGATTGATCTATATGTTTGTTTTGAAGATTAAGCGTTTGTTGTTAATATGCTCATGTAATGAATAAATTGTTTGACACAATATATGATCTGAAGTTCAAAAGGACTTGCGAACGAATCAGTCCACTTAACACCCTTTTCCGAAACTATATACTAGCACTCCATTTGAAGCGAAATTTAAATCATCGATTTAGATATTTGAGTTAAAATTAACCATGTAGGTTTTCAGATGCATTCTAGTAATTAATGTGGATCAATAGGAAACACCCAATCATATCTAGCATATGAACCATTATAGTATTATACGTACACCGCCTTCCTCGTTTTTTTTCCAGAAACGGGTAAACAAAAAGGACATGATGAATTAAAGTTGTGGTTGTGGTTGTGTTGGCAGCTAGCAAGATCATCATCATTAATTCATGGAGATATTTTGGTGTTGATGGTAACCTAATTAGTCTTTAGGCTTAATTTCGTGGACAATGAGAGACAGCAACAAGAAGCCATATCATCAATTCAAGTTCATGATTTGAAAGTGTACCCCTCCACACAACTAGAAGTTATGTTCTTTAACACCAATTTTCAAAAAACTAACAAAAAAACTAACCACCTATTTAAAATTTTCTTCTCAAATTTATTTCATTCTCCCATTTCAAATTCAAAAAATTGTCATTTTTTGCCACTTTTTTTGGGATAACAAATCAAAGTAGAACTTTGTTTTTTCACCGATCGATTAAATTCTTGGATCATGATTGACCTGACCAACTCAGCACGTGAAGGCACATGGGTCAACACATGAGTCAACGGACGTTCTCTACTTAACACGTCTAGTTGTTTTTTTGAAATTTAAGTAGCCATGTGCCTTTAGATTTGTGAAATTGATATGATGTACATTGTGAAAGGGACGGGTGAAGAAGTGAGGAATGAAAACAAAAATCAATGGTTCAAAGCAACAAGATGGCCATTCCCAAGAAAGAACACTGAAAGAAAGTTTAGCGGGCCTACAACATATAATTAATTACACAATCTGACCAAGCCAATCCACAATTTTCAATTTGGTCCACTAAAGGGGGGAGGCCCACGCCATAAATACATAGTACTGAACTCAGATGATTTATCTTAAGTCTTAACATAATTATTCTGTAGATACAGACATACATTGCTGTATCTCTATAGGTGTTTGGATTCTCTAGGTGTTCAGCTGCAAATTTAGCCATTTTTAATGACATTCTCGTCTCAAAATAAAATTCAGTGACAAATTTAGAGATTTCGTAAACTCCAGTGGTAAAATTACTCTTTTGTCATTTTTAAATTTGGTTAATGTTTGCTTTTAAACTTATAGACAGTTATGTTAAGCTTATGTTTTATGTTTCGGATTCTTTGTGCATAATATATTGCCTTCCAAATAGTAGTATTATTGATTGTGGTAGTACAGATAAAACTAAGGTTAACAGAGGATATAAATTAAAATGATGGGGGTATTTGCTATATCTGTTAATACCAAATATTAACATAATAGAAATTGACAAAGTTAGGATGAGAGGACTGACAGTTGGTCTTGCCAGCGGGTGAGTGGGGCGAAGCATCCGTCAAAGTCCAAAAGGGTTCAGCGATCACGGTTGGCTGGGGTGTTGTGTCTGCAAGCCTCCAAGAGGGTAAAGTGAGTCCGGACGTTGGGAATGTCGTATCCGCAAGGCTGGGGCTCCCGGTCTCGGTTGGCAAGGGTGTCATATCCGTGAGGTTGGGGCTCCTGGTCCTGCGAGCTACTCCATACTATAAAATGCTAAAATTACTAACACTTTTCATAAAAGGGCAAAGTGCACCAATGGTCTTTTAACTTAAATTATCGTCTTGTCCAAGTCTCATTTTAAGATTTTGTACAATTAAAGTCCAATTTTTAAGTTTTTTCTTCATCCATGATCATTTTTCTGAATTTTTGACAAGTTTACACTTCTGAATAAATGTTACAATAATTTTTATGGTCTGAGTTTTTGTTAACTCTCTTATCAAACCATAATGTTCTAAAATTTTACAAACCCCTCACTCCTCCCTCATCCTTCCCTATCGCAGCCAACCACCACCCGTACATCCAACTTGCCTCGATTGAATCACCCATCCCCGCCCTAATGGCCGCCCCATCGACAAAATCCAAACCCTAGCCCACACAAAATTTAGGAGTATCTAATTTCTTGAAATTGATTATGTATCACTTTTCCCTCTCTCATGAATCACTAAAGTGCTCCCCCTGCTCCTTCCAGATTGTTGGAATCCTCGTCAGAAAGTGCATCCCAGCTCCCTTCCCTTTTCTCTGGCATCACCAGGTTGGCAACCCACCACCCTAGGTTGCCCTCGCACCCCATCATCTAGTGGAAGCAACGAAAAATCCACCGATTCCAACAGTATGACCATGGATGAAGAGGGAAGGGGAATTTGTAAAATTTTAAAACTTTAGGGTTTGATTAGTGTAGTGAGAAAAATTCAAACCATAAAAAATATTGTACCATTTATTAAGTAAACTTGTCAAAAATTCAGAAAAATGACCATGGATGAAGAAATAACTTAAAATGCTACTTTAATGTTACATAATCTTAAAATTGGACTAAAAAAGATAATAATTTAAGTTAATGGACCATGAGTGCACTTTACCCTTTCAACAAACTATTTGTAAAATTTCATAACTTTTTAAAATTTCACAATCAAGTACGAATTTCATAAAACTATTTCCATGAAGTCCATCACTTTTCAAATTTTACAATCAATGCTAAAAGTTTTGAAAATTTTATATTCAAATCTAAACTTTTTTAAATTTTACAATAAAGTAAAAAAAATTTAAAACTTTTTCTATAAGGTCAACACTTTCTAAATTTTACAATTTCAACGAAATTCACACAATTCCAACTTAATCAAACATAAATATACAATAAAAAATCATTCCATTAAATCAAAAAATCAAAAAAATAGTTTCATTAAATTAAACTAAATGAAACATAATCTAAGGGATATAAATTTAGAAACAAATCATCAAAAAATCAGAAAACATGTAGATAATCCGAGGAAAACTTCAGTAATTTAAAAGAGTTGAGTTTGAGGATTCTAACCTCAAATTGGGGTGAACGGCTGTTGTTTAATGGTGGAGGTGACGAGCAGTGGATGGAGACGGCGACGACGATTATATATGGAGTAGAACAACTGCAGTTAGAAATGTTCAAAAATTTGATGAAAAAGCGAGAAAAAAACTTAAAACGAGATGCTTACCCTGAAGGTGTGGGTTTGTTGAGATGGTGGACAAAAGGATTCCATTAGAGAGGGCGGGCGGAACTGTTGGATGCGTTAATGGACGCGACGGGAGAAGGAAGAAGAAGAAGGGTCGATTTTTTGTTAAGTTTGCGAAGGAATTTGTTGTTGATGAATAAGAAGGGCTTGGTAGCGGGGAGGTTGCCAACCCACTACCATGCCTCGAAAACGTAAATGCCAGCTGTGCAAATAGTTGCAGGCGGGAAATGAAAAAAAAATTAAGCGTGTTAACGGGTAGGGGCGATACTCACCCCCTACCGTCGCTTTAAATGTTTTTTATTCGAAATACTCATAATATCGTGGTAACATGTCAGGTTTATTCAGGTTCGCGTCAGGTTTGGATTGACACACTTTCATTTTCGGGTTATTTTGAGTTTAAAATGAGTAGGCATAGCCATTATATAACTACACGACCATTGTCGACCAAACCAGCCATCGCGCTCAAACAAATGATAAGTTCGGGGACTTGCACATAACCACGTTACCTTTGTCTACCCCTAAATTGCATATTGTGGCTTTACGTTCATAACGAGTCGATGAATAGCTAGAAGTGCAACCGCTCAGGCTGTACATGCGATTACATACCAGCCTGAAGCCCGCTCTCAACCGCATCAGTTGAACTCCATGTTGTAGTTCTAGCTCAATATTATCAGTGAGTCGAGTCAATGACACTTTCTGAGTCTCAGTTATGTAGTAATCCGTCAATGACATCTATTTTCACGAAGGTCTACTTTGTTTTTTGTGAGTTTCAATTTTAATTAAATGAAACAATGTTAAGCTATTTATATTCAAACTCCATCTCTTCAATTATTTTTTTGTTCGGGTCATTCGAGTCAGTTTGGATTCAGGAATTTCGAATTCGGGTTTCCATCGGGTTGAACTTATTTCGAGTCAGATCGGGTTCATTTCATTGACTCTTTTTGTCAATTCGGGTTCAAGTGGGTTCGGGCGAGTTTCTCGGATCAAGTCAGTTTTTGAAATCCATAAATTATACTTTAAACTTTTCCCTTTACCCTTAACCCACCACTCTTCTGCCCACTTATCCATCTACTCTGATCTATTAGGCGTTGATACCATTTGAAAATTTTATATCTTTTACATACTCGTTTCATGTCATATGCATGCGGAACAATTCATACAATTAGAGATTCGTAGGACAATGTGGTTTTCTAAAATCGTGCCTCTCCACTTTCAAGAAGAAGAAAAATGAGAAGGAAGAGGAAGAAGAAGAGAGGAAGGGCGAACCTTGCTCCTTGGATAACAGCAAAAGGAACTTTGTCCTTGCTACTTAATGTATGCTCCACTTGATCTTGTAAGAACACCTTCAAACTCCAACAATGGTGTTGGCGGATTGTCTTCAATCTTCAAGTCTTTGAATGACTTCAAGAGGGCGGATTCCATGTATATTCAAAGGGGAGAATTGTATTGAATAAACACAAGAAAATAACCACCCAAAGTGCTCTAGGAAAGCTTGAACAATTTCGGCCAAATAAATGAAGAGGGATAGAGGAGAAGAATTTCGGATTCTAGTGTGTCTTATAGCCGAAATCCTCTTCTATTATTTATAGAAGATGGAAATGGTTATGATGGGAGGAAATAACTTCCTCATGGCCGAAAGTATTATGATGGGAGGAAATAACTTCCTCATGGCCGAAAGTACACATACTTTCGGCCTAGAGGGTGGTTATTTCTCCCTAAGACATAAACAAGCCTTATAGGCTTTATAACTACCTTTAAAGCAGAAAGGGTGCCTCTTCAAATGGCACCTATTCGGCTAAAGAGGCTCTCATGGCCAGTTATCTCTTGCACAACCGCCAAGGGATGTGCACCTATGCACTAGGGTGCATACACCATACATCACTATGTATCTGAAGGAGGCCTGGTAACGCCAAATTCGGTACCAATCCATTACGATTGTAACGCACAAGGGCGTTACCAGGGCGTTACAAATCGAGGCATTACTTCAGCCCAATGCGTTACCAGGGCGTTACCAGATTAATGAAAAAGGTGGCTGGTAACGCCATAAGGCGTTACGGGGGCGCTACTAGCTCTGACAGGGCGTTACCAGATTAATGAAAAAGGCGGCTGGTAACGCCATAAGGCGTTACGAGGGCGCTACTACGATGTTCGGCCCCACAGTAACGCCTTGGGCGTTACTCTGCGCATTACCAAAGTTCCTACAACTACGTAGTGCATCTCGACGACCAAAGCATTGTCCTTTTACCAAAATACCCTTATTTTGTATAAAAGATACTAATAGATAGTTAACATATATGAAACATCACAAATGTTCCATATGGCCACAATTCACACGGTTGAGTTCCATAGAACTCATTTAAGCTCATCTTGAGCTAAAATTCACTACTTCATCAAGACAATCTCATTTGAGCTCAAGATGACTACTTCTAGTCAACATGACCTGAGGTTAGCTGTCTTAAGTTGAGGGTTGCTACTTTTAGCTACCATGAGCTGAAGTTGACTATTTCTAGTCAACTTGAGCTAGTGTTAGCTGCTTCTAGCTAACTTGAGTTGGAGTTGAGCTGCACACAACTACTTCTAGCTGGAGTGAGCTCACTTAGTTTAGCTACATCTGGCTAGTGTTAGCTCAAGTTGAGCTCCTTGAACTAACTTGAGCTTACTTGAAAAGAACTTGGTGCACCAAGAATTCCAACAAGTTTTACTCTTAAGGTTGACTAGGTATTTTCTTACTTGATTTGCGCTATAATTTTTTATACATTTAAAACGCACATCAACCTCTTGATCCGAATTTGGATCTATCGGATGGTGTGATGTTGATTCTGTTAGCTATGTGACTAAAATTATCTAAATATAGAATTTTGAGGACTAAACTAGTTATTGCAAGTTTAGGAATTAAGATAAGTTAAAGAAGTAAAGTGTCATCCGGAAACGAAGAAGGCAGCGGCTTGGTTGTCCAAATTAGTGTAGGATTTAGGTTTCTTTGTTATTATATATATAGTGTGTGCGTGAAATTAATAGTTAGTGTGAGATTGTGAGAGGCATTCGCCGGGTGCTAGTCTAGGTGTTTGTTTGGTTTGTGCAAATTGTGCATAGTGTTGTGCAAGTGAGTCAAGTCATGTGTGAAGCAGCCAAGAGTTGTGGTTGAGAGTTTAGTGAAAGTTTAGTGAATTGGTGCATGTAATTATTGAGTTGAGATTGATAGTGGAGAAAGCCGTGGAATCGTCACGGTGAAAAATATTGTTTGTGTTTGCCCATTCTTCCAAACTCCAACAAGTGGTATCAAAGCAAGGTTCGTCATGGCTGAGACGTCGGGCAATTTTTCGATTTATCATTTTGATGGTTCCGGAGATTTCAGTCTCCGGAAGTGTTTGCCCATTCTTCCAAACTCCAACAAGTGGTATCAGAGCAAGGTTCGTCATGACTGGGACGTCGGGCAATTTTTCGATTTATCATTTTGATGGTTTCGGAGATTTCAGTCTCTGGAAGTGCATGGTGAAGGATGTGCTCATGCAGCAGAAGCTTGGTAGTGTGTTCGAGAAGACAGCCATAAAAAATTAAGGATGACAAGTGGAAAGAGATGAAGGAAATTGCAGTAAGCACGATTAGATTGGCTCTTGCACCACAATTGAAGTATTATGTGTTGAACGAAACCTCTCCAACGAGCTTGATGGCGAAGCTTGAAGGTATGTACATGTCAAAATCCATTACTAACAAGTTGTGTTTAAAGAAGCAATTATATGGTTTGAAGATGAAAGATAATACCGGTTTGGTTGCGCACTTGAATGAGTTTAACAGATTGGTTACACGGCTTAAAAGTATTTGTGAGAAAATTCATGAAGAAGATAGAGCTATAATTTTGATTAATTCTTTATCAAAATTTTATGAGCCGGTTGTGACTACATTGATGGTTGGAAGAGAAATCTTAAAGCTAGAAGATGTGACCATAGTGCTTTTTGAGCATGATCGAGTTTGAAAATTTAAGGAACATGAAGAATGTAATGATGCGGTTGTGATGGAGTGAGAGAAAAATAGTTGGAGGGGAAGAGGTGATTCTAGAGGAAGATGCGATTCGAGAGGAAGATCGAGTTCAAGACCGAGGAAGGATCTGACCAAAACAGAATGCTGGTATTGTCAAGAGTTGGGGCATATTATTATATTTTATTGCATAAAATTGAAAGAAGACATGGAAGATTTTTTGAAGACGAAGAATCAAGGGAAAGAAAAGAAAGAAGAGGAAAAAGGGGATGCTGGTTTATTGGAAGATTATACAAGAGGTGATGAATTGTTAATGGTGCAAGAGGCCAAGGAGAAAGATTCTAATGATATTTGGGTGTTTGATTCAGCTTTCTCGGAACACGTTTGTTCCAAGAAAGAATGGTTCACAAAATTTGAACCATATGACAGACCAATTTATTTGGCTAATGGTGTAGAAGAAACACTACGTGTTTGATCTGAGCCTGCTAGCGCCCTACCAGTTACTAGGTTGTTATCACCGATAACGGGTCTGATAACGGGTTGGCGAGTTACTAATCAGGCTGTCTTTTGTTAAAAATTCATTACCAGGCCGCTACCAGTTGGTAAAGGGTCTGGCAGTTGGTAAGGCGCTACCAGCTACCACGATGGCACATCCATCTGGCCTAGGCTGTTAGTGCCCCAGCCAGTTACCAGCCCTTACTATTTATTTATTTTTTTGGGTTTAATTTACCTATTTTTATATTATGTAAATTTCATAAATATATTAAATTTCAACACAAATTAATAATTATTAAGCATAATTAGTAATTAAAAGCATAATAAAATAATTAGATACTAATGAAAAGTCATAAACAACTAAAACATTCAAATAAGTTTGTTTATTACAATACGGTCCTAATGGTCTTATGGGTGGGGGGAGGAAAATCGTAATTATCATGCAACGACCGATACTGCGACGAACCTGGCTGATGCTGCTACTCTAAGGGACCTAACGGACCCTGCTAAAATCCAGTGTGGAACAGGTTGAAGTTATCGAAATTGTATCTTTCCCCCGATCGTCCCGCATGAGTAGAGTCACGTCCGGACCCGTGAGTATCATCTGGACCCGCCATATCCTTACAAGTATTAAAAAGGACAACAGTTAAAAACTTTTCAAAATAAACCACAATCTTTGTTAATTTTCCAATTTTACCCAAAATTTTTAAAAAATTTTCAAATAAACCACAATCTTTGTAAATTTTGCAAATTAACCACAATCATTGTAAATTGACAGAATGTTTTTGAAAACTTTTCAAATTAACCACAATTTTTTAAAAAAACTTTTTAAATAAAACCGCAAATTTTTCAGATAAACCACAATCTTTGTAAATTTTGCAAATTAAATTGACACAAAATTTTGAAAATTACAAAAGAATTAACAATACTTAACATTTTTTGTAAATTTTGCAAATTAAGCCAAACTTTTTGAAAACTTTTCAAATAAACGTCAACTTTATAAATTTTGAAAACTGACCAAAAGTTTTGCACAAACTTTTTAAATAAGCCACAAACCTTGTAATTTTGAAAATTGCTCCCGAACTTTATAAAATTTTCAAATTGACCTAAACTTTTTAAAAACTTTTCAGAAATTCACCAAAAGAATTAACAATACTTAACAAAATTACTATCACTAAATATCATCAAATACATGAATTTAGATCAAACTCAAATCTAACCTTTGAAGATGAAAGGTATAGAAGTGTATGTAATGGTGAAATTGTCCTTTTTCCTCCACTACTTTCTTTCATCTTATCACTTGAGTCCTTGAGGCTTCCAAAGTGCTTTCCTATTCTTGGGCCCAATTGATGATGGAGAAGATTTGAGATCTCCTTTGGGCTTACTTATTAGGTTTGAAACTACTACATATTTTTCCTCAAACTTCTTTTATTTTGACAGTTAAGTCTTCAACTTTGGAGAAGCTAGCATTTAGGTCCATAGGTGGATTCACATCAGAAGTACAATTTTCAAATGAGAACTCGAGAACGAGTTCTCAGAGGTGAAGGTTCCTACAAGCAAGAAAGTCAGATTTGCGGATTTGGTGAAATTGTGGAGTTGAAGAGATAATTTGAGTTAAGGTGGAGATTGTTAGCTATGTGACTAAAATTATCTAATTATAGAAGTTTGAGGACTAAACTTGAAGTTATTTTAAGTTTAGGAATTAAGACAAGTTAAAGAAGTAAAGTGTGATTCGGAAACGGAGAAGGCAGCGGCTTGGTTGTCCAAATTAGTGTAAGATTTAGGTTTCTTTGTTATTATATATGCGTGAAATTAAAAGTTAGTGTGAGATTGTGAGAGGCAATCGCCAGGTGCTAGTCAAGGTGAGTGTTTGGTTTGTGTAAATTGTGCACAGTGTTGTGCAAGTGAGTCAAGTCATGTGTGAAGCAGCCAAGAGTTGTGGTTGAGAGTTTAGTGAGAGTTTAGTGAATTGGTGTATGTAATTATTGAGTTGAGATTGACAGTAAAAAAAACTATGAAATCGTCACGGTGAAAAATATTGTTTATGTTTGTCTACGCTTGCAAACCCAACAGATTTGCATCTAGAACTCATCAGACAGTGCAACCTCCTCGACCTCAATTTGAATGGGGATATCACATCGATTTGGGAGGATGGCTCGAACATAAACGTTTAGGTTGCGACAAAGAGAGGAACAAGAGAGAGGAGAATGGCATCTATTTGCATGGTGCCATTTGGGAGGATGGTAACGAAGAACAACAATGATAGCAGAGGACAGCGGTGGTCTGTGTTGCATTTGTGTTTGGTTTCGGAGGAGAAAGACGAGAGATGAGAATGTAAGATAGGGTGCAACAATAAGTTATATGGTCTACAGCTAGGGAGGTCAAAAACTAACCCAACAAACCCACTCAAACTCGAGGTGACCGGTGACACTCATTTTTGTCCAAATTAGTAATTTAGATTGTAAAAATAGCTCTTTCGTAATTATGATTTTTGATATTTTATTTCATGTGATTTTTATCATTATTTTATGTATTTTTGTCGCATTCATTATTTTCATTATTTTTTTTATTACTTTCATTATTTTATATGAATTTTGTCAATTTTATTATTTTACGTATTTATTTGTCATTTTATGTGATTTTTGTAATTTTTATATTTTACGCACCTTTTGCCATTTTTGTGAATGTTTTTACATTTTTCATTATTTTATATGATTTTTGTCATTTTTATGTTTTTTTGTTTAATCTAGGATTTGAGTATGTTCTATTTAATTAAGTAGAAAACCAAAAAAATATTATTTTTTTCTTTTTTAGATATTTCAGTAAAAGAACAAGTCATAAAAATAAAATAAAAAAGAAAAAAGGAGCATGCTTTGTGCAATTTTTTGCTTCTCCACTCACGCAACCGTGAAGGCCGCCGGGCAGCTGGAGCATGCATGCTCTTGTCAATGTAACTTGCAAGCTCATCTTTCATCACTATACCAAAAGCTGGATAAATCTAACGGGTAAATTCATGCTTCAACTCTGAAATTCATCTATAAAAAGAGAGCCAAAGGAGAGATTGAAAAGGGGAGGTGGCAATCAAAAAAAGAAGCAAAGAGGCGGCAACAAAAAGAAAAGAACAGATTTGCTCTCCTGACTCACCGGCCAACCTCCAGCTACCTCCAACACCTTTCAACGCCAACTCTCGCAGCCATTAGCTCCGCCACATCAAGACGGAGCCAGCCAACCCTCTCCAATCTGCCAGTCTGACGGAGGAGAATCCGTCGACAAAGTGTTTCCTGCACGGACCCGTTTTCTCTCCAAACAAAGCTCCGTTTGCCGCGAGACCACCGCCAACAGCTTCGCCAGCCATCGCTTCACCTTCCACCAACTGCTCCGCCTTCGAAATAGCATATCCGCCGCGCCTGGAGGTTCTGGCAGCCACCTACCTCGTCTGTGCGCCGTAGCAGCTCGTGAGGAAGAAGAGAAAGTTTTTGTTTAATATTTTTGGGTAAACTCTTTTTCAATCCATTCTCTTGTTTCTTTGTTCTACTTAGCCCATCAAGTTCTTAAAACTTACTCCCTCGGTGCCTTTTTAATAGTTACGTTTGACTTTTGATATTTTGTTTGACTCAATTTTTTAATTGCAAGAGTTTGTCACAAAAAAAATGAATATAACATTTTTAGAAACTAGAAACACCAATTTACCTTATACGTATGTAACTTGACATTGTATATCAAAATCTTGAAAAAACAATTTATAGATTAGAGGCTGAAAAAGAAACATAACTATTAAAAAGGGACAGAGCACTAGACCTAAACATTTTTTAAAAAAAAATATTTTGTTAATTTATCAAAATTAAAAGTTCTCACTTATCTTTTTTATAATTTCTTTTATTTTATTCATGTTTTTATTGCCAATTCTCATTCTTATTCTTTAAGACAAGAACAAAAAGAATCTTTTTTATTAACCTTAGTGTGACTTCCACTAATTTTTTAACTATGTAAATTATTCCTTTTATATTTTCTCATTCTTCTCACTTATCTCTTCTTAGTTATCTGTGGTCATTATCGTTCTTACTTTTTTTTACATGATATTTATCCCATCCTCTTTCCTTATCTTTCTTCTTCACCAACTTTTTTTTTATTCTTTCTTTTAGACTTTGTTTTATTTTGCTTTACCCATTTTTATTTCTTTTAACTTTAACTCCTTTTTAAAAATAAAAAACACAAAAATACATTAAAATCAAGCAAAAATCTAAAAAGAACCCGTTGTACCAATTTTGAGCGCTCGGAGAATTCTAATTCATGCGTAATCGACAAACGAGCTCAAATCTCTCGTAGACCATTTTTCGGGTTTCCAATCGACCTTTGACAAAAAAAGATTAGTGGTGACTCGTCAAAACTCAGGTCGCTACAGATGGCGACTCCACTGGGGACAGTCTGGCCACTTAACGGTTTGTTTTATTTATTGCTTGATTTTGGCCTTTTTGTGTGTCGTGTTTTCATTGTCTATATTGTACCACACAAAGCATGCATTTCGAGCTCCCTGCCCGAGCTCTTCGTAACCATTTTTGTAGATACCTAGAATATGCTAGTCATGTGTGGCAATAGTCACCGTGCTTTCTCTAGACCGTAGGTTAGTAGTGTTACCCGGGTGTGACGATAGTCATCCCAATGTGACCGTGAAAGCTACGACTCGAATTACTTCTTCCTTACAGAACCCTCGTGAGTAAGGAATTGAGCCTTTTCTAATAGAACTTAGTAAAAGATATTCGAGTACCAACCATTGAGCTTCTTTTTCAAAGACCACCTTTTGCATATAGTGATCATAGTACCTTCCATTAGGTTTTACCTGAATAGGACACCTACTTGTTTCTTTTCGTGAATCGAATCGTTAACTTTTTCTATGTGAATCGGACAGTTTTGTTTTTTCATTTTCATTTGTCACTAATCTCTTTTTTTTCATCATTAGAATATTTCTTGCTTAACAAACGTGTCATATATTGTAATTTGTGTGGGTTGTGGTCAGCATGAATTAATTTGGTAGTATCAAGTTTGAACATTGGAAACATTAAGAGTCCGTTTAGTTGTGGAGAAGTTTCCAAGTTTTCGATTCTAAAATTCCTCTGTAAATATTTGATCACATACCTAGTTTTTAAGTGATGGAAAACTTTGTTTTCCAATTATTAGCAAACTGTAGTATTAAAATAAAAACCTTCCAAACACTACGTATCTGAAGGAGGCCTGGTAACGCCAAATTCGCTAAAAATCCATTACGAATTGTAACGCACAAGGGCGTTACCAGTGCGCTACAAATCGAGGCGTTACTTCAGCCCAATGCGTTACAGGGCACGATAGCAGCTGCCAAACCGATGCACTGTAGCGCCCCACCCCCTACTTGGCGTTACCGGGCGCGACAAAGCAGTTCCGCTAACCGACAGCGGTAGCGCCCCACCCCCTACTGCGTTACATTATCCCAACTCTTTATTTTATGTTTTAACATTTAATCTAATAAATCTTAAATGTTTATTATAAAATAAATAGAAATAATCATTAATTAATATCTGAATTGATATTTTGGAATAAAATATAATTGAATATAAAAATATTTTAATTAAATGTTTGAAACACAATTAAAACATTTAAAAACATCCAAAAAAGAGTAGTAATACAATCACGATCCTACGGAGGCAGGAAATTCCAATTATCCCGCGGGGAATTTTGACTCTCCGACGGTCGTTGCTCTGATGGAGGCCATTGCATCTGAGGCTCGTAGTAATCATTACCGCGGATGAGACTTGTATTGGCGAAAGGGTTCTGGTGCGGCGGCGGCTGGTGGTGTGGAAATCGGACTGAGTCGAGGAAGTTGGGAGGCCTCGTGTAGTCCCGGGTTTGCGGGGATGATGATGATCCCCCCGGAACCAGACCCGGAGGCACCTGGTCCCGCTGCATAATAATCACTGAAATTATCTAATAATCACTGAAATTATCTAATAATCACTGAAATTATAAAGTAATAACTGAAATTATCTAATAATTATCTAATAATCACTGAAACTATAAAGTAATAACTGAAATTATCTAGTAATTATCTAATAATCACTGAAATTATCTAATAATCACTGAAATTATCTAACACTGAAATGTTCTAATAATCACTGAAATTATAAAGTAATAACTGAAATTATCTAATAATTAACTAATAATCACTGAAATTATATAATAATCACTGAAATTATCTAATAATCACTGAAATTAGAAAGTAATAACTGAAATTATCTAATAATCACTGAAGTTATCTAATAATCACTGAAATTATATAATAATCATTGAAATTATCTAATAATCACTGAAATTATCTAATAATCACTGAAATTATCTAATAATCACTGAAATTATCTAATAATCGCTTAATTCATTACCTTCAATAAGAGGCTCCATGAAATGGAGGGTGTACGGTTGCCGGCGCGGTTGTGGGCGCGGTGGTGAGCCTCCGGAAATGAAAACCGAAGAACACGTCATTTCTCTTGAAATGGAAACCGAAAATGAAAAAAAACAGGAGGGAAGGAGCTTACTTGGAGCTGGCGTTGATTTTGGCGTCGAAATAGAGGGAGGAAGCGCCGGCGTGATGGATTCGGCAGTGGTGCAAGGCTGAGAGGCTGGAGGTTGAGAGAGGGAGGCTTTGGGAGGCTTTCGGGTTCGCGTTCTGAAGAGAGCACGCGTTTTTACTTTGAAGTAGCTGGTAACGCCGTTACTAGGGCATTACTTTATTCAACTTTAATTTGAACCAGATTAATGCCCGGGAATCGAAAAGGTGGCTGGTAACGCCATAAGGCGTTACGAGGGCGCTACTAGCTCTGACAGGCTCTGACCGGTAGCGCCCTCAGTAATGCCTTGGGCGCTATAACGATTTTCGACCCCACAGTAACGCCTAGGGCGTTACTCTGTGCATTACGACATCAGCTGCAACTACGTAGTGAAACAAGGTTCCCTAATTTAATACTAAAGTTTTCCAAAGTTTGGAAAACCTTCTTTTACATCCCTTCAAACCTTGGTATATGATCAAACATTTATAAAGAAGTTTTGGAAATGAAAATTTGGAAACTTGTCTTCAATTAAACGAACCCTAAAGTTGTGGGAAAGATTCGAAAGAACAATGTCAAATTTTTGTGGAACATGTACTAGACTCTACACAAGTTGCAAGAGTGATAGGACTTTGAGATCTTTGTACAAAGGGAATCATTTTTTCAGTAATTTGTTCTTTATACTTGTATATTTTTGTATATAATTTGTACTAATTGATTTTATAACATTAATATGCATCATATTTCTTCTATTTATCAATAACACGACTTTAAAATTGCTTATCAGTCATGCATTTAGTCATTTCTTTCTTCACACATGTCAATGTACATTTTCATTCATAAACTTGGAACATACACAAGTAAAAACATGTAGCAAAAAAAGGAGGGACAACGGGGAGTCTTTGAACATTATATGATGTGAAAAGTCCGACGACCCTTGGTCGTGGCATGAACAATTTATCACTAGTCATCTTTAAGCTAGCTCCAATATGTAGATCTATGCAAATTAGTAAATAATTTTGAAAAATCTTGAGTTAACTCTAATCTTTAAGAGCTTTCCAAAATAAATTGAAAGTTGAAGTCATTGTAGAAATGGACCTTTGTTATTATTTTCCTTGAAATGGAAAGGTATAAATGTGCACTTTGGCCTTCAGCGAAATACCACATCATAGTTCTAGCATTCTCTTATCCATTTTAAGACACTTTCACCAAGCTACAACATAAACAATGTCACCGATTAGTAAAAAGAAGGACTTGATATTGGTTATCTCGGAGACACTGTTGAATTTAATGAGAGCAATTTTGATGTGACCCCTCAAATTTTACCAAAGAACTCATTTTTGAAGAAGTGCGGTCTGTCACTACATTGATGGCAAACATAAAAATGAGCCGAACATAAAAATGACCAAGAAAATTAGATTCGAATATTAATAGTTCAACATTGTTACATTTGATTAATTCCAACTCACCTGATTTAAGGTAGACATTCACGAATTCAGATGACATAAGTGGAGTATTCGGTAACCGCAACGTAGAGAACATCACCGACTCGTTGTCAACATCGAGCAGAAGTTTGGAAGCGCTGCATAAGTGGTTACGTTTTTGGTTGATGATGCTTTTGTAGTCCTGTGATGGCTCTCTTACTCGATTTTAACTCGAATCTGACCCAAACTTGAGTGAACCTGACTCAAACCAAATGAACCCGACTCAAATCCGAATGACCCCGGCTCAAACCCGAATGAACATGACCTGAACTTGAAGCAACCCGTAACATTAACGATCTGAGCCTGAACCAACCCGAGTTAGCTCAAACACGAAACCTGAATGACCCGAAATCGAATCCAACCCGACCCGAAATCAGATCAATTTGATGTCGATCCGAACACAACCCGACCCGAAAACAGATCAATCTAATCTTGACCCAAACGACCCAACCCGAATATGACCTGACCCGCTCGATTGACATCCCAAATTAAAACTAAATTAACATTATTAAAAGATTAAATCGCCACATATGTATTTTAAAATGTAAATAAACTTTGATGATAGAGGTATATATGTCAACATAATCAACACTACAAGAAAAAAGGTCAAAGCATGTGGTAAAAGTATTGCCGATCAAACTAATTGCGAAACCGTCAGCCTACTTTTTCCTGTGAAGGTGAATTGATAATTTAAGCTTCCGTCCGTAAATTTTCTTTCAAATTTTATTTAACAAAAACAAAAAGAACAATGGTTAAACCGTCGGTTTTCGTCACACCGGTGGCCAAACCATCAATCCATTCCCAAAAATTAAAATGTCAAAAAAATTCTTTTAACCGGTGATTTAACCATCACTTTTAGTAAATCGATAATCCGTCCATCAATTCATTTTGGAAAAATAAAAAGTAGGACAACAGTTTGAGCATCGGTTACCAAAACCAACAATTTCACCATCGGTCTAATAAATTTTAATTTTACTTTTATTCAAAATATTTCTCCGTCCTAAAAATAAGGTAACAATTGATTTTTTATATCAATTTACCTTCAATTTATCTATATTATTTTTTAATGAAAACAATATTAAAAAAATAAATTCATAAAGTTATTAAGATATCAAATTTTTAGCTGTATATAAAATTAATTTCAAATTTCCAATTTGAACTGATAGAGAAATAAAATCATAAATTAAATATTGAAAAACCAGTTGCATTACTTTTGGAACAGAAGAATTAACCAAAATGAATGAACGCTTCGAACATTGGTTTAAGCAAAAACCAAAGATTCATATCATCTGTCAATCCTAATGTCATAGAGAAATTTTGTACATTAACACTTCTGATGAAGACATGCTAGAATATTTGGTAAAGTCAAGGTCAAGACATAATAAAATAGTTGGTAAAGATGAGCACTACAAAATGTTGTGATCTAAGTTCGAATCTGAGTAGAAATATATACTCCCTCCGTCCCTGAAAAATTGTACACATTTCCTTTTTGGGCTGTCCCAGAAAAATTGATCACTTTCCTTAAAAGGAAACTTCTCACTCTCAAAGTTACTAAACTATCATCACTTTATCTTTACTTTTTCTACCTCGTTTTTTGTGCACTCTCAACTAAGGGGCAATTAAGTAAACATATACAAACATCTTACATTCACCTTAATTTCCGTGTCCAAACAAATCTACCAATCTTTCGGGGACGGAGGGAGTATATTTTTAATTAGCGATGGACCGGTAGTCAAACGATTGGTCTTGAACTGGCGGTTTTGATCGTCGTTTCCGGGATTATTTATTTCCCCTTAGATGGTAAGATTTTGCGGTACAATAGAAACAACAGTTTGACCAAGCTGTTGGTCAAAAAAAGTGTCTTTTCAAGCATATTTTATTTTACTACTACCGATTCATTAAGATTATAATGGGGTAAGAAAAACCCTTAAGAGTAGTCAAAGGTGACACCAATTATTACACAAAGTCCATGACCCTCCAAACCAAAAACCTAGTGGCGGAACAACCACCAAAAAAGTCATTGTGCTAGTCATAGTCTTTCATTTTAAAGGCTATAAATCACAATATTTATAATGGTAAAACTTTTCTAGTCTCTACTAATGACCATAAATATAGTCATAACATCACCACTAATGACGCATAAACCGCTTAGTCATTGTAGAAATTTATTATTCATATAATTTTCATAATTTTAATAATATTTTCAACAATTATGGGCTTAGTAGCATATGGATTGTCGGTTATCCGCCAATCTACGGTTCGCAGTTATTCGCGGTGCGGATCCCCCTTACTGTTATCCGCAACCACTAGGTTAACGGTTCAGTAAAACCTGCAACCGTCAACCCGTTGGTTTTAACCGCGGTTAAAACTGTCATAAACGGCCAGTTATCCGCGGTTCGCGGTTCATATCCACCTCACTATCATGCCTGAATCTAGGGGCCGAACTGTTAGGGTAAGACAAAGCAAGAATAAAAGATAGCCGAATAACTGGAATTCCACACCAGTATTAATCACAAATCTTGCCTTTTATATAGCTTTACACACTTCACAAATCTACTTGGACTTGTACTCCTAATCCTTTTGGGAATAGGATGTAACTAACACCTAAACAATATCTAAAACAAAAAGATCGACCTAATCCTACTTGAACTTGGTTAGCTTGTTGTGCAAGCCATCCCTTGTTACACTTCCTCTGGTGCGCCTAGCTACGCACAACTTCAGAGGCTAATGCACAACTCACACACACTTCACACAATAACCATCACACAGCTGCAGAATCACTTTTCCTCAATACGTACAACCACCTAAAAAACAAAGCATGCAAAAGAAAACTCCTTAGACCCAAACATCCCAAAGAGAACATCTTTAGCGAGTAACAACCTTTCTAGGACATGCATAAGCAAGCTAAAACACACCAATAGGACAAAAATTACAGATTGTGAAGTGAACAAACAATACTACAACACAAACCTCGAACAAGAACAGGAACGACGAGCATAACAAATGGACTAACCGTGAAATTTACCCTTTAATTAAAGACACCTAGGAAGAGGAACACAAAGAAGAGGATGAGCCATGGGAAGTGTGAGGCCAGGAGCTTCTTCCATGTTCACCGACCCTTCACTCTTCCAGTCAAATCGCTGGAGCATGGCACCGAGTGTTGTCTGAACAACTAGCAATGCCAATGATGCTCCTGGGCACATTCTTCTTCCACTTCCAAAAGGCAACATCTCGAAATGTTGACCAGCCCTCAGGTCCAGTTGGCCCTTCATTTCCCCCTCTTTACTCATAAACCTCTGAGGCTGGAACTCTAATGTATTATCCCAGCTACTGGGGTGTCTCCCAATAGCCCATACGTTCACAAAAACCCTGGTTTTTGCTGGTATATCATACCCATTGATTATGCAACTTTCACTTGATTCCCTCACAATCATAGGGCTTGTTGGGTGCAGCCTCAGAGTTTCCTTCACTATGGCTTGTAGGTAAGGAAGGTTTGGAATATCTGATTCTTCAACTAGCTTGCTCTTTCCCACAACAAAATCAATCTCTTCTTGTGCTTTCTGCATTATCTCTGGGTGATTGATTAGCTCCGCCATTGCCCACATTATCGTCAATGCTGACGAGTCTGTACCAGCAGCAAACATTTCCTACAATTTACAAATATGATGATCAGGATCTGTATTATAGTATTTATCCTATAAAAAAGATATATTTGATTCAAGATTTCATTAGGAATAATTCATTCAAAAAATCTAAAAAAACTTTGTACCCCCTCTACCCCTGAAAAATCACTACGTTTTTTTATGTTGCGGTAAACTCAAATTATTAGTAGAAAGAATTTATTAAACTTTTAAGAAAACATAGTATTTAGAAACTAGAAACACAAATCTATAATTTTAATTTAGAATATTTGACTTTATCTATTAAAGTTATAAATCAATAAGATCATAAATTAAATGCTGAAAAACACCAATTTTTCAGGAATGGATGTACTCTAGTATAGGGGTGTAAATGAGCCAAGTCGATCTCGAACTATACGGGGCTCGAACTCGGCTCGAATGTTTTAGATCGAGCTCAAACTCGGCTCGATAGCTCGACGAGCCTTCATGATTAAGGCTTATTAAACTAGAGTCGATGTAATGCTCTAGTTCTCCTTGATAGCTCATGAGCTGTTCGAAAATTTATCAGATCCAAAATATGCTATAATTCAGCTCGATAGCTCGAGAACTTCTTGAAAACTCGAAAGTTCGGATTAAATAAGTGGTTTTTTATAACAAATTAGAAATTAAAATATGTAAAGCTCGATAGCTCGACAAGCTATTGAGTCCAATTTAGGTCCGCTCGAACTCGCCTCGATAAATTATCGAGCTCTAAACTCGACTCGAGTTTTAACACGAAGCTCGATAAAACAGTGCTGAATAACACACGAGCTGAGTTCGAGTTTGATAAGAACTCGACTCATTTACTGCCCTACTCTAGTATTTGAAAAATAAAGATATTCATCTATGAGTTGCATAGAAATGTTGGAAGAAAAAAATTGCTCCCTTCATCAGCAAAATTTCAACCATTTGTTTTGACAGTTTCAGAGTAATTAATTTATGATTTTTTTCACGAATGTTTAGACATTAGAAATTAAATTCTACCTCCATCCCCAAAAAATTGCTACGTTTCATTTTTAACATTTAATATATGATTTTATTTCTTTAACACTTTAATATGTAAAATCAAATATTTTAAATGAAGATTATAGTTTAATTATCTTTTGACGACGACGACGAGGGAGTATAAATTACTACTCAAAAGCTATTGCATCTTCTTTCATGGGAGTAGTAATTACCAGGACAAAGGCTTTAATATTTTCTTTCGAGAGGCTCATTTCTGACTTTTCATCCTTGGCTATATCAAGCAAAATATGAAGAACATCTCTGCTGCTGCTGTCCTTTGCTTTTTCTTCTTCATGCTCCTTTATGATCCTCTCCATCATTAAGTCGAACTCCTCACGTACTTGCTTCGTACTTTCTCCAAACCCCTGCACGTCCATGTTCTTAAACAACCAGATGTAGTCGGAAAGATTGAACTTTCCGGCGAGCGTGGTGACTCCTTGCACCAGTCTCCTCGCCTGCTCCGCCTCCACTTCCGACCCGGAACACACCTGACTCATCGTCATTCGACAGATTATGTTGTTGGTCAGAACAAGCAGCTCTTCACCGACATCCACCACTCCTCCTCCACTAGCCGCAGCCGCTGCCGCCTTTTCCTTTATCACCCGCAGGAATCTGGTTATCTCTTCCCGCCTCACGGGGAGGAACTGATCGAGGGTTCGCCCGCCAAGGAGCTCAGAGGCGCAGAGCTTCCTCATGAACCTCCAGTATGGTCCGTAGGGAGCGAACCCGAAGTTTTGGAAGCCGTAGAAGAGGAGGTCCATGGCGACAGTTTTGAAACGGTTGGAGAAACAGATGTCGTGGGTTTTGAGGAACTCTCTTGCCATGTCCGGCGAGGAAACGACGACATAAGGGACGGAGCCCAGGAAGATATGCATCAAGGGTCCGTACTTGAGAGAGAGGTTGTAAAGTGCCTGGTGAGGAATTCGGCCCATCAGGTGCAGGTGTCCGATTACTGGTAAGGCAATTGGCCCTGGCGGCCGCCGCCGTGATCTCAGCCTCAGGAGGAGGATGGATCGAACGGTGATCAGGGTAAGTAAGCAAAGGAGGAGTAAAACGTGAAGATCAGCCATTAATGGCTATGTGATGTAGCTAAACTAGCTATATGGAGTACTATATATTTAACGAGCAGCCAACCATATCCCACACTTAAATTGCACCAATGGTCCTTCTAAAACTTTTTTTTGAATAAGAAATACTTATTTTATTAATGAGAACTCGTTAAAAATTAAGTCGTAAACGATGAACTAAAGTATCCGGAATAGGCACAAATAAGCCATAAGCATGCCCACTAAAAGGAAAATATCAGTATAAATGAAATCACTTTGGGAAATCAAAACCACTACGGTTAGACTCACCTTATGCGGCCTCCAAAAACTAAGCAAATCATGACGATGGTCATGACCACTATGGCAGATAAAAAGATCCTAAATCTGGCTCACGGTACCCTTACACGCCCAAAGACTAAATAGTACCAAAGCACCATAGTGGGCTAAGGAGAGCACTAATCATAAAAATAAAGATAACAAAAATAAATCACTTACGAAATACCTAGGAAAGCAAAGCAAGAATTATAAAAAAAAAAACCTAACCTAAAGTAAAAAACAGTAGGTCCTGAAAGATACCCTAAATGACCACCAACAGGTTCCTAGCCAATCGTAGACTGACCAAGGGAACCCATAACCCGGCAAGTCAAAAAGCTGAAGCTTCATCGCTCTAGGCAAGATGACCTAACGCCCGACCCTGCCGCAGGACTCTCCATCCTTTGCTATTGCGAATTGTTTTGGACCACCCGAAACACCCGAACCCAAAATGAAACAGCCACGATGTGGCCATCCTCGAACTGGACCTAGGACAGCCAAGGCAGCAGAAACGAGTGCCTGCCATTGTCAAGGGCTTCAAAGACACCACGTACTAGGGGCAAGTCGGCAAACCGAAACACCAGCAGAGGGCCGCGCATCAACGCGCCAATCGACCCAAGTCTTCAAACGCGAGCCCTGCCACCACACCGTTAGTTTGGGGATCACCAGGAGCGATCGTCCACGATCGGAGCATGCAGCCGCACTCAATAGAATCGGCCAAGCAGGGGAACGCTAGATTGGTCGTTGGTAAAAAGCTCAACTCAACGGCGGGATCGCGTCACTAGCAATAGTGAAGCCTAGCACCGGCAATGCGGCGGCAGTGAAGTGAGAAGCGTGGTGGCAGCATGATTCCTCCGAAAAAACGCTAGTTGACCATTAACGAAAACATGTTTCTACCTTAATTAACGCTAAGTCTAGTTGTTCTTCTAGAACTTTATTAGAACATTAAGACTTTAAATTATGATATGGATATAATTAATTAAACATTAAAGGGATAGAAAAATTATAGATTAAATGCTAAAAATAACTAATGCAACTTTGACCATATAATACTCCATATATTTTAGAATGATTGTAGGATTTAATTTTGATGTTTTGTATTTGAGCGTTTGATTCAAACTAAAGCTTAGACACATTATTCCCAAAAAAATGCAGCACTTGTTTTTCAACCTTTAATTTATTATTTTATTTCTATATTATTTTAAATTTTAAATTATAAATTTTATATATAATTATAAATTTGATGTATTAACTTTATAAATAAATATTTTTAAAAATTATTTTACCAAGAAATAATATAAATAAATTAAATTCAAATTAACATAAAAAATCAACTGTTGCATTTCTTTTGAGATGGAGGAGGTATATTGAAAAAATTCAAAAAAAAAAGTTTAGAAAATTCATACTGCAAATTGTGATACTTATATATAATTTATTCAACTTTCTATATCATAACATTTATTGAAAAAAGTCACAGATACTATCCATCTATTAGGTTATTTGGTTAGTTCAGTTTTATTTGCAACTTTGGTTATTTACCCGATTTAGAACATGTTTGCAGTTTTGACTATTTTGGTTTCTTTTCTGCTAACTTTTGGTTAGAGTTATAATTCTTTCCCTATCTGTATTAGTGACTCGGTGAAAACCGTATTTTGAATGAAAGTCATTCCCTTAAAAAAATTATATGAGAAACATTAAAATAAATTTGATAACCTTTGTGGTATGAAGGGAGTAATTTATGTCCATTTAACTTTTACTGATAAATTATTTGCTTTTTTATCTCAAATATTGAAGGAAATAAACATTAAAAATGTAGAAAAATGAAACAAGTCATATTCTTTTTTCGGATGGAGGGAATTCTTTTTTAATTATCATTCAATATTTATCTAAATGTGGAAAAATGAAACAGGTCCGTTTAACTTTTAGTCTTTTTTTTTCTTTTTGTTAGAGGCAAAGTAAGTAAAAAATTATAATTAATTAGTGAGGTTTTTTTCTAAAATAAATTAAATTAGATATGGTACATGTTGTAACTTTTATACTCCATCCATCCCATAAAATTAACCACGTTTAACTTTTAAATTTGTGTTTGATTCAAATTTTCCATTAAGAATAATTGTCAAAAAAATATTGAAAAATTAATTTAAAAACTAGATACATACAATTTTTATTTGCATATAAACTTATACAATATATAAATTAAAATATTGTAAGAAACAATTATCAATTAAATGCTAAAAAATAAATGTGGTTAGTTATGAACCCATTTTCTAAGTGGCGGCTTAATAATTTAAAGTAATGAGGTTTCTGAAACAAAGCTTAAATATTTTAACCAAAACAAAACATCTAAAAAAACTTTAGAGAAAAACGAGTAATTGAGGTAAGCAATTATAAATCAAGCCTTGCAAACATTTTTGTAATTCAACCTGCTTTCCAACTAAATCTACCACAAACATCTTTAGAAAGATTTAAACGGAATACAACACCTTAATTAGATAACAAGTTTTATTTAAAACTGGTTCATAACCCAGCAAGAGTTTTAACACTAACAAGGTGGTAAAAATTTCACCACCTCTTTATTTTTTTACAACAAAATTAAATACAACTAAAACTTCCATTTCACCAACTCTTGCTACTGTTGCCCTCGGACCATTGCTGCAATAACCCACTCCCTAATGATTAGGGATGTCAATTGGGCGGGTCAGGTCGGGTTCAGGGTTGTTTTGGGTTGGACTATTTTCGGGTCAAGTCGGGTTCGGGTCATTCAAGGTTTCGGGTCATTCAGGTTGAGCTGCTCCCAGGTTGGGTTCGGGTTCGGGTTATTCTGGTTCAGGTGATCACCATCGGGTTGAGTTTACTTCGGGTCAAGTCGGGTTTGGGTTCAGGTCGTTCGGGTTTCGGGTTGTTTCAGTCCCGGGTCCAGGTCGGGTTTCTTCGGGTCAAATTTCGGGTTTCTTCGGGTCCGAGTTCAGGTTTCTTCCAGTCCAAGTTCGGGTTTCTATGGGTTCAAGTTCGAGTTTCATCGATCTAAGTTCGTGCAGCTGAATTTTCAAACTAAACTTTTATTCTTTATATTTATATTCTTTATAAATAATACTACGTATTTTATATTCACATATATATAATATATACAACAATGATATACTAAGAAAATTATTCACACAATTTCCTCTCCTTTTCCTTGGAGTTTAAAATAAATCTATTTCGCGGAGTTGTTTTAAAATTATTGAAGAGAAATTAGACATTATTCCAACAAAATTGAAAATTAAATATTTCTCAAATAATTTGTTAGATCAGTATCAATATCTTGTTAGATCGACATCAATACCTTGTTAGATCGACATCAATACATTGTTACAATTGTTGTTGGTCATTAGTGTACAATTGACGTTATTTACTACTATTTTCTTGCTTCGGAGTTTAGACAATGAATGATAGTAGTTTATTTTGTTATGATGATAGTAACTCTATAATGCATTAGATTATTATGTTTTGTTATGATGAAAGTTTATTTAGAGTTCCTTAGGGTTCGGATTCGGGTTAATCGAGTTCCGGATTCGGGTCAGGTCGGGTTCGGATTCGGATTAATCAGGTCTGAGATTCGGGTCAAGTCGATCGGGTTCGGGTCACGGGTTCATCGGGTTCGGGTCATTTCGGGTTGAGCTGATTTCAGGTCAGGTTCGGGTTACGGGTTCATTTGGGCCGGGTTTAGGGTCGTTGACTTTTTCGGTCAGCTCAGGTCAGGTCGGGTTCGGGCGGGTTAATCAGGTCAGGTTAGCTTTTGACATCCCTACTAATGATCATCCATCTCTTTCCATCATTAAATATTCAGCTAGCACAACTCAGAAATAATTAATGAAAACGCAGTAGTAGTTATGATCAATTATCTATACCTCCGGAAACACTATGCTAACTTCTCAGGCTAATAATTATCTTCTTCCAAAGTGCCAAAACTTTAAGGGGGAGGTTCAAAACATGTATGATAATCATTTTTTTGAAGGGAATGATTTCATTCAATTTCAAATGACTAATGTCGAAAACAACCTAAACAAGGACAAAGTTTTGGATGATAAAAGAGCTATTAACCTGAGATGAACAAAAGCAAGCCTAGGAATCAAAAAGCTTCAGACTATAAGGTAAAAATGATAAAAGAAACAATCTAAAGTTTTTAGAAAAAGTGTCATAAAATTTAACAGGAACATCAGGATGACAGGAGTACAAAGGCTATAGAGAATAAACATCATCAGTTAAAGGTGTTGTTCACAACTTGCTTCGAAATGTCAATTGGCTTGAAGCAGGTATCCTTCCACCAAAGCCACGCTAGGCGGGCCAAAAAGAGCCTATTCCCTGCAAGGAAACTTGGGAAGGATATGCAAACAGAAAACCATGACTGTTTTAATTTCATCCAAAACCAGCTAAGTATTAACACTATCCACTGACGAACCCAAGTCCATTATGAAGTATGAGTATTGGGGCAGACTTAAAACCACAACCACTCTGGATCAAACATCTCACTGCTCTAGGCACATAGAGCTGTTGTTCCTCCTTGCTGTTCCCATACCGACTTTTTGGGTACCACCACATCCCAAGCAGAAACCGAAACTCCTTTTGGCCTGCCTCCAAAGAACCCCAAACAACTAACCACACCGAAGCGACGAGGCGGGCGTGAACTTCCCCAGCCCAAGGACCCATCATTGATAGTGCAAGGGAATCCTAGCCAACCACCTAACCCGACAAGATGAGGAAGTAACGCACAAAGTGATGTGATTCCGGGAGGGTATCCGGGAACACGAGGAGCAGATCTAGCCAACAAAGGAGCAACACGGGGTAGGTTTGATTGATGAGGCGGAAATGTCAACAGGTTGACAGATCCGAAATGCACAAAGCAAAATGATGCGGAAGCTTGTGAAACGAACGGATATGGCCGCCAACTCCTCCTGGATCCTTGCCCAGGCAAAGATGGTGTTATGCCTTTGGCGACTCCTCCTTCTTGATACCGAAAAAAGGTCCAAGACAAAGAAAGCCTTCGTTGCCAAAATTGTAGGGGAATGTAGATGGGGCCAACACCTCCTTCTTCCAATGAGAAGGCAATATTGGTCTTAGTAGACTTGTAAAGAAAAACTTAACAAGAATTGAGTGGAAAATGTAGATAGGTTGAAAAGAGAATCACTCTCAATTTCAAGGAAAAAGGTGAAATATATTGGATGATTGAATTGTTTTGCAAATAACACCTAGACCTCCTTTTATAGGACAAGGAAGTCGGAATTCTAAACTCATTGACAAGTCCCTTCATCTCCATTATTAATGATGGAAATTAAAGGAGATGTAAATATGGGAATTTAAAATAATTATTTCTAAAAATTATTCTAGGCTAGCTAATGGGTAGACCTAGCCAAAACAACTCTGAAAACTGAAATAAAAAGATAAAAATTCGAGCTAGAAGATGAGGGATGAGTTTTGGCCAATAAATGAGGAGTAAATGATCCTCATTTAAGTGCTCTTGATGGAGTGTATTCTAGTCTTGTAACTCCTTCTTCACCAATGGTTTCTGGATGATTTTGGATGACTCTTGAGTCCTCAAGGCTGCTGAAGGTCGCCATTGATGATGAGTGAATGCTTGGAAACCTTTGAAGTGCATTGAATGCACCAGTTGGAATCTCAACAGGTTGATAATTTCGTGCACCATGGTTTGGAACATGCACTTGGGCCAAATTGTCATTTGGTTGAGCCCAAACCGAAATGTTGAAAATTGTTTGCACAATTTGAGAATTGGGTTGGCCCAAATTGAGGAGTGCTTGCACTTTTCCTTCATCTTTGTGGATATCTTCACTTTGCTCCTCACACTTTGCAAAAGCGTGCATCAACAAAGTTGAGAGCGTCCTTAGCCTTCTTAGTCCGGCTCCTTGTCATAGGTCCACCAAGGCCAACGAGCGGATCTTGATGTTTGGGCTTGGGTTGGGCCTGTTCCACGTCACTCCCCCCTTCTTCAAAAGATTCCGACCTCGGAATCTCATCTTCCATAGTACCTTCAAAATTAGGGGAAAGATCCATAACGTTAAACGTTGCATGTACTCCATATTTACCACTAGGAAGATCTAGAGTGTAGGCATTATCTCCCCTTTTTGCAACCACTTGGAAGGGACCATCTCCTCTTGGGGCGAGTTTGTTCTTCCTTTCTTGAGGGAATCTCTCCTTTCTCAAGTGTAACCATACCCAATCACCAACGTCAAAGGTGACTTGTTTTCGACCTTTATTTGCCCTCCTTGCATAGGCTTCATTCTGTTTGGAGATCCTTTCTTTCACCTTCTCATGTAACTCCTTCATTTGTTTCGCTTTCATTGCTCCATCTTTATGAGCTGCATCATTAAGAGGTAAAGGCAATAAGTCCATTGGAGTCAGCGGGTTGAAACCGTAAACAACTTCAAAAGGGCTATGAGTTGTTGAAGTATGAAAAGCCCTATTGTAAGCAAATTCAACATGTGGAATAAACTCCTCCCACCGCTTCAAATTCTTCCTAAGGAGTGTTCTAAGCAATTGTATCATTGTTCTATTAACTACCTCGGTCTGCCCATCAGTTTGTGGGTGACTAGATGTTGAAAACAATAGCTTAGTACCAAGTTTAGCCCATAATGTCTTCCAAAAGTGACTTAGGAATTTGGTGTCCCTATCACTTACTATTGTCCTAGGCAATCCATGATATTTAACAACCTCCTTAAAGAATAAATTTGCAACATTTGTAGCATCATCCGTTTTATGGCAAGGAATAAAGTGAGCCATTTTAGAAAAACGGTCAACAACTACAAAAATTGCATCATGCCCATTTTGAGTCCTAGGAAGACCAGTAACAAAATCCATTGATATGTCAACCCAAGGTAAAGAAGGAGTAGGGAGTGGAGTATACAACCCGTGAGGCTCAAGTTTAGACTTAGCCTTTTTGCATGTGACACATTGAGCACAAAATTTGTCCACGTCCTTCTTCATGTTCGGCCAAAAGAAATGCTCTTTGAGAGCTTCCAAGGTCTTGAGTTGACCAAAATGTCCCATAAGTCCTCCTCATGGGCTTCCCTTACAAGTAGCTCTCGGATGGAACCCCTAGGAACACAAAGCTTGTTAGCTTTAAAGAGGTATCCATCAAATATGTAATAAGTGTCAACAGGTTGAGACAAACATGCTTTGTAAACAGATCCGAAGTCAATATCTTCACCATACAAGTTCTTCATCTGTTCAAATCCCAAAACCTTACTGTTCAACATGCTGAATAAAGCATACCTTCTAGACAATGCATCTGCCACTACATTTTCTTTACCTTTCTTAAACTTAATTAAGGAAAAGATTCAACAAATTCCATCCATTTTGCATGTCTTTTTGAAAGTTTACCTTGACCTTGCAAATACTTTAATGAATAATGGTCAGTATGAATGACAAATTCCTTAGGCAAGAGATAATGAGACCATACCTCAAGACTTCTCACAAGAGAATATAATTCTTTGTCATATGTTGAATAATTCAAAGGACCGCCACTCAATTTTTCACTAAAGTATGCAATAGGTTTACCTTCTTGAGTGAGAACTGCACCAATACCTATGCCACTCGCATCACACTCAACTTCAAAGATCTTACCGAGATCGGGTAGTGAAAGGACCGGAGCTTGTGTCAACTTTTCTTTCAACAGGTTGAACGCTTTCTCTTGCTTGTCACTCCAAACAAATGGTACTCCTTTCTTGACAAGCTCGTTAAGTGGGGCGGCTATGGTGGAAAAATCCTTCACAAAACGTCTGTAAAAGCTAGCAAGACCGTGAAAAGATCTCACTTCGGTCACATTAGTAGGGGTTGGCCAATCTTTGATGGCTTGCACCTTGGATTCGTCAACACTTAGTCCTTTCTCACTAACAACATATCCAAGAAATACAATCTGATTAGTAGCAAAAGTACACTTCTTAAGATTAGCATAAAGCTTTTCTCCTCGAAGCGTTTCAAACAATAACCGCAGATGTTCAACGTGTTGAGATAAAGTATGACTATAGATCAAAATGTCATCAAAATAAACCACAACGAATTTTCCAATGAATTTCCTTAAAACATGGTTCATGAGTCTCATAAAAGTAGAAGGGCATTGGTTAATCCAAATGGCATGACAAGCCACTCATATAAACCAATGTTGGTCTTAAAGGCGGTTTTCCACTCATCACCCTTTTTCATGCAAATTTGGTGATAACCACTCTTAAGATCAACCTTAGAAAATACCTTTGCACCTGAAAGTTCATCAAGCATGTCATCAAGGCGTGGAATGGGATGTCGGTACTTGATGGTGATCTTATTGATAGGGCGGCAATCCATGCACATCCGCCATGAACCATCACTTTTAGGTACAAGAAGCACGGAGTACGGCACAAGGGGATAAGCTTTCTCGGATGTACCCTTTGGCAAGAAGCTCTTGGACTTGCCTCGTATCTCTTTGGCTTCCTCGGGATTGGTTCGATAATGGGGTCGATTTGGTAATGGTTCTCCCTGGACAAGATCGATTTGATGCTAAATACATCTGTATGGAGGTAAACCAATAGTATATTCGAAAAGATCTTGATAGCAACAACAAAGTAAGAAAAGAAGGAATTTCTTCCCTTGATCCATTGTTAGAAGACAAGTGTTAGGTAAAAAGAGAAAACAACATTTTTGACTCAAAAGAGCTTTCTTGATGTGTTTTTCTTTGGCTATGGAAAGGAAACACTCTTGTCTTCTCTCATTCTCTCTTTTACCACTCTTTTCGCTATTTATTCCTTCACCATCCCAAAAGACCTTTGACTCTTGCAAATCCACTTGGGATTTCTTTTTATTTTCAACTTTACCCTTAAGTTTACCATCCTTACCCTCGGACTCACTTTGGAGTTGGATCTGATCGGCATGGGCTTGTTGGGGTGTTAAAGGCACCAAGGTAATCTTTCGGTCAACGTGTTGAATGGTGTATCGGTTGGTCACACCATCATGCACAGCTTGCTTATCATACTGCCAGGGCCTCCCAAGTAGAATATGGGCAGCAATCATCTTAGGTACAACATCACAAAGTACCTTGTCTTCATAATTGCCAATTTTGAGGGGTACTTCAACTTGACAATTCACCTTGGCATGAGCGGAGTCATCCATCCATTGAAGAAGGTAGGGTCGAGGATGCTTGTGAGTAGCAAGTCCTAACTTATTCACCATATGAGAACTAGCAACATTAGTGCAAGAACCGGAATCAATAATGAGTGAACATACTTTACCATTCACAAGTGCTCTTGAATGAAAGAGATTCTCCCTTTGACATGATTGAGGGGTTGGTTGCACCTGTAGTACTCGTCTTGCTACTAGGAGAGGACCTTCAACCGGAAGACCAAACTCTTCCTCAACAGGTTGATCAGATTCGGTCTCATCATTTTCTTCATCCTCACTGTACCATTCTCCATCTCTCATGAGTATAACTTTCGGATTTGGACATTGATGAGCATAATGACCCATACCTTTGCATTTATAGCATTGAACTTCATGAAGGGGTTTGGAAGGGGACGGTTTTGGGAGCAATTTTGGGAAGTGGAAGGGGTAGAAGTGGGAGATTTGGAAGGGGTACCTTTTTGTGGAGGTGGGGGTGTCCTTTGTGGAGCTTTCGGCCCTTTGGTTTGATCTTGGAGCCATGGTGGAAGTGCTCCCTTTCTTGAGTTGTCTTTCAATTCGGATGGCTTTATGTAACAACTCTTGAAAGTTATTGTACTCACATAATTCCAAGGTCTTCACAATGTCAGGTCTAAGTCCTTGAATGAACCTAGACATTTTTGCTTCACCTCTTTCAATGACATCGGCTCTCAAAAGGGCGGATTCCAACTCTTTGTGGTAGTCCTCAACACTTTTAGTGCCTTGGACAAGTGTTTGAAGGCGTTTGTCACAGCCACCCCGCCCGGTTGCGGAGGCGGAGCCGGCCGCGACGTCGGAAACAGGAATTACGGCGGAAAACGCGGCAGCGGAGCATCGAGCTCAAATACAGAACAAACGAGTATCGACTAGCAACCTAAAAGCTCGTACAAGGCAAGCATGCGCAACCACCCAACTTCTACCAAACATGCAGTTCATGGTTTATCCAACATCTATCATTGCCACAAACACAAAATCACCAGGCACCACAATTAAACAACATTACCAATATAGGCAAGTCGGGGCTCCGCCCTCGACTCAGAAGACAACAGAAGCAGAATATATCTCAAGTTGTAAACATTTACAACTACATGATCTGAACTATATGCATGCAGTTACAGCTACAGAGCCAGTAATCAAAATCCTATAAATACCTAGCGCGGAATCTGAAGCGACCTCCGCACGTGGTACTGCTGCTGCAACCCAACCTCAAAATGAAGGAAGCACCGCGGAACCTCTACTCCGCCGGTTGCTTGTCAGGACGGCCTGAAAGTGGTAAACAGATAAAAGGGTGAGTCCTCGAAAGGACCCAGTAAGGGCTAATGGTAAAAATGTAGTTTGCCCATAGGGCGACAATCTGAACCTGCAAAACGGATTATCACAACATATACATATACATACGAACATAAAACATAAAACAAAGCAGAATCCATCATATGCGGTCCAACCGCCAGACCGACCCGTAACGACAGCCCTCAGCAGAGGTCAGAATACACAGATCAGAACAGAACAGATAGCACGGTACCGGCTGGGGTCGCGATCCCCAAACTGTCGTAGGGTCACGAGCAGTATCGGCACTCCGGTGCGGATACGCGAACGTAACCAAGGAGCACCCGTGGTCTCTCCAACCATACGGGTCTCGTCACGAATCAGATCATATAATAATAAAATATACGAATACAACAAAGGTATCATACCGATAACATATACGGAGCAGAACAAACATACATTTTACCCAATTAAGCCCTTACCTCGAAACGCGCCCGCAGCCCAACACTCGGAAAATCCCGACTCCCGACCGAAATGCACAACTTGGCTCCTACGGGTCCGCGCTACTCCACCAACGCAGAATCAAGTGTACAACCATAGTTGGATCGAACACATCCAAACAAACCCCGTAAAACAATTTCCGCACAAACCCGCACTTTCCCGGAAAATTCCACGTAAAGCTCGGTTTACGAACCGAGCTAGAACCTTGTTATTCCAACTCCCACAAACATATTCCAACCCTTAAACCCGCATTCCAGACACTTTTCCCGGTAAACCCGTATAAAACTAACTTTCTCATTTCTAACCCGAAAATGGTATTTCAAACGCCATAACACACCTACTTTCATCCACAATACCAATTTAGCATCCAATTCGATCAACACACATCACCAACATAGAAAAAGAACCACTTCAACAATTCGGCCCTTTACTAATTTTTCACCACACTTCCAAATCAAACCATACAAGCTTCTAATTAATCACACTAATCACCAATTTCATTTCTTAACCAACGTTACTAACCAATTGCATCAAAATCAACAAAATCCTTCTTTGAACAATTCGGCCAAGTTAGGGATTTCTCACCCAACTTCCATTTTAAACCAAACAAAGTTCCATTAGCACTCTTTAATCACCAATTGCAATTATTAAGCAAGATTACTAATCAATTTCACCTAAACAACCAAAACTTCTTCACTAATAATTCGGCCAAAGAGGGCCTTTTTCCCTCAACTTGTTTTCCATCAAATTAAAACCATAGATTGTCTTAGAATCATGCTAGGAACAACATACTTGAAGCATGATTCAAGAAAACAAACACACACAATTTTGGAAAAAATCACCAATAATTCGGCCCCCCTAGGGTTTCTTCATCCATGAAGTTTTCCAACATCTAACCATAGATTCTTACTCCCCTCTAGCCCAAGAACAACATACTAAAATTTGGGAGGAAAAGAATCATCCTAGCTTATAGCTAAGAACAAACCCAACATTTGCCAAAACTCCTCTTTTCACCACTAAACTTCAAAACTAATGAGAAAAGAGGAGAAGGGATGATGCTTACCACAAGTAGCAACCAATTTCTCTTTGATTTCCACAAAGAAGGAGAAGTTCAAGCTTGGAGGTGAGCAACTATGGAGGCGTCGGCAGCAGCAAGCATGAGGAAGAAGAAGAAGAAAGAAGTGAAAATGAGATAAGTCTCATTTTTTTAGAAATATTAAGCCTTTTATAATTTCCCAACTTTAACCCATACTTCTCTACCTTAAATAAAATTTGGCCAAGTGTCCCAAAAACCTCCCCACTTGCTGCCGAAAATATCAGCTGCTGTGCCCATGCTGATTTCTTTTTAATTTGCACCCAATTGCAAATTAACTCCCAATTTTTCCAAAGTTTCAATTCTTTTTACCCAAAAATAATTACCGAATTCCAAAATTAACGAAACTCGGACACAATCTTCAGAATATTATAACATTCACAGAACATTTTTCAGAAATTCATTTACCTTTCCGGAGTGTCCTACCGAGCTCGCTGAACCCGAACCAAAACCCGACGTGCGAGCGTGTCAACCTGAACCGAAATTCCGTCACTCCAAAATTCTATAAAAATACCCATAAATTCCATATTAAATTAAAACACAACTTACCCCAAAGCCGTCAGAAAATTTCCATCCCGAGCCCCGGGAGTCGCCCGGAACCGAACGTCCCACCCCAAATATTAAACTCCACAACCACCTCCGGGACGTCACCACGACTCCAAAACTACAAACGGCTTCCCAAACTGAGATCTCGAGAGTGCTACCGAGCCCGCTGTACGTCCCGAGGCGACCCCGACAACACCCCGGCGCCAGAAAAATATTTTCGGCGGAAACGTCCGGGGGACCCACACGACCTCAAATACAAAGGGTTTCGCCAAAATGATACTCGGATAGGGCTCGGGAGCCGCCTGAACGCCGAAAAACGTGACCCACAGGCTAAAACCGGAGCCCTGGGTCACCCGGTCGCAACCCGCTCGGGGTGACCGTAACATCCTCCCCCTTAGGACTCTTGGTCCTCCAAGAGGGGCATCAAACGCTGATACTGCTCGGGGTATCGCTCTCTGATGTCCTGCTCGGTTTCCCACGTCGCTTCCCGGTCCGTATGATGTGACCACTGAACCTTGACCATGGGAATCAACTTGCTCCGGAGTTTCCGAGTATCGCGTCCCAGAAAGGCAATCGGTACCTCCTGATACGACAAATCAGGCTCCAGCTGAACCTCCTCCACTGGAATCGTCTGCACAGGATCCAGGATGCACTTCTTCAACATACTGACGTGAAAAACGTTGTGCACCGCAGACATGCTCGGAGGTAGAGCCAACCTGTAGGCCAACCTGCCTATCCGCTCCAGAATCTCGTACGGTCCGATATACCTTGGGGCTAACTTACCCCGTCTGCCGAATCTGACTGTCCCCCGAATCGGCGCCACCTTCAGCCAAACCCTGTCGCCCACCTCAAACTCCAAGTCTCTGCGTCGTCTGTTCGCATATGAGGTGGTGCGGTCGTTCATGATCTTCAACGCGCGCTGAATCAACTTGATTTTTGCGGTGGTCTCCTCAATGAGCTCGGGACCCAGCTCAATCTGTCGACGTCTCGGTCAAGCGGTGCGGTGTCATGCACCGCCGTCCATCTGACGCCTCAAACGGTGCCATGCCGATGGTACTCTGATAACTGTTATTATATGAAAATTCTACCAACGGCAACTGTTTGTCCCAATCCCCTCCGAAATCCAAGGTACAGCTCCGCAGCATATCCTCCAGAATCTGAATCACCCGCTCCGACTGACCGTCGGTTTGGGGATGGTAAGCTGTACTCAGATGGAGTCGCGTGCCCAGTGCCTTATGAAAGGCGCCCCAGAAATGTGCGGTAAAACGCGGATCCCGATCTGACACAATGGAGTCTGGTACTCCATGTAACCGCACAATCTCTCTGATATACAGATGGGCAAGCTTCTACAGAGAGTCTGTCATCCGAATGGGCGAAAGTGGGCACACTTCGTCAAGCGGTCCACGATAACCCGGATGGCATCGTGGTGAGACCGGGTCGGGGGTAGTGCGGTCGGAAAATCCATCGTGATGTTGCCCCACTTCCGACCGGAATGGGCAAAGTCTGTAACGTCCCTGCCGGTTTCTGATGCTCCACCTTCACCCGCTGACAAGTGGCACACTTAGACACATGTGTGGCAATGTGTCTCCGCATACCCGGCCACCAGAAATGGGTACGCAAGTCCTGATACATCTTCTCACTACCGGGATGAATGCTCAATCGACTCGAATGTGCCTCCGTCAGAATTTCATCCCGTAGTGCCTGATCCCCTGGCACATACAACCGATCTCTCAAAGTATAGCAAACCTCGCCTGTCATCAAACGCTCGGTAGTAGTGCCCCTTTGTCCTCCCCGGACAACTTCTTCAACTCTGGATCCCTCTCCTGTGCCTCTCGCACTCTGTCCAACCACTCCGAATGAATGGTCAAAGTGTATACCTGAGCCTGCTCCCAGTGCTCCCACCGGTGCCACAGGCACACTAGATCATTCTCCTCAGTCCGATCCTCAGCACTGCCTCCTCTGACAACCCCAGTGTACTTCCTACTCAGAGCATCGGCCACTGTATTACCTTTGCCCTCGGTGTACTCGATGGTGCAATCGTAGTCCTTGATGTACTCGAGCCACCTGCGCTGCCTCATGTTCAACTCCTTCTGAGTGAACAGATATTTCAGACTCTTATGATCAGTGAAAATCTGAAATTTGCTGACGAGTAAGTAATGACTCCACTGCTTCAGCGCATAAATCACTGCAGCCAACTCAAGATCATGCGTAGGATAGTTACGCTCATGCGGTCGAAGCCGTCGCGACCCATAAGCTATCACGTTCCGCCCCGCATCAAAACACATCCCAACCCAGACCTAGATGCATCCGTGTAGATCACATAAGGTAGACTCGGGTCGGGTAGGACCAAGATCGGTGCGTTGGTCAGCCGCCGTCAGCTCCCGAAAGTTCCGCTCACACTTCTCGACCACACAAATGGCTGCCCCTTCTTGGTTAAGCTGCGTGAGTGGGAAGCCAAAACGGAAAACCCCGGCACAAACCGTCGGTAGTAGCCTGCTAACCCCAGAAAACTCCCCGATCTCCCGTCACGAGGTTGGCTGCTTCCACTCTGCACCGCCTTAACTTTCTCGGGATCCACCGCCAAACCGTGCTCACCGATGATATGCCCGGAAAAGACACCTCTCGGATCCAGAAGTCACACTTTGAGAACTTAGCGTAAAGCTGGTGTTCCCAAAGTGTCTGCAGAACAATCCTCAGATGCTCCCGGTGTAAATCCTCATCCCGAGAGTAAATCAGAATGTCATCGATGAACACTACCACAAATGAGTCCAGATACGGCCGGAACACTCTGTTCATCATATCCATAAACGCAGCCGGTGCATTAGTCAAACCAAAGCGGCATCACCGTATACTCATAGTGCCCATACCGCGCACGGAAAGCTGTCTTCGAATGTCCTCCTCCTTCACTCGTAGCTCGAAAGTACCCGATCGCAGATCGATCTTTGAAAAGATCTTCGCACCTCTCGGCTGATCAAAGAGATCGTCGATCCTCGGCAATGGGTACTTGTTCTTGATGTGATGGCGTTCAACCGTCTGTAATCTATACACAACCTGAGTGACCCATCCTTCTTCTTCACGAATAGAATGGAGCACCCATGGTGAAGTGCTCGGACGGATGAAGCCCTTCTCCTGCAGTTCCTCTAACTGCTTCTTCAGCTCCACCATTTCCACTATCGGCATCCGATAAGGTGGAATGGAAATGGGAGTAGAACCAGGCTGCAACTGGATCTCAACGTGATCTCCCGCTCTGGTGGCATCCCGGGCAAGTCCTCCGGGAATACCTGCGGAAAATCTCGGACAACTGGAATCTTATCCAGCTCCAACCGAGTATCAGACGTGTTCAGACCGTAGTACTCCTCCGAATCCACTATCGGGACCTGATCCAGAACCTGCAGCTCCATGCTGGTCCTGACCGCCTTCGTCCCATCTGAACCTGAGAGGGGCAACACCTCTCCAGAAACCGTAACACTACGGTTGGCACAGTCAATATGCACGGAATTCTTGGACAGCCAATCCATCCCAAGAATAACGTCATACTTCTGTGAGTTCAACACCAGCAGATCGACATAATCCGGTGATCGCAATGGATAGCACGCGATCCGTACCATCTCATTGGAAAGCAGAAACTGACTCCCAGCCGTCTTCACCATGAAGACGCTCGGAAGTCCACTGGTAGTCAGGTGGAGAGACTCGACACACCTTTGTGCCACAATCGAAACAGACGCCCCAGTGTCAAATAATGCACGAACAGGAGTATCGTTCAGAAGTAAAGTACCTTGGAGCGCCCCACGCTGCGAAGTCTCTCCCCGCTCGATCTGAAACACCCGTCCTGCTCCGGGCTGCTGTGGTGGAGGCTCACGCTGCGATGTCTCACCCGCTCCACCTGGAATACACGTCCTACTCCAGTGCTGTGGCGGAGGGTGGCTGAAAGCAGTCGCCTCTCGGCCGTGAACCGCGCCCGGGTGCGTTAGGCTGAAACCGAGGCTGCGGACGTGTAGCACTGCTGGACCCTGTCCCGGCGTCGAGAGGACAATCACGAATCCAATGATCGCTACACCCACATCGCAGACACTGTCCCGATTGCACCGTAACATGGCCGGCACGGGTGCTGCCCGCCACAACTCGCACAAGTCGGGATCTTTGGCGTAGTCCTGCTGCCCTGCTGCTCTGCCTGCACCTACCGACCTCCCCGAAGACCTCGCTGAACCTGGCGTGCGAAGCCCTCCTCTATCACCGGGTCGGTGCGGTAGGTACCGACTCTCAACCTCCTCCGCTCGAGGAGTTGGGCCTTCTGCAGCCTCATGGTAGGAAGTGATGTCCGAGAGGTCTCAAAGCCCACCGATACTCGGGGCAAGCGGCGAATGAACCGCTTGGCCTTCTCCTGCTCCATGCCATAATACTGCGGCACATAGCGAACCAATCGGTCAAACTCCCGCTCGTACTCACCAACGGTCCTGGTGCCCTGCTCCAGGTCATCAAACTGTGCCTGACGGAGGTCCCTGACGGCATCCCCAATATACTGCTGATGGAAGTAGTAAGCAAACTGCTCCCAAGTCAAGTCCGAATCCTGCCCCCCATCACGTGCTGCCTCGGCTCTCAGACGGCCCTGGAGGCTCCTCCACCAATGATCTGCACTGTCCTGCAGATTGAATGTAGCCAACGAGACTCTCACCTCAGACGGAAGGTGTAGCCTCCCAAGGAGCTTGTCAACTCCCGCAAACCATGCCTCAGCCGCCTCAGGTCCTCCACGGCCGTTGAACCTCGGGGGGTTCAAACGCTGAAACCGCTCCAGAAGTCTGATCTCATCAGACTGGCGTCTCAGCTCTTCCCGTCGGTGGTGGGACCGACGAGAACTCTCAGCACTGCGCAGATCTCCCTCCTCAGAATCACTATCCTGCTGATCCTGCGCACTGAGGTGGCTGCTGCCCACCTCCTGTACCGGCTGTCTCCGCTGTGGCCTGTCCGGCCCTCCCTGTGCCCGCTGCCCCTGAATCCGCTGGGCTGGTACTACGGTACTCAATGCTGCTGAACCCGACCCAACACTGTAGTATATCGGAGCGGGTCCCTCAGACTGCTGATCACTCGGGGGGGTGTGTGTGACTGCTCAGATCCCGGGTTTCTTTGAACCCGCCTTCTAACCCTTGGAGGTGTGGGATCCCGGTCCCGACCCTCCTATTCTTGCTCACGCTGGCGGCGCGTTCTAGCCATACCTGAAAATGGATCAACCCAAAACCATATAACCCAATAATAAACTTTCTCTTCCTAAAGCTAGAAGCAGCATATAATGGCTCTGTAGTGTAATGCAATGCATGATGCAAGGATTCTTTTCAGAATCCCGAAACTAAATAATAAACCTTAATATAGAATCAGATCATGCTTATAATCACGAAATCACTTCATATAACACCCACACCTTCCATAATGCTCCAAAGAACCGCCACTGCTCCACACGTATTCCGAAATGGTTCAAATAAGGAGTTGATCAGGCTCCGTACCGAACCACTCCAGAATGAAGTGTAAACCAGTAGCTCGCCCTTCGAAGTCATTACTTACAAAACTTACCCATGAACTAACATGGCTTGCTCCAAAAGTCCACCTTGGACTAGTATGCCTGCCTTGCACAACCCATACTGAACTAACCATAACTTACCTCTTGGGTCACTCCGACCCGACCTGCTCTGATACCAACTTGTCACAGCCACCCCGCCCGGTTGCGGAGGCGGAGCCGGCCGCGACGTCGGAAGCAGAATTACGGCGGAAAACGCGGCGGCGAGCATCGAGCTCAAATACGTAACAAAGCGAGTATCGACTAGCAACCTAAAAGCTCGTACAAGGCAAGCATGCGCAACCACCCAACTTCTACCAAACATGCGGTTCATGGTTTATCCAACATCTATCATTGCCACAAACACAAAATCACCAAGCACCACAATTAAACAAAGATTACCAATATAGGCAAGTCGGGGCTCCGCCTCGACTCGAAGACAACGAAAGAGAATATATCTCAAGTTGTAAACATTTACAACTACATGATCTGAACTATATGCATGCGATTACAGCTACAGAGCCGTAATCAAAATCCTATAAATACCTAGCGCGGAATCAGGCGACCTCCGCACGTGGTGCTGCTGCCGCAACCCAACCTCAAAATGAAGGAAACACCGCGGAACCTCTACTCCGCCGGTTGCTTGTCAGGACGGCCTGAAAGTGGTAAACAGATAAAAGGGTGAGTCCTCGAAAGGACCCAGTAAGGGCTAATGGTAAAATGTAGTTTGCCCATGTGGCGACAATCTGAACCTGCAAAACGGATTATCACAACATATACATATACATACGAACATAAAACATAAAACAAAGCAGAATCCATCATATGCGGTCCAACCGCCAGAACGACCCGTAACGACAGCCCTCAGCAGAGGTCAGAATACACAGATCAGAACAGAACAGATAGCACGGTACCGGCTGGGGTCGCGATCCCCAAACTGTCGTAGGGTCACAGAACAGAAGTATCGGCACTCCCGGTGCGGATACGCAGAACAGAACCAAGGAGCACCCGTGGTCTCTCCAACCATACGGGTCTCGTCACAGAATCAGATCATATAATAATAAAATATACGAATACAACAAAGGTATCATACCTGATAACATATACGGAGCAGAACAAACATACATTTTACCCAATTAAGCCCTTACCTCAGAAACGCTGCCCCGCAGCCCAACACTCGAAAAATCCCGACTCCCGGCCGAAATGCACAACTTGGCTCCTACGGGTCCGCGCTACTCCACCAACGCAGAATCAAGTCACAACCATAGTTGGATCGAACACATCCAAACAAACCCCGTAAAACAATTTCCGCACAAACCCGCACTTTCCGGAAAATTCCACAGAAAGCTCGGTTTTACGAACCGAGCTAGAACCTTGTTATTCCAACTCCCACAAACATATTCCAACCCTTAAACCCGCATTCCAGACACTTTTCCCGGTAAACCGGTATAAAACTAACTTTCTCATTTCTAACCCGAAAATGGTATTTCAAACGCCATAACACACCTACTTTCATCCACAATACCAATTTAGCATCCAATTCGATCAACACACATCACCAACATAGAAAAAGAACCACTTCAACAATTCGGCCCTTTACTAATTTTTCACCACACTTCCAAATCAAACCATACAAGCTTCTAATTAATCACACTAATCACCAATTTCATTTCTTAACCAACGTTACTAACCAATTGCATCAAAATCAACAAAATCCTTCTTGAACAATTCGCCAAGTTAGGGATTTCTCACCCAACTTCCATTTTAAACCAAACAAAGTTCCATTAGCACTCTTTAATCACCAATTGCAATTATTAAGCAAGATTACTAATCAATTTCACCTAAACAACCAAAACTTCTTCACTAATAATTCGGCCAAAGAGGGCCTTTTTCCCTCAACTTGTTTTCCATCAAATTAAAACCATAGATTGTCTTAGAATCATGCTAGGAACAACATACTTGAAGCATGATTCAAGAAAACAAACACACACAATTTTGGAAAAATCACCAATAATTCGGCCTCCCTAGGGTTTCTTCATCCATGAAGTTTTCCAACATCTAACCATAGATTCTTACTCCCCTCTAGCCCAAGAACAACATACTAAAATTTGGGAGGAAGAGAATCATCCTAGCTTATAGCTAAGAACAAACCCAACATTTGCCAAAACTCCTCTTTTCACCACTAAACTTCAAAACTAATGAGAAAAGAGGAGAAGGGATGATGCTTACCACAAGTAGCAACCAATTTCTCTTTGATTTCCACAAAGAAGGAGAAGTTCAAGCTTGGAGGTGAGCAACTATGGAGGCGTCGGCAGCAGCAAGCATGAGGAAGAAGAAGAAGAAGAAAAGAAGTGAAAATGAGATAAGTCTCATTTTTTTAGAAATATTAAGCCTTTTATAATTTCCCAACTTTAACCCATACTTCTCTACCTTAAATAAAATTTGGCCAAGTGTCCCATAAAAAACCTCCCCACTTGCTGCCGAAAATATCAGCTGCTGTGCCCATGCTGATTTCTTTTTAATTTGCACCCAATTGCAAATTAACTCCCAATTTTTTCGAAAGTTCCAATTCTTTTTACCCAAAAATAATTACCGAATTCCAAAATTAACGAAACTCGGACACAATCTTCAGAATATTATAACATTCACAGAACATTTTTCAGAAATTCATTTACCTTTCCGGAGTGTCCTACCGAGCTCGCTGAACCCGAACCAAAACCCGACGTGCGAGCGTGTCAACCTGAACCGAAATTCCGTCACTCCAAAATTCTATAAAAATACCCATAAATTCCATATTAAATTAAAACACAACTTACCCCAAAGCCGTCAGAAAATTTCCATCCCGAGCCCCGGGATTCCAGTCCCGAGCCCCGGGAGTCGCCCGGAACCGAACGTCCCACCCCAAATATTAAACTCCACAACCACCTCCGGGACGTCACCACGACTCCAAAACTACAAACGGCTTCCCAAACTGAGATCTCGAGAGTGCTACCGAGCCCGCTGTACGTCCCGAGGCGACCCCGACAACCCCCCGGCGCCAGAAAAATATTTTCGGCGGAAACGTCCGGGGGACCCACACGACCTCAAATACGGAGGGGTTCGCCAAAATGATACTCGGATAGGGCTCGGGAGCCGCCTGAACGCCGAAAAACGTGACCCACAGGCTAAAACCGGAGCCCCAGGTCACCCGGTCGCAACCCGCTCGGGGTGACCGTAACAGCGTTGGAAACATTCTCGAGTGTAGTAAGATGGCACAAATCTCTCTTGCATTTGGATCTTCAACTCTTCCCAAGTTTGAGGACCTAATCCAAGCCGATTTTCTTGATTCCACCATGTGAGGGCATAACCATGAAACTCAACAACGGCCAATTTAACTTTGAGGTCAGTGGGATAATCAAAGCAATTAAATACCAATTCACTCTTCTTTACCCAATCAAGGTATTCATCCGGGTTACTTTTTCCGTAGAAAGGTGGAATTTGCAATTTGAAGTTCCAATAAACCTGTTGAGCCATATCCCTTTGCCTTTGATTGTGGTGAGGTGGAACTTCATCTTCTTGATCAATATTTGATTGGCGATCATCTTCCTCATTTCGAGGTTCCCGCTCTTCCTCCTCTCTTCGGCCAGCCTCAAGACGGGCAAGCCTTGCATTTAGTGGAGCCATTTGTTCCTGCAACATTCTTTGAAACTGTTCTAGCAATGCTTCATTAGCCATTTTTTTCTCTCAAAAACTCACAGATTCTCTTTATAAACCTAGCAACTTTTTCTGGCTCAAAATTCTTGAAAAAGTGATTCAAAACAAGACACAAAAGACACAATAAAATAAAACCTCAAACAAACCTCAACGAAGTTGAGGAAGTGTTGTTACTTTTTGCAAAACGGTTCTTTTGTGGGTTTTGGAAAAGGATATTCCGCAACTTTTGAAAGAACAGGTTTGAAAAGGCTCTGAGGTTGTTCTTTTTCTTGCCCTTTGTTTGAAATTGTTCCAAGAATTCTTCAAATTGCCTTTTCTGCAATCTGTAAACAGGTTGAGTCAGTAGCAGTTTTTTTTCTTTTTTTTCAATGCAAATAAGATGCGATTTTTTTTTTCTATGCAGATTGCACAACACTGGAACAAGAAATTAAAAATGGCAAGAACAACCGAGAAAAACACAATGATAACAAAAATGATATATGTTGCGGAATAAAAAGAAAAGGGTAGAAAAACTTCTCCTTGTTGAGCAAGTGGCTCTGATACCAATTGATGTGATTCCGGGAGGGTATCCGGGAACACGAGGAGCAGATCTAGCCAACAAAGGAGCAACACGGGGTAGGTTTGATTGATGAGGAGGAAATGTCAACAAGTTGACAGATCCGAAATGCACAAAGCAAAACGATGCGGAAGCTTGTGAAACGAACGGATATGGCCGCCAACTCCTCCTGGATCCTTGCCCAGGCAAAGATGGTGTTATGCCTTTGGCGACTCCTCCTTCTTGATACCGAAAAAGGTCCAAGACAAAGAAAGCCTTCGTTGCCAAAATTGTGGGGGGAATGTAGATGGGGCCAACACCTCCTTCTTCCAATGAGAAGGCAATATTGGTCTTAGTAGACTTGTAAAGAAAAACTTAACAAGAATTGAGTGGAAAATGTAGATAGGTTGAAAAGAGAATCACTCTCAATTTCAAGGAAAAGGTGAAATATATTGGATGTTCGAATTGTTTTGCAAATAACACCTAGACCTCCTTTTATAGGACAAGGAAGTCGGAATTCTAAACCCATTGACAAGTCCCTTCATCTCCATTCTTAATGATGGAAATTAAAGGAGATGTAAATATGAGAATTTAAAATAATTATTTCTAAAAATTATTCTAGGCTAGCTAATGGGTAGACCTAGCCAAAACAACTCAAAACTGAAATAAAAAGATAAAAATTCGAGCTAGAAGATGAGGGATGAGTTTTGGCCAATAAATGAGGAGTAAATGATCCTCATTTAAGTGCTCTTGATGGAGGGCTTCAAGGCTTGTAACTCCTTCTTCACCAATAGTTTCGGATGATTTTGGATGACTCTTGAGTCTTTGTAGACTGCTGAAGTTCGCCATTGATGATGAGTGAATGGTTGGAAACCTTTGAAGTGCATTGAATGCACCAGTTGGAATCTCAACAGGTTGATAATTTCGTGCACCATGGTTTGGAACATGCACTTGGGCCAAATTGTCATTTGGTTGAGCCCAAACCGAAATGTTGAAAATTGTTTGCACAATTTGAGAATTGGGTTGGCCCAAATTGAGGAGTGCTTGCACTTTTCCTTCATCTTTGTGGATATCTTCACTTTGCTCCTCACACTTTGCAAAACTGTGCATCAACAGGTTGAGAGCGTCCTTAGCCTTCTTAGTCCAGCTCCTTGTCATAGGTCCACCAAGGCCAACGAGCGGATCTTGATGTTTGGGCTTGGGTTGGGCCTGTTCCACGTCACAAAGGGATGCCGAACTCTCTGAAAAAAGGCAAATGCAGTGTTCCCATCTTTCCATCTCCCTCTTATCATTAGAGGTACTTTTATCTGTAAGGCCGGTGGATTTCTCAACCCTTAATTAACGTAAGGTTTAAATCTATGACTCCGAGAACTATCGTAACAATCTCTTGCCATGACTTTAAGTTTGTGCCATTTAGAAATATTTGTAGCAGAACTTGCAACTGAACAATGAATAAAGAAATAAAAACTAATCAAACTCACATAAATTTCACATCATACTCAATAACTTTATTAAATCCAAAATTGACATATATATAACTCATTACAAGAGTCCTGGCACAAACATTAATATTTAGTCTTTGGACATAAATATTAACTTGTAAGTGGTCCTCTTGGTGTAATATTCAAATATTGACAATTCAGATTATGTCAAATAATACACCTTTATTTGGACCGCTTACTATTCACATAAAAGAAATATAATTAATGTCACATATTTTATCACCACAAACATGTTCAAATTTCACTCAAACAATGACCTTCCTTTGGACCGGTGATTATTTGAATGAAACTCAAACACTCAAACCATCTTAATATCTAAGATCAATTAATGTACACAAGAGAGGTTGTTTTGACAACATGTTGTTTCAATTAATTAACCCAAAATATTAGATATCCTGAAATATACCAACCATGAAATTTAATTTACCCAAATAAACTTATGTGTCGTAATTTCTAATCCAAAAAAGGATTAGTATCCAAAGTTACAACAAAGAGGCCGCGGAAGTACAAAACCAATAAAAAATATTCGATCTTAATCTTACGGCTCTTCTATTTATCAACTAGTTGGTAAAACCACTAGTTGATTCTAATACTATCTAACTAATTTAACTAACTAATAATTTTAAAGACTAAAATACCCTTTTAGTTGGGTATTTACACACACAACATAACTAGTGGTTTTTCCAACTAGTTGGTAAATAACATCTGTGAGCGGGAGGGCCGCTCGTCGGGGGCTTTTCCGCCAATTTTGGGGAAAACGAGGGATCGCCACCTTTATTTTTTAGAGAATGGGAAATTAAGGAAAAACCCAATTTTTGACTCCGAAATTTAGAAAAGGCAATTTCCACGAAAACCAGAGATTTTAAGTCCGGGGATTGGGTACAAATTGGGAAGGTGTTAGGCACCCAATTTGTCTGAAAATAATTCTTAAAACAAAATAAAAGCCGATTCCCATAAATTAAATAATGCAAAAGGATTAATTTTTTTATTTTCAAACAATGGGTTAATTTTAGTTAATTGGACTTGGGCCTGGATTATGGGCTTCCAAGCTGCCTACGTACCCGTTTGAATCGGGATCAAAGCCCACGTAGTTCGCTCCCGTTGGATTGGGAGAACTCGGGGTTAGAATGCGTACCTGTCAAATCGGTGAAGCGGCGGTCGAATTGCCTGGATGTTGGAGACGGTCAAGTTGCCTCGGAGATTTGTTGATGCGGTGTGGCAGTCAAATAGCCTTCTTTTTGGAGGTTCTAAAAAACCCGAGCTAAACTCTGTAAAAATAAAAAAAAAAGAAAATTCTAGAATTAGTTTAATGATGATAATACGCTAATTAGAGATACTAATGATAATAATGTTAGCAACAATAATAATAAATGATCAAAGTTAAGAAAATTTTAAAACACACAAAAAACGGTTAATCTAATAGTTTTGGCAAATTTTCATGAATACTTGAGAAAGGGATAATAGTGACAATAAAAATGACTAAAAAAAATCCTAATTAAACTAAAACATGATTAGAACTGATTATTATAACAAACAAATTAATCATGAACAAAATTTACAAAAGAAAACTAGGAAACATGAACAAATAAGGCTGTTAGTGCACTACGTGGGGAAGGCAGTTTTCATTGCGGCCGAACTGCGGTTACGGCCGCAGTGAGCAGCTCCCCGCAGTGAACGAACTGCGCCGTTGTGGCAGTTCGTGTTACTGCGGCCTTAACCGCAGTTCGACCGCAGTACGTGCCTCGTGCTCCACGTGCCCTTCCTACCACCCACCCTACTGCGGCCATAACAGCGGATGAGGCCGCAGTAGGGCAGTCTATAAATACCCCTCCATTTCCTTCCACTTCATTTCAACCGCGGAACAAATTTCTCATCTCTCAATTCTCTGAAGTTACGGTGGAAGTTTGTACCGTCGATTTCAGGTGTATTATTGAGGTAATAAATATTGTATTTATTTATTTATTTATGCCTATAGAGTTTTTAATTCAATTTAAGTTATGTATGTAATTTTAGTTTATTTTTAAGTAATTTAATTAAATTAGCTGAGCCGTAGTTCCTGTCTATGAAAACTTGTAAGAATATATTTTTTTACACTTTATTTCAATACGTTGGAATAACGGTGTGAAATAATATATTGTACAGAGTTTTCATGGATTGTCCAAGTTGGACAGTTTGTAAAGTTTACTATCGGTGTATTAAACTTTTATGGTTGTGTATGTAAAGCGAGCGGATTACATAAGTTTCGGTCGCATTTTCGTCTTGTTCCACGTTATACATTGCGGGAGTAATATTCCGGAGAAATGGTATAGTGTGGAACTAAGGTGAAATGTCGGAATTTATGTAATTACGCTTTACGTGCGCAACGATAAAAGTTTATTCACTAATAGTACTTTTATGAACAGGATAAGACCCATGCACCATGGATCTGGATTAGGCGAAAATGGTATGTGAATATTAATTGTGCATGTTTATTGTTTTTATTGATGAATGAATGATCATATATAGGAAAGACCGTAAATGGGCGAAGAACGTGATTGGATGTATCAGCGCTTTGAGGAAGGGACTCGCTATATAAGTGAAAGATTTTTCACCGGACTTCACGAATTCTTGGATTACGCTTTTGTTGTTGCTAAATCGAATGGAGAAGAACTGGTGAAATGCCCGTGTACAATTTGTAAAAATAGATACTATTATGATCGAATTACAATTGGCAATCATTTACTGTTAGACGGATTTACACCCAATTATCATGTGTGGGATTGCCATGGTGAACGACCGAGATCAATCCATGTGTCTATCGAGGTTATCGCTTTGACGAAGTAGCGTCGACATCATCAAATCGCGCAAGTACAAGTACTTGGAATACATAATTGTTCGATGGTAGCCAAGAACGGCCGACTTACGAAGAAATGGTTCGTGACGCTTTTGGGATTCATGAGCACTCTAATAATTTTGAAAATTATCAGAGAAATGACGATGAGGACGTTTCAGCTCCCCAAGTGCCAAACGAAAGGGCGCAACAGTTTTTTCAACTAGTGGAGCATGCATCAAAACCTCTATATGAAGGTTGTGGTGATAGGTACACCAAATTATCGGTTGTAGCGAAGTTCTTGAGTATGAAAAGTCAACACAACGTATCAGATACCTTTTTCTCTGAGATGATCGGATATATCAATGAACTATTACCCGGAGGAAATTCGTTGCCAACAAGCATGTTTAGTACGAAAGCTATATTGAAGGAGCTGGGGTTACCGTATAAAATAATTCACGCTTGCGAGAATAATTGTATGTTGTTCTACGGTAGCTTCAGCAAGTTATTGAATTGTAGGGTGTGTGGAGCGGATAGGTATCAAGTGTGTGCCCCGGGTAAGAAACCGAAACCGAAAAAGGTTTTGCAATATTTACCAATCACTGAGTGGCTACAACGGCTTTACCAGTTGTCTAAAACCGCAGAGTTCATGACGTATCATATTAGAGCGAGAGGAAATGTATCTGGCACTGTTGGACATCCATCTCAAGGTGAGGCTTGGAAACACGTCGACGAAATGTATCCGGATTTCGCAGAGTACCGAAGCGCACGATTGGGGTTAAATCTTGATGGCTTTAACCCGTTGTCCGAAACAGGACAATCGTATTCGAGGTGGCCGGTATTCATCGTTGTTTACAATCTGCCGCCTGATTTGTGCATGAAGGAGCCGTACACTTTCATGCCTCTGCTAATTCTAGGTCCCCGATCTCCTGGCCGTAACATTGACGTGTTTCTACGTCCACTGATTGAGGAGCTACAAGTTTTATGGAATACGGGAGTGGAAACTTGGGACGCGCACCGTAATCAGAACTTTGTTATGCGAGCATGTTTGCTTTGGACGATAAGTGATTTTCCGGCGTACGGAATGCTATCGGGCTGGAGTACGCATGGAAGACTTGCATGCCCATACTGCATGGGTGATGTTAATAGCTTTCAGTTGAAGCATGGACGAAAAACCAGTTGGTGGGGCTGTCATAGGAGATTTTTACCACGTCAGCATGCTCTGCGTAACAATCCTTCAAAGCGTCGTGACCTGAGAAACTGGTGGACAGTTTTCAAAACGAAACCCCGCCAATTTAGGGACGAAAGTGTTGATAATGCAAGTTCCACTGTAATCGATGCAGACCCAGACGAGATTGGTACGGAACATCCACAACACTTGGTGAAACCATACGACCGGCCCCGATGAAAGCATGTCATTACTAGATCACCGTGCCCATACCGATATACTTGAAGTGGATAACGATATGGAAAATGACCAGGCGTATGACGATGACGATGACGTTCCTGTGGATTTGTAGTAGAATATCTCCTATTTGAATTTGTACTCTCGGACGATATTTGTACTAAATTCGTAATTCTAAACAATATCCAAATGCATAATAAATTTGGGTTAAATTGTAAGTTCCAAAGATGTTTGGGCTAAATTGTAAGTTTTTGCCGAATTTGCGTGGGCCCCACAACATCCAAATGCATAATTAATTTGGGGGGAAACGAAAAGTTCGAAATTGGCTGTTTGTGGGCTTCATGCGGCCTCACCACGGCCCAACCGCGGTGAGCCAAATGGGTGGGCCTCACCGCGGCCTCGTGCGCGGTGAGGCCGCAGTGAGGCCCGGCCCATTTGGCTCATCGGCGATTGCCGCAGTGAGGCTGCAGTGACTCAGATTAAAAATCTGAATCGTCTTCTTCCCTCTCACTTTCACTCTCGGTCTCCTCTCCCTCTCCCTCCCAAACCGCCGTGCCCAACCGCCGTCGCCACCGCTCGAGCTCGTCACCGCCGCACCGCCGCAGCCTCCCCTTGCCCCAGGTGAGTTTTATTTTTGAATTCCACGGTTAGTTTTTGAGTTTTTTGAATTTGTTTCATTGATTTGTGTTTTTGAATTTTTGAGTGGAAATTAGTTTAAATCAATTGGAATTAGTTGAGATTAGTTGGAGTTTTGTGGAATAGGTTAGTTTGTGAGTTTTGTGGATTTATGAATTTTGTGGAATTATTTGAGATTAGTTGGAATTTTGTGAATTTTGTGGAGTTATTTGTGAATTTTGTGAAATTAATGAATTATTGATATTAGTTGAAATTAGTGAAATTAGTGAATTAGTGAAATTAATTAAATTAGTGAATTAGTGAATTTAGTTGAAATTAGTGAAATTAGTGAATTAGTTAAATTAGTGAATTAGTGAAATTAATTAAATTAGTGAATTAGTGAATTTAGTTGAAATTAGTGAAAATAGAGAATTAGTGAATTTAGTTGAAATTTAGTTGAAATTAGTGAATTAGTTAAATTAGTGAATTAGTGAATTAGTGAAATTAATTAAATTAATTAAATTAGTTAATTTTGTGGATTAGTTGAATTTAATGAATTAGTGAAATTAGTGAATTTAACTAAACTAGTTGAAATTAGTTAAAGTAGTGCAATTAGAGAAATTAATTAAATTAGACAAATTAATTGAAATTACTGAAATTAGTGAAATTAATTAAATTAGTTAAATTAGTTAATTTTGTAGATTAGTTGAATTTAATGAATTAGTGAATTTAGTGAATTTAACTAAACTAGTTAAATTAGTTAAATTAGTGCAATTAGAGAAATTAATTAAATTAGACAAATTAATTGAAATTACTGAAATTAGTTGAAATTAATGAATTAGTGAAATTAGTGAATTTAACTAAATTAGTTGGAATTAGTTAAATTAGTGCAATTAGTGAAATTAATTAAATTAGACAAAGTAGTGAAATTAATTAAATTAGTGAAATTAGTGAATTTTTGAATGGTTCGAGGTATGGCGGACACACCATCCCGTAGCTCGGGTTCACGTGGCTCGGGCTCACGTGGCTCGGGCTCACGTGGCTCGGGCTCACAGACGCTTGATTGCTCTCGCGGGAGGCGTGGTCGCGGCTCCCGCACATCGAGCCTCCCTGGACCGTCGTCCCAGACACCGGAGCACACCGAATCGGTGGAGCATCCGACCCCTCCTCCTCGGCCCGATGCTCGACCTGCCCAGCGCCGACGTACAGCAGGACCTCCCGCGCCTCCTCTTCCCCGCCCGAGAGGGGTCCTGATGGGAGGTTGGTCGCGCACATCGGCCAGTAAGTTTTTAATTTTAAGTTTTCATAAATTTACTAATTTTAGTATTTTATTTCTGCACGTAACATTCAACTCTTATGCAGTTTGAAACAAGCGACGTCGGGCGTGCCCAAGGTGGTCGGGGCGATCGTCGCCAGCAAGTTCAAAGGCTTCCCGCCTACGTACTCCGACCTCCCCGCGGATGAGCAGGCCGACTACGTCCACAGATTCTCGGTAATACAAATACTAGTTATTACGCGCACTATATATTTTTTTATACTTTTTAAAACTAATTCTATAACTTTCAACGTTTTGATGTTTTCTCGAACAGAGCAGTATTAGTGGACGGATAACAAATTCCTGGAGAAGCTCCATTCCCGGTTCGCGGAGTTCTACCGGAACACCCAGGACAATATCCGGGATTGGGCCCAGAAGAGATGTCCCCTCGATCGCGAGGCTCCCAACTACATGGAGTGGTTGGACATGCCTCCGCCGAGGATAGAACCGGTGAAGTGGAAGCTTCGAGTATTACTGCAGCGCGGAGTTCAAGGTCAACTCCGCGCGGAACAAGAGAAATGCCAAGAGCGACAAACGACCAGTCTTCAAGTCGCATGGCAACAAGTCAAAGGCGACAATTTATGAGGAGATGGTAAGTTTTCTAAAATATTTATACATAATTACGTATGTATAAAGAAACTTCAATACCTAACATATTTTAATTGGCGGTGCGAGAAGGCGGGACGGGGCTGCGGGTGGACCAGTTCGGGGAGGACTGGCTGGGCAAGGAAAATAGGGCCTTGGTAAGTTTTGGTCGTTTTTTAACCATTTATATGTTTAAAGTATTCAATTTATTATTCATTAACACAAATTTTCTTAATCTTAACTAGGAGGAGTACAAGAAGCGCTTGATCGAGAAGTATGGGGCGGACGGGCCGTTCCCCGATATTGATGAGGACATCTACACGGATGTCTTGGGCCCGCCCACGCGAGGCGATGGGTCGGTGTCCCGCCCAGCTTTCTCGCCCGAGCTGTTCGAGCAACCTCGGCCGTCGCAGTAATAGAATTGAACTTTTACCACTTCCATACCTTTACAGTACATTCAGTATAAGTATAACATTTTCAAAACGTAATTTTGATTTCAGCGCGAGATCGACCTGGAGGAGCAGCATCGGAGGGACATGGATGAGATCAGCGACCTGAGATGCAGGGTCGCCACTCTCGAGGACAACGCTGCTCGTGCGCAGACAGACGTTGCAGCCCAGGTGGAAGCCCGGGCGTACGAGATGACGCGTTCGACCGAAGCGGCGATCAGCAGCATTTGGTCGGCGCTACGCAGGGGGGGACATGTCCGACTCTCCGACGTGCCAGAGTCTTTTGTCGCCGGACCATCCCGGCCTCCTCCACGTCACGAGCATCCTCCGAGGCCGCCTTCTCCGAATCCCGACCTCACCCTCCACTCCGCCCAAGATGAATATCACCCGGAGCCGCCGCGGACATCGGAGAACCCCCCGATCAACTTTTTTAGCAACTTCCTCAATATGGAAGATCAGGATTTTGACGATTTTCTAAATCAGCGTCCTCCGAACAATTAGAATTTGGATTACTGGAAATATTTTTAGGATGTAACCGGTTAATTATATTCCAGTTCCGTACCAATTTATATTTATTTCAATTAATAATTACTTTCTTAATTAATTAACATTATTATTATATGTTAATTTACTAATTTAAATAATAGTTACTAAATATTTATAACAATTAATTTTTTTTCACAAAAAATTCTTTGTACTGCGGCCAAAGACGCAGTGAAGGCCGCAGTACAGATTGGCGGCGCCGCCAAAATGGTTGGCAGCTGCTGTCAGGCTTACTGCGGTAATCACCGCAATGAGGCCGCAGTACGTACCACGGCCTCGGCCACAGTGAGATCAAAACTGCCGACATTCCAACTGCGGCGTTCACTGCGGCCGTCGCCGCAGTTGGTACCACGGGCCAACTGTGCGTTTGGCCGCAGTGACGCCTGCCTTCTGTACGTAGTGGTGGCCTAACTGTAACAAAATAAACCTGAAACAGACAAGAAAATGAAGTTAGTAACTAAAACAGAAACAATAAAAAGATGAAGGATGAGAGAGGGGTTTCACCGGGTTTCCTTTAAACACAAACGCGACACGTGTCGCTAATATTCGAATTCGCGCCGGAGTTTTCAAGTCTGGTGGCTGGGCGGTCCGTTTCGCGGCGAGCGGCGACCAGACGGCGATGACGCAGGTTGCAGCAGGGGCTCCGGCGACTGGGGAGTGATCTGCAGCGGCTTGGCGGCGACAGGGCAGTCATTTGAAGGCCTGGGCTAGCCGAACCGAGTCGGGTTGGCTTCGACCTCCCTCGGTGGTTTGGCGAGATTGGGCTCCTCTCCGGAGGTGGTGATGGGGTTATGAGGCTCCGAGGCTGAGCTGCAGGTGCGGGAGTCGAGTCTGAGGCTCCGGCAGCGGGTCAGCAGCTGTTGGGCGTTTGCTGGTGGCGGGGCTCGACGGAGAGGGTCGCCAGATGACGGGGAGCTCGCCAGTGGAGCTGTGGCAGTCGCTTGGCGGAAGACAAGGTTGCAGCGGACGGTTTGGGGTGCGCCAAAGGTCAGGAGATGGTCTGGCCAGGAGTTTTGGTGGAGGAGGAATGGTCAGGAGTTGTGGTGGAGGAGGAATGCCCAAGAGTTGCAAGACTCAACCGAAGAACGAGGAGAAAGGATGCGTTACGGCTGTTCTGGCCCCTCTCCTTGGTGAAGAATGGTGCTATTTATGGGAAGGGATGGAGGGTTAGGGTGGAGTTGGAGAGTTTGGATGAATGTAGGAGACGAAGATGGCGGAGGTAGAGTTTGGCTTGTCTTGCATGCTAAGCAAAAGGGTAAATGACATCCTCACCATATTGAAAGTTCAAAATAATCGATTCAACCCTTTTTCTTTTGATTGAGTTAGAAACAAAGTTTAGATTAGTTAAATAAGTTCCTAAAAAATTAAATTAGTGAATTGGAAAAAATGATTGTTAACAACATCATCCTTAATCTTAACCAAATTAACATGCTTCATGAACAAACAAAAAAAACACGCACAGCGCAACACGAAATCCATTCAAACCTTGCAAATGAATTGAACAGAACAGCCATCAAAGCAATCATGATAAAAACCATGTGCCATTAAATAACGCTAATAAATAGGTGTCAAACACTTGATGCATAAGTCACCATGTGCCATTAAATAACGCTACTAATAAAAACCAGCATCATGCCAATACTATGTTCACGCCAATTCGAAGAAGATTGGTGGAATTGTGGAAATAAGGATTGACCGAATTTAATATTCAAGCATGAAAACAGCAGTAATCGAACCGGAGCAATAACGATACAATGGGATCGAACAAGAGCTCGTACGAAATAAAACCCTAGAATCGTTGATGCCTTCACCAAAATAAATTATAAACCCTTATAATTCCAGAGGATCCGAAAAAACATAAAACATTAATTCCCAATGATATAATATGAATTTGCTCTAATACCACTTATTGGGATTAATTAATTAAACAATCCATAAATCTAAGATCATTCATGTCAAATCATCAAGATAAATTCTAAAGCAGAGCTGGAAACATATCTGGATCCATAGCGGAAGAATCAAGCAGGAGAATTGCGTCTCAATTATCTTTCAAACCAGTACATGTGAGTTCCTCTCTTGCAGTCTCTAATGATGAGACTCAGGGGAGGCAGGAAAAACTGAAGAGAAACCCTAGCACGTATGATTTGGGGACCATAGCCTATATATAGTTGTGCATCTTTTATTTCAGTCCATCATTAAAATAAAAGTTACACTTTGGCCTCTACACATTAAAATTGTCCATACCTTTATAAGATTTCTATGACCCAAAACTTAAACTTTATTAGATCACTTAATTGGGTCAAACCTTATGATAGCAAATATAATGCATAGTTTATATCACATATAAGCCCATATAAAATTCTAACAAATTGAACACCATTATAAGTTAGATATATAAATTAAACACCGTTATAAGTTAAAAATTAAGAAAGAATGATGAGATGATGGGAAAGAATGAAGAAGATGAAGATGTGTGATGGATGAAAAAATGAGGATGTTGCAGAAAAGGGAAAGAAAGAAAGAATGAAGGAGAACATGAAGAGAAATAATGAAGATGAAGATGTCTGACCGAACAAAAAATGAGGAGGAGATGAAACCGTAAATAGAGGATTTAGTGGCTTTAATGCTGCTAAGGTCACATTATAAACAATTAATGCGCCATTTATAGTTGCAGTTTTTAATGCGTCGAACGTTTAAAGTCACCTTACAAACATTAAAGGTCGTATTAAAAAAATTAACATCAATTTAGTGTTTTTTTTAAATTACATTTTTCTATTTTCTACTATATAAGTTTTTTGCCACCTTTCTCTCTATAATTTTCAACGAATATTTTGTCTTTATTTTTTGTTCAACAAAAATGAGCCGTCACCGTTTTCAGCTTCATCACTAAAGCCAAAGGTAAAACTCTCAACTTTCCATGTTCATGATTCAGTTCATGTTTTCACCTAAATCATTTTTTTCGTGATTGATGATGATTAGGATGTTCATGATGATGTTGATTCTGGGTGTGGGTTTTTGTGTGTGTTACTGAAATATGCATCTTGTGTGTTGCCTTAATGTCATCCGTAGGGAGCCTACGTAGTACCTAGCTAGTAAAGGATGCAGTTGAAGAACTTGATGAGGATGATGCAGAGGACATAGGGCTATTTATGGATTTATTCTAGATTTATGGATTTGTTCTAGATTTTTGGATGAATTGTGATTTGATTTTGGGTTTGTGCTTCTGGAATCATCGGATGAATATATTAATGTTGTTGAATTTGTAAACCCAATTCTGAAATTTGTTTCCAGTTTTGTGGTTTTTCTTAATTTTATAAAATAAATTGGTAACAGACTGATGTTTTACTAGCCCGTTACCAACTGCTAGCGGCCTGGTAATGGATTTGGGACGAGACAGCGTAATTCGTAGCGCTCCAACCAGTAGTAACGACATGGTAGCTGATAGGACGCTACCAGGCACCCATGTGATATGTAGTGTGTTCAGCATAACCTCATCCTCATTGAGACCAAACCACACACACATAAGAAAAGCTGAAAGGCACTTCTATAATATTCAGGAAAGTGAAGAAGGTGGAAGATAGATATTGGTATAGCTAACAACATAGTAGCTTCATTTAAAAAACTCCATTACCCAAGTACTAGCAACGCTACACTCCTTGGTGATGCCTCTAAACCCAGCCTCGATCGCCAAACGAACGAAATCTTCCTCCATCCGAACCTTTCCGGAGATTTGAGTCAGCATTACCATATCCATCGTCGAGTCCGCCTCCACCCTGCCCTTGTTCTGAGGGACAAACGGAAGGATTGATTCAATCACGATTACTTTTCCACCATTTTCTGGAATTGTGTTGTAACAGTTCTTCAGTAACTTCACACAGTGATCGTCACTCCAATTGTGGAGAACAAACTGGAAAATTAAACAATGGTTCCTATCTTTGTTAACAAAAAATGTAAACTCTAGATCTATTTTGGAAAGAAAAATTATGAAAAAAAAACATTTAAAAACTACAAACAGTAATCTATAATTTGCATTCACATTATTTGATTTTATATACAGAATATTAAAATATTGAAAAAATAAAATTATACGGCATATTAAAATGTTGAGTACGAATCACATCACTTTTTCATGAATAGAGGTATGAATAGAGGTAGTAGCTATTTTACCTCTTACCATCAAATGATTGAAATTTTCAACACTCATTATATCTCTATAAATTTATGGAAAACTTTACTGTAGATGTATAGTAGATTTTTGTCATTTTTCTAGATTGCATTTCTAATTGTTTGTAGGTTAACAAAATGTAGAACCTTTTGTCCTTTTCTTTTATTCATTTCTATTCTCCTTTTTATTCTTTCTAATGAAAATTGGTGAAATTTGCAACCTTTTTTTGTATTTCTGTAGTTCTAAATTAATTGAAATCTATGATTAAAATGAAAAAAATACCAGCTATACATTTATTATATGTATATATTTTTTATAAGTTAGAATTCACAACACTTTTTATTTATTTCCACTCATCTTAATAGAGGAGCACATTTTCTTTTATTTCTCAAGTGGGGTAAAGTTGTAAAAACATAAACTTTAAACTAATCATTTTAATCTTTACACCCATTTAAACATTATTTCTAATATGGGATCAAGGGGTATTAATTAACTTTAAGTAAATATTTTACTATCAATTGTGGTATATATAAACATTTTCCCGGCCACCATCACTGTATCTTTGAAAATAATTAATCTATGGATCTTACCCTTTTATATTATTTAAAGATAATGGTTCCAAAAATTTATTTTCAAAAACATACGTTGATGAAAAAAGTTTTTCCACAATCTATTTTTAGTTATAATTTTGAAATTTAAACCTGCTGCAACGTTCGGGTAAATGATTGACAGTTTAATTAACTTTACCTTCAAGAAGATGGCATCTCCCTTAGGAACGCTGACAAACATATCTCCTCCAACATGCTCAACTCCTACAATATTTAATATGGTAAGATTGACAGTTTAATATTAACTTTTCTCTTGCCTCACTCAGATATTAATAATTTTAACAAATAGTAAGATTGATACTCCTTTCTTTTTTTTTTTGAACGGTAAAAGCGAATTTCATTAAAAACATACGGAGATACAAGAAAAAACCCGCAGATACACACACTACCTGGATATTGAGGAGCATGATTAATAACATGAGGTAGATCGAAATTAATCCCTTGTATTGAAGGGTAACGCGTTGTGATCATCTTAAGAGTAACCCCAAGACCACCCCCAACATCAACTAGTCGTTGGATATTGTGAGCTAATCCCTTGTACCGATCCAGGATCGAGTTCATTAGCACAGTTGAGTAGCCCACCATTGCTCTGTTGAACACCTTGTTGAATCTAGGGTTTTGAGCTGCGTATTCAAAAATGTGCATTCCATGTGCTCTCTTAAAAGGAATGTCTCCTTCCAAAACCGCATCTGTCAACTGAAACCTAAAATTTTTAATTTAGACAATAAATTAAACAACATTATATGTTATATATATATATATATATATATATATATAGACACACACACATACACACTAGTAAACAACACATTCGTTGAATGTGGGTAAAATTTTGGGAACTACAGAATATATTAAAAACTTATACTTCCTCCGTCAATAATTGATACATTTAACTTTTATATTTCAAGATCCAATGTTTACTCGAATTTTAATAAATATAATAATAATAATAATTAAAATTCACAAAAAATATGTTTATAAACTTTATAATTATAATTTATTATGTAACTTTAATTGACTAACCATTCATGAAAAAAAACATAGATCAATTAATGATGTTTAAAGGGTGTATTAAAATAAAATAATTTTTGATCCTTTTCCTGCTAGTTTGATCCTATTTCTCATAGGGTTGAATCTTGGAATCCTTCTTTGTTCTTAGCATCTCTTAATGAAATGCATCGTTGTTCAAAAAATAATAATAATAATTTTGAGTGCATCTTAAATTTTAGGATTAAATAATGAAAATGAAGTAATTAAAAATATATGGGATATATAAATGAATTAGTTTATATGGGATTTGACCATTGTTAATATGTTTTTATTCAGTGAAAATATTAGCAGTGAGATTTACTACCAAAAAGTGTTTAGCAGTAAGTATAGAAATGAAACAAATTCAAAACAAAATTCAAAATTTCCATGATATCTCGAGTTATTTTTTTATTTTGAGAATTTTAATATTATTGAAAAACATAATAATTTAGTATTTAATATATGAGTTTTCTTTAGTTTTTAACATATATAGTAGTAGGGGAGTCAATTGGGCAGGTCAGGTCGGGTTCAGGTCGGGTCATTCGGGTTTCAGGTTGTTTCGGGTTGGACTGTTTTCGGGTCAGGTCGGGTTCAGTTTCGGGTCATTCAGGTTTCGGGTCATTTTCGGGTTGAGCTGCTTGCAGGTCAGGTTGGGTTCGGGTTCGGGTTATTCGGGTTCAGGTCACCATCGGGTTGAGTTTACTTCGGATCAAGTCAGGTTCGGGTTCAGGTCATTCGGGTTTCGGGTTGTTTCATCCGGGTTCGGGCCGGGTCAGTCGGGTTTCTTCGGGTCAAATTTTGGGTTTCTTCGGGTCCGAGTTCAGGTTTCTTCCAGTCCAAGTTCGGGTTTCTACAGCTTCAAGTTCGAGTTTCGTCGATCTAAGTTCGTGCAGTTGAATTTTCAAACTAAACTTTTATTCTTTATATTTATATTCTTTATAAATAATACTACGTATTTTATATTCACATATATATAATATATACAACAATGATATACTAAGAAAATTATTCACACAATTTCCTCTCCCCTTTTCCTTGGAGTTTTAAAATAAATCTATTTCGCGGAGTTGTTCTAAAATAATTGAAGAGAAATTAGACATTATTCCAACAAAATTGAAAATTAAATATTTCTCAAATAATTTGTTAGATCAGTATCAATACGTTGTTAGATCGACATCAATACCTTGTTACAATTGTTGTTGGTCATTAGTGCACAATTGACGTTATTTACTACTATTTTCTTGCTTCGGAGTTTAGACAATGAATGATAGTAGTTTATTTTGTTATGATGATAGTAACTCTTATATGCATTAGATTATTATGTTTTGTTATGATGAAAGTTTATTTAGAGTTCCTTAGGGTTCGGATTCGGGTTAATCGGGTTCGGGATTCGGGTCAGGTCGGGTTCGGATTCGGGTTAATCAGGTTTGAGATTCGGGTCAGGTCGGGTTCGGGTCACGGGTTCATCGGGTTCGGGTTATTCGTGTTTCGGGTCATTTCGGGTTGAGCTGCTTTCAGGTCAGGTTCGGGTTCGGGTCATTCGGGTTACGGGGTTCATTCGGGCCGAGCTGTTTACAGGTCAGGTCGGATTCAGGTTCAGGTCAGGTCGGGTTTAGGATCGTTGACTTTTTCGGTCAGCTCAGGTCAGGTCAGGTCAGGTCGGGTTCGGGCGGGTTAATCAGGTCGGGTCAGATTTTGACATCCCTATATAGTAGAGTAGAATAATTTATATGCAGACCCTAAATTCAATTCGTTAATTTCTACACCATTTCCTTAAATATTTCACAAATTTGTCAAAATAATAATTTGAGTCACACATAAAACCTATGTATAGTAGAGTAGAATAATTTATATGCATATTCAAAATTCAATTCATTCAATTTTTTATATGAAGGTAGCATTATTTATTATAAGAAACTTTAGTGATTTATTTTCCTTTTACAAATTACTATTTAAACTGACTTTAATAATTTATTAATTGTGCATAAATTTTATAATTTATGACTTACAAATATGTTTAGGATAGTTTTTCTTTTTGGAGAAGGTGTTTTTTTTCAATTAGTGAAACTAATTAAGATGTTAGAAGATATCACCAGATGCAAATTCTTTCATTTATAATATATATGCTATCATTTTCTTTGAAAAAAATTTGTGATTGTTTTTCTTTTAAAATTTATATTTGCAGTTAATTTAAAGTTGATTTTTTCTATAATAATCTTACAGATTATGAGTCATAGTGTATTTAGTGTGTGTGTGTGTGTGTGTGTGTGTTAGAGAGAGAGAGAGAGAGTATGTGTGTGTGTGTGTGTGTGTGTGTGTGTGTGTGTTTTAGAGAATGTGTTGCTTTGAATTTAACAATTTTTTATTTTTTAAATAGCATAATAACTTAAAGACAAATGAATTATTTAACCATTTTTTTTAGTTAAAAAGCATAATAATTAAGAAGCATAAAAAAAGTTTATTTAACTATTTACCAAAGGGTCATTTGGCTTTTTACAATAGCTTTAATTAAACTTAATATCATATCATTTTTCATGCCAATCTTATCATTTATGACTATTAAAATAAATCGGAGGACTGAAAAAAAGTTAGGCTATAGTGAACGGAATAGCTTGTTTAACTTTTTTTTACTTGTTTAGGTTTGGCAATAGTTTGTTTTTTTTTTTCTACCTTTTTTCTTGCTTCCAACACGTAACTTCTTTTTTTTCCTTCTATATTTTGGATAAGATAAGAGTTGTAGTTGCTTAAGCATGTTTGTTTTAACGTAGGTTTTCTTTTACAAAAGTTTGGGAATCTAAAAGTACAATTAATTATGGGTATCATTAAAAGGGTTAATAAATGGTAAAAGGTCGATCAACATTTACCAATATATATATATATATATATATATATATATATATATATATATATATATATATAACTCCTAAAAGTTGCACAATTTTGATTTTTAAGCTTGTGTTTGACTTAAGTTTTCAGAGTGAAGAATTTGTTAAAAAATTCTTCAACAAATTATCATTTATGAAAATTTAAATACTATAGTAAGAAACTTTAAGAATTTGTCTATATATAAATATTTTAAAAGATCTTTTAACAAATTATCATTTATGAAATTTGAGTCAAATATAAATTTAAAAGTCAAAACTCTACAACTTTTAATTAAGTGTCAGGGAAGTATATATCTCTCAATTCTCTCCTCCCACTAAATTGTGCAACTAATTCTAAGGGACAAGTTTGCACAATTTACTTTATTACTCACAACTTAAAAACATTTCTCAATTTGCATGCTACAAACGTACACTACGTGGGGAGGACAAAGTTTACTGCGGCCCTTACTGCGGTTTGGGCCGCAGTAAGCCCATTCTGTGATAGAACGACGTGGTTCTTTGGCGCGATGAGTTTCTGCGGCCTTAGCCATGATAAGGCCGCGATAAATTTTTTTAGGGTTTCGGTTCTCTTTTTCATCCGCCTCCTTCACATTTTTCCATCTTCATCTTCATTCTTCCATCTTCATTCTTCTTCTTCATTCTTCCATCTTCATCTTCCCCTTCATCATCATCTTCATTCTTCTTCATCCTTCTTCTTCTTCTTCTTCTTCTTCTTCTTCTTCGAATTCTTCTGTTTCTTCTTCCTTTTCTTCTAGTTCTTCTTCTTCTTCTTCTTCTTCTTCTTCGAATTCTTCTTCTGTTTCTTCTTCTTCTTCATCTTCGAATTCTTCCTCTTCTTCTTCTTCTTCTTCTTCTTCTTCTTCTTCTTCTTCTTCTTCTAGTTCTTCTTCGAATTCTTCGAATTCTTCTTCCTTTTCTTCTTCTTCTTCTTCTTCTTCTTCTTCTTCTTCTTCTTCTTCTTCTTCTTCTTCTTCTTCTTCTTCTTCTGTTTCGTCTTCCTCTTCTTCATTTTCTGGGTTTCGGACGAATCCGGATGAACATTCATCCGGATTCGTCCATTTTTTTTTAATTATTCAAACAGGTTACTGCGGCCATTGCCGCAGTGAGGCCGCAGTACGTACCGCGGCCGACGCCGCAGTGAGTTCGAAACTGCGGGCATTTTAACTGCGGCGTTCACTGCGGCCATCGCCGCAGTTGGTACCACGGGCCAACTGCGCAATGGGCCGCAGTGAGGCCTGTCTTCTCTACGTTGTGGTATTAGTCTTGCTAGAATAGAGAGAGTATATATTCATGATCTTTTTTTGAAGGGCATATAATTTTATTAAAAATTTAAAGTACATATATAAGTTCTAGCGAAATGTTAGAACAAACACCCAATAAAAATATAGAACTCAAAACCTTTCGGAACCCAAAACCCTACAGAACTACCCCATCACAAAGAGATAAAAATTCTTCAATTATTACATCCGTGATTTACTTTGAAGTTTATGACAACCAAGATGCAGACACATGATTGGACTACGTACATGAACAAGCTGGTCAACTCACCCTTTGACCGTGGTAGTGGGTCAGGACGTTACTGGCCCGCTACCAATAACAGTTCAGTAACTAGCCGGGGCGCTACAAGGCTGGTAACGGTCTGGCCCCCTTCCAGCCCGCTGCCAACCTGACATATAAATCCAGCTCATCTTCCTCTCTTCTTCATCCAACCAATGGGTGAGTACGAGACGAGCCCTAACCTGGCAGGCTCGAGCTCAAACTCGTGAAATTGAGCTCGGCTCGGATTTGATTGAGCTTGATTTTTTGGGTTTGAGCTCGGCTCAAAGCTCGTTAGGCTCGAGCCACAAATTAAAGGCTTCAATTGAAAGAGTCAAAGATTAAGGATCAATTTGACCAAACTATAATTTTAAGGGGACCAATTCAAAATAAAAAGAAAAAACAATCAATTGCACCTTCTCTATTGGGGACGGTATGACGAACCAGATCTGGACTTCTTCCTCCACCGCACCCTAGCCTCCACGTCGCTCTAGACATTGCTAACAGTCAAATCTGAAAAGTGACCTTGGCTCGAAGCTCGTTGGACCATTCTCGACCGCCGAGATGGGAGGTTTGGAGAAGGAGTGGATGCCAGTGGGGTGAGAAGGCATTGAGTCGTCGACAATGGTGGTTGGGACGCCAACTGGAGAAGGACGACAACGACATAAAACACATCGATGGCGGGACGTGGAGGCCAGAGGTTGGTAGAAGAAAGGTCGGTGGCCAATGCTTGGACCTGGGGTGAAGGCCAGAGATCAAAGATAAGTAAAGAGTAGAGTTGTAGATTAATTGTAGATTCGTGAGGTGAAAGAGGTGGTAAAAAATTGGGAATTAATTGAGAAATTGAAATTGGGCGAAAATGATTAATGAGAAGGTTATTAATGGGGAGTGAGAATTGGTAAAGATATTTATGGATTTGGGAAATTTAATTAATAGGGTAGTGGGAAATGGGAATAATAATTATAAAGGGTGTGGGAAATGTAAAGAAGGAACGTATATAAAGAGTTAGTTTCGGGGGAAAATGGGTAATTTAACTAGGCTCGTTTAGGTTAGTGAGCTCGTCCGACCCGAACGTGTGAGGTTTGAACTTGGCTCGTTTAGCAAACGAGACTTAAAAGCGGCTCAAGCTTGAGCTCAAAGCTCGAGAAAGCTCGGCTCGATATGCTCGTTTGAAACTTTTTGAAATGAATCTTATTTTTTAAATCAGTGTTAGGAAAAAAACGTTTAGGTTTAAAAAAAAAACTTGAATTGTGGATGGCTAAGAATTTCTTATCAAATTTTAAGTTCAAAAAGTTGATAAGTTTTTTGAGATAAAAAGATAATGAAAAATCTAAAAGTTAGTTTGAAATTTTAAATGTTATTGGAAAGAATACCATTTAACAAGGTAAGAATATAATCAAAATTAAATATCGATAATCCTAAATATTGGAAAGAATACCATTTAACAAGTTAAGAATACATAATGGTTTTTTTGGTGATTTGTTCAAGGTGACTTATGGCCGTCTTTGTAGCCACCAGGAAACCAACTTCAAAAGGTAAGGTAATCAGTTTGCTGATTTTTTCTTTGATTTTTGGTGAGTTTCTTAGAATTTCATATTTTGTGATTTCTATGATAATTTAATTTCTGTGTGTATTTGTTCGTGTATTCTAATTTTTTTTTCTAATTTGTTCATGTGATTATGTTTGATTATGTTTCATGAACTTGTTCATGCATTGTTAATGATTATATGATTTTTGTTTATTTTAATGAATTTTTATCATACTTGGTTTACATGAAAAGTTTTAAAAAGTTTGGTGAAAATTGTCAACTTTTAAAATTATGTGCTTTAGTTGAAGATTTTTCAAAAGTTTGTGGTCTATTTCAAATTTTTAAAAAAACGTTTGGTTCAATTTGCAAAATTTACAAAGATTGTGGTTTATTTGAAAAGTTTGGGTCAATTTGAAAAATTTACAAAACTGTGATATAGTAGAAAAGATTCTAAAAGTTTTGGTAAACTTTGTAAAATTAAAAAAGTTTATGGTTTATTTGAAAGTTTTTTAAAAAGATATTGGCTCAATTTACAAAATTTAGAAACATTATGGTTTTTTTAAAAAAAATTAAAATGTTTCGGTCAATTTGGAAATTTTAAAAAGATTGTTGTTTGTTTGAAAAGTTTTTAAAAAGTTTGGGTCAATTTACAAAATTTACAAAGATTGTGCTTTATTTGAAAAGTTTTAAATAAATTTGGGTCAATTTGTGGTTTATTTGCAAAATTAACAATTGCTTTTTATCCTTATAAGGATATGGTTAGTCTGGATGATACTCACGGCTACGGACGTGACTCGACTCCAGGGGAACGACTACTAAGAGCCTCAGATGCAGCAAGAGCAGCCGCTGTACAACAACGACTCCGGCCCAAACGCATGAGACAGATATAATTTTGAGGACTTCGACCAGTTCAGCAGTGGGTATCACCAGCGTCCCTTACAGCAGTAGGGTTCGTCGTACAATGATTACGATTTCCCTCCCCCCGTCCCTAGGACCGTATTGTAATAAACAAACTTATTTAAATGTTTAGTTGTGTTAATGACATTTAATTAGTATCTATTAATTTTATTTTATGCTTTTAATTACTAATTATGCTTAATAATTATTAATTTGTGCTGAAGTTTAATATTTATTAAATTTATAGAATATACAAATTAAGTAAATTAAGATATATATATATATATATATATATATATATATATATATATATATATATATATAGTAAGGGGATGGCAATGGGATGTGCCATCATGGCAGCTGGTAGCGCCCTACCAGCAACCAGGCCCGTTACCAACGGGTAGCAGCCTGGTAACGGGTTTGGAGCACGAGACGCCCTGATTAGTAGCTCCCCAACCCGCTACCAGGCCCGTTACCAGTGGTAACGGCCTGGAAGCTGGTAGGGCGCTACCAAGCATGGATCAAGCACGTAGTGTTGCTCCAGTGTCCCTTATTTGGCTCTTACAGCTAATTATTGAAGTTCCATTGCAATCTTCGAAATTCATTCTTCAGTTTAACACGATCCGCAAACTTCGAAGTTCCTCTTTTGACATGTTCAAAGCTTTCTTTAAAATCATAATATTTAGAACAATAAATTCAAATATTTTATATACCATCGTTTGATGTGGATGTAGATCACTACGTAGAAAAAGCACAATTTACCGCGGTTTTACCGCGGCCTACTATGCGGTAAATGTCGCGGTAAATGGCGTTTACCGCTGCATTTACGGCGCAGTAGACCGCGGTAAACCGGTTTTCTCTACGTAGTGGATAAATCAGATGTTTAAATTTGAAATAGAGACAAGTTAAAATAAGACACTATTTTTATTACATAAAAACATTTTTTACTACTTTTTATTGGTTCTATGAATCCTTAAATTTCATTATTAGCAAACGTGGAAATAATTTTAAAAAATTTTAGGAGCTATATAGTAGGAAAAAATAGGAAAAGTAATATTTGTACAAAATATTTTGCAATACTAAAATTTGTAGGAAATATTTTGACATATTTTTTTTATTGTTTCATTAATTAAAATAGTTTTTATAAATATTTTATTATTTTCGTTTCAAAAATATTATTGTGGCTTGGTAACGAGCTAGTAACTGGCCAACCGCTACCAAGCTTAAGGAGCGGGAAATCCAAAATAAAAACGGGTTGGGTGAAATTTGAGTTTGAAGTGGTAGCGGACTGGCAATGGCCAGGCCCGCTACCAGCTCCATAAACCTCCCTAGCCCGAGCCCCTTCCCCATTTCATATCAGAGCAACTCCAAACTCCTCCACTCGTCTCCGCCACGAAGCCAGCTCGAGGTCGACGATTCTAGTGTCCTCTTTCTCCATCAAGGAGACAATCTCAACCATTGGAGGTAGGAAAGACTACTCCCTGAATTTTTTTTTTCATTTTCACCGTTTATTTTGAGATATTTACTCTTTTTTTTGCTTTTTGTTCAAGGCCACTTCACATCGTCCGCCTCCGCCGGTTTCTAGCTAGCCACCGAAAAAGCAACTTAAGGAGGTAAGGTTTTCAGTATGCATTTGAGGATTTGAGTTTGTTCTGATTTTCTATAACTTTGATTTAGAGTTTTAAGTTTTTATAAGTTATGTTGCATTTAAATTTTTATAGGTTTTTAGTTTGTTCTGACTTGAGTTTGTTCTAAATTCATGTATTTGATGATATTTAGTGATAGTACTTTTTTAAGTATTGTTAATTATTTTGGTGAATTTGTGAAATTTTTTAAAAACGTTTAGGTCAATTTAAAAATTTTACAAAGTTGGGAGCAATTTGCAAAATTTACGAGGTTTGTAGTTTATATGACAAGATTTTAAAATGTTTAGGTCAATTTGAAAATTTTACAAAGTTCGGGAGCAATTTGCAAAATTTACAAGGTTTGTGGTTTATTTGACAAGTTTTTGCAAAACGTTTGGTCAATTTTAAAAATTTATAAAGTTTGAGGTTTATTTGAAAAGTTTTCAAAAAGTTTGGTTTAATTTGCAAAATTTACTAAAATTGTTAAGTATTGTTAATTCTTTTGGTGAGATTTAGTAATTTTTGTAATTTTCAAAATTTTGTGTCAATTTAATTTGAAACTTTTACAAAGATTGTGGTTTATTTGAAAAGTTTGTCATTTTATTTAACAAGTTTTTAAAAAAATTGTGGTTAATTTGAAAAGTTTTCAAAAAAATTGTGTCAATTTACAATGATTGTGGTTAATTTGAAAAATTTACAAAGATTGTGGTTTATTTGATAAATTTTTAAAAATTTTGGGTCAAATTGAAAAATTAACAAGGATTGTGGTTTATTTTGAAAAGTTTTTAGCTGTTGTCCTTTTTCATACTTGTAAGGATATGAGGGAAGGTACAATTTTGTAAGGATATGTAGCAGTAGCAGCCGCGGTACCACTTTGACTTCAGGTCGAACTCGTGGGAAAGATACAATTTCAATAACTTCGACATGTTCTACACTGGATTTCAGCAGGGTCCGTCAAGTCCCTCGGAGCAGCAACATCAGCCGGTTCCGTCGCAGCAGCGGTCGCCGCATGAAAATTACGATTTTCATCCCCCATCCATAGGACCATTAGGACCGTATTGTAATAAACAAACTTATTTGAATGTTTTAGTTGTGTTTATGACTTTTCATTAGTATCTAATTATTTTATTTTATGCTTTTAATTACTAATTATGTTTAATAATTATTAATTTGTGTTGAAATTTAAAATTTATGAAATTTACAGAATATAAAAATTAGGTAAATTAAACCAAAAAATAAATAAATAGTAAGGGGCTGGTAACTTGCTGGGGCACTACCAGCCTGGGTCAGCTGGATGTGCCATCATGGTAGCTGGTAGCGCCCTACCAGCTATCAGACCCGTTACCAACTAGTAGCGGCATGGTAACAAATTTTTAACAAAAGATGACCTGATTAGTAACTCGCCAACTCGCTACCAGGACCGTTACCAGTGATAACGGCTTAGTAGCTGGTATGCTACTAGACCCAGATCAAACACCTAGTGATAGAAAGTTGAATTTTTTCATCAAATCTCATTTTCACCAACCTATTCTAGAGAGAGATGAGAGCTTCTCTCTATATATTCATGATCAATCATCATTTAAACTATTTATAATAAAAAAAATTACATTTTTCTATTTTCTACTATATACGTTTTTTCACACCTTTCTCTATAATTTATGTTATCAAATACTATAAATTTTGTCTTTAGTTTTTGTTCAAGAAACGGTTCAAAAAAAAAGTTATTTAAAACGAGGTGTGAATATTATATAGGAGTACCAGCTTTCTAAGAAGACTTTATCATGCTGCAGCGCCATCAAGGGAGCTAGAGAGACCCCATCTTCATTAGGGACGAAGTACTTAGAGACCGCCGTGAGATGGTAAACCCGGCATCGGCCGTTGCCTTGATCGTCCTGAGAGCAGCCGACAATCTTGTGGCCAGCAAGGAGACGAAGCATGCGGTCCAGCATGGAGGCGGCCTCCGGGTTGGTGGTGGGCAGCTTTGCCACGATCTCCTCCGTCGAGAGCTTGGCTCCGGCACCGGCTTTGTCCATGATCTCGAGAACCCCTAGATTCACGACGGACTGGAAAACCATCGGAAGGATCACGCCGCCGGTGAGCTCGCAGGCGTAGAGTAGAGGGTCTTCAACCTCTTTAGACTTGGGAGCTTGGGCTGTGTCAAGTGAAGAAGCCATTAATGAAGCCACAGTTGTTACTATATATTTTGGGAATATGCTCTTAGTTTTTGCCTATTAGAAGCTCTATACATGTACGATTGTTGATAGCTTGATGGTCTATATAGAGAGAGCAAAAAATTTGGCTAGTATGATCCATTATGAAATATTTCAATATTTTATAGTCATTATGTGTAGATTTAAAGTACTTAAAAAATAGAGTAACTTGTACATAAAAAAATAACAACTTTAATTGAAAGAAATGTATTTTTAAATATAATATAACATAAAATTGGGATTGAATAGGGATGAATATAGAGAATATTTTTGAAAATATATACATACGACTATATCCACAAATTTATTAAATCAAGACAATAAACTACCCCGTATATTAAAGATTTATTCGGTTTACGAATGGTTCGGATAAATTTTACGGTTTTCTGGATTTATTGGGCACCTGCCTTTGTTCCTTTGTAGGTCTTGGCAGCTGGTTGTTTGTTTAGGGAGGGTCGTGTGCAAGCGGCTTCTGGGTGCCTAGGTTCTATTTCTTTTTGCTCTTGCCTTCGTCAGGTCCCTTCTCTCATGGGACCTCGCCAGGGCTTTTCTTGTTTCTTGTTTTCTTAATGATATGCAGTGCCGTTCAAAAAAATATATATATATATCTTATGCCGTTTTGTAAAAAATGATTAAGTATATCAATAAAATATTACCTAGAAAAAACTCATTGCCCACGAGCAACGCTGAAGCAAAAAAAATGATCAGAGATTTAGGGCAACCATACATTAAAATTCACGCTTGCGAGAACAAATTAATGTATGTTGCATATGTATATACATACTTATATGTATATGTGTGTATATATATATATATATATATATATATATATATGTATATGTATATATATGTGTGTGTATATATATATATATAAATCTTTGTGTGTGTATCTGTATGAATACATAATATAGGACCAAAAAAAAGGATGTTGTAGCGACAAGCTAGCGCCGATACAACGTTCAACTTTGAAATAAATGTGGTGGGAAACTGAAAAAACGGTGGGAATGGTAAAGGGAGGTTCTCAAATTTTCAATAGTGGCGTCATTGAATCGATAAATGGCGCTTCAGATTGAAGCTTCTACAAGAAGCCTCAGCCAATCGAGGCTATCATCCCTCCCTCCCCATTCCCTCTCATCTTCCGTCAACTCTCACCCCAAATCTCCCATAGCCGCCGCTCCACCTATAACATCTGCCACCAATTTCACCAGAAAACCACCAGCAAGACCTCCACAAGTCGATCAAGTTTGTTTTTTTCAAAAAAAAGTGAGTTTTCGTATGTTTTCTTTTAAAACAAATTCTAATTACGGGCTTTTGTTTTTCCGGCGAAATTAGCTTCCACCGGTGATGTCGCCAGCATCTTCTTTTCAGGAAATGTAACTTTCAACCTTTGGCTTTGGGTGATTCGAAGAATTGCATTATTTATGTTTTTTTATAATTTGGATGCATTTCTATGAATTTAGATAAATTTGGATAATTTCGGGCTTCCTCACCTATTCCATGAGGATGTTTATACTTCGCGCATGGAGGAGCCTCCTCCACAGTTCAACATCCCGTCAACCGGTCCTCTCGTCATGTTGACCCCGGACATGATGGAGGCTTACATCAGAAACATATTGCATGTCTAGACTCCCCAGCAGCAGCGCGGTCCTGTTGGTGCTCGTGATAATACTCCCCCAGCTCCACCTTTGTAGGATTTATGATTTTATTGATTTAGGTAATTTTGTTGTAAATATAACAATTTAAAAATGTTAATATATAATTTAAATTTAATTTTGAAATTATTGTCTTTTTTATTTCATTTTTATAGTATTTATTAATATTATTTCATTTAGTAAATACAAAATTTGAAAACAAAAAAAATAAAAAATAAAAGCCTTGTACTGCTTACAGGCGCTTCATATGCGGTACAAAGACTGGTATGTGTAAGGATCCAACGTGGATGTTTGAAGTGCCCAAAAACGGTACAAAGGCGCTACGTCGTAGTGCCATGAAGCGCATGCATGTTGCAAAATAGCACCTCTGTATCATGTAGCGGCGCTATCAGCTGAATGCACTTTTAAATACGTAATGAATGAAGTTAATAATGTCAATTAATGATGAATTGGAAGAATACCAGCTGAAGCAGATGGAAGAAGATAAATTTTCAGCGAAATAAGCATCATGTTGCACTACAAAAGCATCATTTACCATAGAAGCATCATTTGATGCATGGAGTGCATCATTTTGGAGGATGGATTGCATCGTCTGAGTTTATCATTAGAGAGATGAAGTGCACGTAGGGATGTCAATCGGTTGGGTTGGGTCAGGTTTAGGTCTGGTTATTCGGGTTCGGGTTGAGATCGGGTTTATCTGTTTTCGGGTTGGGTTCATGTCGGGTCATTCGGGTTCTAGTTGGGTTCAAGTTTTCTTATTTTTAGGTTTCGGTTCGGTTGGGTCAAGTCCATTCGGGTTTGGGTTGAGATTAGATTGAGAAAATTTCATTTTCGGGTTACTGCTGCGGGTCGAAAACGGTCATTTCTGGTTAGTTTATAAATTCCTTATTGGGCATATAAATGATATTTATAATGATTAAACTTTTGAATTCTAGAAAAATATCATTAAATGACATTCAAATAATTTCTTTATGCAAAATTTTACAGTAATATCTATATTCCTATTCCATAAAAATAAACATTTTGAAATTTTTTCGGTCCACAATTAGTTTCTCAAATAAGTGAATCTTAAAAAGAAATTGGTTGATTCAAAACTAATCAATATTAAAAAAATGAAATCATAAGTAATTAAACCAAGTATTATCTATATGTATGGCAAAGTTTATTCAATATTAAAATAAAATTGGAGTACAAAATTGCTACAAGAAAATATGAATTGGTCATTACTCCAAAAAAATAGAAATTGACATTACTCTAACAAAATTGGAATTAGACATTAAAACAAAATTAGAAATTGGACATTTCACCAAAAAAATTGAAATTAGACATTAATGCTCAAATATAATTGGAATTGATCATTACTACAATAAAATTGAAAATTGGATATTACTCCGACAAATTTAGAATTAGACACAAGTTAGCTTTAACAAATTTGGAATTGGACACAACTTCAACAAATTATGAAATGGTCGTTATTCCAAAAAATTGGAAATTAACATTACTCTAACAAAATTGAAATGAACTAATAGTGTTTGCTTTGAAAATTGGAAGCTACACTTTCTAGAGTTGTTTTTTTTGTACCAGCAAATGGTGTAAGGATTTACAAGTGAATAGTATTTGTTTGAGATTCCGAACTTCAAACAACCTTTGCGATCTTTGCGATATGAGATGAAATGTTTTTTTAAGATCTACGCATTTGTTGTTTTAGAGTTTAAAGTTTATGAATTAAGATTTTTATGTCTATAATTCAATTTTAAGAAAACTTAGATAAGGGAAGGGGAATCGGTTGATTTTCGGTCTAATTGTGTTGCTCTGCATGGAAGGAAGGACGGATCCGTAGAGATTCGCGACCTCTGGATTCATCAGCGAGAAACATGGCAACTGATTCAAGGTCGCGTTCTTCTTCAACGTAGAGGCTCTTATCATGAACCAGACATAATGTATAGCAACTCAAAATTAAATGCATCAATTCTGTCAAATCTTTCAATTTGTACTCACAAGTCACAACAATACTAGCCACAAAATAATGTCCGTCACTTTCACCAAAACTAGCAGCCCACTTGCTACTCTGAACCGTTATGAGAGGTGATGAGAGACCCCATGAAGTGTGATGAAGGTAATTGCCGTTCTTTGAACGATTTGAATTGTTGTTCTCGTGGGGTGCCCAACCAAGTGGACGCAGCGCCCGATAAGGATGAGCTAAATAGCTCGACACATGTTATGTGACTTATGTCCACACAACAACTGCGGCCAACCCACTACACACTTATTATATAAGACAAAAGACCTAATATTAATGTGACTAGGAAAACAAAAAACTTACTCCCGCGAATACTAGTCAGCCAAAAACACAATTAACTCTTGTTTGGTTGTCAAGTAACTTCCGTTTCTATTTCATACTAATATGTCTCCAACTTAAACTAACTACAAAATTAGTAAACCCCCTCCGAAAAATCAAAGAACGATTAAGTAAACTTATTAAAAATCTTACATTCACCTTAATCTCCGCACCTAACCAAATCTTTCAATCTTTTAGGGACGAACGGAGTATGATAATTTGAGGAACCACTTCAACAATCTTTATCTTGACTCAAATTATCTCTTCAAATTTTTTCACCACATCCACAAACTTGAGCTTTTGCTTGTAGAAGTGGTTGTGGGGTTTATTGCCATAAAAGTTAGATTTTGATGATAACAAAATTTTGGGATCTTATTGTAAAGTTTAGAAAAGTTTGAGTCCTTTAAATATCTCTTACCGGGAAAAATGTATTAGTAGGCCTAAAACTTTTACGTTTTTCGAGATTTAGGCTCAAAACTTTTCGACTTCGAATCGTAAACCTAAACGTTAGCTCCATTTCTGGGTTGTAGGCCTAAAACGTCAGGTGGCTGACGGAATGGTGATGCGGACGAATAATAGCTTTTATTTTAAACATTTTTTGGCACCTCACAAAAAACAACGTTGTTTCGTTTCCAGATTCGAGTGGAAGTCAAACTTTGGAAATTCGAAAACTAGACCTAAAACTTTTCTACTCCCTCCGTACCGCTAAAACTTTGGGAAGTCAAATAGTCAATTAAGAGGCCTATAACTTTTCATATTCATCAATTGGTAGACCTATAACTTTTGATATTTAACAATTAGTAGTCCTAGAACTTTTCGGTTTCAGCTTAAAACAGTTCTCTCCAAGTGAGTACCTTTAAAATGTTACTTAATTCAAACACAAAAAATTAACCAAGTTCATCACAAATTTAAATTCATTAGATAACAAGCACTCCCTCCGTCCCAGCAAATATCCATCATATTTCTTTTTGAGCCGTCCCAGCAAAACTCGGATGGAAAGAGTCGCTGCTGAAGATGCTCAAGACGCTCCTCTCCTCTCTATATATTTAAGAGCAAATAGATCAAGGAAATACATTCAGTCTCTCTTTGGGAGCCATATCTTCCATCTCTCAAACATTCAAGCCAAGCTCAAGACATTTAGTGTTGATTCTCTCGGTCACATTTTGACAAAGTCTGAGCATTTTCAAAAGTACTTTTGGAGAGTGCACAAGGTGTTTTTAAAAGAGTTTTTCAAGTGTACCAGTGAAACACTCAACAGGTTGAATGTTTTTCAGAAAACTGTTTTGTTAGGTTTCTGGTGAGCCTTGGAAAAACCAACAGAGGATTTTTGTTAGATTTCTTTATTAGTCTCGGGAAAACCAAGATAGGTTTATTTGATGAGTCTCGGGAAAACCATTTGTTAGGTTTCTTCGTGAGCCTTGGGAAAACCATTTGTTAGGTTTCTTTGTGGGCCTCGGGAAAACTAAAATAGGTTTCTAGTGAGCCTCGAGGAAAACTAGTGGAGAGGCTTTTGGTGTAAAAGCTTTCTTGTGATTGATGTAACTATTTTGAAGAATAGTGAAAGGAACTCTCAAGTGGTAAATTTGAGGAGAGGACGTAGGTCTTTGACCGAACCTCTATAAATCTTGGTGTCACTCTTATTTATGTTGTTGCTTTGTTTCAACATTTAGAGTTAGTTCTGTGTGAAATTAGTTTGGTCAATAGGTTGAGCGTTCTCTGGCTTGGAACGAATTTTCTCAATAGGTTGAGCGTTTTCTAGTTTGTATATTTTTGTTATATGAAAAAAGTTTTTGAGATCAACCAATTCACCCTATTTTAGTTGCCTACTTGGAATAACATTCGTCACATCTGCAGGCTCTCTCTTGAGCTCTTCTTTTACAACGGGTCTTCCAACTAACTTATACAAATTTTATGAATTCTTCACTCCTTTCATCATCACAATCAATGAGTTTTTTGAAATCCTCAAACCTCCACCTCGTGCAGAAAATCTATATCCTAAATTATTTAATCTATCGAGCGAAATTAAATTCCTCTTACATTTTGGAATATACCTCACATCGCCATGTATCATGTATCTTGGTAATTCCATCATCGCCAAGTTTTTCTTTTAGGTTATGGTGTATCATTTTCGGATGTTTTAATAAAATTACTTTATAGTCGTTATAAAAATTCCGGTAAAATGATTGATGAGTTTAGATCCCATGTCTGGAATTGCAACGATTTTTATATTCAAACATTTATTTTAAAAAAAAAGGAAAACAAGGAAAAAATTTCTAAAACTAAGCAGTCCAAGATTGTTACATTTGTTTCAATATTTAATATGTGAACTTTTTAATTCAACATTTTAACATATTAAATCAAGAATAATTTATAAAAATTTGAGATAAACACAAATTTAAAAAATTAAATATGACAATTTTTGCACCAAGGGGGTAGTTTGATTCCTCAATTGCAGGAAGGGGTCAAATTTGTCCTTAATGGTTGGGTTATACCTCTTCTCCAGGAGAATATGAAAGTTATCCAACTCATTCAATTAACGTATACATACAGGTCCGAGGACTTTCTCCAATCCGTAGGAGGAAAATATTTTCCTTATCTTTATTAGTATCTCCTTGCTTCAAAGAAAAAAAAAAAGAAAAGAAGTTTAGATGAGGGAAATTATTTTTATTTTTTTTCGTTTCAGTTTTCATTTTCTATGTGTAATTTTTAAATTCACTTTTAAAAAAACGCGTTTAGTTGTTTCATATGAAAAACAATTTTCTGAAAATTAATTTTGAAAAACGCGTTTAATTGAGAAAATTCTCAACTTAGAAAAAGACATGTAATTGTATTCATGCAACAATTTAACATTAAACAGTACAATATCAAACTTGAAAATGTATATCAAGTACGTCGACGATTCCTCCGCTGGTAGTCATTCCACATCCTTGCGGCTAACTCGTCTCTCATACTTCTCATTCGAGCTGTTTGAGAAGAATCAACTTCGACCACTTACTCAACTCCAAAACCATCTTCACCCTCCACTATCATGTCC